>JAYESD010000001.1:41757788-42957788 GCA_036927565.1 Tuctoria greenei | reverse complement strand
CAATATGTAGCCACCAGCAGGAGCCTCAGCACCAGCAGGAGTCACACTCCCACCACCACCACCGCCTCCACCAGCAAATCAAGCTGGGCAACGCGATGGAGCACCGGCGTCAATCACTGCGTCGGCAAATCATGACAACCCGGAACACGCGCTCCATGCAGCGCGTGATCTTCTCCAACGCCCACCACCTCCAGATGCATCCCGGGATGCACTGGAGGAGTGGAGGGCCGATGTGGAACATTTGGTTGCAGCAGCAGCCAAGCGCATCAGCAACCAGGGTCCTCCTCCTTCAGGACGAGCCCCATCGCAGCGGCGGACTTTGTCTGGTAGACTTGGTCCGCTTGTTTCCAATAGCAGGAGACGTGCTGCATCACAACAAGTGACGTAATTTCCCTCCGGGGCACGACGCACTCACATGGTATCCAGACTCTCAACTCATGACCTCCGGGCGGAGCTTGATCGCCGATATCGCCAACAAGACGGCCCAGTCCATATTGAGCGTGCTCGTGAAAGACGGGAAGCTCAGGACCTTTCTGCTCCTGAAGGAGTAGGAGGAGGCTGTTCAGCCCTGGCCATACATCTGCGTATGGTCAGGTGGCCACAGAAGTTCTGGCCTCACTTGCTGGAAAAATTCGACGGGATTGTCAATCCCGCCGAATTTCTTCAGATCTACTCCACTGCAATCTTGGCAGGCTGGGGAAACGAGGCCGTGATGGCCAATTATTTTCCAGTGGCCTTAACTGGGACCGCCAGGTCCTAGATTATGAGCCTTCCACCCAACTCTATCAACAGTTGGGAGGAGCTGTGCTGGCAGTTCACCGCCAACTTCGGGAGTTCATACACCCGACCAGGCACTGAACTGGACCTTTTTGCAGTCGTGCAAAAAGGGGGAGAATCCCTGCGATCATTCATCCAGAGGTTCTCTCAGGTACGAAACACTATCCCTTCTATCTCTAGCGCCTTTGTCATTGTGGCATTCAGACAGGGTGTACGGGACAAGAAGATGCTGGAGAAACTGGCGATCAAGGAGATCACCAGCGTCATGGAACTCTTCAGCTTGGCTGACAAATGTGCCAGAGCTACGGAGGGCCGTGAGATGCACTCCAAACCAACTCTGGAGGGTCACAAGAAATCATCCAAAGAAGAAGCCGCTACCTCCAGGAACGGCAAGAAGAAGAAAAAAACCAACGGAAAGAAGAAGCCGTCGGCCGGTACATCCAATGTTGCAGCTGCTGCAACTCCGGGTGGCCGGGGGCCACGCCCCGAAAAGCAACCTCGACCGTCTTCTGAAGACGGTAGCAAGCCCAAGGTGTGGTGCCCAATTCACAAAACGGGCAGCCATAGTTTGGAGGACTGTCGGGAGGTCCAAAACCTTGCCAAGCGCTACAACAAGCGTCGGGAAGAATCTCCTTTCCGACAAAGGGAAGGAAAACAAAAAGTCGACGAAGCTCCGGCTGAAGAGGAGTTAGGTTTTCAGGATCCTAAAAAGGTCCTGAAGGCCGTCTACACCTCTGTCGATGATGATTTTGACGTCTCTAACAACGAGCGTCGGAAGACCATGAACACCATTTTTGGTGGATCATGGGACATCACCTCCCGCCGTGTCATCAAGACTATGCGTCGGGATATGGCTGCTGTAGCTCCTACAGTCAGGCCGAAACCTCATCGGAAGTGGATGGACACACATCACTTTTGATGCTTCGGACTGCCCTCAGAGCATGGTTGGAGCGGGTCAGTTACCTTTGATGGTATCTCCTACCATCAATAACATCCAGCTCCACCACATCATGGTAGACGGAGGTTCGGGGCTTAACCTCATAAGCTTTGAAGCTTTTACTAAGCTTCAGCACCGACCTTCAGATCTCCACCCCTCACGACCTTTCTCCGGAGTAGGTCCAGGGGCCATTACCCCACTCGAAGCTATTACTCTCCCCGTTACCTTCAGGACACAGGAGAAGTACCGCACCGAGAAGTTGGTCTTCGACGTTGCTCAAATCAACTTACCCTTCAATGCCATCTTGGGTAGGCCTGCCCTGTACAAATTCATGGCAGCTGCTTATTACGGTTATCTGGTGTTGAAGATGCCAACACCAGTAGGCGTTCTCCGGATCCGCGGAGATCGTACTGCCAGAGTAACTGCTCTGGAAGAACTCCATGCACTCACCACGGCGCAAGAGGAGGACTCCAGGCAGGAGCAAGCTCCAAAACCCCCGAGCATTCGTCAACGAGGCTCGACTTCTGCACCTCGTGTGCAGCCAAGCGGCGACACCAATATTCCCGTCAAAGTCATCCAAATTGGTTCCGATGCCGCTCAGACCACCCGCATATCAGGGGGATTGAACAACAAATAGGAACTCGCGCTCATCACTTTCCTACAGGATAACGTTGACGTGTTTGCCTGGCAACCGTCACAAATGCCTGGGATCCCCAGGGAAGTGATTGAGCACAATCTAAAGATCTACCCCAACGCTCGACCTGTGCATCAGAAGCCTCAGAAGCAATCCGTAGAGCGACAGAATTTCATCCGACAAGAAGTGAAGAAGTTGCTCGAAGCTGGATTCATCCAAGAAGTCTTCCATCCAAAATGGCTGGCAAACCCAGTCGTTGTGCCCAAGGCCGGCGGGAAGCTTCGGATGTGCATCGACTACACCACACTAAATAAGGCATGTCCAAAAGATCCATTCCCACTACATAGAATAGATCAAATAGTGGATTCCACCTCCAGGTGTGAATTACTGTGTTTCCTAGACGCATATTCTGGGTATCATCAAATCAGGATGTCTAGGGAAGATGAAGAGCATACCTCATTCATTATAGTAGATGGATTGTACTGTTATACAGCCATGCCATTTGGTCTCAAGAATGCAGCTTCAACTTTTGTACGAGCTATGTACAAAACCTTTGAAGAACTCATTAGAGACATAGTGGAAGTGTACGTCGATGACATCGTGGTCAAGGTCAGGAACAAGGAGTCACTCCTTGACACCTTGCAGGCTGTCTTCGACAATATGCAGGCAACCCGCACAAAGCTAAACCCAGACAAGTGTGTCTTCGGGGTTAGCTCCGGAAAACTTTTCGGTTTCCTGGTATGTCACCGGGGCATAGAAGCTAATCCGGCGAAGATCAAGGCCATTGAAGACAGGCGGCCACCAACCCGCATCAAAGACGTCCAAAAGTTAACTGGATGCCTAGTAGCTCTCAGCCGGTTCATTTCAAGACTGGCGGAACGGGCACTCCCCTTCTTCAAGTTATTGAGGAAGTCCAGACCATTCCAATGTTCTGAAGAAGCAGAGAAGGCATTCCAGGAGCTGAAACAGTTCCTCACCACCCTACCAATTCTGGTAGCTCCGAACCCTGGTGAGCCTTTGTTGCTTTACATTTCAGCAACTGACGAAGTCGTCAGTATGGTTCTGGTTGCGGAGAGACCAGAGCTACCTCATACTCAGGAATCCAGACCCCTTCGGGAGGGTCCGAAGGTACCTGAAAGCGAGTCTGGGTCCCAGCTCCCAGACTTGAATCCACAAGAAGTCACTTCAGAAGACCCAGACCCCTCCGGGAGGGTCCAGGTTGCTTCTAAAGAAGCTCCGGGTTCCTCCAGTCAGGACCCAGAGGTCCCCGAAGAAAATTAAGATCCCTTCGGGAGGATCCGGGTCAGTGGAGAGGAAGCTCTGGGCCCCTCCGGGAAGGTCCGAACCATTCAACGCCCGGTGTACTTCATCAGTGAGGTACTACATGATGCCAAGACTCGATACCTAGAGGTGCATAAGCTGCTCTATGCAGTTCTTATTGCCTCCAGGAAGCTTCTTAATTACTTCCAAGCTCACAAAGTCTCAGTGGTGACCTCTTACCCACTTCGAGCAATCTTGCATAATCCCAATTCAACTGGGAATATTGCAAAGTGGGCAGCGGAATTAGCCGAATTTGATCTTGAATTCATTTCAAGACAAGCAGTCAAGAGTCAAGCATTGGCAGACTTCGTGGCAGAATGGACTCCCTCTCCATCAAACCCCGGGGGCCCCAGTGAGCAGAAGCCGGAACATCAAGCTCCAGCCTTCATCGAGCCTCACTGGACCCTCTACTTCGACGGCTCCATGCAGAAGCAGGGGGCCGGAGCTGGAATCCTTCTCCTTGCACCAACCGAGGAGAAGGTGAAATACATGGTACACCTTGACTTCAAGGTGACCAACAACATGGAGGAGTATGAAGCGCTCCTCTACGGACTAAAGGTGGCACTGTCATATGGTGTCAAGCAACTGCTGGTCAAGGGAGATTCGCAGCTCATCATTAAGCAAGTAAAGGGTGAATGTTCCTGCAATAATCTCTAGCTAGCTGCTTACCTCCTTGAAGTCCAGAGGCTTCAGAAGGACATTGAAGTCCTAGATCTCCACCATGTTTAGCGTGCCCATAACGCTGAAGCTGACGAACTCTCGATGAAAGCGTCAACCGGAGCTCCGGCTCCTGACAGAATTTTTGTCCGGAGGTTGTCAAAACCAACAGCTCAGCCTGCTGAACTGAGCGAAGGGGGCGAGATCAGCATCCCGAAGCTGACGGTCCCGATGGCCCTGTTACCATGGCAGCCATCAAGGGTCGTAGGTGCTGCCGGAAGTTCCGAGCAACCCAGTACGCAAGACTCAAAAGCTCAAGCTAGTTCCGATGCATGGATCTCGGAGATCCGGAGCTACTTGAAAGACAACATCCTTCCTGACGATGATGTATCCGCTGACCGGGTAGTCAGATTGGCTAAAAGATACACGTTGGTAGAAGGGGATCTCTACCGGCGTGGTGCCAATGGCACCCTAATGCGGTGCATCACAAGGGAAGAAGGCTGCGAACTCCTCGCAGAAATCCATGGAGGCGAGTGTGGGAACCACGCGTCTTCCCGCACGCTGGTTGATAAAGCCTTTCATCATGGCTTCTACTGGCCTACAGCACTCCAGGATACAACTGAGCTGGTGAAGAAATGCGAAGCATGTCAATTTCATGCAAAGCAAATTCACACTCCGGCTCAGCCCCTACAAATGATACCTCCTACATGGCCCTTCGCTGTGTGGGGGATGGACATCTTGGGACCTTTCCCAAGAGCCGTCGGAGGTTACAAGTTCATGTACGTCGCCATTGACAAGTTCACCAAGTGGCCAGAAGCAATTCCAGTTGTGACAATCAACAAGCAATCTGCTATCAACTTTTTGCAGTCCATTGTTTGCAGATTTGGAGTCCCAAACAAAATCATCACTGATAATGGGAGCCAATTCACAAGCTCTGCATTTCAAGGATATTGCAAAGACCTTGGCATACAAGTTTGCTACACCTCCGTAGCTCACCCAGCAAGCAATGGCCAAGCCAAGAGAGCAAATGCTGAAATCCTTAAAGGACTCAAGACGCGCACATATGAGCGCTTGAAAAAACATGGAGCCAACTGGATTGAAGAGTTTCCGCCCACTTTATGAGCCAACAGGACATCTCCAAACCGGTTAACTGGAGAGACACCCTTCTTCCTGGTGTACGGAGCTGAAGCAACCCTTCCTCCAGAAATCACCTTTGGTTCACTCCGGGTCCGGACCTTCGATGAAGCCACGCAGGACCAGCTCCGGCATGAAGACCTAGACCTCCTTGAGGAGGGAAGGTGCCAAGCAGTTGTTCGGAATGCCCGATATCGCCAATCCCTACGGCATTATCATCAGCGGCATGTACACAACCGACAGCTCGAGGAAGGCGATCCGGTGCTACGGAGAATACAATCCAGAGAAGGGTTAAACAAACTCTCCCCCGGCTTGGAGGGACCCTTCCGAGTGATTAAAGTATCCCGTCCCGGAAGCGTTCGCTTGGCTACCGAGGATGGGACACCTCTCCCAAATCCTTGGAACATCGAGCACCTCCGTAAGTTCTACACTTAATACCACGGAGGTGAGTCTGTAGTAACTTAGGGTGTATGTTATAGAGTCATTGTACAGAGTCGGGTAGTTCCTCCGGGAGAACAGCCGGACCTTCCCCGGAAGGTCCGAAAAGTTCATGCAACACTTGTCACAGTCCCAGAACTAAAAGTGTGGCTAGCTACCCTGGGTCAAACGAGAAAATAAACACGCTTAGCCTGGTTCCGTACCCTAAGAGTGTACTTGTTTCCCCTGTACCCCAGACCTATAATGAAAGACATCTTCAGGTGAAACAGACTCCACGTGCATTCATTTTGTACAGGCTCAACATTTTTTATTTTTCTCTTTCTTGTCTATAACAAAGACGTGCAATTCTTAAAAATTTTTAGTTTGAACGGTTCATATATGATTCGAGTTGTATTGTCGGTTCTTTGGGACTCAAATATTGTTCATGGCCCACTCGCCTGAATGTCGCCAAGCCAATCTAGGGCTGGAGTGTGCTATCGACTTAGCCTGGTCAAGCACCCTAAGTACGCCACTCTACCTACACCCCGGCAGGCCAAAGTAAGGCGGGACCAAGGACAATCGAATCTGGAAGAAAAGGCAACGCATTCGGTTGTGTTTAGAATCGCGTTTGACCTAAAATTTTCTCAAGAATCGTAAGCCGCGACGAAGTTATAGGCAAGAAACGAATTTTACTATTTTTCTTGACTTCAGTGTGCAGGAAAAATAAAATCCACGTTGATGGAGAAAAGCCAGAGCTAACAAAGCTCTGACTCCTCTAGATAGCTTGTAATCGATGACTAAGCATTGAAAACAAGCATCACCGGAGCAACCAAGCTCCAGTAAAGCTAGGGGGGCCAGCCGTTGACGTAAAACAAAAGATGGTGATAGGACCCCACAAATGGAGCCTGCTACCGACATGCTACGTGTTGGCAAAGGTCAGTGCCGGAGCTACTAAGCTCCGACACCCCGGAGGGCTAACTATCGATGCTCTATGCGTTGATAGGGACTATTGCCGGAGCTACTAAGCTCCAGCGGTAGTTAGTTTGACATCAGGGGGCCTTCACTATCGAAGACTTCGGACCTACACTCTACAAGTTTGAAGCAAACGAGTCTTCAACAACACACAATATCCTCTTGGTACATGTTCACAATCCAATTGTGTACATCTACCAGGGGGCCAAGTGAAGACAAAAGTGTTGAAGACAAAAAGTGAAATTCACAAAAATTTGGAGATTTCAATCATCTGGAGACAAGGGATTACAAAATTGAGGAAGAAGAAGAGAGGATACAAGTGGGAACTACGAAGATGGTCCTAGACCCTATGGAAGAATTGAGCGACCTTCTGGGCAACCTCCGACATGTTGGCTCGGGTAGCTTCCCCTTCTCCTTCAACAGGACCTTCAAGCACCGGGTCCACAGGATATTGGGAGTTCCGGCTGGTGTAGCACGTCAGCACATACTCTGCGACGTTCTTCGCCAGGGATTGCCCCTCAACCTCCAATTGGTCCGTGATGACATCGCCCACCTTGGAGAGCTTGCTACCTGCCGAGCACAACGCCTGCAACACTAGGTCCGACTTCGGCTTCGGATCATCCGGGCGCACGGGACTGAAGCCCATCGGTGTTAGCGCGTCATTGGCCTTGCCCAAGAACTCCCAAATTTGTAGGGAGTCCGCAGTCCTCAATCCTTTCAATTCTTCCAAGGATCTTCTGGCCGCCACCAGTTCGGAATTCTCACGGGCGAGGCGCTCAACTTCTTTGGCGTTTTGCTGAATCTTCTCAGCAACCCGCTTCTCGAGTTTTCCGAGCTCCTCCTTCCGGAGGTGGATCTTGTTCTGGCGGTCGACGAGGTCCTTCTCCCTGCCCCTCACTTTTTTTTTCCCTGGCAACAAGGGCACACTCCCGTTCATGGAGCTCCTGCCCTTGCACCCAGGCCTTCTTCTTCTCCTCCACGCAACGCTCTTCCAATTTCTTGGCGCGCTCCTCAAGGCCCTTGTCAGCCAGAGCCACCTTCTCGGAGAGCTCCTCCTCCCTCCTCAGGACATCATCCCGCAGCTCTAGGAGTTTCTGCTCTTCTTCTTTGAGTCGTTTCTCCCTCTCTTCAAGTGCCTCTCGGCGCTTGATGAGTGTAGTGTTAATAGCCTCAAGCCTTTCGTGGCGTTCATCGACCGCACTATTAGCTGCTTTGGCCTGATCGTAGATCTCCCGGGATTGAGGGTCGAGAGCGCGAGTCATACTCTCCCTGTCATCCAATAATTTACCCCAGTATTCCAGGCGGACCTTCTCCCGCTTGATCCACTCCTTGTCATCCGCTAGCCTCGACTGCGCCAGATTGGTCTCGAAGTAGAGCCTGTTACGCCACCTCCTAAGGGTTTGGCGCTCCTCTTCAAGAGCCTTGCTGTCGTGGAAGAAGGCCAGTTGAACTTGACGCAGACTGGAACATGCGTTGTCAATAGACAGCGACAACGGGATAGTTTCCAGACCTGTTGGGGTCTCCTCCGCTGGTTCCAGCGGGTTCTCAGATACAAAAATTGGGTCCCACTCCACAAGGGTGGTCCCCTGGGTCTCCATGGCACTAGGGCCGTCCTCCGGGATGGCCTCAGTCGCCATCGAGGAAGGCCCCGCCGCCAGGTCTTCATTCACCCCCTCAGACAGGGGGCCAGCGACTTCACCAGGGCACTCCGGCTCAGCTGTGGGTACCTCCACGTCGTCACTTCCGGAGCAGGGGCCGCTTCTGGCTCCAACCTTGGAACCTCCTTCGATGGGGGCTCGAGCTCCGACGCTTCTGTATCAACCAGCTCGGGAGCCAGAAGATCTTCATCTTAAATCGGCCCTGCAGCCGGAGCTCCAACAACTACCGACTCTAGGGCCGGTGTTTCTGAGGTAGCCGGCCCAACCGCCGGGACTTCCTCAACATCCGACGCGCACGCCGAGACTTCAATCACCTCTGGCTCGACCGCTGGAGCTTCGACAATTTCTGGCTCTAGGGCCGAAATCACAGCTTCTTCTGGCTCAACGGGCGGAGCTTCCATCATCTCAGCACCAGGACCCAGAGCTTCAACCTCCGGGACAGGTGCCGCTGGCGCATCTTCACCCCCGCGGTCTGGCGATACCACGGGAGCCTCTGGGGATGAGTTGAGGTCCATGACCACGACAGCCGGCACCGGAGCTGTCGGAGCTTCAGCCACCACTTGGGGCGGCACCGGGACAGGAGCAGAAGCTTCCACCCTCACGACTTCAGTTGTTGTGGCTGAGGGTGGAGCCTCACTCCCCTTCTTGGGGACGCTGCAGATGATGAACGAAGAAACTTAAAAAATAGTTACTACAATTAAACAACTATCCAAGGTAAAAATTAAAAATTACCTTGGGAGGCTTCCGCACCAGCTTGTGCGGAACCTTTTTCCCCGGCGTTTTGGGCTGGTCATTACCGGCGTGGAAGCTCCAGAAGGCCCCCCGGAACTCGTTACGGCCACGGGTGTTTCCCTAATCGAGGCCCCCCTCGATCGGGAAGAACCCCCGGACCTAGAGGCCTCCACCGGCCCAGGTGCTAGAGTCGCATGCCCAGAGCTAGCACCTTGGGAGGACCCCACTGCGGGAACAGTCGCACCCCGGGAGGACCCCACTGCGGGAACAATCACCGCAGTTGTAGAAGACCTCCCCCTCCGGGGAGAAGGAGCTGACGCAGAGGTAGCAGGCCTGACGGACCTTCCGTCGGCGTACTGCAGCTTCCTCTTCCGGCTCACGGGCTCGTCCGCCAGCTCCTTGCCCTTGCCGACGACCTCGACCCTCGGCTTTGGGGCAGGGTCGGAGCCATCCTCGGGCATTCCGGGGATCGCCACCCTGGTGGTTGACCTTCTCTTGACGACACCAATGTCGTCAAGCACGGGCATCTTCCGCCGGAGCTCCCTACTGAACTCCACTTCCACGTTCAGAGGGAGAAAAGCTGATGGCGGAGTCAAGTTATCACCATCGACATCGATGCTGTGCTGGAACTTCTTGAGGTGGAACTCCAAGGTTTTCCCCACCATGTTGGACTTCAGCCCGGTCTCGACCCGGTCTTCGTCCATCACGGTGTTGAGGGCCCATGCGAGTTTCTCTCTCCTCTTCAGCGGTGCCCACCTGTTGACCAGGAAGTTGCAAAACGCCGCCTGAGGAGTCAATCCTCCCTCCACGCATTGGCGGATCCTGGTTAAAGCAGGGTTGAAGGCTTCCGCCAGCACCAGAGGTTCACTCCAGATTGTCTTGTCAATGCTGGGGAGGCCTTCGGGCAGCTCCAGTTTCTCATGCTCCTCCACCCGGACGACTATCCAGTCCTTCTTCCAGTCATCCCACTTCCAAGAGGGAAACGACCAGAGGTACTTGAATGGGCACTTCTTGCGCTTCATGAAGTAGTAGAAGCCAAGGTACTAATTGCTCCTGCCGGTGGTATGGACGGTGAAGAAGGTCCGGAAGAGTTCAATGCAGGGGGGGATGCCCACCCACATCTCACAGAAGTGGACGAAGATGGACACAAGAAGAATGGAGTGGGGGCCAAGGTGATACAGCTGCAGACCATAGAAGTCTAGCAACATCAAGAAAAAGGAGGAAAAAGGTGGGATCAACCCCACCATGGCGTACGAGGAGAAGTACACCATTTCGCCGGCGTGCTCCTTCTCAAACGGGAGCTCCCCACCGGCACGGACTGAGCGGTTGAAGAAGTCCGAGGACCATCCCATGAGGGCCCGGACCTTCTTCAGGTCGCCGTCGGTCTTCAAACGACTCTCACGGAGACCCAACTCCATCGCGGCACGGCTAGGCAAGAGAAGAAAAGCGAAGCACAAGTTGGGAGTTTGAGCGCAAGATCAGATTGGAGGCTTAAAGAGTCCCAAATGGTGCGCGCTTTACTTCTTAAGTAAGCCCCCACGATGCTTGGATGGAAACCGCAGAGAAGTCGAAGATACCACTCAAAAATTCCACCCAGCCGATGACAAGAGGGCCCGGGACTAACCCGACAATCAAGTCGAGGTTCTTACCCAGGCGAACGGTTGCCATCATGAGGCGGGAAGCCCAAAGGCGGCGGCCTGACAAGGCGCGGGGAACTGATACGATTTTCATATCAGGAACCGGCGACCTTCAATTGCGTGAGATACCCACGCCAAAGATCTCACCTGCCGCACACGGGATATGCCACGCGGCGAGGATTTCACTCCGGACCATCGCCAACGGCACATCCAAAGACCTTTGAAGACTCAGTTAAAAAGTCGAAGGATGGACCCACCTCCGGTGGAACAACTTCATCCAAGGGGTCTTCCCCGGAGGTGGGCCCAGGGGGCCACTGTCGGTACCATGGGAACCATATACCCCTTGGGATTGCAAAGATAGCAAGGGAAAGTCACCCACTTGATTTGAAGACCATTGGAGGCCCACATGTCATACATGTCCGGACCCGCTTCTCCAACATGGTTAGCCCCAGGGTCGCCACGTGTACTATCAAACGGGAGCTACCGCCCGCAAGGGAGGAAGCTCCGGACTATGTACCGAAGTGGCACTCTTGGACCTAACCCCAGACCGAGGGAAGCTCCAGTGCTGATATGTGTCGGCTAACACTGGAACTATCTGTTCTCCACAGCGTGCTCCTGTGCTGCCACGTGTCCAACCGTCGGATCTTCACCCTCTAACCTCCAGAAGACCCCGCAACGGCTCCGGATATTCCAAGGGGAATCAAGGACTTCAAGACCCGATTAAGTGTCATTAATACCATATTAATGACACATGACCGGATGACCTTAATTACCAGTAACGGTGCTGTCAAAGCGCATTATACGGTCATTAAGGGCAATTAAACGTGTTGAACAAGTATCAACACTAGTAACCGCCGGGGCCACATGTCGGGCAAGGCTAATTTGTAACGGCCTGCCCTTGTACTATAAAAGGACAGGCCGACGACGTTCACACGCTCGATACACGCTCCATAGACGTTTAGACACACTGACATACGAGCTACATCCAATACAACATCAACACACCCCATGGAGTAGGGTATTACGCTCAGGTGGCCCGAACCACGTAAACTCTTGTGTCTCCTGCGCCATTTACAATTTACCTTCTTGAATCTCCACGCGCCCACACCAAACATCAAACTCCTCTAACACTTTAGTAGTGTCCGTAGATCTGCCGGTTCCAAACCACCGACAAGTTTGACTATCATTGGGTAACCACCGAGTCGATGGTGCAACCTTGCAAGCTGAGGGCTCCCACAAGATTACAGCAAGAAAGCACATCGAATACACTCAAAAGATTTACAAGTAATGCGATAGTGTATAAAAGATCAAACCCCACGAGCTCAACAATGCTTAGACGTTGTATCTTGATTCCCGAAAGATTGAACTTTTTAGGGCTTTAGATGTGTGGAGAGGAGTGTTTTTGTGCTCTTGGGACGTGTGACGATGATATGGTTCTTGTATATTTTTATTTTGGGTCGTGGATCACTTATTTATAGTTATTCCAAAAAGTTACCATTAGGGATCCTGACGGGTGGACTAGTCTGCTCCTGGGACCGGACTAGTCCGCTGTGCAGATGATTTGTGCGTGAAATGTGCAGCGCAACATGAAACCCTAATTACAATGAGTGTATCGAACTATGCCATATAGGACCGGACTAGTCCGTTGTGTTTCCAGTAAGGAAATCGGACCAGTGTGTATATAATCGAACTTGTCTAGTGCAAGGTGAGTTTTACACTGTGTTGACGAACTAGTCCGCATTTTGGGACTTGTCTGTGCAAACAACACAAATGTTACTGAACTTGTCTGGTCATTTCCGGACTTGTCCATATGGGAACGGAGAGGAAATCAGACTAGTCCGTTCGTGAACGGACATGTCCGGTGCTTTAGTGGATTGCATAGTTAGTTGTTTTAGCCCTTACCCTCTATGCAAAGTCATGATCTCTTGGGATGTGTGTCTCACAAACATCCTATACATTAACAACTACTTTGCGTTTCATTTTTTCGCTTGGGCTCTTCCCTTCTCATTCCACATTTTTTTCATTTTTGTGCACCATTTTTTTATTCTCCGTAGACCTGCTTTCACCTTAAAAAATCTTATTAGGATCTCGCTTGTTTGTCATCAATCAGCCAAAACCCACAAGGGTGTTCCTTGATGTACTTACAATCTCCCCCTTTTTGGTGATTGATGACAACCATTTGAGATTTCACAATTAAGAGTAAAAATTTGATTTTCATGAAGCGTGCATATATGAGAATAACAAATGTGAACAAGAAATACTTCTCTCATATATGCACTATTTATGGTGGGGTGCCTATAGTGTATGCGTGAGCAAATATTGTGATGAGCATAATTGAAAGTACAATAATCAATGAACAACCATCACAAGAATATCATAATGAGAATCACACATAATTATCAAAGCAAAATAGGCATCATCCAAATAGGAATTACAATAGTTTGAAACTTAAAACATAAAGAGATACATGTCCATGATCAATAGTCCTTAAGGCTTAAAATCTACTACTACTACTACTAATATCTCCCCCTTTGACATCAAGGCACAAAAAAGAGAAAAACTATGGGAAGCTACTCTCCGTCACTCCCTCTCCCGCTCTTGGTCCTATCCTCGTCTTCATCTTCAGATTCATGCTCATGCTCTTGCTGTGGAGGAGGAGGAACAGGGACACCACTGAGTCCAATGGAAGCTTGCTCCTGTTCTGTGAGAGGCGATAGCTCTGTGAAGTTTTCTGTTGAGTCCTCAAAGATCTGAGGAGATCCCACTGATTTAATATCCAACTTCTGACAAAGAGACTTGATGTTGTCCTTCATGTACCTCTGGTGCCTTTTTCTGGTGAAGCTTTCCTTGTGTTGCTTCACTTCCACTTTGTGGCAAGATGCAAATATGGAAGAAAGCATCTTTGGAACACCACTTGAGGAATCTTTGGAGGGTCAAGGAGTAGAGGCAGCAGCTGGAGCCCTTGTGCCTTCTTGAGTCTGCTTCGACCTTTGTTCCCTCTTAGGTGATAAAGTACAGTGGGAACAGAGTAAGTAGTAGGCTTCTGAGGCCTAAGACTAGCATACTCAACATCCTTGATAAACTCAAGGCCTGTCATCTTCTCAATCATGATCATTATGTATGGCACATATCCACACGACCTTTTGGGAGTGCTTGAGATGTTCACTATGTCATTGTAGATATATTCAAACACATTGAATGTCCTTTTCTTGCTTATCACACCCGTCAAGGACCTTAGTGATCCTTGGATGCTCCCTGCATCTCCGTGTTTGGGAGCAATGGTCTTCCTCAGAATTCTATTCAAGACCATGAAGAAAGGCTTCATGTACTTGGTGGTTGCTGGCTTGTACAACATTCTTGTATCATACAGGAATGCGAGCTCATCACTCTCTAAAGCCTTCAAGTTGTGAATCACAAGCACATTGTCCAGTGTATCCTCAAGATGGGCTATTCTGGCAAACTTCTCATAAGTGACGCTGTATTTGGATCCATGTGTCATCCAAGTGATTGCTTCCTCGTCATCACCCGAGAAGTAGCAAGTGGAGTAGAACTGGGTGATGATTTCATTGTTCCAGTTGTATATGAAGGATAGGAGATCCTTTAGACCATGTCTTTCGAAAGCCTCCAAGACTTTCTAATAAGCTCGGCAAGTCTTGGACTCCATATATGGCACATCCACCCACTAGCTCACAACAACTGTGGTGTACATCTTCTTGCACACATTCTCATAATAGTCAGTGTAGGATCAAATAGCACGTGTAAAGCTACCGGAGGGGGTGAATGGTAGATTAAAACATTTCAGCAGAAGCAACAGAAACACCCCTCGGAAAAAAAACAAATCTATTAAATAAATCGTGTGTGCGACTAATCTAAACATGTTCAACTGTGACAAAACTAGTATAGATTGTAAAGAATCAAATCACGAAGACGGCACAATAAGAATCACGAAAATCTAACGAGAGAAACTCAAGTGACGCTTGAAAGATCGAACAAAGGTCGATTTGTCCTACCCGAGAAAAACAATTCTGGAACACTGCAAAGAAACTCGCGTAGATCTAAAACTGCAAATCCAATGACTGTGAAATTTTCACAGATGATATAAAATCAAGTTGTGAAGACAACTCAAAAATAATCACGTCAATCGGATCTGTAAAACTCGAGTTATGATAAAACCATCGAAGCAAGGTAGTGTTGTGCAGAAACTTGACGAGGAATACATGAAGAAAACAAGTCGGACGAACAAGGCGCAAAAGCTCGTTTAGACTACAAATTCTATTGATCAAAACTCCCAAGCAACAGCCCCAAAGTCGTGAACCACGAGCCCTGGCCACTCTTGCTTATATAACCTGCCATGAGGCCAACCCAAACAAAACTAGGACTCTAATACTACTCAATTCACGAATAGAAACTTTCCATCACTGCTCAAGACTCTTCTATACGCAGATAGAAGCAATCTTAAGACTTCCAAACACCTTAGTAACGTATCCCACATTCCTAAAACAACTAAATTTTGTAACCCATACGAAATCCTATCATAACCAACTCAAAACTTTCCATATTTGAGTCAAACACGACTCAGCCGCAGCCTGAGTCCATAACCTAGTCGGTTGGACCTTTCTGACAAATTCTTTACATCCACATCTCTTCATCATGCCTAAAAACCATGTATTCACGTCCATGCACTCCTTGCACACGTGCAAATATATTCGAACGACGTCCACGATACCTTCATATGCATTGTTCTTGAATCAAACATGTTGGGCAACCTCCCGATCAACTCAACCACAATTTCTCCTGAACTTGGTTGTTGAACCTCATCTTCTCCTTAAGAATAGTTCAATGGATCCTGTGACCAGCCATGTCTTGAACTCAAGCAACACCTACACATGAATAAACAACCAATACTTCCGAGCACAAGTCCTCGACTTGACTCTCGTTAGTTCCGATAACCACAACACCTTATGTGAGCACCTCAGATAAGTATGTTGCAAACCCTAGCAAAAAGATATCAACCATAACCACCAAAACACACCAAAAACTTAGTAATAGATTACTAAGCAAACTTTCCATCAAGGTACAACAAGTACGAATCATTGCAAGTTAAAAGTAGAACCACTGCGATCAAGCTTCGAACCTTGCCAAAGCTAACCGGACCTTAAATCAGAGCTTACCAAAGCTAGCAGGACATAGCGTCGGAACTTCCAAAGCTAGCGGGACCTAGCGCCAGAGCTTACCAAAGCTAGTCGTGATGAGGACATCACAACAGCGGAGATGCGCATTGAACTGCAAGGACCAATCACAAGAGCACGGGCACGGTTATTAAATCAGTAGGTGAATTCGTTCTTAACTTCTTTTGCATGTGAGTTTGAGAATAGATTGCTATGTGATGATTTAATTGTTATTAGGAATAATGGAGAAGATCAACAAGTGAAGGAAGGAGGCCTTGGGAGCATGGAGAACCACCTGGGACGTCCACAAGTTGATGGAAACAGTTTACAATTCGGACTCGAGTTCAACTCGGAGTCCAGAAGCAGTCCACCTTAAAACAGACGCCCAGGAGGCATACGGACTCCGTTTTCGACGTTCTACATATGCACGAAAAGAGGAGAAGATAAACTTTCCAATGGTTCTGGTCCCACCTCAAAATTACTCCGGAGTCATTGGGAATCTTTGAAACAAGTCGAGTCCAGATTTCTGTCCGGTGCTGCGCCACCGAATCGGGCCTTGTATCCCGTAAGAGTGCATTAGG
The DNA here is from genome assembly GCA_036927565.1 of Tuctoria greenei. Taxonomy (NCBI): domain Eukaryota; kingdom Viridiplantae; phylum Streptophyta; class Magnoliopsida; order Poales; family Poaceae; genus Tuctoria; species Tuctoria greenei. The sequence continues at coordinate 42,941,164 of JAYESD010000001.1, read as the reverse complement.
GATGCGTCTAATCGTGTTTTGGTCGAACCCTAGACTATAAATACTGCAGCCGCCGGTCATATTCGATGGGTTTTGCTTAGATCAATAAAGTCGCCGTTCTACGGTTTGTGAGACCCCAACTTCGCAATTTCCGATCATGTCTTCTACGTTCTTACTCGTGTTCTCGGTTGCACTTGCAGAGATTAGCCTTCTTGGCAAGGTCAAGCGTGTGCAGCACGGTTGATAACCAATGGAACCGTGGTGTAGTGATTGCAGGGGTACTCGAACCGCTCGAGTGCCGCGGATCATCAACGTCGAGTTCTCCATCCCAATCGACATACCTTTCGGAAGATCGGGCCTAAACCTACTCATCAATTGGTATCAGATTTCCAGGTTGCCCGTGAGGTATCTTTGTTTTCCTTCCTTCCATTAGATCGATTTTGTTTCGTACCTAGAGTCCACAGAAAATCCACAAAAAAAGAATTAGATCGTTTTTACCGCTTCCCAGACTATAGCGCCTGCAATTTCGTTTTTCAGTTTGTATTGTTGAGTTTGCATTCGTGTGGTTGAGTCTTGTTGCTGGTTTAGCTTTGTGTTTTTGGGTACTAGTTATCGTGTTTCATCCTTGTTTTCTTGCTATTCGACACCTATTCCACAATCCCTAAATAACAAACCGATCCGCCACGTTCATCGGTTTGCCCTAGCTAGCCGCCTTGCGTGAACTCCCGCATCGTCAGCCCTATATTAGGTGACAAACCTTTGTGCCACTCATCCTTGAATCATCACACACCACCCCATTAGTTGCTGTGCAAATTCCCGATCGTTTTCACATCTGATTGCGAGTTCTGTTCTCAAACCGAGTTGGAATCAACATCTAAAAAATTGTAACTCGGACAGCCTACCGTAAACGGCCATAACTTTCGCATACGAACTCGAAATCGGGCGATTTTTTTTTTCAAATTCATATGATGAGAGATTGCCCAAATTCCGCATCTGATTTTCCGCGGCATAGCCGCGTTCGGCGAAATTAGATTGCCCAAATTCCCCTCGGAAGATAGGCTATCCGGCCTCCGAAGTTTCAGCACGAATTTTAAAGAATCTTCTTGATTTTCTATAGGCCGCATATTACATCCAATTGAGCTGCAAATTTGTGTGCTTCCTATATTTGTGCTCCTGAGTAAAGAATAAATATCAAAAAAATATTACAAAAAAGAAAAAAAAATAGTGAAGAGCACGCATATTAAAGCAATTGGCCTATACCACTTGGTGCTGTTTGTTTGGTTATATCATTCTGTCTTTCTTTTGCCTTGATGCATCCTTGTGTTGTGCTAGGCTCTAGGGCACTCGGTTGACCAGCAACAGTTTCCTACATTGAATACTTATTCAACTTTGTTTAGCTGTTAACGATTTTCTGCTTATTAGCCACCATATTGTGCCATCCAAGCTCCACCTTTCTCTTGAGCATAACAGGTACCTTTGCAATCACCCCACGCTTCATTGGTTTATCTCACCGTCCACACCACCTGCTGTGTCGTTAAGAACACTTGTAAGAGCGTGGTAAGACGCTTGAGCGAGAGAGATTGTTTTCTTTCACCTTCCACATTGTCACTGTAGTTGATAGGGATAACATTTTTTTGTTGTCTTTTGTTTCCTACTAACAATGGTAGGAGAAGACAATAATGACGAATGTGTTCAACATGCTGAGTTACGTGATATGATGAAGACCATGACGGATATGTTCGCCAAATACAACGCAGCAACGGAGGAGTCATTGGCAAACTTGACTCGCCAACTGGATGACCTTGCTCTTCGGATGAATACTTTTGAGGCTCGGTTGCCTCTCGCTGGAAGACAAGAAGACAATGCTTATGATGAACTGGAAGATCACAATAATCAGCCAAGACTGCCACTTTATTGTCGAGGTATGGGAGGTAATAAGCATCACAATTATAATCGCCCTCCTGATGATCCTTTTGCTAAAGTGAAATTTACTATACCCTCTTTTTCTGGTGCTTATGATGCTGAGGCTTATCTTGATTGGGAGATGACAGTAGAGCAAAAATTTAATTCCCATCTTGTTCCTGAACAACATAGAGTTCGTCAAGCCACTAGTGAGTTTAAGGACTTTGCTATCATATGGTGGAATGAACTTGTTAAAGCTAGAACTGATCCTCCAACATGGGATAGATTAAAGGAAGCTATGTGTGTTCGATTTGTTCCTCCATCTTTTCAGCAGGACCTTCGCAAAAAATTGCAGCATTTAGACCAAGGTAACATGTCCGTAGAGGAGTATTATCAAGAGTTACAAAAGGGTATGCTGCGTTGTGGGGTAGTAGAGGACATGGATGATAAAATAGCTCGTTTTTATGGGGGGTTGAGGCGTGAAATTCAGGACATTGTTGATTACAAGGAATATGATACTGTTAACAGATTGTTTCAGCTTGCTATGTTGGCTGAAAAAGAATTGCAGGGCCGACAACAACAGCAACAACGCACGAGGAGCAACTTCACACCGCGTGCAGCAACTACACCGTCCAAAACAGCACCATCTTCGGCCCCCCGTGCAGCGACTACACCACCCAATGGCGGCCAACAAACTATACCTGCTGCTCCACCTTCTCGCGTGCTGGAAGGCAGCAAGGCGACATCATTCAAGCCTTCGTCGACCACTCCTTGTGCGGGTCGTACTTCCGACATTAAGTGTCACTGCTGCCAGGGACTTGGTCATATGATGAGAGATTGCCCGAGCAAACGAGCATACATAGCACGCGACGATGGCGGGTATGATAGTACTTCGGATGTTGAAGATGAATATTCTCTTGTTACTGACTTTACAGATCCAAATGACAAACACCGAAGAAGAGGTACTTGGTACAACGGCGACGGAGAACTATAGGAGCATCATTGTGCAGCGTGCCTTGAGCTCCAAAGTGGAGACCGACGACAAGCTACAATGACACAACCTCTTCCACATGTTTCTCGTCGTCAAGGACTGCCGTGTACACACTATAATTGATGGAGGTAGCTGCAATAACTTGGTAAACACGGATGTCTTCTAGAAACTCGGTTTGACAACAAGAGCACACCCTCATCCGTACCACATTCTTATTCAACAACAGCGGTAAGGTTCGGGTAACACAAACAGCGAGAATCCATTTTTCAATTGGTTCATACCATGATTTTGCTGATTTTGATGTTGTTCCTATGGATGCTTGTTCTCTTTTATTGGGTCGTCCTTGGGAATTTGATACAGATGCTATTCATCATGGTAGAACCAATAAATATACTCTCATGCATAAGGGAAAGAAAATCACTTTGCTCCCCATGACTCCTGCTGAAATTGTGTATTTTGAGAAGAGTAAAATTCGTGAGGGCAAAGCAACTAAATTAGAATCTGAAAAACAGCAAGTTATTAAGTTAAAATCACCATCATTGCTCACAACTAAATCTGAACTTTCTGATTTATTCGATGCTAAGGGGATGTGCTATGCTTTAGTTTGCAAAGAAGCCATGTTTTCACTTCATGAATTGTCTATTGCATTGCCCCCTGCTGTTGCTAACCTTTTGCAGGAGTTTGAGGATGTGTTTCCCTCCGAGATACCCCCTGGTTTACCACCGATGAGAGGCATTGAACACAACATCGATTTGATTCCAGGAGCATGTTTGCCAAATCGTGCAGCATACAGGGCGAATCCACAAGAAACTAAGGAAATTCAGCGACAAGTCCAAGATCTTTTGGACCGCGGGTACATTCGTGAAAGCCTTAGCCCTTGTTCCGTTCCTGTTCTTTTGGTTCCTAAGAAAGATGGTAGTTGGCGCATGTGTGTTGATTGTCGAGCGATTAATAACATCACCATTCGATATCGTTATCCTATTCCTCGATTAGATGACATGATTGATGAATTGAGTGGTGCTATCATCTTCACAAAAATTGACTTGCGTAGTGGTTACCACCAAATTAGAATGGCACTAGGAGATGAATGGAAAACTGCATTTAAAACCAAGTTTGGACTTCATGAGTGGTTAGTTATGCCTTTTGGTTTAACTAATGCACCCAGCACCTTTATGCGATTAATGAAAGAGGTTTTGCGTGCTTTCATTGGACAATTTGTGGTGGTTTACTTCGATGATATCCTCATTTACAGCAAGTCATATGATGAACATCTTGATCATTTACGTGCTGTTTTTACTGTTTTGAGAGATGCACGTTTGTTTGGTAACCTCAAAAAGTGCGTCTTTTGCACCAATCGAGTCTCGTTTCTTGGCTATGTCGTTTCCTCGCAGGGAATTGAGATGGATGAGGCAAAAATTGAAGCAATCACCAGCTGGCCAGCCCCAACAACCGTCACACAGGTTCGTAGTTTTCTTGGTCTTGCAGGTTTTTATCGGCGCTTTGTGCGGGATTTCAGCACCATTGCAGCACCTCTACATGAGCTAACGAATAAGGGAGTTCCATTTCAATGGGGCGAACAGCAGCAACAAGCTTTTGATGCTCTCAAATCGAAGCTTACACAAGCACCATTACTACAACTTCCTGATTTTGACAAGACCTTTGAGCTAGAATGCGATGCAAGCGGCATTGGTATTGGAGGCGTTCTCATACAAGGAGGTAAACTCGTTGCTTTCTTTAGTGAAAAACTTCATGGTCCTTCTCTGAATTATTCCACTTATGATAAGGAATTGTATGCCCTAGTACGTGTATTACAAACTTGGCAACATTATCTTTGGTCTAAGGAGTTTGTCATACATTCCGATCATGAATCATTGAAGTATCTTAAGTGTCAAACCAATCTGAATAAACGACATGCTAAATGGATTGAGTTCATAGAGTCGTTTCCATACATCATTAAGCATAAGAAAGGGAAGGAAAATATCATTGTCGATGCATTATCTAGGCGTTATACCATGCTGTCCCAACTTGATCATAAAATCTTTGGTTTGGAAACAATTAAAGCATTATATCCTACTGATTTGAACTTCAAAGATGCTTTTGAAAATTGTAGAGAAGAAAGAACTTGGAATAAATATGTGCTGCGAGAGGGTCTCCTCTATCGTGCTAACAAGCTATGCGTTCCAGCTAGCTCCGTTCGTCTATTGCTTTTGCAGGAAGCACATGGAGGAGGGTTGATGGGACATTTTGGAGTGAAGAAAACTGAAGACGTGCTGTCCACACACTTCTTTTGGCCAAAGATGAGGCGTGATGTCGAGCGCTACGTGTCACGATGCACTACTTGCAACAAAGCTAAGTCTCGCCTTAACCCACATGATCTTTATATGCCTCTTCCTGTTCCTAGTGTACCTTGGGAGGATATTTCTATGGACTTTGTTTTGGGATTGCCTAGGACTAAGAGGGGGAGGGATAGTATTTTTGTAGTTGTTGATCGTTTTTCCAAAATGGCACACTTTATACCTTGTTATAAGTATGATAATGCCTCACACATTGCTGATTTATTTATGACGAAAATTGTTCATTTACATGGTGTGCCAAATACCATTGTTTCTGATCGTGATGCAAAATTTTTAAGTCATTTTTGGAGAACTTTGTGGTATAAATTGGGAACCAAGTTGCTGTTTTCAACTACATGTCACCCACAAACGGATGGACAGACCGAGGTAGTTAATCGTACTTTATCCACTATGTTGCGGGCTGTTTTGAAAACAAATTTGAAGTTGTGGGAGGAGTGTTTACCACATATAGAATTTGCTTACAACAGATCCGTTCACTCCACGACAAAGGTAAGTCCATTCCAGGTAGTGTATGGTTTCAATCCCCGTGCTCCTATTGATTTACTACCTTTGCCTCCTTGTGAAACTATAAATTTGGATGCTACACAATGATCTGAATTCATTCTTAAGATGCATGAAACTACAAAGAAAAATATTGAAATGATGAATGAGAAGTATAGGATTGCATGTAGTAAAGGTAGAAAAGAAGTAAAACTTGAACCGGGCGATTTGGTGTGGTTACATTTGAGAAAAGAGCGATTTCCCGACTTGAGAAAATCTAAACTTATGCCACGAGCTGCTGGTCCTTTTAAGATCGTTGAAAAGATTAATGATAATGCATATAAGCTTGAATTGCCTCTCGATTTTGGGTTTAGTCCTACATTTAACATTTCAGATTTGCGACCGTACTTGGGAGAAGAAGATGAACTTGAGTCGAGGACGACTCCAATTCAAGAGGGGGAGGATGATGAGGACATCACAACAGCGGAGACGCGCATTGAACTGCAAGGACCAATCACAAGAGCACGACCACGGTTATTAAATCAGCAGGTGAATTCGTTCTTAACTTCTTTTGTATGTGAGTTTGAGAATAGATTGCTATGTGATGATTTAATTGTTATTAGGAATAATGGAGAAGATCAACAAGTGAAGGAAGGAGGCCTTGGGAGCGTGGAGAACCACCTGGGACGTCCACAAGTTGATGGAAACAGTTTACAATTCGGACTCGAGTTCAACTCGGAGTCCAGGAGCAGTCCACCTTAAAACAGACACCCAGGAGGCATACGGACTCCGTTTTTGACGTTCTACATATGCACGGAAAGAGGAGAAGATAAGCTTTCCAATGGTTCTGGTCCCATCTCAGAATTCCTCCGGAGTCATTGGGAATCGTCGAAACAAGTCGTGTCCAGATTTCTGTTCGGTGCTGCACCACCGAATCGGGCCTTTGGGCCTTGTATCCCGTAAGAGTCCATTAGGGACGCGTCTAATCGTGTTTTGGTCGAACCCTAGCCTATAAATACTGCAGCCGCCAGTCATATTCGGTGGGTTTTGCTTAGATCAATAAAGTCGCCGTTCTACGGTTTGTGAGACCCCAACTTCACGATTTCCGATCGTGTCTTCTACGTTCTTGCTCGTGTTCTTGGTTGCACTTGCAGGGATTAGCCTTCTTGGTGAGGTCAAGCGTGTGCAGAACGGTTGATAACCAACGGAGCCGTGGTGTAGTGATTGCAGGGGTACTCGAACCGCTCGAGTGCCACGGATCATCGACGTCGAGTTCTCCATCCCAATCGACATACCTTTCGGAAGATCGGGCCTAAACCTACTGATCAAGTCGGACCTAGCACTGGAGCTAACCAAAGCTAGTCGGACCTAGAGCCGGAGATAACCAAAGCTAGTCAGACCTAGACAAATAAGTCGGACCTAACAAAAGCAAGTCGGACCTTACGTCAGACCTTGCCGGATCTACCCAAAACAAGTCTGACCTATCGACGGACCTTGCTGAAGCTTGGACATAGAGTCAGACCTTGTTAAAAAGGTGTTTTGGTAGTATTTAAAACTTCTATCGCCATAGCCAATGTATTCAGCACACATAGGTATCACCGTCAGCATGAAAGTGACTCCAGAACCTTGGGTCTACCACTTGCTTTGGCTGCTCATACACATTGACCTTTATGACCTTCCAAGCCAAGTCGCTGCCCTTGCGAGTGAAGTCATCCTCAGAGGGCTGCTTGTTTCTCTACACAAGTGGCTTCATCCTTAGTGGACCAATAGGTCCACTAGCAAGTCCCTTGCCCTTGCTAACACTCCTTCTTGGCACCGTTGAGCTGGCACCAACACCATCTGCACTTGACGGATTCTTTGCAATCACATTTCTCTTTCTTGGTGGCACAAAGGCAGGAGGAGAAGCATCATAGTCATGCCGTAAGACCCCTCTCTTTAACCCGAGCTAACCTCTCGTGGTCACGCTCGGCCTCATAGTCGAACTTGCTACCATTCGAGGAGCTCGACATCATGCCTGACACAGAGAGTACAAGTTATGGTAAGAACGATGGAAATTAGAGTTTGCCGAGACATGAATTTAGGGGTTCAAACTGTCAAGGTCCAGACTTGTCCGGTTTCAGAACGCGTACTTGTCCGGAGGATCAGACTTGTCCGCACTAGGGACCAGACTAGTCTAGCTTGCCCGTATGAACCCTAACTTCATATCTCTACAGATTTAAGCAAACTAGATGCAAAAAGGTAGGAGGACAATAGGAATACATATAGAAATGCAATGCATACCATAGGAATAAAGGAAAGTGAGGAAAACTTGAGAAAAGATAAGAACTAGGGTTTGGAAATACTTTTACACAAATTTGAGGATTCGAAGAGGAAGGCGCGGAGCTATGTCCACATTAGTGCGGAGGAGGGGGCCTTCGCGCCGAGAGGAAGGATTCCCACAGAGGAAATCTCGATTTTTGTGGCTAAACGAAAATTTTGCTTTGGGAGCACGAGCTAGAGGAGAGAGAGTGCAATGGTGAAGTGAGGAGAAGGAATATGGGATTTTGGCAGTGGGCTAGGGTTAAGCCCGATAGAAGTGGACTAGTCTAATACATCGGACTAGAGTCGGACTAGTCTGTAGCAACGAACTAGTCCGTCGTTGATCAGGACTAGTCCGGGTCAACTGGACAGATTTGAATATGAACAAAAGAAATTTTGAGAATTTGGCCTAATATTGATCTTTAGGACATCATTTTATAAATAAATTTTATGAATATGACCAGTAAGCAATCAACAATCAAACAATGGCCATAATTCACAATGTTTCATTAAATAAAATAGTTTTCGAGAGAAAATCGAGATAGGGGATATATTTTTGCAAAACAAGTAGACTTTGAAGAAACAATCAGGTATGCAACCTTTCAAGCCACATTTCAAGTGTCAAGGGTATTTAGTTTATTTCTAAGCTCGCAAAAGCTTTTTCATCTAAAGGCTTGGTGAATATGTCAGCTAACTGTTTCTCAGTTCTAACATGTGAAATTACTATGTCACCTTTTAGTGAATGGTCTCTTAAGAAATGATGACGTATATCTATGTGTTTAGTTCTTGAGTGCTCTACAGGATTGTGTGCATTTTTTATAGCACTTTCATTATCACATAGGAGTGGAATACGATCGTAATCCCTTAGAGTTTGTCGCATCTAGAGGAGTTGTGCACAACAACTACCGATTGCAACATACTCCGCTTCGGCTGTGGAAAGGGCAATGGAATTTTGTTTCTTTGAGGACAATGAAACTAAGGATCTACCTAGGAATGGGTAGGTTCCGGAGGTGCTTTTCCTGTCGACTTTGCGGCCTGCATAGTCGGCATCGGAATAGCCTATAAGGTTGAACTTAGAGCCTTTAGGATACCAAGGGCCTAAGTTGGTTGTGTGAACAAGGTATCTTAAGATTCTTTTTACGGCAGTTAAGTGACTCTCTTTAAGTGCAACTTGAAATCTTGCACACATACAAACACTTAACATGATATCAGGCCTAGATGCACATAAATATACAGTGAACCTATCATAGATCGGTATACCTTCTGATCCACATCTCGACCGTCTTCATTTAGGTCGAGATGCACATTAGTTGCCATGGGAGTATTGATGCACTTGGCTTTTCCATGTTAAACTTTTTGAGGATGCCATGTGTGTACTTGGTTTGGCAGGTAAATGTGCCTTTTTTGAGTTGCTTCACATGGAATTCCAAAAAGAACTTCAATTCGCCCATCATAGACATCTCGAACCGATCTGTCATAATCTTACTGAACTCCTCACAAAAAGATTTATTAGTAGACCCAAATATGATATCATCAACATAAACTTGACATATGAATAGATGACCATTAAAATTCTTAGTAAACAATGTATAATCAGCCTTCCCTAATTTAAAACTTTTTTGAATGAGAAAGTCCCTATGTCACTCATACCAAGCTCTAGGAGCTTGCTTGAGGCCATAGAGAGCCTTACGCAATTTGTACACATAGTTAGGGTATTCTTGGTCTTCAAAGCCTGGTGGCTGCTCCACGTACACCTCCTCCTTGATAGGACCATTGAGGAATGCACTTTTGATGTCCATTTGATACAGCTTAAAATTATGGTGAGTAGCATAGGCTAATAAAATTCGAATGGATTCAAGTCTAGCTATAGGAGCAAAGGTTTCATCGAAATTCAAACCTTTGACTTGTGAGTAACCTTTAGCCACACGTCATGCTTTGTTCCTCGTTTCTAGTCTGTGATCATCTTGCTTGTTCCGAAAGACCCATTTAGTGCCCACGATGTTCGCTTTCGGTCTTTCCACAAGCTCCCATACTTCATTTCTTTTGAAGTTGTTCAGCTCATCTTGCATGGTCATCACCCAATCTGTATCTCGTTATGCTTCATAAAACCTATAAGGTTACAAATACGAAACAAAAGAGTAGTGCTCAAAGAAATTAGTAACACAAGATCTAGTAGTTACTCCCTTTGCAATATGCTGTCGACGGGATGATCTCTTAGTACACTTTGATGTACTCTTGTGTGAGGCACTTGTGAAGTCATTTCCTCTTCATTGTCTTCATTTTCATCATATGCCCCTAGATCATTGCCTCCATGATTATATTGATCATCTTGATTTTTCCAAGGTTGATCTTTTGTTGAAACTCCTCCTTGATCATTGCTTTCCGGTTGAGGTGCATCTTGAGCACTTGATTCTTGTTGTTCTTGAGGTTGAATATCGCCAAGTGCCATTTTCCTCAATACTTGACATGAAGCTTCTTCTTGATCCGCTCCACTTGGGAGCCATTAGTTTCATTGAACACCATGTCACATGCCACTTCAACAATGCCAGAGAATTTGTTGAAGAAACGACATGCGTAGGCCTTCAACGACAGGCGTAGGCGTTCGAATCATAATCGAGCCAGAACCCTTATTGGATTTTGAAGCAAACTTCAAAGTCCTAGGCTCTTGTTCAAAATATATCAATTACTACCAAATACTCTAAAATATGAAACATTTGGTTTGCTACCCGTTAGTGGCTCATATGGTGTCTTCTTCAGAATTTGATGAAGATATAGCCGGTTCGTGGCATGACAAGCGGTGTTCACCACTTCTGCCCAGAACCGGTCCAAAGTCCTGTATTCATCTAGGATTGTTCTTGCCATCTCAATACGTGTCCTGTCTTTCTCTCGGCTACCCCATTTTGTTGAGGGGAGTAAGGTGTCGAGAACTCGTGCTTTATTCCTTCTTCGTCCAGGTACTCCTCAACTTGAGTATTCTTGAACTCCATTCCGTTATCACTTCTTATGTTCTCAACTGTGGAGGAGAATTCGTTCTTCAGGAACTTCTTGAGAATGCCTCGGGTTTCTGATTTATCATACAAGAAGAATATTGGGTAAATCTAGAAAAATCATCAACTATTACCAAACCGTATTTGTTACCGTTGATGCTTATATAAGCAATTATACTGAAAAGATCTACATGTAGAAGTTCCAGCGGTCTTGAGGTAGTCATCACGTTCTTCGCAAGTTGTGGTGCTCCAACTTGTTTTCATACTTGGCATGCGCTAGACAGCCTATCTTTCTCAAACATATTATCTTTGAAGCCTCGTATGTGACCACCTTTTAGAAGTTTTTGTAGATCTCTTATACCAACATGGGCTAGCCGTCTATGCCACAGCCATCCCATGTTAGTTGTTGCAACCGAGCATGGGTAGAGTTCAGCTTTGTCTTTGTTGAAATCAACAAGATAAAGCTTCCCCTTCAACATATTCTTGAAGGCAATTGAGTTATCGCTTCTTCTAAAAACTGTCACACCCTCATTAGTAAATAATCAATTGTATCCTTTATCACATAACTGAGATATGGACAAAAGATTATAATCCAAAGAATCAACATGTAAAGCATGGGAAAGAGTGTGTTGAAAAGATATCACAATTTGACCGGTGCTAAGGACTTTTCCTTGGCTGTTGTCTTCGAAGTAGATTCCTTCACTTGGATCTGCATTTTGCTCATATTCCATGAACATTCTCCTTTCTCTGGTCATATGATTGGTGCATCCACTATCTAGCAAACATTTTGATCCACTGGAGGAGTATGCCTGCAAAATAGAATTATGCCCTCGTTATAGGTACCCAAGCTTTCTTGGGTCCTTTGAGATTAGTTACAAGTAATTTAGGAACCCACACAGAAGTTTTGGGGTTCTTGTGGCCTGGCTCTGAATGTTTTTCATAAACATAAACAAATCTATTTCTCATAAAAACATAGGATGCATCAAAAGTACAAAATAAAGTTTGTTGTTCATGTTTAGATGAGTTTTCCTTAACAAAAGCAACATGATCCATAGTGTCAGCATTAGTGAATTGCTTTTTACCTCTTGTATACCCAAGACAATCTTTGACATTAGGTGGTTTTGTGATCATATATGCATTACGTGCATATTTGATCTTTTCCTTGTCAAAGGTGTCGCTTTGGGATGGATTCTTGACTTTTTGGACATTGGATTCAGTTTTCACATTGGCCTTCAAATTTGAGCATGTGAAAGTTTTAATTGACGTCAACATGATATCTTGAGAAGATGAGCTCTTGGAGGAGGAAGTGCCACTTTGCTTGAGAGACTCAACTTGCACATCAAGAATCTTGTTAGCTTTAGTGAAGTTACATGTTCACCCTTTATTGCAACGTGCGAGTCTTCTAGTTTTGAGTAAGTTTCCTTACTCAAGGCTAGTTCAAGGTCAAGTGTCTTGCTTCTCTCCTTTTCGAGCTCAAGGAGATTTTCAACCTTGTGATATTTCTTACTTTCACGAATGAGAATATCTTCTTGACGGTTGACATGGTCCTCCTTCTCAAAGACCTCATCCAACAATAACTTCGTTTTTCTTAAGGCAGTTTTACTTAATCCTTTTAGCATTTCTTCATTTTCGCTAGCGCGTTCAAAATCATCAATAGAGGAATGTAAAGAGGAAGGTCTAGATCTGACCTTTTTCTTGCCTTCTTTAACCATAAGGCAAATGTGGTTGGAGTCTTCCCTCCATGTTTGAGAAGAGTGTAGACTTCTTTGTCAACTTCTTGATGGCAATTGTTGCCATCTCCTCTTCATCTTTGTAGGATGACTCTTCATTTGAGTCCCACTCCTTGCTGATGTGCGCTTGGTGTGCTTGCTACTTCTTCTTGAAAATTCTCTTTTCCTGATGGTTTTCATTCTTTCTTCTTCTTGTTGTCTTCATACTGGCAGTCAACCATGAAGTGTCTGTATTCCCCAAAGTTGTAGCAAGTACGCCGAGCTTTGGATTTTCCCTTATCTTTACACTTTCCTTCATTTGAGTTGCTGCCTTTTCTCTCTCGTCATGCACTTGAATCTTTTGATGAAGTGCACCATCTCTTCATCATCCATGTCTGTGCTTACATAATCAATATTCTCTTCTTCATGTGTCTCACGACCTTCCTTTCATTTGGGCTTGCAGGTTGCCTTGAGGGCAACTTCCTTCTTCTTGGATGAAGTAAGCTCTGCAAGGTCTTTCACATATTGAGCTTCCTTCTCCATGATCTCGTGATTTATGATCTTTCGAAGAACTTCATCAGCGGTCATTTTGTAGGACCCCGGGCTTTCTCCTATCATTGAGCATAGAGTGACATTATGTGGCATGAATGCTATTACCATCCTCTTAACAACCTCATAATCAGTCCACTTCTTGCTTCCATTAGCACAAATCTTGTTAATGAGTGTCTTCATGCGGTTGTTAATCTTTTGAGGAGTCTAACCATCCTCGATGGTGAATCTCCCCAGTTCACCTTCAAGCATTTCAATCTCCGCTTCGCGGATGGAGCGATTCCCGTCATGAGCTGTTTTGAGAGTGTCTCAAATATCTTTGGCGATTTCTAGTCCATCCAAATTGGTGAACTCTTCTCGACTCAAAGATGAATTAATCACCACAATGGCTTGTACATGGCGATGAATTGCTTGTTCTTGCTCTGAAGTGAGCTCTTCATTGTTGTCAGGTATATCTGGACCTGTACATACTATGTGCCAAAGACTCAGATTTAGAGAGATAAGATGCATGTTCATATTGTATTTCTACATAGTATAGTTAGTTCTATCAAAACAAGGAGGCCTTCCCAATGGAATACATAGATAATGATTGTCATTATTAAGCTTCTCATAATTAAAAGATATTGGGAGTAGTCTTGATGATTAATCCCTTTTGGCTTTTCATCTTCCTTCTTATCATTTTAGCTCAGAAGCTTCTTTCTCAAGAGTTCCTTTAGATGGCACACTTCCTCATTGTCATGCTCATAGTCCTTGAGCACATCGAACACCTTGGTGTCTTGTTTGTCTCCTATGGCAGGCATTTCCGAGATCTCATTGATCTTGTCGCTGGCCATATGTCTCTCCGAGCGGTGAGTCTCGTAAATGGAGAGCCTGCTCTGATACCAATTGAATGTGGCCTAGAGGGGGTGAATAGGCGTTCAAAATTTAGTTGCACACTTAAAAGAATCGTCAAATAACAGGAAGGCCAGACTAGTCCGATGTAGGGTGCAGATTAGTCTGGTGTGCTTGTTACACCTACAAAAGATTAACTTTTTTTGTTTTTTTCTTTGAACGGTATAGCAGTGGAATAGTAAATCAACTTTAGAGTTATTAACAAGTGAATATAGAAATTAGGTTCTTTGAGAAACACAAAGTTAAAGACTATTACGAGTATGATCAAGTTTAACCCTAGATGGAAATAATTACGAAAAGTATAGATTAAGAACACGCGAGACAAAGGATTTTTACCGAGGTTTTGTCCCACGAAAGAGATCTACGTCGAGGATGTCACATAGAGCCGGGTCTCGAACAACCCTTTCCCTCTTCGGGTCACCATGAAGGCTAACTCGAGTTCCACTATCACAGGGTAATCACTGATTCGATGGGGCAACCTCACAAGCTGAGGGCTTCCACGAGATTACAACGAGAAAACAGATCGAATACATTCAAAAGATTTACAAGTAGTGTGAGAGTGTATGAAAGACCAAATCCCAAGAGCTCAATGATGCGTAGACATCGCTCTCCCTTTCCCAAATCTTAATTCCCAAAAGATTGAACTTTTTAGGACTTTAGATTTGTGTAGAGGAGTGTTTTTGTGCTCTTAGGACGTGTGATGGTGCTAGGGTTGTTGTCTATTTTTATTTTGGGTTGTGGATCACTTATTTATAGTTATTACAAAAAGTTACCGTTAGAGATCCCGACGGTCATACTAGTCCGCTCTGGGGTCTAGACTAGTCTGTTGTACTGAGTGATTTGTGCATGAAATGTGCAGCACAACTTGAAATCCTATATGCAGTGAGTGTATCGGACTAGTCCTCATAGAATCGGCTAGTCCGTTGTGCTTTTAGTAAGCAAGTTGACTAGTCCGTATTAATTGGACTTGTCTGGTGCAAGGTGAGGTTTACACGGTGTTAACGGACGAGTCCGCATTTTGGGACTTGTCCGTGCAAACAACATAAAAGTTACCGGACTTGTCGGTCATTTTTGGACCCGTCCGTATGGGAATAGAGATGAAATCGGACTAGTCCGTTTGTCAATAGACTTGTCTGGTGCTTCAGTAAATTGTTTAGTTAGTTGTTTTAGCCCATACCCTCTACACAAAGTCATGAGCTCTTGGGGTGTGTCTCTCACACACATCCTATACATAACAACTACTTTGCCTTTCCATTTTTCGCTTGGGCTCTTCCCTTCTCATTCCATGTTTTTTGTCTTTTTGTGCACCATTATTTTTATTCTCCATAGACCTGCTTTTATCTTAACAAATCTCATTAGGATCTCGCTTGTTTGTCATCAATCGTCCATAACCCACAAGGGTGTGCCTAGATGCACTTACAGTATCTAAGCTCTAAGAATGTAAGAACATCTATGAAAAGTAATTCGTAAATGTAAATGCACACGGGCGTAAGAAAGGTTGCAAGAGTACCAAAACGAAAGGTATGTAAGTAAATGCGTAAGGTAATGCAGAAAGTAAAATTCGTATAGTAACCGTGAATACAGGGTGAATTTGCCCCAACCGCTGAAGGCCTTGAGGGTCCTTTTATAGGGAGCGAGGTAGCCCTATCTATCTAGTGGGGCCAGTTTTATAGTGTTCGTTCTATGTATCCAGTCTGTCGAAAGCTTCGGTCTTGGGTTCTTCGTGATATCCAAGGCACCCTCTTCGGGTGAAGTTACCACCCTTCTAATGAGGGATGTGATGGATTTCAGGCTTATCCTACAACAAATGACATTGCGGGCGCTTGCCCCTGCCAAAGTTACCGCTCCCACCGTCCGTCATAAATGCCTCCAACTACCCACCTCTCTCGGACTCGAGCCCGGGAGGAATCATCCGTCCGACCTCTCGATCAAGACTTGGGCGGGTTAAATACCCCGACCTCACGCGGTCGTGGCATTGGTGGCAGGTCTCTCCTTGATCGGATAGTAGCTTCAGTCCGTAGACGCGTAGTGGTCAAGTACCATCGGTTCCCATATGTTTGGTATCCCGGGTATAGAACTCCGTTAGGGCTCCTCGAATGGTGGGCGCGGTGGTGGAGGGCGGCGCCGGAGGGGATAGGGGAACAAGAGACAGAGTGGGGGAGGGCGGACCTTGCTGAGGCGGCGCTGGCAGCTACGGCAGAGGCGTCGGTGTCTGTGCACGAGGGAGGCGGCGACATCACGAGGCGGCGATGTGAGAGAGAGGAGAGAGGTGGGCCTTGCGGGCCTAGTAATATCCCCAATTTACGACGGTCAGCTTATTTACGACAGTGTCAGAGTTGGCCGTCCCAATTTTTGACGGTTTTGGTGCTGGCCATCTTAAGTTATGTATTTATTTATGACGTCGGCTTAGTTACGATAGTTTTGGGCTGCTGCCATTGGAAATAAAATAATTTATGATGGCCAGGGGCGATCGTCATAAATTACTATATTTAAGACGGTTGACCGTCGTAAATGATGCAGTTTTGTGTAGTGAGCCTGAATGTAGCCTAGAGGGGGGGGGGGTGAATAGGCTTTATGAAATTTCGTCGGATCCTGAAACACTTAACAAACTTGATCAAATACAGAGAAATCGGACTAGTCCGGTATGGTGCAGACTAGTCTGGTGTGAGCGGACTAGAATGATCAAGTTTGATCGAAGAATTCACGTCAAGTACTCTATGCAGCGGAAAGTAAGTTGTAAATTGGATGTGTCACGACAATGAAACTATGTATGACACAAATTAAATTTGATTTCAATGTTTTGATGTAAGTTATCCAAGATTGAGTAAACCCTAGAATAAGATGAACAATAGGAACAAAAGTGCACAAGACTCGATTTTATCCCGTGGTTCGATTCCCACGAAGGAAACCTACATTCACGTTGAGGAGTCCACGGAGGAGCAGGTCTTCACAAACCCTACCCTCCTCGAATCGCCATGGAGGCCGATTCTCTTCCACTAATCACAAGTGGGAAAATAACCGAATTCAAGGGGCTTTCTCACAAGTTGAGGGCTCCCCAAGATTTACAAAGAAGAACACCACCAAACACACTCGAAATATATGCAGTAAACAATAAGAGTGTGCGAGAGAATCAAACCCAAGAGATCAAGACGTGTGAAACAAGTCTCTCCTTTTGATCAGTGCTAATCCTCAATGATTTGATCTTCTTTTTGGGTTAGAATGTGTGTAGAGATGTGTTTTTAGGGCTCTTAGGAGGTGTGACAGCGCAGGGAATCGAGAGAATTGGTTGTAGGGTCGTACACCTCTATTTATACTAGGGATTCCAAAAGTTACCATTAGGCTTTTTGTAGGATCGGAGAGCACATTTAAAGGTACCAGAGAGGGGGGTGGGGTGAATGGTAGATTAAAACTTTTGAGCGGAAGCAACGAAAACACCACTCGATAGAAAATCGATCTATTTAAAGAAACCATGTGTGCGACTAATCTAAACGTGTTCAACTATGAAAACCCTAGTATATATTGTAGAGAATCAAGTCACGAAAACGTCACAACAATAATCATGAAAATCCATGGAGAGATATAGGATCGAAGAGCACGTGAAAATCTACCAGAGGGGGGGAATTAATGGTAGATTAAAACTTTTTCAGCGGGAGCAGTGAAAACCCCTCGGCAGAAAAATGATCCATTAAAGAAATCGTGTGTGAGACTAATCTAAATGTGTTTCATCGTGACAAAAGTGATAGATATCAGGAGAATCAAGTCACGAAGACAACACAACAAGAACACTCAAATCCGTCGAGAGAAACTCAAGTTACGATTGAAAGATCAAACAAAGGTCAATCTGTCCTACCCGAGAAAAAACAGTTCTGGAACGCTGCAAAGAAACTCGTGTAGATCATAAACCACAGATCCAATAACCGTCAAATTTTGACAGATGATAGATAATCAAGTTTTGAAGACAACCCAAAAAGAATCACGTAAATTGGATCTGTAAAACTCGATTTATGATAAAACCACCGAAGAAAGGTAGTGCTGTGCAGAAAACTCGACGAGAAAAACTTGTCTGGAACATGTCGGATGAACAAGGCACAAAAGTTCCTATCAACTACGAATTTTATTCAACAGAACACAAGGGGAACAGTCTCAAAGTCGTGCACCATGAGCTCTGGCCTCCCTTGCTTATATAACCAGACCATAGGCCAACCCAATCTCAGCTAGGACTCTAATTCTACTCAAATCACGAATCGAAACTTTCCATAACTGCTTAGGACTCTTCTATACGCTGATAGAAGCAATCTTAAGACTTCAAAACACCATAGAAATGTATCCTACATTCCTAAAACAACTCAAATTCGTGATCCACACAAAATACTAACATAACCAACTCAAATCTTTCCATATTTGAGTCAAACCCGACTCAGCCGCAGCCTGAGTCCATAACATAGTCAGTTGGACCTTTCCGACCAATTCTTTACGTCCACATCTCTTCATCGTGCCTCAGCACCATGTAGCCACGTTCATGCACTCCTTGCATAAGTGCAAACATCCTCCAACGACGTCCACGATACCTTCATATGCATTGTTCTTGATTCAAACACGCTGTGCAACCTCCCGATCAACTCAACCACAATTCCTCTCGAACTTGGTTGTTGAACCTCATCTTCTCCCTAAGACTAGTTCAATGGATTCCGTCACCAGCCATGTCTTAAACTCAAGCAACACCTGCACATGAATAAACAACCAATCCGTACGAGCCCAAGTCCATGACTTGACTCAAATTAGTTCCGAATAAAACACCTCACGTGAGCACCTCACATAAGCATGTTGCAAAACAACAGTAAAACAATATCAGCCATATCAACCAAAACGCGCCAAAAACATAGCAAATGAATACTAAGCAATCTTTCCAACAATGTAAAGAAAGTTCAAAACATTTCACAAAAAAGCAGGAATATTGCGATCAAGCTCCGAACCTTGCCAAAGCTAACCAGACCTTGAACCGGAGCTTACCAAAGCTAGTACAACCTAGCGCCAAAGCTTACCAAAGCTAGTACAACCTAGCACCGGAGCATACCAAAGCTAGTACAATCTAGTGCCGGAGCTTGCCAAAGCTAGTCAGAACTAGTCAACCCAAAAGTCAGAGCTAGAAAAACATGTCGGAGCTAGCCAACATAAGTCGGATCAAACAAAACGTATCGGAGCTTAACAACGACATGCCGGAGCTATCAAAGACATGCCAGAGCTAAAGATAATACTCACCGGAGCTACCCAAAAACATGTCAGACCTAGACAAAGAAAGTCGGACCTATTGTCGGACCTTGCAGAATCTTGGAGCTAGAGTCGGACCTTGCAGAATCTCGGAGCTAGAGTCGGACCTTGCTAAAAAGATGTTATGGCAGCATTCAAAACTTTTATTGTCAAAACCAATGTATTCAGCACACATAGGTGTCACAGTCTCCCCCTTTATGAATGCATTGGCAGCACCACTTAAGATTCGAACATTGGCTTATTCACATAAAAAGTTTTGAAAACAATTTCTCCCCTTTTGTAAAACAGAAATAAAATGAGAAAAAGGAAATTCTCCCCCTGAGAAGAATTGTTCCAAAAACAATTGTGAATATGTGCAATGTGTAATCAATTTCTCCCCCTTGCATAGTTAACTTCAAAAATTCACATATTATCTCTCCCCCTTTGACAATGTATTCAGCAAGGTTTATAAGACAAATTTTAATTGTTATGAGCATATTATAACATATACATATAAAACAAAGCTCATCCAAGTCATACTATCAAGTAACTTACACTATCACATCAATGAAATACATAAAGTAGTGTAAGCCATGCTAGAGATCAAATGTAATTTCAAATTTAGCAAGTCATGATCTCACAAACTTAACAATTTCAAAACCTGAAAGCATGACACTTGTTGTTGCATTTAATTATTTTTCAAAGCACAAATTTAGATCAAATGAAATTTGCAAGAGATTATATGCGCATCTGCCTTATTCTAACCAACCAAGCCAAGCCTATTTCATTTGACAATCAGAAGCTTAAGGACATGGTTTTAGTCATACACAACTTCTTCCAAGTTCATATCTAAGTGCAATGATAAGCCATCTCAAAAGAAGAAGCGCGATGCATGCATATTCTCTTGATCTTTTCTCAATTTATATTTGTTCATAAAAAAACTCAACATGTGAGTTGATTACTTGATTAATTCTTTATGATTAAAAGCACTTGTGAGCATGCAACAAGTTCAAAACAGCAAGAAAGTTCGACCGTGACCAGATTTAGTGTAAGTAATTATTCCAATTACTAGACATGGTGTCGGTGGTTTTGATCCGGCAGATCTCCCGACACTACTAAAGTGTTAGAGGAGTTTGAGGTTCGGTATGGGCGCGCGGAGATTCAAGAAGGTGAGATGTCGAGTGACACAAGAGACACCAAGATTTACATGGTTCGGGCCGCCTGAGCGTAATACCCTGCTCCACGGGGTGTGTTGATGTTGTATTGGATGTATGTCTAGAGCGTCTGACTAGTATGTGAGTCGAGTGTGTAGAGCCTGTCCTATGTATCGTCGGCCTGTCCTTTTATAGTACAAGGGCAGGCCGTTACAAGTTAGCCTGGCCCAACATGTGGCCCCGACGGTTTCTAATATTGATACACATTCAACACGTTTAATTGCCCTTAATGACTGAGTTATGGGCTTTGACAGCACCGTTACTGGTAATTAAGGTCATTCGATTGTGTGTCATTAATATAGTATTAATGACACTTGATCGGGTCTTGAAGTCCTTGATTCCCCTTTGAAGATTCGGACCCGTTGTGGAGTCTTCCGGAGGTTAGATGCTGAAGATCCGACGGTTGGACACGTGGCAGCGCTGGAGCACACTGTGGGGAACAGATAGGTCCGGTGCTACCTGACACGTGTCAGTTCCGGAGCTTCCCTCGGTCTGGGGTTAGGTCCGGGGATGCCATTTCGGTACATAGCCCGGAGCTTCTCCCTTGCGGGCGGTACCTCCAATTTGACAGTACACGTGGCGTCCCTGGGACTAACCATGTTGGAGAAGCGGGTCCGGTTATGTCTGACTTTACCTTGAGATCCTTGCAATCCCAAGGAGTATATGGTATCCAGGGTACCGACAGTGGCCCCCTGGGCCCACCTCTAGAGAAGACCCCTTGGGTGAAGTCATTCCGCCGGAGGTGGGTCCATCCTTCGACTTTTGAACTGAGTCTTCAAAGGTCTTCGAATGTTCCATTGGCGATAGATTGGAGTTAAATCCTCGCCGCGTGGCATATCCTGTGTGCGGCAGATGAGATCTTCAACGTGCGGATCTCACGCAATTGAAGGTCGCCGGTTCTCGATACGAAAACCGTATCGGTTCCGCACGCCTTGTCAGGTCGCCGCCTTCGGGCTTCCCGCCTTATGATGACAACCGTTCGCCTGGGTAAGAACCTCGACTTGATCGTTAGGGTTGTCCTGGGCCCTCTTGTCATTAGCTGGGTGGAATTTTTGAGTAGTATCTTTGGCTTCCTTGCGATTTCCATCCAAGCACTGCAAGGGCTTACTTAAGAAGGAAAGTGCGCACCGTCTGGAGTTCTTTACGCCTCTCATCTGATTTTGTGCTCTAACTCCTAACTTGTGCTCGCTTTTCCTCTCTTGCCTTGCTGTGCCGCGATGGAGTTGGGTCTCCGCGAGAGCCGTTTGAAGACTAAAGGTGACCTGAAGAAGGTCCGGGCCCTCATGGGATGGTCCCTGGACTTCTTCAACCACCTGGTCCGCGCTGGGGGAGAGCTCCCGTTTGAGAAGGAGCACGCCGGCAAAATGGTGTACTTCTCTTCGTACGCCATGGTGGGGTTGATCCCACCTTTTTCCTCCTTTTTCTTGATGCTGCTAGACTTTTATGGTCTGCAGCTATACCACCTTGGCCCCCACTCCATTCTTCTTGTGTCTATCTTCGTCCACTTCTGTGAGATGTTGGTGGGCATCCCCCCTGCATTGAACTCTTCTGAACCTTCTTCACTGTTCATACCACCGGTAGGAGCAATGAGTACCTTGGCTTCTACTACTTCGTGAAGCGCAAGAAGTGCCCATTCAAGTACCTCCGGTCGTTTCCCTCTGGAAAGTGGGATGACTGGAAGAAGGACTGGATAGTTATCCGGGTGGAGGAGCACGAGAAGCTGGAGCTGCCCGAAGGCCTCCCCAACATTGACACTACAGTCTGGAGTGAAGCTCCGGTGCTAGCGGAAGCCTTCAACCCTGCTCTGACCAGGATCCGCCAGTGCGTGGAGGGAGGATTAACTCCTCAGGCAGTGTTTTGCAACTTCCTGGTCAACAGGTGGGCACCGCTGAAGAGGAGA
This sequence comes from Tuctoria greenei, assembly GCA_036927565.1. Lineage (NCBI taxonomy): Eukaryota > Viridiplantae > Streptophyta > Magnoliopsida > Poales > Poaceae > Tuctoria > Tuctoria greenei. Next base: position 42,918,663 of record JAYESD010000001.1, on the reverse strand, counting down.
GAAAAACTCGCTTGGGCCCTCAACAGCGTGATGGACAACGACCGGGTCGAGACTGGGCTGAAGTCCAACATGTCGGGGACAACCTTGGAGTTCCATCTCAAGAAGTTTCAGCACGACATCGACGTCGCAGGTGATGACTTGACTCCGCCATCAGCTTTTCTTCCTCCGAACATGGAGGTAGAGTTCAGCAGGGAGCTCCGGCGGAAGATGCCAGTGCTTGATGACCTTGGTGTCATCGAAAGAAGATCAACCTCCAGGGTGGTGATCCCTGGGGTTTCCGACGGTGGCTCCGACCCTGCCCCGAAGCCAAGGATCGAAATCGTTGGCAAGGGCAAGGAGCCGGCAGACGAACCCTTGAGCTGGAAGAGGAAGCTGCAGCATGCCGACGGAAGGTCCGTTAGGCCTACCACCTCTGCATCAGCTCCTTCTCCCTGGAGGGGGAGGTCTTCTACAACTGCGGCGGTTGTTCCCGCAGTAGCGTCCTCCTGGGGTGCTAGCTCCGGGCATGCGACTTCAGCACCAGGGTCGGTTGAGGCCTCTAGGTCCGGAGGTCCTTCCCGGTCGAGGGGGGCCTCGACTAAGGAAATGCCCGTGGCTGCGACGAGTTCTGGGGGGCCTTCCAGGGCTTCCACGCCGACGGCGGCTATGGTCAGCCCAGATCGCCTGGGAAAGAGGTTCCATGCAAGCTGGTGCGGAAGCCTCCCGAGGTAATTTTTAATCTTTACCTCAGATAGTTGTTTTGTTGTGGTAATTGTTTTTTAAGTTTCATCATCCATCATCTGCAGCGTTCCCAAGAAGAGGAGTGAGGCTCCACCCTCAGTCACAGCAGCTGAAGCTGTGAGGGCGGAAGCTTCTGCTCCTGTCCCGGTGCCGCCCCAAGTGGTGGTTGAAGCTGCGATAGCTCCGGCGCCAGATGTCATGGTCATGGACATCGACTCATCCCCAGAGACTCCCGTGGTAGCGCCTTACCGCGGGAGAGAAGATGCGCCAGCGGCACCTTCCCCGGAGGTTGAAGCTCCGGGTCCTAGTGCAGAGATGATGGAAGCTCCGGCCGTTGAGCTGGAGGAAGCAGTAATTCTGGCCCTAGAGCCGGAAATTGTCAAAGCCCCGGCGGTTGATCCAGAGGTAATTGAAGTCTCGGCGTGCACGCCGGATGTTGAGGAAGTCCTGGCGGTTGGGCCGGCTACTTCTGAAGCGCCGGCCGCAGAGCCGGTCGTCATTGGAGCTCCGGCTGCAGGGCCGGTTGATGTTGAAAACTTTCCGGTTCCCGAGCCGGTTGTTGCGGAGGCATCGGCGCTCGAGCCCCCAATAGAGGAGGTGCTCAGGCCGGAGCTAGAAGCAGCCCCTGCTCCGGAAGTGACGACATCGGAGGTACTCGTGGCTGAGCCGGAGTGTCTTGGTGGAGTCGCTGGGCCCCTGCCTGAGGGGGCAAATGTAGACCTGGCGGCAGGGCCTTCGGAACCACTTCCGGAGGTCGGAACTTCATCAACGGGACCCTCCTCGATGGCGACTAAGGACATCCCGGAGGACGGCCCTAGTGCTATGGAGACCCAGGGGACCACTCTTGTGGAGTGGGACCCAATTTTTGTATCTGAAAACCCGCTGGAACCAGCGGAGGAGACCCCAGCATGTCCGGAACCTATCCTGTTGTCATTGTCTATTGACAACGCTTGTTCCAGTCTGCATCAAGTTCAACTGGCCTTCTTCCACGACAACAAGGCTCTTGCAGAGGAGCACCAAACCCTTAGGCGATGGCGTAACCGGCTCTACTTCGAGACCAAGCTGGCGCAGTTGAGGCTAGCAGATGACAAAGAGTGGATCAAGCGGGAGAAGGTCCGCCTGGAATACTGGGGCAAATTATTGGATGACAGGGAGAGTATGACTCGCGCCCTCGACGCTCAATCCCGGGCCATTTACGAGCAGACCAAAGCATCTTACAGTGCGGCCGATGAACGCCAAGAGAGGCTTGAGGCCATTAACACTACTCTCATCAAGCGCCGGGAGGCACTTGAGAAGAGGGAGAAAAGGCTCGAAGATGAAGAGCAGAAACTCCTAGAGCTTCGGGATGACATCCTGAGGAGGGAGGAGGAGCTCACCGAAAAGGTGGCTCTGGCCGACAAGGGCCTCGAAGAGCGCGCCAAGAAATTGGAAGAGCGCTGCACTGAGGAGGAGGAGGAGAAGGCCTGGGTGCAAGGGCAGGAACTCTATGAGCAAGAGTGTGCCCTTGCTGCCAGGGAGAAGAAAGTGAGGGGCAGGGAGAAGGACCTGGTTGACCGCTGGAAAAAGATCCACCTTCGGGAGGAGGAGCTCGGAAAACTCTAGAAGCGAGTTGCTGAAAATATTGAGCATAACGCCAAAGAAGTTGAGCGCCTCGCTCGCGAGAGTTTTGAACTGGTGGTGGCTAAAAGATCCTTGGAAGAACTGAAGGGCTTGAGGTCTGCGGACTCCCTACAGATTTGGGAGTTCCTGGGTAAGGCCAACGACGCGCTGACACCGATGGGCTTCAGCCCCGTGCGTCCGGATGATCCGGAGCCGGAGCTGGACCTGGCGCTGCAAGCGCTGAGCTCGGCGGGTAGCAAACTCTCCAAGGTGGGCGATGTCATCGCGGACCAGTTGGAGGTGGAGGGGCAATCCCTAGCGAAGAACATCGCAGAGTATGTGCTCACGTGCTACACCAGCCGGAATCCCCAATTCCCTCTGGACCTGGTGCTTGAAGGTCCCATCGAAGGAGAAGGTGAAGCCGCCCGAGCCAACGTGTCGGAGGTTGCTCATAAGGTCGCCCAGTTCTTCCATAGGGTCTAGGACCATCTCTGTAGCTCTCACTTGTATTCTCTCTTTTTCTTCCTCAATTTTGTAATCCCTTGTCTCCAGATGAATAAAATCCCCAAATTTTTGTGAATTTCACTTTTTGTCTTCATCACTTTTGTCTTCACTTGGCCCCCCAGTAGATGTACACAATTTGATTGTGAACATGTACCAAGAGGATATTTTGTTTTGTTGAAGACCCATTTTCTTCGAACTTGTAGAGTGTAGGTCTGAAGTCTTCGATGGTGAAGGCCCCCTGAGGTCAAATTGACTACCGTCGGAGCTTAGTAGCTCCGGCAATAGCCCATATCAACGCGTAGAGCATCGATAGTTAGCCCTCTAGGGTGTCGGAGCTTAGTAGCTCCGGCAGTGACCTTTGCCCATGCGTAGCTTGTCGACAGCAGACTCTACTTGTGGGGTCTTCTCACCATCTTTTATTTTACGTCGACGGCTGGCCCCCCTAGCTTTACGGGAGCTTGGTTGCTCCAGTAATGCTCGTTTTCAATGTTTAACATCGATTACAAGCCACCTAGGGGGAGTCGGAGCTTTGTTAGCTCCGACTTTTCTCCATCAACGTGAATTCTTTATTTTTCTTGCACACTGAAGCCAAGAAAAATAGTAAAATTCGCTCCTTGCCTATAACTTCGTCGCGGCTTACGATTCCCAAGAAAGTTTTAGGTCAAACCCAATTCTGAATACAACCGAATGCGTTGCCTTCTTTCTTCCAGATCCAATTGTACTTGGACCCACCTTACTTCGGCCTGCCGGGGTGTAGGTAGAGTTGCGTACTTAGGGTGCTTGACTAGGCTGAGTCGATAGCACACTCCGGCCCTAGATTGGCTTGGTGGCATTCAGGCGAGTGGCCCATGAACAATAGTAGGATCCAAAAGAATTGACAATACAGCTCGAATTGTACATGAACTGGTCGAACAAAAATTTCTTAAGAATTGCACAACTTTGTTATAGACAAGAAAGAGAAAAATAAAAAATGTTGAGCCTGTACAAAATAAATGCACATGGAGTCTGTTTCACCTGAAGATGTCTTTCATTATAGGTCTGGGGTACAGGGGAAACAAGTACACTCTTAGGTTACGGAACCAGGCTAAGCGTGTTTAATTTCTCGTTTGACCCAGGGTAGCTAGCCACACTTTTAGTTCTGAGACTGTGACAAGTCTTGCATGAACTTTGCGGACCTTCCGGGGAAGGTCCGGCTGTTCTCCCGGAGGAACTACCCAACTCTGTACAATGACTCTATAACATACACCTCAAGTTAGTTCAGACTCACCTCCGTGATATTAAGTGTAGAACTTACGGAGGTGCTCGATGTTCCAAGGATTTGGGAGAGGTTCCCATCCTCGGTAGCCAAGCGAGTGCTTCCGGGACGGGATACTTTAATCACTCGGAAGGGTCCCTCCCAGCTGGGGGAGAGTTTGTTTAACCCTTCTCTGGATTGTATTCTCCGTAGCACCAGATCGCCTTCCTCGAGCTGTCGGTTGTGTTCATGCCGCTGATGATAGCGCCGAAGGGCTTGGTGATATCGGGCATTCCGAACAGCTTCTTGGCACCTTCCCTCCTCAAGGAGGTCTAGGTCTTCACGCTGGAGCTGGTCCTGTGTGCCATCGTCGAAGGTCTGGACCCAGAGTGACCCCAAGGTGATTTCCGGAGGAAGGATTGCTTCAGCTCCATACACCAGGAAGAAGGGTGTCTCTCCAGTTGACCGGTTTGGAGATGTCCTGTTGGCCCATAAAGTGGGCGGAAGCTCTTCAATCCAGTTGGCTCCATGTTTTTTCAAATGCTCATAGGTGCGCGTTTTGAGTCCTTTAAGGATTTCAGCATTTGCTCTCTCGGCTTGGCCATTGCTTGCTGGGTGAGCTACGGAGGCGTAGCAAACTTGAATGCCGAGGTCTTCACAATATCCTTGAAATGCAAAGCTTGTGAATTGGCTCCCATTATCAGTGATGATTTTTTTTGGGACTCCAAATCTGCATACAATGGACTGCAAAAAGTTGATAGCAGATTGCTTGTTGATTGTCACAACTGGAGTTGCTTTCGGCCACTTGGTGAACTTGTCAATGGCAACATACAGGAACTTGTAACCTCCGACGGCTATTGGGAAAGGTACCAAGATTTCCATCCCCCACACAGCAAAGGGCCATGTAGGAGGTATCATTTGTAGGGGCTGAGCCGGTGTGTGAATTTGCTTTTCATGAAATTGACATGCTTCGCATTTCTTCACCAGCTCAGTTGCATCCTGGAGTGCTGTAGGCCAGTAGAAGCCATGCCGAAAGGCTTTACCAACCAGCATGCGGGAAGACGCGTGGTTCCCACACTCGCCTCCATGGATTTCTGCGAGGAGCTCGCAGCCTTCTTCCATTGTAATACACCGCATTAGGATGCCATTGGCACCGCGCCGGTAGAGAACCCCTTCTACCAACGTGTATCTTTTAGCCAATCTGACTACCCAGTCAGCGGATACATCATCGTCAGGAAGGATGTTGTCTTTCAAGTAGCTCCGGATCTCCGAGATCCATGCATCGAAACTAACTTGAGCATTTGAGTCTTGCGTGCTGGGTTGCTCGGAGCTTCCGGCAGCACCTACGACCCTTGATGGCTGCCATGGTAACAGGGCCATCAGGATCGTCAGCTTCAGGATGCTGATCTCGCCCCCTTCGCTTAGTTCGGCAGGCTGAGCTGTGGGTTTTGACAACCTCCGGACAAAAGTTTCATCAGGAGCCGGAGCTTCGGTTGATGCTTTCGTTGAGAGTTCGTCGGCTTCAGCGTTGTGGGCATGCTAGACATGGTGGAGATCTAGGACTTTGAAGTCCTTCTGAAGCCTCTGGACTTCAAGGAGGTAAGCAGCTAGCTGGAGATTGTTGCAGGAGCATTCACCCTTCACTTGCTTAATGATGAGTTGTGAATCTCCCTTGACTAGCAGTTGCTTGACACCGTATGACAGTGCCACCCTTAGTCCGTAAATGAGTGCTTCATATTCCGCCATGTTGTTGGTCGCCTTGAAGTCAAGGTGTACCATGTATTTTACCTTCTCTCCGGTTGGTGCGAGGAGAAGGATTCCATCTCCGGCCCCCTGCTTTTGCATGGAGCTGTCGAAGTAGAGGGTCCAGTGAGGCTCGGTGAAGACCGGAGCCTTGTGTTCTGGCTTCTGCTCGCTGGGGCCCCCAGTGTTTGATGGAGAGGGAGTCCATTGCGCCACGAAATCCGCCAATGCTTGACTCTTGATTGCTTGCCTTGAAATGAATTCGAGATCGAATTCAGCCAATTCCGCTGCCCACTTTGCAATATTCCCAGTTGAGTTGGGATTATGCAAGATTGCTCGAAGTGGGTAAGAGGTCACCACTGAGATTTTGTGAGCTTGGAAGTAATGGCGAAGCTTCCTGGAGGCAATAAGAACTGCATAGAGCAGCTTATGCACCTCTAGGTATCGAGTCTTGGCATCATGTAGTACTTCGCTGATGAAGTACATTGAGCGCTGAATGGTCCGAACCCTCTCGGAGGGGCCCGGAGATTCCTCTTCACTGACCCGGATCCTTCCGGAGGGATCCGGATTTTCTTTGGGGAACTCCGGGTTCTGGCTGGAGGAACCTGGAGCTTCTTCAGAAGTGACCTGGACCCTCCCGGAGGGGTCTGGGTCTTCTGAAGTGACTTCTTGTGGAAGGTCTGGGAGCTGGGGCCCAGACTCGCTTTCAGGATCCTCCGGACCCTCCCGAAGGGGTCTAGATTCTTGAGTATGGGGTAGTTCTGGTCTCTCAGCAACCAGGACCATATTGACGACTTCGTTAGTTGCTGAAATGTAAAGCAACAAAGGCTCACCAGGGTTCGGAGCTACCAGAATTGGTAGGGTGGTGAGGAGCTATTTTAGCTCCTGGAATGCCTTTTCTGCTTCTTCAGACCATTGGAATGGTCCGGACTTCCTTAATAACTTGAAGAAGGGGAGTGCCCATTCCGCCAGTCTTGAAATGAACCGGCTGAGGGCTGCTAGACATCCAGTTAGCTTTTGGACATCTTTGATGCGGGCCGATGGCCGCATGTCTTCAATGGCCTTGATCTTCGCCGGATTAGCTTCTATGCCCCGGTGACTTACCAGGAAACCAAGAAGTTTTCCGGAGCTAACCCCAAAGACACACTTGTCTGGGTTTAACTTTGTGCGGGTGACCCACAGCTTATCGAAGACAGCCTGCAAGGTGTCAAGGAGTGACTCCTTGTTCTTGACCTTGACCACGATGTCATCGACGTACACTTCTAATATGTCTCTAATGAGTTCTTCAAAGGTTTTGTACATAGTTTGTACAAAGGTTGAAGCTGCACTCTTGAGACTAAATGGCATGGTTGTATAACAGTACAATCCATCTACTGTGATGAAAGAGGTATGCTCTTCATCTTCCCTAGACATTCTGATTTGATGATACCCAGAATATGCGTCTAGGAAACACAGTAATTCACACCCAGAGGTGGAATCCACTATCTGATCTATTCTAGGTAATGGGAATGGATCTTTTGGACATGCCTTATTTAGTGTGGTGTAGTCAATACACATCCGAAGCTTCCCGCCGGCCTTGGGCACAACGACTGGGTTTGCCAGCCATTTTGGATGGAAGACTTCTCGGATGAATCTAGCTTCGAGCAACTTCTTCACTTCTTGTCGAATGAAGTTCTGTCGCTCTACAGATTGCTTCCGAGGCTTTTGATGCACTGGTCGGGCATCGGGGTAGATCTTCAGATTGTGCTCAATCACTTCCCTGGGGATCCCAGGCATTTGTGACGGTTGCCAGGCAAACACGTCGACATTAGCCCGGAGGAAAGTGATGAGCGCAAGTTCCTATTTGTCGTTCAATCCCCCCGATATACGGGTGGTATGAGCGGCATCAGAACCGATTTGGACGACTTTGACGGGAATGTCGGTGTCGCCGCTTGGCTGCACACGAGGTGCAAAAGTCGAGCCTCGCTGACGAATGCTCGGGGGTTTTGGAGCTTGCTCCTACCTAGAGTCCTCCTTTTGCGCCGTAGTAAGTGCATGGAGTTCTTCCAGAGAAGTTACTTCGGCAGTACGATCTCCGCGGATCCACAGAACGCCTACTGGTGTTGGCATCTCTAACACCAGGTAACCATAATGAGCAGCTGCCATGAATTTGTACAAGGCAGGCCTACCCAAGATGGCATTGAAGGGTAAGTTGATCTGAGCAACGTTAAAGACCAACTTCTCAGTGCGATACTTCTCCCGGGTCCGGAAGGTAACGGGGAGGGTAATAGCTCCGAGTGGGGTAATGGCTCCCGGACCTACTCCGGAGAAAGGTCGGGAGGGGTGGAGATCCGAAGGTCGGAGCTGAAGCTTGGTAAAAGCTTTGAAGCTTATGAGATTGAGCGCCGAACCTCCGTGTACCATGACATGGTGGAGCTGGATGTTATTGATGGTAGGAAATACCATCAATGGTAGCTGACCTGCTCCAATCACGCTTCGAGGGCAGTCTGAAGCATCAAAAGTGATTGTTGTGTCCATCCACTTCCTATGAGGCTCCGCCCTGGCTGTAGGAGCTACAGCAGCCATGTCCCGACGCATAGTCTTGATGACTCGGTGGGAGGTGATGTCCCATGATCCACCAAAAATGGTGTTCATGGTCTTCCGACGCTCATTGTTAGAGACGTCGGAATCGTCGTCGACAGAGGTGTAAACGGCCTTCAGGACCATTTTGGGATCCTGAAAACCTAACTCCTCTTCAGCTGGAGCTTTGTCAACTTTTTGTTTTCCTTCCCTCTGTCAGAAAGGAGCTTCTTCCCCGCGCTTGTTGTAGCGCTCGGCAAGGTTTTGGACCTCCCGGCAGTCTTCCAAACTGTGGTTGTCCATTTTGTGAATTGGACACCACACCTTGGGTTTGCCACTGTCTTCAGAAGACGGTCGAGGTCGCTTCTCGGGGCGTGGCCCCCGGCCACCCGGAGCTGCAGCAGCTGCAGCATTGGATGCACCGGCCGACGGCTTCTTCTTGCCGTTGGTATTTTTATTCTTCTTGCCACTCCCGGAGGTAGCGGCTTCTCCTTTGGAGGATTTCTTGTGATCCCCAGGAGTTGGTTTAGAGTGCATTTCACGCCCCCCCGCAGCTCTGGCACATTTGTCAGCCAAGCTGAAGAGTTCCGTGACACTGGTTATCTCCTTGATCGCCAGTTTCTCCAGCATCTTCTTATCCCGCACTCCCTGTCTAAATGCCACGTTGACAGAGGCGCTAGAGATAGAAGGGATAGTGTTTCGTGCCTGAGAGAATCTCTGGATGAATGATCGCAGGGATTCTCCTTCTTTTTTGCACAACTGCAAAAAGGTCCAGTTCGGTGCCTGGTCGAGTGTAAGAACTCCCGGAGTTGGCGGTGAACTGCCGGCACAACTCCTCCCAACTACTGATGGAGTTGGGTGGAAGGCTCATAAACCAGGACCTGGCGGTCCCAGTTAAATCCACTGGGAAATAATTGGCCATTACAGCCTCATTTCCTCCAGCTGCCAAGATAGCAGTGGAGTAAATCTGAAGAAATTCGACAGGATTAACGGTCTCGTCGAACTTCTCCGGCAGGTGAGGCCGGAACTTCTGTGGCCACCTGACCATACGCAGATGCATGGCCAGGGCTAAACAGCCTTCTCCTACTCCTTCAGGAGCAGGAATGTCTTGAGCTTCTCGTCTTTCACAAGCACGCTCAATATGGACTCAGCCGTCTTGTTGGCGATATCGGCGATCAAGCTCCGCCCGGAGGTCATGAGTTGAAAGCCTTGATACCGTGTGAGTGAGTCGTGCCAAACAGGTGACGACGTCACCTGTTGTGATGCAGGACGTCTCCTGTTGTTGGAAACGTGCGGACCAAGTCTGCCAGACAAGGTCCGTCGCTACGACGTGGCCCGTCCTGAAGGAGGAGGACCCTGGTTGCTGATGCGGTCGGCTGCTGCTGCAACCAAATGTTCAACGTCGGACCTCCACTGCTCCAGTGCATACCGGGATGCATTCGGAGGTGGTGGGCGTTGGAGAAGAGCATGTGCTGCATGAAGCGCGTGTTCCGAGTTGTCAAGATTCGCCGACGCAGTGATTGACGCCGGTGCACCATCACATTGTCCATCTTGATTTGCTGGTGGAGGCGGCGGTGGTGGAAGTGTGACTCCTGCAGGAGCCGTGGTTCCTGCTGGTGGCTGCATATTGGAGGGATCACCCCCAACAACTTGAACAGCGGGATGACCATTGGATGATCCAGTGGCTGAGTTCACCATTCTTGAAATCTCAGGCGCCCCTACCTGGCAAGCCAACTATTGGTGGTTTTGATCCGGCAGATCTCCCGACACTACTAAAGTGTTAGAGGAGTTTGAGGTTCGGTATGGGCGCGCGTAGATTCAAGAAGGTGAGATGTCGAGTGACACAAGAGACACCAAGATTTACGTGGTTCGGGCCGCCTGAGCGTAATAACCTACTCCACGGGTTGTGTTGATGTTGTACTGGATGTATGTCTAGAGCGTCTGTCTAGTATGTGAGTCGAGTGTGTAGAGCCTGTCCTATGTATCGTCGGCCTGTCCTTTTATAGTACAAGGGCAGGCCGTTACAAGTTAGCCTGGCCCGACATGTGGCCCCGACGGTTTCTGATATTGATACACATTTAACACGTTTAATTGCCCTTAATGACCGAGTTATGGGCTTTGACAGCACCGTTACTGGTAATTAAGGTCGTCCGATTGTGTGTCATTAATATAGTATTAATGACACTTGATCGGGTCTTGAAGTCCTTGATTCCCCTTTGAAGATCCGGACCCGTTGTGGAGTCTTCCGGAGGTTAGATGCTGAAGATCTGACGGTTGGACATGTGGCAGCGCCAGAGCACACTGTGGGGAACAGATAGGTCCGGTGCTACCCGACACGTGTCAGTTCCGGAGCTTCCCTCGGTCTGGGGTTAGGTCCGAGGATGCCATTTTGGTACATAGCCCGGAGCTTCTCCCTTGCGGGCGGTACCTCCAATTTGACAGTACATGTGGCGTCCCTGGGAATAACCATGTTGGAGAAGCGGGTCCGGTTATGTCTGACATGTGGGCCTCTGAAGGTATTCAAATCAAGTAGATGACTTTACCTTGAGATCCTTGCAATCCCAAGGAGTATATGGTATCCAGGGTACTGACAGTGGCCCCCTGGGCCCACCTCTGGAGAAGACCCCTTGGGTGAAGTCATTCCGCCGGAGGTCGGTCCATCCTTCGACTTTCGAACTGAGTCTTCAAAGGTCTTCGAATGTTCCGTTGGCGATAGATTGGAGTTAAATCCTCGCCGCGTGGCATATCCCGTGTGCGGCAGATGAGATCTTCGGCGTGCGGATCTCACGCAATTGAAGGTCGCCGGTTCCCGATACGAAAACCGTATCGGTTCCGTGCGCCTTGTCAGGTCGCCGCCTTCGGGCTTCCCGCCTTATGATGACAACCGTTCGCCTGGGTAAGAACCTCGACTTGATCGTCAGGGTTGTCCCGGGCCCTCTTGTCATCGGCTGGGTGGAATTTTTGAGTAGTATCTTTGGCTTCCTTGCGGTTTCCATCCAAGCATTGCAAGGTCTTACTTAAGAAGGAAAGTGCGCACCGTCTGGAGTTCTTTACGCCTCTCATCTGATTTTGCGCTCTAACACCTAACTTGTGCTCGCTTTTCCTCTCTTGCCTTGCTGTGCCGCGATGGAGCTGGGTCTCCGCGAGAGCTGTTTGAAAACTAAAGGTGACCTGAAGAAGGTCCGGGCCCTCATGGGATGGTCCCTGGACTTCTTCAACCACCTGGTCCGTGCCGGGGGAGAGCTCCCGTTCGAGAAGGAGCACACCGGCGAAATGGTGTACTTCTCTTCGTACGCCATGGTGGGGTTGATCCCACCTTTTTCCTCCTTTTTCTTGATGCTGCTAGACTTTTATGGTCTGCAGCTATATCACCTTGGCCCCCACTCCATTCTTCTTGTGTCTATCTTTGTCCACTTCTGTGAGATGTGGGTGGGCATCCCCCCTGCATTGAACTCTTCCGAACCTTCTTCACTGTTCATACCACCGGTAGGAGCAATGAGTACCTTGGCTTCTACTACTTCGTGAAGCGCAAGAAGTGCCCATTCAAGTACCTCCGGTCGTTTCCCTCTGGAAAGTGGGATGACTGGAAGAAGGACTGGATAGTTATCCGGGTGGAGGAGCACGAGAAGCTGGAGCTGCCCGAAGGCCTCCCCAACATTGACACTACAGTCTGGAGTGAAGCTCCGGTGCTAGCGGAAGCCTTCAACCCTGCTCTGACCAGGATCCGCCAGTGCGTGGAGGGAGGATTAACTCCTCAGTCAGTGTTTTGCAACTTCCTGGTCAATAGGTGGGCACTGCTGAAGAGGAGAGAAAAACTCGCTTGGGCCCTCAACAGCGTGATGGACAACGACCAGGTCGAGACTGGGCTGAAGTCCAACATGTCAGGGACAACCTTGGAGTTCCATCTCAAGACGTTCCAGCACGACATCGACGTCGCGGGTGATGACTTGACTCCGCCATCAGCTTTTCTTCCTCTGAACATGGAGGTAGAGTTCAGCAGGGAGCTCCGGCGGAAGATGCCAGTGCTTGATGACCTTGGTGTCGTCGAGAGAAGATCGACCTCCAGGGTGGTGATACCTGGGGTTTCCGAGGGTGGCTCCGACCCTTCCCCGAAGCCAAGGATCGAAGTCGTCGGCAAGGGCAAGGAGCCGGCAGACGAACCCTTGAGCTGGAAGAGGAAGCTGCAGCATGCCGACGGAAGGTCCGTCAGGCCTACCACCTCTGCATCAGCTCCTTCTCCCCGGAGGGGGAGGTCTTCTACAACTGCGACAGTTGTTCCCGCAGCGGCGTCCTCCTGGGGTGCTAGCTCCGGGCATGCGACTTCAGCACCAGGGCCGGTTGAGGCCTCTAGGTTCGGAGGTCCTTCCCGGTCGAGGGGGGGCTCGACTAAGGAAATGCCCGTGGCTGCGACGAGTTTCGGGGGGCCTTCCGGGGCTTCCACGCCGGCGGCGGCTGTGGTCAGCCCAGATCGCCCGGGAAAGAGGTTCCGCGCAAGCTGGTGCGGAAGCCTCTAGAGGTAGTTTTTAACCTTTACCTCAGATAGTTGTTTTGTTGTGGTAATTGTTTTTTAAGTTTCTTCATCCATCATCTGCAGCGTTTCCAAGATGAGGAGTGAGGCTCCACCCTCAGTCACAACAGCTGATGCTGTGAGGGCGAAAGCTTCTGCTCCTGTCCCGGTGCCGCCCCAAGTGGTGGCTGAAGCTGGGATAGCTCTGACGCCAGATGTCATGGTCATGGACGTCGACTCATCCCCAGAGACTCCCGTGGTAGCGCCGGACCACGGGAGAGAAGATGCGCCAGCGGCACCTGCCCCGAAGGTTGAAGCTCCGGGTCCTAGTGCAGAGATGATGGAAGCTCCGACCGTTGAGCTGGAGGAAGCGTAAATTCTGGCCCTAGAGCCAGAAATTGTCAAAGCCACGGCGGTTGATCCATAGGTAATTGAAGTCTCGACGTGCGCGCCGGATGTTGAGGAAGTCCCGGCGGTTGGGCCGACTACTTCTAAAGCGCCGGCCGCAGAGCCGGTCGTCGTTGGAGCTCCGGCCGCAGGGCCGGTTGATGTTGAAAACTTTCCGGCTCCCGAGCCGGTTGTTGCGGAGGCGTCGGCGCTCGAGCCCCCAATAGAGGAGGTGCTCAGGCCGGAGCCAGAAGCAGCCCCTGCTCCGGAAGTGATGACATTGGAGGTACTCACGGCTGAGCCGGAGTGTCTTGGTGGAGTCGCTGGGCCCCTGCCTGAGGGGGCAAATGTAGACCTGGCGGCGGGGCCTTCGGAACCACTTCCGGAGGTCGGAACTTCATCAATGGGACCCTCCTCAATGGCGACCGAGGCCATCCCGGAGGACGGCCCTAGTGCTATGGAGACCCAGGGGACCACTCTTGTGGAGTGGGACCCAATTTTTGTATCTGAAAACCCGCTGGAACCAGCGGAGGAGACCCCAGCAGGTCCGGAACCTATCCTGTTGTCATTGTCTATTGACAACGCTTGTTCCAGTCTGCGTCAAGTTCAACTGGCCTTCTTCCACGACAACAAGGCTCTTGCAGAGGAGCGCCAAACCCTTAGGCGGTGGCGTAACCGGCTCTACTTCGAGACCAAGCTGGCGCAGTCGAGGCTAGTAGATGACAAAGAGTGGATCAAGCGGGAGAAGGTCCACCTGGAATACCGGGGCAAATTATTGGATGCAGGGAGAGTATGACTCGTGCCCTCGACGCTCAATCCCGGGCCATTTACGAGCAGACCAAAGCAGCTTACAGTGCGGCCGATGAACGCCAAGAGAGGCTTGAGGCCATTAACACTACTCTCATCAAGCGCCGGGAGGCACTTGAGGAGAGGGAGAAAAGGCTCAAAGATGAAGAGCAGAAACTCCTAGAGCTTCGGGATGACATCCTGAGGAGGGAGGAGGAGCTCACCGAAAAGGTGGCTCTGGCCGACAAGGGCCTCGAAGAGCGCGCCAAGAAATTGGAAGAGCGCTGCACTGAGGAGGAGGAGAAGGCCTGGGTGCGAGGGCAGGAACTCTATGAGCAAGAGTGTGCCCTTGCTGCCAGGGAGAAGAAAGTGAGGGGCAGGGAGAAGGACCTGGTTGACTGCTGGAACAAGATCCACCTTCGGGAGGAGGAGCTCGGAAAACTCGAGAAGCGATTTGCTGAAAATATTGAGCATAACGCCAAAGAAGTTGAGCGCCTCGCTCGCGAGAGTTTTGAACTGGTGGTGGATAAAAGATCCTTGGAAGAACTGAAGGAATTGAGGTCTGCGGACTCCCTACAGGTTTGGGAGTTCCTGGGTAAGGCCAACGACGCGCTGACACCGATGGGCTTCAGCCCCGTGCGTCCGGATGATCCGGAGCCGGAGCTGGACCTGGCGCTGCAAGCGCCGAGCTCGGCGGGTAGCGAACTCTCCAAGGTGGGCGACGTCATCGCGGACCAATTGGAGGTGGAGGAGCAATCCCTAGCGAAGAACGTCGCAGAGTATGTGCTGACGTGCTACACCAGCCGGAATCCCCAATTCCCTCTGGACCTGGTGCTTGAAGGTCCCGTCGAAGGAGAAGGTGAAGCCGCCCGAGCCAACGTGTCGGAGGTTGCCCATAAGGTCGCCCAGTTCTTCCATAGGGTCTAGGACCATCTCTGTAGCTCTCACTTGTATTCTCTCTTTTTCTTCCTCAATTTTGTAATCCCTTGTCTCCAGATGAATAAAATCCCCAAATTTTTGTGAATTTCACTTTTTTTCTTCATCACTTTTGTCTTCACTTGGCCCCCTGGTAGATGTACACAATTTTATTGTGAACATGTACCAAGAGGATATTTTGTTTTGTTGAAGACTCATTTGCTTCGAACTTGTAGAGTGTAAGTCCGAAGTCTTCGATGGTGAAGGCCCCCTGAGGTCAAATTGACTACCGTCGGAGCTTAGTAGCTCCGGCAATAGCCCATATCAACGTGTAGAGCATCGATAGTTAGCCCTCCAGGGTGTCGGAGCTTAGTAGCTCCGGCAGTGACCTTTGCCCACACGTAGCTTGTCGGCAGCAGACTCCACTTGTGGGGTCTTCTCACCATCTTTTATTTTACGTCGACGGCTGGACCCCCTAGCTTTACGGGAGCTTGGTTGCTCCAGTGATGCTCGTTTTCAATGTTTAACATCGATTACAAGCCACCTAGGGGGAGTCGGAGCTTTGTTAGCTCCGACTTTTCTCCATCAACGTGAATTCTTTATTTTTCCTGCACACTGAAGCCAATAAAAATAGTAAAATTCGCTCCTTGCCTATAACTTCGTCGCGGCTTACGATTCCCAAGAAAGTTTTAGGTCAAACACAATTCTGAATACAACAGAATGCGTTGCCTTCTTTCTTCCAGATCCAATTGTACTTGGACCCGCCTTACTTCGGCCTGCCGGGGTGTAGGTAGAGTGACGTACTTAGGGTGCTTGACCAGGCTGAGTCGATAGCACACTCCAGCCCTAGATTGGCTTGGTGGCATTCAGGCGAGTGGCCCATGAACAATAGTAGGATCCAAAAGAATTGACAATACAGCTCGAATTGTACATGAACTGGTCGAACTAAAATTCCTTAAGAATTGCACAACTTTGTTATAGACAAGAAAGAGAAAAATAAAAAATGTTGAGCCTGTACAAAATAAATGCACGTGGAGTCTGTTTCACCTGAAGATGTCTTTCATTATAGGTTCGGGGTACAGGGGAAACAAGTACACTCTTAGGTTACGGAACCAGGCTAAGCGTGTTTAATTTCTCGTTTGACCCAGGTTAGCTAGCCACACTTTTAGTTCTGAGACTGTGACAAGTGTTGCATGAACTTTGCGAACCTTCTGGGGAAGGTCCGGCTGTTCTCCCGGAGGAACTACCCAACTCTGTACAATGACTCTATAACATACACCTCAAGTTACTTCAGACTCACCTCCGTCATATTAAGTGTAGAACTTACATAGGTGCTCGATGTTCCAAGGATTTGGGAGAGGTGTCCCATCCTCGGTAGCCAAGCGAGTGCTTCCGGGACGGGATACTTTAATCACTCGGAAGGGTCCCTCCCAGCTGGGGGAGAGTTTGTTTAACCCTTCTCTGGATTGTATTCTCCGTAGCACCAGATCGCCTTCCTCGAGCTGTCGGTTGTGTTCATGCCGCTGATGATAGCGCCGAAGGGCTTGGCGATATCGGGCATTCTGAACAGCTTCTTGGCACCTTCCCTCCTCAAGGAGGTCTAGGTCTTCACGCCGGAGCTGGTCCTGTGTGGCATCGTCGAAGGTCTGGACCGAGAGTGACCCCAAGGTGATTTCCGGAGGAAGGATTGCTTTAGCTCCATACACCAGGAAGAAGGGTGTCTCTCCAGTTGACCAGTTTGGAGATGTCCTGTTGGCCCATAAAGTGGGCGGAAGCTCTTCAATCCAGTTGGCTCCATGTTTTTTCAAATGCTCATAGGTGCGCGTTTTGAGTCCTTTAAGGATTTCAGCATTTGCTCTCTCAGCTTGGCCATTGCTTGCTGGGTGAGCTACGGAGGTGTAGCAAACTTGAATGCCGAGGTCTTCACAATATCCTTGAAATGCAGAGCTTGTGAATTGGGTCCCATTATCAGTGATGATTTTTTTGGGACTCCAAATCTGCATACAACGAACTGCAAAAAGTTGATAGCAGATTGCTTGTTGATTGTCACAACTAGAGTTGCTTTCGGCCACTTGGTGAACTTGTCAATGACAACATACAGGAACTTGTAACCTCCGACGGCTATTGGGAAAGGTCCCAAGATTTCCATCCCCCACACAGCAAAGGGCCATGTAGGAGGTATCATTTGTAGGGGCTGAGCCAGTGTGTGAATTTGCTTTGCATGAAATTGACATGCTTCGCATTTCTTCACCAGCTCAGTTGCATCCTGGAGTGCTGTAGGCCAGTAGAAGCCATGCCGAAAGACTTTACCAACCAGCATGCGGGAAGACGCGTGGTTCCCACACTCGCCTCCATGTATTTCTGCGAGGAGCTCACAACCTTCTTCCATTGTAATACATCGCATTAGGATGCCACTGGCACCGCGCCAGTAGAGAACCCCTTCTACCAACGTGTATCTTTTAGCCAATCTGACTACCCAGTCAGCAGATACATCATCGTCAGGAAGGATGTTGTCTTTCAAGTAGCTCCGGATCTTCGAGATCCATGCATCGGAACTAACTATGCTCATATTATTTTAATTTTAGATTCACACATAGACTTCTCAAGTTTCAAAACTCCCCCTCATTGTAAGCCATGAGGATGCATAACTCCTATTTCACTAGAATGAAACAAAAACAAGTGAAATCCAAAGGTTTTGTAAAAATATCAGCCAATTGTTGTTCGATTTCTACATGGTGAAGTACAATGTTTCCTTTTTCAACATTATCACGGAGTAAGTGATACCTAATATTAATGTGCTTAGTTCTAGAATGTTGTACAGGGTTTTTAGCAATGCAAATGGCACTAGTGTTATCGCAAAATAGTGGAACACTATCTAGATCAACCCCATAGTCCTTAAGTGTTTGAACAATCCAAAGAATTTGTGAGCAAGCACTAGCAGCAGCTACATATTCAGATTCGGCTGTGGATTGTGCAATTGAGTTTTGTTTTCTAGAGGACCAAGCAACTAGTGAATTACCATGAAAATGACAAGCACCAGAAGTACTTTTCCTATCAATCCTGCAACTTCCAAAATCAGCATCGGAAAAACTTTCGAAGTAACGGTTGAGGAAGAAGGAAGAAAAGTGCCAAATTCTTGAGTTCCATGTAGATACCTGAGAATCATTTTGAGGGCTTGACGATGTGAAGCACGTGGGGAGGCTTGAAACCGTGCACAAAGACATACGCTAAATTGTATGTCCGGTCTTTATGTCGTGAGGTACAAAAGTGATCCGATCATGCTTCTATATTATTTTTGATCCACTAGTTCACCATCTTCATCAAGTTCAAGTGTTGTTGCTGTTCCCATTGGTGTCCAAAGAGGCTTGATTTTGTCCATGTTGAAGAATCATAGGAGGTATTTTGTATACTTTGTTTGACGCACAAAGGTACTGTCGGTGGTTTTGATCCGGCAGATCTCCCGACACTACTAAAGTGTTAGAGGAGTTCGAGGTTCGGTATGGGCGCGCGGAGATTCAAGAAGGTGAGATGTCGAGTGACACAAGAGACACCAAGATTTACGTGGTTTGGGCCGCCTGAGCGTAATACCCTACTCCACGGGGTGTGTTGATGTTGTATTGGATGTATGTCTAGAGCGTCTGTCTAGTATGTGAGTCGAGTGTGTAGAGCCTATCCTATGTATCGTCGGCCTGTCCTTTTATAGTACAAGTGCAAGCCGTTACAAGTTAGCCTGGCCTGACATGTGGCCTCGACAGTTACTGATATTGATACACATTCAACACGTTTAATTGCCCTTAATGACCGAGTTATGGGCTTTGACAACACCGTTACTGGTAATTAAGGTCGTCCGATCGTGTGTCATTAATATAGTATTAATGACACTTGATCGGGTCTTGAATTCCTTGATTCCCCTTTGAAGATCCAGAGCCGTTGTGGAGTCTTCCGGAGGTTAGAGGCTAAAGATCCGACGGTTGGACACGTGGCAGCGCTGGAGCACACTGTGGGGAACAGATAGGTCCGGTGCTACCCGACACATGTCAGTTCCGGAGCTTCCATCGGTCTAGGGTTAGGTCCGGGGATGCCATTTCGGTACATAGCCCGGAGCTTCCCCCTTGCGGGCGGTAGCTCCGGTTTGATAGTACAGGTGGCGTCCCTGGGACTAACCATGTTGGAGAAGCGGGTCCGATTATGCCTGACATGTGGGCCTCTGAAGGTCTTCAAATCAAGTAGATGACTTTCCCTTGAGATCTTTGCAATCCCAAGGAGTATATGGTATCCACGGTACCGACAGTGGCCCCCTGGGCCCACCTCTAGGGAAGACCCCTTGGGTGAAGTCATTCCGCCGGAGGTGGGTCCATCCTTCGACTTTTGAACTGAGTCTTCAAAGGTCCTCGGATGTGCCGTTGGCGATAGATTGGAGTTAAATCCTCACCGCGTGGCATATCCCGTGTGCTGCAGATGAGATCTTCGGCGTGTGGATCTCACGCAATTGAAGGTCGCCAGTTCCCGATACGAAAACCGTATCGGTTCCGCGCGCCTTGTCAGGTCGTCGCCTTCGGGCTTCCCGCCTCATGATGACAACCGTTTGCCTGGGTAAGAACCTCGACTTGATCGTCAGGGTTGTCCTAGGCCCTCTTGTCATCGGCTGGGTGGAATTTTTGAGTAGTATCTTCGGCTTCCTTGCGGTTTCCATCCAAGCGTTGCGAGGGCTTAGTTAAGAAGGAAAGTGCGCACCGTCTGGAGTTCTTTACGCCTCTCATCTGATTTTGCTCTCTAACTCCCAACTTGTGCTCGCTTTTCCTCTCTTGCCTTGCTGTGCCGCAATGGAGTTGGGTCTCCGCGAGAGCCATTTGAAGACTGAAGGTGACCTGAAGAAGGTTCGGGCCCTCATGGGATGGTCCCCGGACTTCTTCAACCACCTGGTTCGCGCCGGGGGAGAGCTCCCGTTCGAGAAGGAGCACGCCGGCAAAATGGTGTACTTCTCTTCGTACGCCATGGTGGGGTTGATCCCACATTTTTCCTCCTTTTTCTTGATGCTGCTAGACTTTTATGGTCTGCAGCTATACCACCTTGGCCCCCACTCCATTCTTCTTGTGTCTATCTTTGTCCACTTCTGTGAGATGTGGGTGGGCATCCCCCCCTGCATTGAGCTCTTCCGGACCTTCTTCGCCGTTCATACCACCGGTAGGAGCAATGAGTAACTTGGCTTCTACAACTCCATGAAGCGCAAGAAGTGCCCATTCAAGTACCTCCGATCGTTTCCCTCTGGAAAGTGGGATGACTGGAAGAAGGACTGGATAGTTATCCGGGTGGAGGAGCACGAGAAGTTGGAGCTGCCCGAAGGCCTCCCCAACATTGACACTACAGTCTAGAGTGAAGCTCCGGTGCTAGCGGAAGCCTTCAACCCTGCTCTGACCAGGATCCGCCAGTGTGTGGAGGGAGGATTAACTCCTCAGGCAGTGTTTTGCAACTTCCTGGTCAACAGGTGGGCACCGCTGAAGAGGAGAGAAAAACTCGAATGGGCCCTCAATAGCGTGATGGACAACGACCGGGTCGAGACCGGGCTGAAGTCCAACATGTCGGGGACAACCTTGGAGTTCCATCTCAAGAAGTTCCCGCACGGCATCGACGTCGCGGGTGACCTTGACTCCGCCATCAGCTTTTCTTCCTCTAAACATGGAGGTAGAGTTCAGCAGGGAGCTCCGGTGGAAGATGCCAGTGCTTGACGACCTTGGTGTCGTCGAGAGAAGATGGACCTCCAGGGCGGTGATCCCTGGGGCTTCCGAGGGTGGCTCCGACCCTGCCTCGAAGCCAAGGATCAAAGTCGTCGGCAAGAGCAAGGAGCCGGCAGACGAACCCTTGAGCTCGAAGAGGAAGTTGCAGCATGCCGACGGAAGGTCCGTCAGGCCTACCACCTCTGCATCAGCTCCTTCTCCCCGGAGGGGGAGGTCTTCTACAACTGCGACGGTTGTTCCCACAGCGGCGTCCTCCCGGGGTGCTAGCTCCGGGCATGCGACTTCACCACCAGGGCCGATTGAGGCCTCTAGGTCCGGAGGTCCTTCCCGGTTGAGGGGGTCCTCGACTAAGGAAATGCCCGTGGCTACGACGAGTTCCGGGGGGCCTTCTGGGGCTTCCACGCCGGCGGCGGCTATGGTCAGCCCAGATCGCCCGGGAAAGATATTCCGCGCAAGCTGGTGCGGAAGCCTCCCGAGGTAATTTTTAATCTTTACCTCAGACAGTTGTTTTGTTGTGGTAATTGTTTTTTAAGTTTCTTCATCCATCATCTGCAGCGTTCCCAAGAAGAGGAGTGAGGCTCCACCCTCAGTCACAGCAGCTGAAGCTGTGAGGGCGGAGCTTCTACTCCTGTCCTGGTGCCGCCCCAAGTGGTGGCTGAAGCTGCGACAGCTCCGGCGCCAGCTGTCGTTGTCATGGACCTCGACTCATCCCCAGAGACTCCCGTGGTAGCGCCGGACCGCGGGAGAGAAGATGCGCCAGCGGCACCTGCCCCGAAGGTTGAAGCTCTGGGTCCTGGTGCAGAGATGATGGAAGCTCCGGCCGTTGAGCCAGAGGAAGCAGTAATTCCGGCCCCAGAGTCGGAAATTGTCGAAGCCCCGACGGTTGAGCTGGAGGTAATTAAAGTCTCGGCGTGTGCGCCAGATGTTGAGGAAGTCCTGGCGGTTAGGCCGGCTACTTCTGAAGCGCTGGCCGCAGAGCCGGTCGTCGCTGGAGCTCCATCCGCAGGGCCGGTTGATGTTGAAGACTTTCCGGCTCCCGAGCCGAATGTTGCGGAGGCGTCGGCGCTCGAGCCCCCAATAGAGGAGGTGCCCAGGCCGGAGCCAGAAGCAGCCCCTGCTCTGGAAGTGACGACATCGGAGGTACTCGCGGCTGAGCCGGAGTGCCCTGGTAAAGTCGCTGGCCCCTACCTGAGGGGGCAAATGTAGACCTGGCGGCGGGGCCTTCGGAACCACTTCCGGAGGTCGGAACTTCATCACTGGGACCCTCCTCGAAGGCGACTAAGGCCATCCTGGAGGACAGCCCTAGTGCCATTGAGACCCAGGGGACCACTCTTGTGGAGTGGGACACAATTTTTGTATCTGAAAACCCGCAGGAACCAGCGGAGGAGACCCCAGTAGGTTCGGAACCTATCCCGTTGTCATTGTCTATTAACAATGCCTGTTCCAGTCCGCGTCAAGTTCAACTGTCCTTCTTCCACGACAGCAAGGCTCTTGAAGAGGAGCGCCAAACCCTTAGGCGGTGGCGTAACCGGCTCTACTTCGAGACCAAGCTGGCGCAGTCAAGGCTAGCAGCTGACAAAGAGTGGATCAAGCGGGAGAAGGTCCGCCAGGAATACTGTGGCAAATTATTGGATGACAGGGAGAGTATGACTCGCGACCTCGACGCTCAATCCTGGGCCATTTACGAGCAGACCAAAGCAGCTAACAGTGCGGTCGATGAATGCCAAGAGAGGCTTGAGGCCATTAACACTACTCTAATCAAGCGCCGGGAGGCACTTGAGGAGAGGGAGAAAAGGCTCGAAGATGAAGAGCAGAAACTCCTAGAGCTGCGGGATGACGTCCTAAGGAGGGAGGAGGAGCTCACCGAAAAGGTGGCTCTGGCCGACAAGGGTCTCAAAGAGCGCACCAAGAAATTGGAAGAGCGCTGCACTGAGGAGAAGGCCTGGGTGCGAGGGCAGGAACTCTACGAGCAAGAGTGTGCCCTTGCTGCCAGGGAGAAGAAAGTGAGGGGCAGGGAGAAGGACCTGGTTGACCGCCGGAACAAGATCCACCTCCAGGAGGAGGAGCTCGGAAAACTCGAGAAGCAAGTTGCTGAAAAGATTTAGCAGAACGCCAAACAAGTTGAGCGCCTCGCTCGTGAGAATTCTGAACTGGTGGCAGCTAAAAGATCCTTGGAAGAACTGAAGGGCTTGAGGGCTGCGGACTCCCTACAGGTTTTGGAGTTCCTGGGCAAGGCCAACGACGCGCTGACACCGATGGGCTTTAGCCCCGTGCGTCCGGATGATCCGGAGCCGGAGCCGAACCTGGCGCTGCAAGCGTTGAGCTCGGCGGGTAGCAAACTCTCCAAGGTGGGCGACGTCATCGCGGACCAGTTGGAGGTGGAGGGGCAATCCCTGGCGAAGAACATCGCAGAGTATGTGCTGACGTGCTACACCAGCCGGAATCCCCAATTCCCTCTGGACCCGGTGCTTGAAGGTCCGGTCGAAGGAGAAGGTGAAGCCGCCCGAGCCAACGTGTCGTAAGTTGCTCATAAGGTCGCCTAGTTCTTCCATAGGGTTTAGGACCATCTCTGTAGCTCTCACTTGTATTCTCTCTTTTTCTTCCTCAATTTTGTAATCCTTTGTCTCTAGATGAATGAAATCCCCAAATTTTTTTGAATTTCACTTTTTGTCTTCAACACTTTTGTCTTCACTTGGCCCCCTGGTAGATGTACACAATTTGATTGTGAACATGTACCAAGAGGATATTGTGTTTTGTTGAAGACTCATTTGCTTCGAACGTTTAGAGTGTAGGTCCGAAGTCTTCGATAGTGAAGGCCCCCTGAGGTCAAATTGACTACCGTCGGAGCTTAGTAGCTCCGGCAATAGCCCATATCAATGCATAGAGCATCGATAGTTAGCCCTCCGGGGTGTCGGAGCTTAGTAGCTCCAGCAGTGACCTTTGCCAACGCGTAGCTTGTCGGCAGCAGACTCCACTTGTGGGGTCTTCTCACCATCTTTTATTTTATGTCGACGGCTGGCCCCCTAGCATTAAAGGAGCTTGGTTGCTCCGGTGATGCTCGTTTTCAATGTTTAACATCGATTACAAGCCACCTAGGGGGAGTCGGAGCTTTGTTAGCTCCGACTTTTCTCCATCAATGTGAATTCTTTATTTTTCCTGCACACTGAAGCCAAGAAAAACAGTAAAATTCGCTTCTTGCCTATAACTTCATCGCGGCTTACGATTCCCAAGAAAGTTTTAGGTCAAACACAATTCGGAATACAACCGAATGCGTAGCCTTCTTCCTTCCAGATCAAATTGTACTTGGACCAGCCTTACTTCGGCCTGCCGGGGTGTAGGAAGAGTGGCGTACTTAGGGTGCTTGACAAGGCTGAGTTGATAGCACACTCCGGCCCTAGATTGGCTTGGCGGCATTCAGGCGAGTGGGCCATGAACAATATTGGGATCCAAAAGAATTGACAATACAGCTCAAATTGTACATGAACCTGTCGAACTAAAATTTCTTAAGAATTGCACAACTTTGTTATAGACAAGAAAGAGAAAAATAAAAAATGTTGGGCTTGTACAAAATAAATGCACGTGGAGTCTATTTCACCTGAAGATGTCTTTCATTATAGGTCCGGGGTACAGGTGAAACAAGTACACTCTTATGGTACGGAACCAGGCTAAGCGTGTTTAATTTCTCGTTTGACCCAGGGTAGCTAGCCACACTTTTAGTTCTGAGACTGTGACAAGTGTTGCATGAACTTTGCGGACCTTCCGGGGAAGGTCCGGCTGTTCTCCCGGAGGAACTACCCGACTTTGTACAATGACTCTATAACATACACCTCATGTTACTTCAGACTCACCTCCGTGATATTAAGTGTAGAACTTACGGAGGTGCTTGATGTTCCAAGGATTTGGGAGAGGTGTCCCATCCTCGGTAGCCAAGCGAACGCTTCCGGGACAGGATACTTTAATCACTCGGAAGGGTCCCTCCCAGCTGGGGGAGAGTTTGTTTAACCCTTCTCTGGATTGTATTCTCCGTAGCACCAGATCGCCTTCCTCGAGATGTCGGTTGTGTACATGCCGCTGATGATAGCGCCAAAGGGCTTGGTGGTATCGGGCATTCCGAACAGCTGCTTGGCACCTTCCCTCCTCAAGGAGGTCTAGGTCTTCACGCCGGAGCTGGTCCTGCATGGCTTCGTCGAAGGTCCGGACCCGGAGTGACCCCAAGGTGATTTCCGGAGGAAGGATTGCTTCAGCTCCATACACCAGGAAAAAGGGTGTTTCTCCAGTTGACCAGTTTGGAGATGTCATGTTGGCCCATAAAGTGGGCGGAAGCTTCAATCCAGTTGGCTCCATGTTTTTTCAAACGCTCATAGGTGCGCGTTCTGAGTCCTTTAAGGATTTCAGCATTTGCTCTCTCGGCTTGGCCATTGCTTGCTGGGTCAGCTACGGAGGCGTAGCAAACTTGAATGCCGAGGTCTTCACAATATCCTTGAAATGCAGAGCTTGTGAATTGGGTCCCATTATCAGTGATGATTTTGTTTGGGACTCCAAATCTGCATACAATGGACTGCAAAAAGTTCATAGCAGATTGCTTGTTGATTGTCACAACTGTAGTTGCTTCCGGCCACTTGGTGAACTTGTCAATGGCAACGTACAGGAACTTGTAACCTCCGGTGGCTCTTGGGAAAGGTCCCAAGATGTCCATCCCCCACACAGCGAAGGGCCATGTAGGAGGTATCATTTGTAGGCGCTGAGCCAGTGTGTGAGTTTGCTTTACATGAAATTGACATGCTTCGCATTTCTTCACCAGCTCAGTTGCATCCTGGAGTGCTGTAGGCCAGTAGAAGCCATGCCGAAAGGCTTTACCAACCAGCGTGCGGGAAGAAGCGTGGTTCCCACACTCGCCTCCATGGATTTCAGCAAGGAGCTCGCAGCCTTCTTCCCTTGTAATGCACCACATTAGGATGCCATTGGCACAGCGCCAGTAGAGATCCCCTTCTACCAACGTGTATCTTTTAGCCAATCTGACTACCCAGTATCACAGTGAAGGGTGAATGCTCCTGCAGATACATCATCATCAGGAAGGATGTTGTCTTTCATGTAGCTCCGGATCTCCGAGATCCATGCATCGGAACTAACTTGAGCATTTGAGTCTTGCGTGCTGGGTTGCTCGGAGCTTCTGGCAGCACCTACGACCCTTGATGGCTGCCATGGTAACAGGGCCATCGGGACCGTCAGCTTCGGGATGCTGATCTCGCCCCCTTCGCTCAGTTCGGCAGGCCGAGCTGTGGGTTTTGACAACCTCCGGGCAAAAGTTCCGTCAGGAGTCGGAGCTCTGGTTGACGCTTTAGTCGAGAGTTCGTCTGCTTCAGCGTTGTGAGCACGCTGGACATGGTGGAGATCTAGGTCTTCGAAGTCCTTCTGAGGCCTCTGGACTTCAAGGAGGTAAGCAGCTAGCTGGAGATTGTTGCAGGAGCATTCACCCTTCACTTGCTTAATGATGAGCTGTGAATCTCTCTTGACCAGCAGTTGCTTGACACCGTATGACAGTGCCACCCTTAGTCCGTAAATGAGTGCTTCATATTCCGCCATGTTGTTGGTCGCCTTGAAGTCAAGGTGTACCATGTATTTTACCTTCTCTCCGGTTGGTGCGAGGAGAAGGATTCCAGCTCCGGCCCCCTGCTTTTGCATGGAGCCGTCGAAGTAGAGGGTCCAGTGAGGCTCGGTGAAGATCGGAGCCTTGTGTTCCAGCTTCTGCTCGCTGGGGCCCCCAGGGTTTGATGGAGAGGGAGTCCATTCCGCCACGAAATCCGCCAATGCTTGACCCTTGATTGCTTGCTTTGAAATGAATTCGAGATCGAATTCAGCCAATTCCGCTGCCCACTTTGCAATATTCCCAGTTGAGTTGGGATTATGCAAGATTGCTCGAAGTGGGTAAGAGGTCACCACTGAGATTTTGTGAGCTTGGAAGTAATGTTGAAGCTTCCTGGAGGCAATAAGAACTGCATAGAGCAGCTTATGCACCTCTAGGTATCGAGTCTTGGTATCATGTAGTACTTCGCTGATAAAGTACACTGGGCGCTGAATGCTCTGGACCCTCTCGGAGGGGCCCGGAGCTTCCTCTTCACTAACCCAGATCCTCCCGGAGGGATCCGGATTTTCTTCGGGGACCTCCGAGTCCTGGCTGGAGGAACTCGGAGCTTCTTCAGAAGCGACCTGGACCCTCCCGGAGGGGTCTGGGTCTTTTGAAGTGACTTCTTGTGGAAAGTCTGGGAGCTGGGACCCAGACTCGCTTTCAGGATCCTCCGGACCCTCCCGAAGGGGTCTGGATTCTTGAGTATGGGGTAGTTCTGTTCTCTCAGCAACCAGGACCATACTGACGACTTCGTCAGTTGCTGAAATATAAAGCAACAAAGGCTCTCAAGGGTTCAGAGCTACCAGAATTGGTAGGGTGGTGAGGAGCTGTTTTAGCTCCTGGAATGCCTTTTCTGCTTCTTCAGACCATTGGAATGGTCCGGATTTCCTCAATAACTTTAAGAAGGGGAGTGCCCGTTCCGCCAGTCTTGAAATGAACCGGCTGAGGGCTGCTAGACATCCAGTTAGCTTTTGGATATCTTTGATGTGGGCTGGTGGCCGCATGTCTTCAATGGCCTTGATCTTCGCCGGATTAGCTTCTATGCCCCGGTGACTTACCAGGAAACACAGAAGTTTCCGGAGCAAACCCCGAAGACACACTTTTCTGGGTTTAACTTTGTGCGGGTGACCCGCAACTTATCGAGGACAGCCTGCAAGGTGTCAAGGAGTGACTCCTTGTTCTTGACCTTGACCACGATGTCATCGACGTACACTTCTACTATGTCTCTAATGAGTTCTTCAAAGGTTTTGTACATAGCTTGTACAAAGGTTGAAGCTGCATTCTTGAGACCAAATGGCATGGCTGTATAACAGTACAATCCATCTACTGTGATGAAAGAGGTATGCTCTTCATCTTTCCTAGACATTCTGATTTGATGATACCCAGAATATGCGTCTATGAAACACAGTAATTCACACCCGGAGGTGGAATCCACTACCTGATCTATTCTAGGTAATGGGAATGGATCTTTTGGACATGCCTTATTTAGTGTGGTGTAGTCGATACACATCCGAAGCTTCCCGCCGGCCTTGGGCACAACGACTGGGTTTGCCAGCCATTTTGGATGGAAGACTTCTCGGATGAATCTAGCTTCGAGCAACTTCTTCACTTCTTGTCGAATGAAGTTTTGTCGCTCTACAGATTGCTTCCGAGGCTTCTGATGCACAGGCCGGGCGTCGGGGTAGATCTTCAGATTATGCTCAATCACTTCCCTGGGGATCCCAGGAATTTGTGACGGTTGCCAGGCAAACATGTCGACATTAGCCCGGCGGAAAGTGATGAGCGCGAGTTCCTATTTGTCGTCCAATCCCCCCAATATACGGTTGGTCTGAGCGGCATCGGAACCGATTTGGACGACTTTGACGGGAATGCCGGTGTCGCCGCTTAACTGCACACGAGGTGCAGAAGTCGAGCCTCTTTGATGAATGCTCGGGGGTTTTGGATTTTGCTCCTGCCTGGAGTCCTCCTCTTGCGCCGTGGTAAGTGCATGGAGTTCTTCCAGAGCAGTTACTCCAGCAGTACGATCTCCGCGGATCCGGAGAACGCCTACTGGTGTTGGCATCTTTAACACCAGGTAACCATAATGAGCAGCTGCCATGAATTTGTACAAGGCAGTCCTACCCAAGATGGCATTGAAGGGTAAGTTGATCTGAGCAACATCAAAGACCAACTTCTCGGTGCGATACTTCTCCTGGGTCCCGAAGGTAACGTGGAGGGTAATAGCTCCTAGTGGGGTAATGGCTCCCGGACCTACTCTGGAGAAAGGTCGGGAGGGGTGGAGATCCGAAGGTCGGAGCTGAAGCTTGGTAAAAGCTTCGAAGCTTATGAGATTGAGCCCCGAACCTCCGTCTACCATGACATGGTGGAGCTGGATGTTATTGATGGTAGGAGATACCATCAATGGTAGCTGACCTGCTCCAATCATGCTTCGAGGGCAGTCCGAAGCATCAAAAGTGATGGTTGTGTCCATCCACTTCCGATGAGGCTCTGCCCTGGCTGTAGGAGCTACAGCGGCCATGTCCCGACGCA
This sequence comes from Tuctoria greenei, assembly GCA_036927565.1. Lineage (NCBI taxonomy): Eukaryota > Viridiplantae > Streptophyta > Magnoliopsida > Poales > Poaceae > Tuctoria > Tuctoria greenei. The sequence continues at coordinate 42,889,819 of JAYESD010000001.1, read as the reverse complement.
TAGTCTTGATGACTCAGCGGGAGGTGATGTCCCATGATCCACCAAAAATGGTGTTCATGGTCTTCCGATGCTCATTGTCAGAGACGTCGGAATCGTCATCGACGGAGGTGTAAACGGCCTTCAGGACCTTTTTGGGATCCTGAAAACCTAACTCCTCTTCAGCCGGAGCTTCGTCAACTTTTTGTTTTCCTTCCCTTTATCGAAAAGGAGCTTCTTCCCGGTGCTTGTTGTAGCGCTCGGCAAGGTTTTGGACCTCCCAGCTGTCTTCCAAACTGTGGCTGTCCGTTTTGTGAATTGGACACCACACCTTGGGTTTGCCATCGTCTTCAGAAGACGGTCGAGGTCGCTTCTCAGGGCGTGGCCCCCAGCCACCCGGAGCTACAGCTGCTGCAGCATTGGATGCACCGGCCGACGGCTTCTTCTTGCCGTTGGTTTTTTTCTTCTTCTTGCCACTCCCGGAGGTAGCGGATTCTCCTTTGGAGGATTTCTTTTGATCCTCAGGAGTTGGTTTGGAGTGCATTTCACGGCCCTCCGCAGCTCTGGCACATTTGTCAGCCAAGCTGAAGAGTTCCATGACACTGGTAATCTCCTTAATCGCCAGTTTCTCTAGCATCTTCTTATCCCGCACTCCCTGTCTAAATGCCACGATGACAGAGGCGCTAGAGATAGAAGGGATAGTGTTTCGTACCTGAGAGAATCTCTGGATGAATGATTGCAGGGATTCTCCTCCTTTTTGCACAACTGCAAAAAGGTCCAGTTCGGTGCCTGGTCGGGTGTAAGGACTCCCGAAGTTGGCGATGAACTGCCAGCACAACTCCTCCCAACTGCTGATGGAGTTGGGTGGAAGGCTCATAAACCAGGACCTGGCGGTCCCAGTTAAAGCCACTGGGAAATAATTGGCCATTACGGCCTCATTTCCTTCAGCTGCCAAGATAGCAGTGGAGTAAATCTGAAGAAGTTCGACAGGATTAACGGTCCCGTCGAACTTCTCCGGCAGGCGAGGCCGAAACTTTTGTGGCCACCTGACCATACGCAGATGTATGGCCAGGGCTGAACAGGCTCCTCCTACACCTTCAGGAGCAGGAATGTCTTGAGCTTCTCGTCTTTCACGAGCACGGTCAATATGGACTCGGCCGTCCTGTTGCCGATATCGACGATCAAGCTCCGCCCGGAGGTCATGAGTTGAAAGCCTTGATACTGTGTGAGTGCGTCGTGCCCCGGAGGGCAACGACGTCACCTGCTGTGATGCAGCACGTCTCCTATTGTTGGAAACGTGCGGACCAAGTCTGCCAGACAAGGTCCGTCGCTGCGACGGGGCCGGTCCTGAAGGAGGAGGACCCTGGTTGCTGATGTGGTCGGCTGCTGCTGCAACCAAATGATCCACGTCGGCCCTCCACTGCTCCAGTGCATCCCGGGATGCATCCGGAGGTGGTGGGCGTTGGAGAAGAGCACGTGCTGCATGGAGCGCGTGGTCCGGGTTGTTAAGATTCGCCGACGCAGCGATTGACGCCGGTGCATAATCGCGTTGTCCAGCTTGATTTGCTGGTGGAGGCGGTGGTGGTGGAAGTGTGACTCCTGCTGGAACCGTGGCTCCTGCTGGTGGCTGCATATTGGAGGGATTACCCCCAACAGCTTGAACAGCGGGATGACCATTGGATGATCCAGCGACTGAGTTCACCATTCTTGAAATCTCAGGCGCCCCTACCTGGCACGCCAACTGTTGGTGGTTTTGATCCGGCAGATCTCCCAACACTACTAAAGTGTTAGAGGAGTTTGAGGTTCGGTATGGGCACGCGGAGATTCAAGAAGGTGAGATGTCGAGTGACACAAGAGACACCAAGATTTACGTGGTTCGGGCTGCCTGAGCATAATACCCTACTCCACGGGGTGTGTTGATGTTGTATTGGATGTGTCGGTGGTTTGAACCGGCAGATCTCCCTACACTACTAAAGTGATAGGGGAGTTTGATGTTCGGTGTGGGCGCGCAGAGATTCAAGAAGGTGAGTAGGAATTGACACAGGAGAATCAGGAGTTTAGGTGGTTCGGGCTGCCTGAGCGTAATATCCTACTCTACGGGTGTGTTAGTGTTGTATTAGCTGAATGAGCTTGTGACGAGTGTCTATGGCACGTGTGTAGTGTCTATCCCCTTGAACGTGTCATCGGCCTGTCCTTTTATAATACAAGGGCAGGCCGTTACAGGTTAGCCTGGCCCGACATGTGGCCCAGGCGGTTACTAGTATTGATACACGTTTAATTGCTCTTAATGACCCTGTAACGGGCTTTGACAGCACCGTTTCTGGTGTTAAGATCGTCCGTTTAAGTGTCATTAATTTGGTATTAATGGCACTTAATCGGGTCTTGAAGTCCTTGATTCCCCTTTGAAGACCCGGAGCCGTTGCGGGGTCTTCCGGAGGTTAGAGGCTGAAGATCCGACGATTGGACACGTGGCAGCTTTGGAGCTTGCTGTGGGAAACAGGTAGCTCCGGGGCTACTTGACACGTGTCAGGTCCGGAGCTTCTCTCGGTCTGGGGTTAAGTCTGGAGGTGCCATTTCGGTACATGGCCTGGAGCTTCCTCCTTGTGGGCGGTAGCTCCGGTTTGGTAGTACACGTGGCGACCCTAGGATTAACCATGTTGGAGAAGCGGGTCCGGTTATGTCTGACATGTGGGCCTCCGAGGGTCTTCAAACCAAGTAGATGACTTTCCTTTGAGATCTTTGTAACCTCAAGAGGTGTACAGTTTCTAGGGTACCGACAGTGGCCCCCTGGACCTACCTCCGGGGAAGACCACTGGGGTGAAGTCATTCCACCGGAGGTGGGTCCATCCTCGCGACTCTTGAACTGAGTCTTCAAGGGTCTTTGAAGGTGCCGTTGGCAAGGATTTGGAGTTAAATCCCCACCGCGTCGCGCATCCCGCATGCGGCAGATGAGATCTTTGGCGTGCGGATCTCACGCAATTGAAGGTCGTCGGTTCCCGATACAAAAACCGTATTGGTTCTGCGTGCCTTGTCAGGCCGCCGCCTTTGGCTTTCCCGCCTCATGATGACAACCGTTCGCCTGGGCAAGAACCTCGACTTGATCGTCGGGGTGGTCCCGGGCCCTCTTGTCATCGGTTGGGTGGAATTTTTGAATGGTATCCTCGACTTCCTTGCGATTTCCATCCAAGCGTTGCGAGGGCTTACTTAAGAAGGGAAGCGCGCACCGTCGGGAGTTCTTTACGCCTCTAATCTGTTCTTGTGCTCAAACTCCCATCTTGTGCTTCACTTTTCCTCTCTTGCCTTGCTGTGCCGCGATGGAGTTGGGTCTCCGCGAAAGCCGTTTGAAGACCGACAGCGATCTGAAGAAGGTCCGGGCCCTCATGGGATGGTCCTCGGACTTCTTCAACCGCTCGGTCCACGCCGGTGGAGAGCTCCCGTTTGAGAAGGAGCACTCCGGCGAAATGGTGTACTTCTACTCGTAAGCCATGGTGGGGTTGATCCCACCTTTTTCTTCCTTTTTCTTGATGCTGCTAGACTTCTATGCTCTGCAGTTATACCACCTTGGCCCTCACTCCATTCTCCTCGTGTCTATCTTCGTCCACTTCTGTGAGATGTGGGTGGGCATCCCCCCTGCATTGAACTCTTCTGGACCTTCTTCACCGCCCACACCACCGGCTGGAGCAATGAGTACCTTGGCTTCTACTATTTCGTGAAGCGCAAGAAGTGCCCATTCAAGTACCTCCGGTCCTTTCCCTCTGGGAAGTGGAATGACTGGAAGAAAGACTGGATAGTCGTCAGGGTGGAGGAGCACGAGAGGCTGGAGCTGCCCGATGGTCTTCCAAGCATTGACACGACGATCTGGAGTGAAGCTCCGGTGCTGGCGGAAGCTTTCAACCCTGCTTTGACCAGGATCTGCCAATGTGTGGAGGGAGGATTGACTCCTCGGGCGGTATATTGCAATTTCTTGGTCAACAGGTGGGCGCCGCTGAAGAGGAGGGAGAAGCTCGCATGGGCCCTCAACAGCGTGATGGACGACGACCGGGTTGAGACCGGGGCTGAAGTCCAACATGGTGGGGAAAACTTCGGAGTTCCACCTCAACAAGTTCCAGCACGGCATCGACGTCGAAGGCGACGACTTGACTCCGCCATCAGCTTTTCTTCCTCTAAACGTGGAAGTGGAGTTCAGTAGGGAGCTCCGGCGAAAGATGCCCGTGCTTGACGACCTTGGTGTCGTCGAGAGAAGATCAACCACCCGGATGGCGATCCCCGGAATGCCAGAAGATGGCTCTGTCCCTGCCGCAAAGCCGAGGGTCGAGGTCGTCGGCAAGGGCAAGGAGCTGGAGGATGAACCCGAGAGTCGGAAGAGGAAGCTGCAGTATGCCGACGGAAGGTCCGTCAGGCCCGCTACTTCTGCCTCGGCTCCTTCTCCCCGGAGGGAAAGGTCTTCTACAACCGCGGCGACTGTTCCCGCAGTGGGGTCCTCTCGGGATGCGACTGTTCCCGCAGTGGGGTCCTCCCAAAGTGCGACTGTTCCCGCAGTGGGATCCTCTTGGAGTGTTAGCTCCGGGCATGCGACTCCAGCACCTGGGCCGATGGAGGCCTCCAGGTCCGGGGGTTCTTCCCGATCGAGGAGGACCTCGACTCGGGAAACGCCTGTGGCCGCGACAAGTTCTGGGGGGCCTTCCGGAGCTTCCACGCCGGCTATGACCAGCCCAAAACGCCCGGGAAAAAGGTTCCGCGCAAGCTGGTGTGGGAGTCTCCCAAGGTAATTTTTAATCTCTACCTTGGATAGTTGTTTTAATTGTAGCAACTATTTTTTAATTTTCTTCGTTCATCATCTGCAGCGTCCCCAAGAAGGGGAGTGAGGCTCAACCCTCAGCCACAGTGGCTGAAGCCGTGAGGGTGGGGGCTTTTGCTCCTGTCTCGGTGCCGCCCCAAGTGGTGGCTGAAGTCGCGACAGCTCTGGCGCCGGCTGTTGTGGTCATGGACCTCGACTCATCCCCAGAAGTTCCCGTGGTAGCGCCAGACCACGGGAGTGAAGATGCGCCAGCGGCACCTGTCCCAGAGGTTGAAGCTTCGGGTCCTGGTGCTGAGATGATGGAAGCTTCGGCTGTTGAGCCGGAGGAAGTAGTAATCCCGGCCTCTGAGCCAGAAATTGTCGAAACCCCAGCGGTTGAGCCGGAGGTGACTGAAGCCCCGGCGTGCGAGCCGGAAACTGAGGTAGTTCCGGCAGTTGGGCCGGCTACCTCCGAAGCACCGGCCGCTGAGCTGGTCATTGTTGGAGCTCTGGTCACAGGGCCGGTCGATGTTGAAGATCTTATGGCTCCTGAGCCGGTTGTTGAAGAGGTGACGGAGCTTGAGCCCCCATCGGAAGAGGTGCCCAGACCGGAGCCAGCAACGGCTCCTGCTCCAGAAGCGACGACGTCGGAAGTACCTGCGGCCGAGCCAGAGTGCCTAGGCGAAGTCGCTGGCCCCCTGCCTGAGGGGGTGAACGAAGACCTGGCGGCGGGGCCTTCCTCGATGGCGACTGAGGTCATCCCGGAGGGCGGACCTAGTGCCATGGAGGCTCAGGGGACCACCCTTGTGGAGTGGGACCCAATTTTTGTATCTGAAGACCCGCTGGAACCAGCGGAGGAGACCCCAGCAGGTTGGGAACCATCCCGTTGTCATTGTCTATTGACAACGCATGTTCCAGTCTGCGTCAAGTCCAACTGGCCTTCTTCCACGACAGCAAGGCTCTTGAAGAGGAGCACCAAACCCTTAGGCGGTGGCGCAACCGGCTCTACTTCGAGACCAAGCTGGCGCAGTCGAGGCTAGCGGATGACAAAGTGTGGATCAAGCGGGAGAAGATCCGCCTGGAGTACTGGGGTAAGTTGCTGGATGACAGGGAGAGTATGACTCGCACCCTCGACGCTCAATCCCAGGAGATCTACAATCAGGCCAAGGCAGCCAATAGTGCGGCCGATGAACGCCACGAAAGGCTTGAGGCCATTAACACTACACTCATCAAGCGCCGAGAGGCACTTGAAGAGAGGGAGAAACGGCTCGAAGATGAAGACCAGAAACACCTAGAGCTGCAGGATGACGTCCTGAGGAGGGAGGAGGAGCTCGCCGAGAAGGTGGCTCTGGCTGACAAGGGCCTCGAGGAGCGCGCCAAGAAATTGGAAGAGCGCTGCCAAGAGGAAGAGGAGAAGGCCTGGGTGCGAGGGCAGGAACTCTACGAACAAGAGTGTGCCCTTACTGCCAGGGAGAGGAAAGTGAGGGGTAGATAGAAGGACCTGGTCGACCGCCAGAACAAGATCCACCTCCGGGAGGAGGAGCTCGGAAAACTCGAAAAGCGGGTTGCTGAGAAGATTCAGCAGAATGCCAAAGAAGTTGAGCGCCTCGCCCGTGAGAATTATGAACTGATGGCGGCCAGGAGATCCCTGGAAGAAATGAAGGGCTTGAGGACTGCGGACTCCCTATAGATTTGGGAGTTCTTGGGCAAGGCCAACGACGCGCTGACACCGATGGGTTTCAGCCCCGTGCGCCCGGATGATCCGGAGCCGGAGCCGGACCTAGCGCTGCAGGTGTTGAGCTCAGCAGGTAGCAAGCTCTCCATGGTGGGCGATGTCATCGCGGACCAATTGGAGGTTGAGGGGCAATCCTTGGCGAAGAATGTTGCAGAATATGTGCTGACGTGCTACACTAGTCGGAACTCCCAATTTCCTCTGGATCCGGTTCTTGAAGGTCCCGTTGAAGGAGAAGGCGAAGCTACCCGAGCCAACGTATCAGAGGTTGCCCAGAAGGTCGCCCAATTCTTCCATAGGGTCTAGGACCATCTCTGTAGTTCTCACTTGTATTTTCTCTTCTTCTTCCTCAATTTTGTAATCCCTTGTCTCCAGATGTAATTCCTTGTCTCCAGATGAATGAAGTCGCCAAATTTTTGTGAATTTCACTTTTTGTCTTCAACGCTTTTGTCTTCACTTGGCCCCCTGGTAGATGTACACAATTTGATTGTGAACATGTACCAAGAGGATATTGCGTTTTGTTGAAGACTCATTTGCTCTGAACTTGTAGAATTTAGGTTTGAAGTCTTTGATAGTGAAGGCCCCCTGAGGTTGTCAGAGCTTAGAAGTTCTGGCATTGTCCATCGCTGGAGCTTGATAGCTCCGGCAATAGTCTCTATCAATGCGTAGAGCATCGATAGTTAGTCCTCCGGGGTGTCGGAGCTTAGTAGCTCCGGCAGTGACCTTTGCCAACACTTAGTTTGTTGGCAGCAGACTCCATTTATGAGGTCTTCTCACTATCTTTTATTCAGCGTCGACGGCTGGCCCCCCTAGGGGAGTCGGAGCTTAGTTAGCTCCGGCTTTTCTCCATCAACGTAGATTTTATTTTTCCTGCACACTTAAGACAAGAAAAATAGTAAAATTTGTTTCTTGTCTATAATTTCGTCGCGGCTTACGATTCTCAAGAAGACTTTAAGTCAAACGTGATTTTAAATACAACCGAATGCGTTGTTTTTTCTTCTAGATCCAACTGTCCATGGACCCGCCTTACTTCGGCCTGCCGAGGTTTAGGTAGAGTGGCATACTTAGGGTGCTTGACCAGGCTAAGTCGATAGCACACTTCAGCCCTAGATTGGCTTGGCGGGTTTCAGGCGAGTTGGCCATGAACAATTTTTGAATCCAAAAGAATTGACAATACAACTCGAATCGTATATAAACCGGTCAAACTAAAATTTCTTAAGAATTGCACGTCTTTGTTATAGACAAGAAAGAGAAAAATAAAAATTTTGAGCCTGTACAAAATAAATGCACGTGGAGTCTATTTCACATGAAGATGTCTTTCATTATAGGTCCGGGGTACAGGGGAAACAAGTACACTCTTAAGGTACGGAACCAGGCTAAGTGTGTTTCATTTCTCGTTTGACCCAGGGTAGTTAGCCACACTTTTAGTCCTGAGACTGTGACGAGTGTTGCATGAACTTTGCGGACCATTCGGGAAAGGTCCGGCAGCTCTCCCGAAGGAACTACCCGACTCTGTACAATGACTCTATAACATACATCTCAAGTTACTCAAGACTCACCTCTGTGGTATTAAGTGTAGAACTTACGGAGGTGCTCAATGTTCAAAGGATTTGGGACAGGTGTCCCATCCTCAGTAGCCAAGCGAACGCTTCCGGGACGGGATACTTTAATCACTCGGAAGGGCCCGTCCCAGCTGGGGGAGAGTTTGTTTAACCCTTCTCTGGATTGTATTATCCGTAGCACCAGATCGCCTTCCTCGAGCTGTCGGTTGTGTACATGCCGCTGGTGATAACGCCATAGGGCTTGGCGATATCGGGCATTCCGAACAGCTGCTTGGCACCTTCCCTCCTCAAGGAGGTCTAGGTCTTCAAGCCGGAGCTGGTCCTGCACGGCTTCGTCGAAGGTTCGGACCCGGAGTGAACCCAAGGTGATTTCCAGAGGAAGGATTGCTTCAGCTCCGTACACCAGAAAGAAGGGTGTCTCTCCAGTTGACCGGTTTTGAGATGTCCTGTTGGCCCATAAAGTGGGCGGAAGCTCTTCGATCCAGTTGGCTCCATGTTTTTTCAAGCGCTCATAGGTACGCGTTTTGAGTCCTTCATGGATTTCAGCATTTGCTCTCTCGTCTTGGCCATTGCTGGCTGGGTGAGCTACAGAGGCGTAGCAAACTTGTATGCCGAGGTCTTCGCAATATCCTTGGAATGCAGAGCTTGTGAATTGGGTCCTGTCGGTACCCTAGAAACCGTACACCCCTTGAGGTTACAAAGATCTCAAAGGAAAGTCATCTACTTGGTTTGAAGACCCTCGGAGGCCCACATGTCAGACATAAATGGACCCGCTTATCCAACATGGTTAATCCTAGGGTCGCCACATGTACTACCAAACCGGAGCTACCGCCCACAAGGAGAAAGCTCCGGGCCATGTACCGAAATGGCACCTCCGGACTTAACCCCAGACCGAGAGAAGCTCCGGACCTAACACGTGTCAGGTAGCCCCGGAGCTACCTGTTTCCCACAGCAAGCTCCGGAGCTGCCACGTGTCCAATAGTTGGATCTTCAGCCTCTAACCTCCGGAAGACCCCGCAACGGCTCCTGATCTTCAAAGGGGAATCAAGGACTTCAAGACCCGATTAAGTGCCATTAATACCAAATTAATGACACTTAAACGGACGATCTTAACACCAGTAACAGTGCTGTCAAAGCCCGTTACAGGGTCATTAAGAGCAATTAAACGTGTATCAATACTAGTAACCGCTGGGGACACATGTCGGGCCAGGCTAACCTGTAACGGTCTGCCCTTGTACTATAAAAGGATAGGCTGACGACACGTTCAAGGGGCTAGACGCTACACACGCGCCATAGACACTCGTCACAAGCTCATTCAGCTAATACAACACCAACACACCTGTGGAGTAGAGTATTATGCTCAGGCGGCCCGAACCACGTAAACTCCTGTGTCTCCTGTGTCAATTCCTACTCACCTTCTTGAATCTCCACGCGCCCACACCGAACATCAAACTCCCCTATCACTTTAGTAGTGTAGGGAGATCTGCCGGTTCAAACCACCGACAGTTGGCGCGCCAGGTAGGGGCACTTGAGATTTTGAGTATAGTGAACTCAGCTGCTGGATCATGCAACGGTCAACCTGCTGCTCAGGCTGTTGGGGGCAATCCCTCCAATAGGCAGCCACCAGCAGGAGCCTCAGCACCAGCAGTAGTCACACTCCCACCACCACCATCTCCTCCAGCAAATCGTGCTGGGCAACGTGATGGTGCACCGGCGTCAATCACTGCGTCAGCAAATCATGAAAACCCGGAACACGCGCTCCATGCAGCGCGTGCTCTTCTCCAACGCCCACCACCTCCGGATGCATCCCGGGATGCACTGGAGCAGTGGAGGGCCGATGTGGAGCATTTGGTTGCAGCAGCAGCCGAACGCCTCAGCAACCAGGGTCCTCCTCCTTCAGGACGAGCCCCGTCGCAGCGGTGGACTTTGTCTGGAAGACTTGGTCCGCACGTTTCCAATAGCAGGAGACGTGCTGCGTCACAACAAGTGACGTCATTGCCCTCCGGGGCACGACGCACTCACACGGTATCCAGGCTTTCGACTCATGACCACCGGGCGGAGCTTGATCGCCGATACCGCCAGCAGGACGACCGAGTCCATATTGAGCGTGCCCGTGAAAGACGGGAAGCTCAGGATCTTTCTACTCCTGAAGGAGTAGGAGGAGGCTGTTCAACTCTGGCCATACATCTGCGTATGGTCAGGTGGCCACAGAAGTTCCGGCCTCACCTGCCGGAAAAATTTGACGGGACCGTCAATCCCGCCGAATTCCTTCAGATCTACTCTACTGCAATCTTGGCATCTGGAGGAAACGAGGCCGTGATGGCCAATTATTTTCCAGTGGCATTAACTGGGACCGTCAGGTCCTGTTTTATGAGCCTTCCACCCAACTCTATCAACAGTTGGGAGGAGCTGTGCTGGCAGTTCACCGCCAACTTCGGGAGTTCATACACCCGACCAGGCACTGAACTGGACCTTTTTGCAGTCGTGCAAAAAGGGGGAGAGTCCTTGCGATCATTCATCCAGATGTTCTCTCAGGTACGAAACACTATCCCTTCTATCTCTAGCGCCTCTGTCATTGTGGCATTCAGACAGGGCGTACGGGACAAGAAGATGTTGGAGAAACTGGCGATCAAGGAGATCACCAGCGTCACGGAACTCTTCAGCTTGGCTGACAAATGTGCCAGAGCTGCGGAAGGCCGTGAGATGCACTCCAAACCAACCTCGGAGGATCACAAGAAATCCTCCAAAGAAGATGCCGCTACCTCCGGGGGTGGCAAGAAGAAAAAGAAGACCAAAGGCAAGAAGAAGCCGTCGGCAGCACATCCAACATTGCAGCTGCTGCAACTCCGGGTGGCCAGGGGCCACGCCCCGGGAAGCGACCTCGACCGTCTTCTGAAGACGGTGGCAAACCCAAAGTGTGGTGTCCCATTCACAAAACGGGCAGCCACAGTTTGGAAGACTGCCGGGAGGTCCAAAACCTGGCCGAGCGCTACAACAAGCGCCGGGAAGAGTCTCCTTTCCGACAGCGGGAAGGAAAGCAAAAAGTCGACGAAGCTCTGGCTGAAGAGGAGTTAGTATTTCAGGATCCCAAAAAGGTCCTGAAGGCCGTTTACACCTCAGTCGACGATGATTCTGACGTCTCTGACAACGAGCGTCGGAAGACCATGAACACCATTTTTGGTGAATCATGGGATATCACCTCTCATCGCGTCATCAAGACTATGCGACGGGATATGGCCGCTGTAGCTCCTACAGTCGGGCCAGAACCTCATCATAAGTGGATGGACACCGCCATCACTTTTGATGCTTCAGATTGCCCTCGGAGCATGGTTGGAGCAGGTCAGTTACCTTTGATGGTATCTCCTACCATCAATAACATCCAGCTCCACCATGTCATGGTAGACGGAGGTTCGGGGCTTAACCTCATCAGCTTCGAAGCTTTCACTAAGCTTCAGCTCCAACCTTCGGATCTCCACCCCTCTCGACCTTTCTCCGGAGTAGGTCCGGGGGCCATTACCCCACTCGGAGCTATTACTCTCCCCGTTACCTTCGGGACACGGGAGAAATACCGCACCGAGAAGTTGGTCTTTGACGTCACTCAGATCAACTTACCCTTCAATGCCATCTTGGGAAGGCCTGCCCTGTACAAATTAATGGCAGCTGCTCATTATGGTTATCTGGTGTTGAAGATGCCAACACCAGTAGGCGTTCTCCGGATCTGAGGAGATCGTACTGCCGGAGTAACTGCTCTGGAAGAACTCCATGCACTTACCACGGCGCAAGAGGAGGACTCAAGGTAGGAGCAAGCTCCAAAACCCCCGAGCATTCGTCAACGAGGCTCGACTTCTGCACCTCGTGTGCAGCCAAGCGGCGACACCGACTTTCCCGTCAAAGTCATCCGAATTGGTTCCGATGCCGCTCAGACCACCCGTATATCGGGAGGATTGAACGACAAATAGGAACTCGCGCTCATCACTTTCCTCCGGGCTAACGTTGACGTATTTGCTTGGCAACTGTCACAAATGCCTGGGATCCCCAGGGAAGTGATTGAGCATAATCTGAAGATCTACCCCGACGCCCGGCCTGTACATCAGAAGCCCCGGAAGCAATCCATAGAGCGACAAAACTTCATCCGATAAGAATTGAAGAAGTTACTCGAAGGCGGATTCATCCGTGAAGTCTTCCATCCAAAATGGCTGGCAAACCCAGTCGTTGTGCCCAAGGCCGGCGGGAAGCTTCGGATGTGCATCGACTACACCACACTAAATAAGGCATATCCAAAAGATCCATTCCCACTACCTAGAATAGATCAGATAGTGGATTCAACCTCCGAGTGTGAATTACTGTGTTTCCTAGATGCATATTTCGGGTATCATCAAATCAGGACGTCTAGGGAGGATGAAGAGCATACTTCATTCATCAAGTAGATGGATTATACTGTTACACAGCCATGCCCTTTGGTCTCAAGAATGCAGCTTCCACTTTTGTACGAGATATGTACAAAACTTTTGAAGAACTCATTAGAGACATAGTGGAAGTGTACGTTGATGACATTGTGGTCAAGGTCAAGAACAAGGAGTCACTCCTTGACACCTTGCAAGCTGTCTTCGACAAGCTGCGGGCCACCCGCACAAAGCTAAACCCAGACAAGTGTGTCTTCGGGGTTAGCTCCGGAAAACTTCTCGGTCTCCTGTTAAGTCACCGGGGCATAGAAGCTAATCCGGCGAAGAATAAGGCCATTGAAGACATGCGGCCACCAACCCACATCAAAGACATCCAAAAGTTAACAGGATGTCTAGTAGCCCTCAGCCGATTCATCTCAAGACTGGCGGAATGGGCACTCCCCTTCTTCAAGTTATTGAGGAAGTCCGGACCATTCCAATGGTCCGAAGAAGCAGAGAAGGCATTCCAGGAGCTGAAACAGTTCCTCACCACCCTACCAATTCTGGTAGCTCCGAACCCTAGTGAGCCTTTGTTGCTTTATATTTCATCTACTGACGAAGTCGTCAGTATGGTTCTGGTTGCGGAGAGACAAGAACTACCCCATACTCAGGAATCCAAACCCCTTCGGGAGGGTCCTGAGGTTCCTGAAAGCGAGTCTGGGTCCCAGCTCCGAGATTCGAATCCACAAGAAGTCACTTCAGGAGACCCAGACCCCTCCGGGATGGTCCAGGTCACTTCTGAAGAAGCTCTGGGTTCCTCCAGCCAGAACCCGGAGGTCCCCGAAGAACATCCGGTCTCCTCCGAGAGGATCTGGGTCAGTGAAGAGGAAGCTCCGGACCCCTCCGGGAGGGTCCGGACCATTCAACGCCCGGTGTACTTCATTAGTGAAGTATTACATGATGCCAAGACTCGATACCTAGAGGTGCATAAGCTGCTCTATGCAGTTCTTATTGCCTCCAGAATGCTTCGCCATTACTTCCAAGCTCACAAAGTCTCAGTGGTGACCACCTACCCACTTCGAGCAATCTTGCATAATCCCAATTCAACTAGGAATATTGCAAAGTGGGCAACGGAATTGGCTGAATTTGATCTTGAATTCATTTCAAGACAAGCAGTCAAGAGTTAAGCATTGGCAGATTTTGTGACGGAATGGACTCCCTCTCCATCAAACCCTGGGGGCCCCAGTGTGTAGAAGACAGAGCATCAAGTTCCAACCTTCACCGAGCCTCACTGGACCCTCTACTTCGACGGATCCATGCAGAAGCAGGGGGCCGGAGCTGGAATCCTTCTCCTTGCACCGACTGGGGAGAAGGTGAAATACATGGTACACCTTGACTTCAAGGCGACCAACAACATGGCAGAGTATGAAGCACTCATCTACGGACTAAAGGTGGCACTGTCATATGGTGTCAAGCAATTGCTGGTCAAGGGTGATTCACAGCTCATCATTAAGCAGGTGAAGGGTGAATGCTCCTGCAATAATCTCCAGCTAGCTACTTACCTCCTTGAAGTCCAGAGGCTTCAGAAGGACTTCGAAGTCCTAGATCTCCACCATGTTCAGCGTGCCCATAACGCTGAAGCTGACGAACTCTCGACCAAAGCGTCAACCGGAGCTCCGGCTCCTGACGGAACCTTTGTCTAGAGGTTGTCAAAGCCAACAGCTCAGCCTGCCGAAATGAGCGAAGGGGGCGAGATCAGCATCCCGAAGCTGACAGTCCCGATGACCCTGTTACCATGGCAGCCATCAAGGGTCGTAGGTGCTGCCGGGAACTCCGAGCAACCCAGCACGCAAGACTCGAAAGCTCAAGCTAGTTCCGATGCATGGGTCTCGGAGATCCGGAGCTACTTGAAAGACAACATCCTTCCTGACGATGATGTATCCGCTGACCGGGTAGTCAGATTGGATAAAAGATACACGCTGGTAGAAGGGGATCTCTACCAGCGCGGTGCCAACGGCATCCTAATGCGGTGTATCACAAGGGAAGAAGGCTGCGAACTCCTCGCAGAAATCCATGGAGGCGAGTGTGGGAACCACGCGTCTTCCTGCACGCTGGTCGGTAAAGCCTTTCGGCATGGCTTCTACTAGCCTACAGCGCTCCAGGATGCAACTGAGCTGGTGAAAAAATGTGAAGCATGCCAATTTCATGCAAAGCAAATTCACACACCAGCTCAGGCCTTACAAATGATACCTCCTACATGGCCCTTCGCTGTGTGGGGGATGGACATCTTGGGACCTTTCCCAAGAGCCATCGGAGGTTACAAGTTCCTGTACGTCGCCATTGACAAGTTCACCAAGTGGCGGGAAGCAACTCCAGTTGTGACAATCAACAAGCAATCTGCTATCAACTTTTTGCAGTCCATTGTATGCAGATTTGGAGTCCCAAACAAAATCATCACTGATAATGGGACCCAATTCACAAGCTCTGCATTCCAAGGATATTGTGAAGACCTCGGCATACAAGTTTGCTACGCCTCCGTAGCTCACCCAGCCAGCAATGGCCAAGCCAAGAGAGCAAATGTTGAAATCCTTAAAGGACTCAAAACGCGCACCTATGAGTGCTTGCAAAAACATGGAGCCAACTGGATCGAAGAGCTTCCGCCCACTTTATGGGCCAACAGGACATCTCAAAACCGGTCAACTGGGGAGACACCCTTCTTTCTGGTGTACGGAGCTGAAGCAATCCTTCCTCCGGAAATCACCTTGGGTTCACTCCGGGTCCGAACCTTTGACGAAGCCGCACAGGACCAGCTCCGGCGTGAAGACCTAGACCTCCTTGAGGAGGGAAGGTGCCAAGCAGCTGTTCGGAATGCCCGATATCGCCAAGCCCTACGGCATTATCACCAGCAGCATGTACACAACCGACAGCTCGAGGAAGGCGATCTGGTGCTACGGAGAATACAATCCAGAGAAGGGTTAAACAAACTCTCCCCCGGCTGGGAGGGGCCCTTCCGAGTGATTAAAGTACCCCGTCCCAGAAGCGTTAGCTTGGCTACTGAGGATGGGACACCTCTCCCAAATCCTTGGAACATCGAGCACCTCCGTAAGTTCTACACTTAATACCACGGAGGTGAGTCTTGAGTAACTTGAGATGTATGTTATAGAGTCATTGTACAGAGTCAGGTAGTTCCTCCGGGAGAGCAGCCGGACCTTTCCCGAAAGGTCCGCAAAGTTCATGCAACACTTGTCACAGTCTCAGGACTAAAAGTGCGGCTAACTACCCTGGGTCAAACGAGAAATGAAACACACTTAGTCTGGTTCCGTACCCTAGGAGTGTACTTGTTTCCCCTGTACCCCGGACCTATAATGAAAGACATCTTCATGTGAAATAGACTCCACGTGCATTTATTTTGTACAGGCTCAACATTTTTATTTTTCTCTTTCTTGTCTATAACAAAGACGTGCAATTCTTAAGAAATTTTAGTTTGACCAGTTTATATACGATTTGAGTTGTATTGTCAATTCTTTTGGATTCAAATATTGTTCATGGCAAACTCGCCTGAAAGCCGCCAAGCCAATCTAGGGCTGGAGTGTGCTATCGACTTAGCCTGGTCAAGCACCCTAAGTACGCCACTCTACCTACACCCCGACAGGCTGAAGTAAGGCGGGTCCATGGACAGTTGGATCTAGAAGAAAAAACAACGCATTCGGTTTTATTTAAAATCCTGTTTGACTTAAAGTCTTCTTGAGAATCGTAAGCCGCGACGAAATTATAGACAAGACACGAATTTTACTATTTTTCTTGGCTTAAGTGTGCAGGAAAAATAAAATCTACGTTGATGGAGAAAAGTCGGAGCTAACTAAGCTCCGACACCCCTAGGGGGGCCAGCCGTCGACGCTGAATAAAAGATAGTGAGAAGACCTCATAAATGGAGTCTGCTGCCAACAAACTAAGTGTTGGCAAAGGTCACTGCCGGAGCTACTAAGCTCCGACACCCCGGAGGACTAACTATCGATGCTCTACGCGTTGATAGAGACTATTGCCGGAGCTATCAAGCTCCAGCGATGGACAATTCCGGAACTTCTAAGCTTCGACAACCTCAGAGGGCCTTCACTATCAAAGACTTCGAACCTAAATTCTACAAGTTCGGAGCAAATGAGTCTTCAACAAAACGCAATATCCTCTTGGTACATGTTCACAATCAAATTGTGTACATCTACCAGGGGGCCAAGTGAAGACAAAAGCGTTGAAGACAAAAAGTGAAATTCACAAAAAATTGGGGATTTCATTCATCTGGAGACAAGGGATTACAAAATTGAGGAAGAAGAAGAGAAAATACAAGTGAGAACTACAGAGATGGTCCTAGACCCTATGGAAGAATTGGGCGACCTTCTGGGCAACCTCCGATACATTGGCTCGGGTAGCTTCACCTCCTCCTTCAACGGGACCTTCAAGCACCGGGTCCAGAGGAAATTGGGAGTTCCGACTGGTGTAGCACGTCAGCACATATTCTGCGACGTTCTTCTCCAAGGATTGCCCCTCAACCTCCAATTGGTCCGCGATGACATCGCCCACCTTGGAGAGCTTGCTACCTGCTGAGCTCAACGCCTGCAGCGCTAGGTCCGGCTCCGGCTCCGGATCATCCGGGCGCACGGGGCTGAAACCCATCGGTGTCAGCACGTTGTTGGCCTTGCCCAGGAACTCCCAAATCTGTAGGGAGTCCGCAGTCCTCAAGCCCTTCATTTCTTCCAGGGATCTCCTGGCCACCATCAGTTCGGAATTCCCAAGGGCGAGGCGCTCAACTTCTTTGGCATTCTGCTGAATCTTCTCAGCAACCCGCTTTTCGAGTTTTCCGAGCTCCTCCTCCCGGAGGTGGATCTTGTTCCGGCGGTCGACCAGGTCCTTCTCTCTACCCCTCACTTTCCTCTCCCTGGCAGTAAGGGCACACTCTTGTTCGTAGAGTTCCTGCCCTCGCACCCAGGCCTTCTCCTCTTCCTTTTGGCATCGCTCTTCCAATTTCTTGGCGCGCTCCTCGAGGCCCTTGTCAGCCAGAGCCACCTTCTCGACGAGCTCCTCCTCCCTCCTCAGGACGTCATCCCGCAACTCTAGGAGTTTCTGCTCTTCATCTTCGAGCCGTTTCTCCCTCTCTTCAAGTGCCTCTCGGTGCTTGATGAGTGTAGTGTTAATGGCCTCAAGCCTTTCGTGGCATTCATCGGCCGCACTATTGGCTGCTTTACCCTGATTGTAGATCTCCTGGGATTGAGCGTCGAGGGTGCGAGTCATACTCTCCCTGTCATCCAGCAACTTATCCCAGTACTCCAGGCGGATCTTCTCCCGCTTGATCCACTCTTTGTCATCCGCTAGCCTCGACTGCGCCAGCTTGGTCTCGAAGTAGAGCCGGTTGCGCCACCGCCTAAGGGTTTGGCGCTTCTCTTCAAGAGCTTTGCTGTCGTGGAAGAAGGCTAGTTGGACTTGACACAGACTGGAACATGCGTTGTCAATAGACAGTGACAACGGGATGGGTTCCGGACCTACTGGGGTCTCCTCCACTGGTTCCAGCGGGTCTTCAGATACAAAAATTAGGTCCCACTCCACAAGAGTGGTCCCCTGAGCCTCCATGGCACTAGGGCCGTCCTCCGGGATGACCTCAGTCACCATCGAGGAAGGCCCCGCCGCGAGGTCTTCGTTCACCCCCTCAGGCAGGGGGCCAGCGACTTCGCCTGGGCACTCTGGCTCGGCCGCAGGTACTTCCGACGTCGTCGCATCCGGAGCAGGAGCCGTTGCTGGCTCCGGTCTGGGCACCTCTTCTGATGGGGGCTCAAGCACCGTCACCTCTTCAACAACCGGCTCAGGAGCTGGAAGATCTTCAACATCGACCGGCCCTATGACCGGAGCTCCAACAATGACTGGCTCAGCGGCCGGTGCTTCAGAGGTAGCTGGCCCAACTGCCGAAACTACCTCAGTTTCCGGCTCGCATGCCAGGGCTTCAGTCACCTCCGGCTCAACCGTCGGGGTTTCAACAATTTCCGGCTCAGAGGCCGGGATTACTACTTCCTCCGGCTCAACAGCCAGAGCTTCCATCATCTCAGCACCAGGAACCGGAGCTTCAACCTCCGGGACAGGTGCCACTGGCGCATCTTCACTCCCGTGGTCCGGCGCTACCACGGGAAATTCTGGGGATGAGTCGAGGTCCATGACCACGACAGCCGACGCCGGAGCTGTCGTGGCTTCAGCCACCACTTGGGGCGGCACCGAGATAGGAGCAGAAGCCCCCACCCTCACGGCTTCAGCCACTGTGGCTGGGGGTTGAGCCTCACTCCCCTTCTTGGGGACGCTGCAGATGATGAACGAAGAAAATTAAAAAATAGTTGCTACAATTAAAACAACTATCCAAGGTAGAGATTAAAAATTACCTTGGGAGACTCCCGCACCAGCTTGCGCGGAACCTTTTTCCCGGGCGTTCTGGGCTAGTCATAGCCGGTGTGGAAGCTCCGGAAGGCCCCCCGGAACTTGTTGTGGCCACAGGCGTTTCCCAAGTCGAGGCCCTCCTGGATCGGGAAGAACCCCCGGAACTGGAGGCCTCCACCGGCCCAGGTGCTGGAGTCGCATGCCCGTAGCTAACACTCCCGGAGGATCCCACTGCGGGAACAGTCGCACTCCGGGAGGACCCCACTACGGGAACAGTCGCATCTCGGGAGGACCCCACTACAGGAACACTCTCCGCAGTTGTAGAAGACCTTCGCCTCCGGGAGAAGGAGCTGAGGCGGAAGTAGCGGGCCTGACGGACCTTCCGTCAGCATACTGCAGCTTCCTCTTCCGACTCTCGGGTTCATCCGCCAGCTCCTTGCCCTTGCCGACGACCTCGACCCTCGGCTTTGGGGCAGGGACAGAGCCATCTTTGGGCATTCCGGGGATCGCCACCCGGGTGGTTGATCTTCTCTCGACGACACCAAGGTCGTCAAGCACGAGCATCTTTCGCCGGAGCTCCTTGCTGAACTCCACTTCCACGTTCAGAGGAAGAAAAGCTGATGGCGGAGTAAAGTCGTCACCTTCGACGTCGATGCCGTGCTGGAACTTCTTGAGGTGGAACTCCAAAGTTTTCCCCACCATGTTGGACTTCAGCCCGGTCTCAACCCGGTCGTCGTCCATCACGCTGTTGAGGGCCCATGCGAGTTTCTCCCGCCTCTTCAGCGACGCCCACCTGTTGACCAAGAAATTGCAAAATATCGCCTGAGGAGTCAATCCTCCCTCCACACATTGGCAGATCCCTGTCAAAGCAGGGTTGAAAGCTTCCGCCAGCACCGGAGCTTCACTCCAGATTGTCGCGTCGATGCTGGGAAGACCATCGGGCAGCTCCAGCCTCTCGTGCTCCTCCATCCTGACGACTATCCAGTCTTTCTTCCAGTCATCCCACTTCCCAGAGGGAAAGGACCAGAGGTACTTGAATGGGCACTTCTTGCGCTTCACGAAATAGTAGAAGCCAAGGTACTCATTGCTCCGGCCGGTGGTGTGGACGGTGAAGAAGGTCCAGAAGAGTTGAATGCAGGGGGGGATGCCCACCCACATCTCACAGAAGTGGACGAAGATAGACATGAGGAGAATGGAGTGAGGGCCAAGGTGGTATAACTGCAGACCATAGAAGTCTAGCAGCATCAAGAAAAAGGAAGAAAAAGGTGGGATCAACCCCACCATGGCGTACGAGGAGAAGTACACCATTTCGCTGGAGTGCTCCTTCTCAAACGGGAGCTCTCCACCGGCGCGGACCGAGCGGTTGAAGAAGTCCGAGGACCATCCCATGAGGCCCCGGACCTTCTTCAGATCGCCGTCGGTTTTCAAACGGCTTTCGCGGAGACCCAACTCCATCGCGGCACAGCAAGGCAAGAGAGGAAAAGTGAAGCACAAGATGGGAGTTTGAGCGCAAGAACAGATGAGAGGCGTAAAGAACTCCTGACGGTGCGCGCTTCCCTTCTTAAGTAAGCCCTCGCAACGCTTGGATGGAAACCGCAAGGAAGTCGAGGATACCATTCAAAAATTCCACCCAACCGATGACAAGAGGGCCCGGAACCACCCCGACGATCAAGTCGAGGTTCTTGCCCAGGCGAACGGTTGTCATCATGAGGCAGGAAACCCAAAGGCGGCGGCCTGACAAGGCGCGCGGAACCGATACGGTTTTCGTATTGGGAACCGGCGACCTTCAATTGAGTGAGATCCGCACGCCAAAGATCTCATCTGCCGCACGCGGGATGCGCCACGCGGCGGGGATATAACTCCAAATCCTCGCCAACGGCACCTTCAAGGACCCTTGAAAACTCAGTTCAAGAGTTGCGAGGATGGACCCACCTCCGGCGGAATGACTTCACCCCAGTGGTCTTCCCTGGAGGTAGGTCTAGGGGGCCACTGTCGGTACCCTAGAAACCGTACACCCCTTGAGGTTACAAAGATCTCAAAGGAAAGTCATCTACTTGGTTTGAGGACCCTCGGAGGCCCACATGTCAGACATAACCGGACCCGCTTCTCCAACATGGTTAATCCTAGGATCACCACGTGCACTACCAAACCGGAGCTACCGCCCACAAGGAGGAAGCTCCGGGCCATGTACCGAAATGGCACCTCCGGACTTAACCCCAGACCGAGAGAAGCTCCAGACCTAACACGTGTCAGGTAGCCCCAGAGCTACCTGTTTCCCACAGCAAGCTCTGGAGCTGCCACGTGTCCAATCGTCGGATCTTCAGCCTCTAACCTCCAGAAGACCTCGCAACGGCTCCGGATCTTCAAAGTGGAATCAAGGACTTCAAGACCCGATTAAGTGCCATTAATACCAAATTAATGACACTTAAACGGACGATCTTAACACCAGTAACGGTGCTGTCAAAGCCCGTTACAGGGTCATTAAGAGCAATTAAACGTGTATCAATACTAGTAACCGTCGGGGCCACATGTCGGGCCAGGCTAACCTGTAACGGCCTGCCCTTGTACAATAAAAGGACAGGCCGATGACACGTTCAAGGGGCTAGACGCTACACACGCGCCATAGACACTCGTCACAAGCTCATTCAGCTAATACAACACCAACACACCCGTGGAGTAGGGTATTACGCTCAGGCGGCCCGAACCACGTAAACTCCTGTGTCTCCTATGTCAATTCCTGCTCACCTTCTTGAATCTCCGCGCGCCCACACCGAACATCAAACTCCCCTATCACTTTAGTAGTGTAGGGAGATCTGCCGGTTCAAACCACCGACAGGTCCCATTATCAGTGATGATTTTGTTTGGGACTCCAAATCTGCATACAATGGACTGCAAAAAGTTGATACCAGATTGCTTGTTGATTGTCACAACTGGAGTTGCTTCCGGCCACTTGGTGAACTTGTCAATGGCGACGTACAGGAACTTGTAACCTCCGACGGCTCTTGTGAAAGGTCCCAAGATGTCCATCCCCCACACAGCGAAGGGCCATGTAGGAGGTATCATTTGTAAGGGCTGAGCTGGTGTGTGAATTTGCTTTGCATGAAATTGGCATGCTTCACATTTTTTCACCAGCTCAGTTGCATCCTGGAGCGCTGTAGGCCAGTAGAAGCCATGCCGAAAGGCTTTACCGACCAGCGTGCGGGAAGACGTGTGGTTCCCACACTCGCCTCCATGGATTTCTGCGAGGAGTTCGCAGCCTTCTTCCCTTGTGATACACCGCATTAGGATGCCGTTGGCACCGCGCCGGTAGAGATCCCCTTCTACCAGCGTGTATCTTTTAGCCAATCTGACTACCCGGTCAGCGGATACATCATCGTCAGGAAGGATGTTGTCTTTCAAGTAGCTCCGGTTTTCTGAGATCCATGCATTGGAACTAGCTTGAGCTTTTGAGTCTTGCGTGCTGGGCTGCTCGGAGTTCGCGGCGGCACCTACGACCCTTGATGGCTGCCATGGTAACAGGGCCATCGGGACTGTCAGCTTCGGGATGCTGATCTCGCCCCCTTCGCTGAGTTCGGCAGGCTGAGCTGTTGGCTTTGACAACCTCCGGACAAAGGTTCCGTCAGGAGCCGGAGCTCCGGTTGACGCTTTGGTCGAGAGTTAGTCAGCTTCACCGTTATGGGCACGCTGAACATGGTGGAGATCTAGGACTTCGATGTCCTTCTGAAGCCTCTGGACTTCAAGGAGGTAAGCAGCTAGCTGGAGATTATTGCAGGAGCATTCACCCTTCACCTGCTTAATGATGAGCCGTGAATATCTCTTGACTAGCAATTGCTTGACACCATATAACAGTGCCACCTTTAGTCCGTAGATGAGTGCTTCATACTCTGCCATGTTGTTGGTCGCCTTGAAGTCAAGGTGTACCATGTATTTCACCTTCTCCCCAGTCGGTGCAAGGAGAAGGATTCCAGCTCCGGCCCTCTGCTTCTGCATGGAGCCGTCGAAGTAGAGGGTCCAGTGAGGCTCGGTGAAGGTTGGAACTTGATGCTCCGTCTTCTGCACACTGGGGCCCCCAGGGTTTGATGGAGAGGGAGTCCATTCCGCCACAAAATCTGCCAATGCTTGACTCTTGACTGCTTGTCTTGAAATGAATTCAAGATCAAATTCAGCCAATTCCGCTGCCCACTTTGCAATATTCCCAGTTGAATTGGGATTATGCAAGATTGCTCGAAGTGGGTAGGAGGTCACCACTGAGACTTTGTGAGCTTGGAAGTAATGGCGAAGCTTTCTGGAGGCAATAAGAACTGCATAGAGTAGCTTATGCACCTCTAGGTATCGAGTCTTGGCATCATGTAATACTTCACTAATGAAGTACATCGGGCGTTGAATGGTCTGGACCCTACCGGAGGGGTCCGGAGCTTCCTCTTCACTGACCTGGATCCTCTCGGAGGAGTCCGGATTTTCTTCGGGGACCTCCGGGTTCTGGCTGGAGGAACTTGGAGCTTCTTCAGAAGTGACCTGGACCCTCCCGGAGGGGTCTGGGTCTCCTGAAGTGACTTCTTGTGGATTCGAATCTGGGAGTTGGGACCCAGACTCGCTTTCAGGAACCTCAGGACCCTCCCGAAGGGGTCTGGATTCCTGAGTATGGGGTAGTTCTGGTCTCTCTGCAACCAGAACCATACTGACGACTTCGTCAGTAGCTGAAATATAAAGCAACAAAGGCTCACCAGGGTTTGGAGCTACCAGAATTGGTAGGGTGGTGAGGAACTGTTTCAGCTCCTGGAATGCCTTCTCTTCTTCTTCGGACCATTGGAATGGTCCGGACTTCCTCAATAACTTGAAGAAGGGGAGTGCCCGTTCCGCCAGTCTTGAGATGAACCGGCTGAGGGCTACTAGACAACCAGTTAACTTTTGGACATCTTTGATGCGGGTTGGTGGCCGCATGTCTTCAATGGCCTTAATCTTCGCCGGATTAGCTTCTATGACCCGGTGACTTACCAGGAAACCGAGAAGTTTTCCGGAGCTAACCCCGAAGACACACTTGTCTGGGTTTAGCTTTGTGCGGGTGGCCCGCAGCTTGTCGAAGACAGCTTGCAAGGTGTCAAGGAGTGACTCCTTGTTCCTGACCTTGACCACAATGTCATCGACGTACACTTCCACTATGTCTCTAATGAGTTCTTCAAAAGTTTTGTACATAGCTCATACAAAAGTGGAAGCGGCATTCTTGAGACCAAAGGGCATGGCTGTGTAACAGTATAATCCATCTACTGTGATGAATGAAGTATGCTCTTCATCCTCCCTAGACATCCTGATTTGATGATACCCGGAATATGCATCTAGGAAACACAGTAATTCACACTCGGAGGTGGAATCCATTATCTAATCTATTCTAGGTAGTGGGAGTGGATCTTTTGGACATGCCTTATTTAGTGTGGTGTAGTCGATGCACATCCAAAGCTTCCCGCCGGCCTTGGGCACAACAACTGGTTTTGCCAGCCATTTTGGATGGAAGACTTCACGGATGAATCCGGCTTCGAGTAACTTCTTTACTTCTTGTCGTATGAAGTTATGTCGCTCTACGGATTGCTTCCGGGGCTTCTGATGCACAGGCCGGGCGTCGGGGTAGATCTTCAAATTATGCTCAATCACTTCCCTGGGGATCCCAGGCATTTGTGATGGTTGCCAGGCAAATACGTCAACGTTATCCTGGAGGAAAGTGATGAGCGCGAGTTCCTATTTTTCGTTCAATCCTCCCGATATATGGGTGGTCTGAGCGGCATCGGAACCAATTCAGACGACTTTGACGGGAATGTCGGTGTCGCCGCTTGGCTGCACACGAGGTGCAGAAGTCGAGCCTCGTTGACGAATGCTCGGGGGTTTTGGAGCTTGCTCCTGCCTGGAGTCCTCCTCTTGCGCCGTGGTAAGTGCATGGAGTTCTTCCAGAGCAGTTACTCCGGTAGTACGATCTCCGCGGATCTGGAGAACGCCTACTGGCGTTGGCATCTTCAACACCAGATAACCATAATGAGTAGCTGCCATGAATTTGTACATGGCAGGCCTTCCCAAGATGGCATTGAAGGGTAAGTTAATCTGAGCGACGTCAAAGACCAACTTCCCGATGCGGTATTTCTCCCGTGTCCTGAAGGTAACGGGGAGAGTAATAGCTCCGAGTGGGGTAATGGCCCCCGGACCTACTCCGGAGAAAGGTCGAGAGGGTGGAGATCCGAAGGTTGGAGCTGAAGCTTAGTGAAAGCTTCGAAGCTGATGAGGTTAAGCCCCGAACCTCCGTCTACCATGACATGGTGGAGCTGGATGTTATTGATGGTAGGAGATACCATCAAAGGTAACTGACCTGCTCCAACCATGCTCTGAGGGCAATCTGAAGCATCAAAAGTGATGGCGGTGTCCATCCACTTCGGATGAGGTTCTGGCCTAACTGTAGGAGCAACAGCGGCCATATCCTGTCGCATAGTCTTGATGACGCGACGAGAGGTGATATCCCATGATCCACCAAAAATGGTGTTCATGGTCTTCCGACGCTCGTTGTCAGAGACATCAGAATCATCATCGACTAAGGTGTAAACGGCCTTCAGGACCTTTTTGGGATCTTGAAATCCTAACTCCTCTTCAGCCGGAGCTTCGTCAACTTTTTGCTTTGCTTCCCCCCGTCGGGAAGGAGATTATTCCCGGTGCTTGTTGTAGCGCTCGGCCAGGTTTTGGACCTCCCGGCAGTCTTCCAAACTGTGGCTGCCCGTTTTGTGAATGGGACACCACACATTGGGTTTGCCACCGTCTTTAGAAGACGGTCGAGGTCGCTTCTCGGCGCGTGGCCCCCGACCACCCGAAGTTGCAGCAGCTGCAACGTTGGATGTGCCGGCCGACGGCTTCTTCTTGCCGTTGGTCTTCTTTTTCTTCTTGCCACCCCCGGAGGTAGCGGCTTCTTCTTTGGAGGATTTCTTGTGATCCTCCGAGGTTGGTTTGGAGTGCATCTCACGGCCTTCCGCAGCTCTGGCACATTTGTCAGCCAAGCTGAAGAGTTCCGTGACGCTGGTGATCTCCTTGATCGCCAGTTTCTCCAACATCTTCTTGTCCCGTACGCCCTGTCTGAGAGCCACAATGACAGAGGCGCTAGAGATAGAAGGGATAGTGTTTCGTACCTGAAAGAACCTCTGGATGAATGTTTCGTAAGCAGAAGGCCGTAGGTTCGTCCCCTACCTGGCGTGCCAACTGTCGGTGGTTTGAACCGGCAGATCTCCCTACACTACTAAAGTGATAGGGGAGTTTGATGTTCGGTGTGGGCGCAGAGATTCAAAATGGTGAGTAGGAATTGACACAGGAGACACAGGAGTTTACGTGGTTTGGGCCGCCTGAGCGTAATACTCTACTCCACGGGTGTGTTGGTGTTGTATTAGCTAAATGAGCTTGTGACGAGTGTCTATGGCACGTGTGTAGTGTCTAGACCCTTGAACGTGTCGTCGGCCTGTCCGTTTATAGTACAAGGGCAGGCCGTTACAGGTTAGCCTGGCCCGACATGTGGCACCGGCGGTTACTAGTATTGATACACGTTTAATTGCTCTTAATGACCCTATAACGGGCTTTGACAACACCGTTTCTGGTGTTAAGATCATCCGTTTAAGTGTCATTAATTTGGTATTAATGGCACTTAATCGGGTCTTGAAGTCCTTGATTCCCCTTTGAAGATCCGGAGCCGTTGCGGGGTCTTCCGGAGGTTAGAGGCTGAAGATCCAACGATTGGACACGTGGCAGCTCCGGAGCTTGCTGTGGGAAACAGGTAGCTCCGGGGCTACCTGACACGTGTCAGGTCCGGAGCTTCTCTCGGTCTGGGATTAAGTCCGGAGGTGCCATTTCGGTACATGGCCCGGAGCTTCCTCCTTGTGGGCGGTAGCTCCGGTTTGGTAGTACACGTGGCAACCCTAGGATTAACCATGTTGGAGAAGCGGGTCCGGTTATGTCTGACATGTGGGCCTCCGAGGGTCTTCAAACCAAGTAGATGACTTTCGTTTGAGATCTTTGTAACCTCAAGGGGTGTACGGTTTCTAGGGTACCGATAGGATGTATGTCTAGAGCGTCTGTCTAGTATGTGAGACGAGTGTGTAGAGCCTGTCCTATGTATCGTCGGCCTGTCCTTTTATAGTACAAGGGCAGGCCGTTACAAGTTAGCCTGGCCCAACATGTGGCCCTGGTGGTTACTGATATTGATACACATTCAACACATTTAATTGCCCTTAATGACCGAGTTATGGGCTTTGACAGCACTGTTACTGGTAATTAAGGTCATCCGATCGTGTGTCATTAATATAGTATTAATGACACTTGATCGGGTCTTGAAGTCCTTGATTACCCTGTGAAGATCCGGAGCCGTCGTGGAGTCTTCCGGAGGTTAGAGGCTGAAGATCCGACGGTTGGACACGTGGCAGCGCCGGAGCACACTGTGGGGAACAGATAGGTCCAGTGCTACCCGACACGTGTCAGTTCCGGAGCTTCCCTCGGTCTGGGATTAGGTCCGGGGATGCCATTTCGGTACATAGCCCGGAGCTTCCCCCTTGCGGGCGGTAGCTCCGGTTTGACAGTACACGTGTGTAAGTGCATCTAGGATATCCCTTGTGGGTTTTGGGTAATTGATGACAAACATATGAGATCCTAATGAAACTACTGAGATGATTGCAGGACAAACAAGTGAAACATTTCGGTGCACACAAAAAGGTGAAAAATGAAGTGGCAATGAGAAATACTTTGATGAAGCTTGGAAGACCAAAATAGATTTTGAATGTATAGGGAGTCTATGAAAGACACACTCCAAGAGCTCACAACTTTGCGCGAGGGTAAGGGATTAAAATTAACCTAACTTTCACAAAGCACCGGACTAGTCCGATCATGGACCGGACTAGTCCGTTCACCTTTCTAGAATCCCACTCACAAAGAGACCGGACTAGTCTGTGCATCCACCGGACTAGTCCGTTGATGTTTCTGGAGTCTCTCATACTGAGGGACCGGACTAGTCCGATCATGGACCGGACTAGTCCGTTGAACTTTCTGTAATCTCCCATTCATGGAGATCAGACTAGTCCGCGGACTAGTGCGATGAACTTTCTAGAGTCACTTTCACACAGCACCGGACTAGTCCGAGGTTGGACCGGACTAGTCCGGCAAACTTTTTGGACCTCAAAACACATTGGGACCGGACAAGTCCGGACTTGCACCGGACTAGTCCGGTGTTAAGGTTTTTCGACGGCTAGCTTTTGGAAACCATATAAATAGAGAGTCCACGACTTTCCTATCAACACACACGTCGAATAATGATCAAAGAGCAAACCCTAGCGCCGTCACTTCGTCCCAAGAGCCCAAAACACATCTCCCCACACATCTAAAGTTCAAAAAGAGTGAAATCAATTGAACACTTGGATTCAGGATTGGGAGATCGTCATTCTTTCACTGCGAGCTCTTGGGGTTTGATCTTTCTACACTCATACTCTGCATTGTAATACTTTTGAGTCTATTTGATCACTTTTTCATTGTAATTCTCGTGGGAACCCTCAACGTGTGAGGTTGCCCCACAAACTTGGTGATTATCCGTGATAGTGGAATCAAGTCGGCCTTCGTGGTGACTTGAGGAGGAAAAGGGTTGGAAACTCGGCTCTGTGTGAGCTTCCTCAACGAGGACGTAGATCTCGTGGTGAGATCGAACCTCGGGAAAAATTCGTGTGTCTTGTGTCTCATTTACTTTAAATTTTGTTCATTAGATTATTTGAGTGCTAAACTTCAACATAAGGCAATTAGAAGTTACACCTGCATTCTTATATTAATCTCAAGTACAAATATCAGTTGTTCTCAATTCCACTGCTAAAGAAATTTATTTTCCCAATTAACACCTGATCAACACACATAATTTTTGCACACCGGACTAGTCCGGCCCACCATGTTTTGACGATTCTATTAAGTGTGCAGGAAATTCAAAAGGCCTATTCACCCCCCCTCTAGGCCACATTCAATTGGTATCAGAGCTTGGTTCTCCACTAACAAGACTCACATCTCGGAGAGATCAATGGCCTCTGAGAAGAACAACGATATCTCGAAGATGAACATTAATGAGGAGGAACAAGAAACTAAAGCTTTTGATGTGCTGAAAGAGAGCCCAAACGATGATGAAAAAGTGCGACAATTGAAGGCACTTCTGAGAAAGAAACTGCTAGGACAAAAAGGAAAAGAAGAAGAGAAGACGACGGGGAGCGGCCATCACGACTACTCCCGACAGCCTTACAACTACAACCGTCTCAGTTCAAACAACCATTATCTTTCCATTCCTATGGGAAAACCTCCACAGTTTGACGGAAGTGACTATACAATGTGGAAGTACAACATGAAGATGCATCTAATATCCCTAAATCCTAGTCTATGGCACATCGTTTGCACTGGCATATATATCCCGGACACGGAGGAAGAACTCACCCCAGAACAAGAACAAGAGATTCACAGAAATGCACAAGCCGTCGCCGTGATCACATCATCATTAAGCAGAGAGGAATTCACCAAGATTGATGGCTTAGAAAGTGCAATGGAAATTTGGGATACACTTAGGACGGCTCACGAAGGAAATAGATCGGTTTGTGAAGCAAAAATCGAAATGCTTGAAGGAGAGTTGGGGAGATTCGCTATTGAAGAAGGCGAATCACCTCAAGACATGTACAACCATATGAAGGCAATCATCAACAAGTTACGTGCCTATGGAAGTAAGAAATGGACAGATCACGAGGTAGTCAAGAGAATGATTAGAGAAAGCCCCGGTTTTCACAAATTGACCCCCGATGAGTTGTTGGGGAAGATCATAAATCATGAGATGATGGAGAAAGAGGCAAAATACGTCAAAGACTTGGCCGAACTCACTTCCTCCAAAAGGAAAGAGGTCGCTCTCAAAGCTACATGCCGACCCAAACTCAAAGAAGCTCGTGAAGATCAAGACGATGGGCACACAAGTGACGAGAGCACCGATCTTGATGATGAGGAAATGGTACTCTTTATCAAGAAGTTCAAGCGAATGATGAAAAGAAGACACGACAAAAACTCAAATGAAGGCAAAAGCAAGGACAAAGGAAAATCCAAGGCTCGACGCACTTGCTACAACTGCGGAGAGTACGGTCACTTCATGATGGACTGCCCCTATGAAGAAAACAAAAAGAAGAAGGAAACAAGATCTCAAGAAAAGAAAAACTTCAGAAAAAGAAGACAAAACCATCAAGATCACATTGGCAAGGAGTGGGACTCAAACGACGAGTCCTCCTCCGATGAAGAAGAAGAGATGGCCACTATTGCAATCAAGAAACCTACTATGAAGGCCACACTCTTTCCAAACATGGGAGGACGGGACATGAACAACCACACTTTCCTTATGGCTAAGGAAGGCAAGAAAAAGGTACGGCTCACTCCTCCTACGCTAAATTCCTCTATTGATGACTTTGACAGCTCTAGCGATAATGAAGAAATGTTTAGAGGACTAAGTAAAATTGCTCTGAAGAAAATGGAAATGTTGTCGAACAAAATTTTTGAGAAGGAAGAACTTCTTGATCGACAAGAAGATATGCTCATTCATGAAAGGAAGAGATATCAAGAAGTTGAAAAGCTTCTCGAGCTTGAAAGAGAGAAGAACAAGTCGCTTGAAGTTGAGCTAGTCTTGAGTAAGGAAACTTACTCAAAGCTAAAAGACTCGCATATTGCAATCAAGGAAGAACTTGCTAACTTGTCAAAAGTTAACAAGATCCTTGAGGTGCAAGTTGAGTCGCTCAAGCAAAGTGACTCTTCTTCCTCCAAGAGCTCTTCCTCCAAAGATATGAGTTCGACAACAATCGAAACTTGCACTTGCTCTAGTAAGAAGAATATTATTTCTAATACATCAACTTCTCGTAATATGCATGCCCCTCCAAGCGGCATCTTTGATAAGGAGAAGATCAAATATGCACGCAGTGCATATATGGTCACTAGACCTCCTAATATCAAAGATGGCCTTGGTTTTGATAAGAACAAACACATGCCTACTTCTAATCATGCTAAGAATAGAATTGTCTTTGTCAAGGAAAAATCTCATGAATCTGAACCACAAACATTGTTACATACATTTAATGCTTCTTATGTTCTTATGAAAGCCAAAAATGGAAGAGTCATTGCAAAATATACAGGGCCATGCCACAAGAACTTGAAAACTTGTGTGTGGGTGCCCAAGACTCTTGTGACTAACCTGAGAGGACCAAAGCAAGCTTGGGTACCTAAAACCAAGGAATAATTCTTTTTTTGCAGGCTTACTCCTCCGGCGGAACAAAATGGGTACTTGATAGCAGATGCACAAATCACATGACCGGAGAGAGAGGTATGTTTGTGGAGTACGAGTACAACAAGGATCCAGGTGAAGGCATATACTTCGGAGACAACAGCCAAGGAAAGGTCCTTGGTAGCGGTAACATTAAAATATCCTCTCAACATACCTTATCAAATGTTTTACACGTAGATTCTCTAGAATATAACCTTTTGTCAATATCTCAACTATGCGACAAAGGTTATAACTGCTTATTCACTAATGATGGTGTGACTGTTTTTAGAAGAAGCGATGGCTCGATTGCATTCAAGGGAATGTTGAAGGGCAAGCTTTATCTAGTTGACTTCAACAAAGATAAAGCCGAACTCAACACTTGCTTGGTTGCTAAGACCAACATGGGATGGCTGTGGAATAGACGGCTAGCCCATGTTGGGATGAGAAATCTGCAGAAACTTCTAAAAGGTGGTCACATCCGTGGTCTTAAGGATGTGGTTTTTGAAAAGGACAGGCCGTGCAGCACTTGTCAAGCAGGAAAACAAGTCGGAGCACCACACCCCGCCAAGAATGTGATGACTACCGCAAGACCGCTGGAACTTCTCCACATGGATCTTTTTGTTCCAGTCTCGTACATCAGCATCGGCGGTAACAAATACGGTTTAGTAATTGTTGATGATTTTTCAAGATTTACCTGGGTATTTTTCTTGTATGATAAATCAAAAACTCAGGGGATCCTCAAGAAGTTCTTAAAAAGAGCTCAGAACCAATTCTCATCGACCACAAAGAACATCAGAAGTGACAACGGGACATAATTCAAGAATCTCCAAGTTGAAGAGTATCTCGATGAAGAAGGGATAAATCATGAATTCTCAGCACCCTACTCCCCTCAACAAAATGGAGTGGCCGAAAGGAAGAACAGAACATTAATCGAAATGGCGAGAACTATGTTGGATGAATACTAGACATCAGATCGGTTTTGGGCAGAAGCGGTGAACACCGCTTGCCATGCCACTAATCGACTGTACCTCCATCGACTACTGAAGAAAACGCCATGTGAGCTCCTTACCGGTAAAAAGCCAAATGTTTCTTATTTTAAAGTTTTTGGTTGCAAATGTTTTATTATGAACAAGAAACAGAGGGCCTCGAAGTTCACATCGAAGTCCGATGAAGGATTCTTGCTCGGTTATGAATCGAATGCCTACGCCTATCGTGTCTTCAACAAGGTGTCCGGCCTTGTTGAAGTAGCACGTGACGTAGTGTTCGATGAATCTAACGGCTCACAAGTGGAGCAATTTGATAAGTGTGTGCTAGATGAAGAGGAAGCTCCATATGAAGCACTGAAGAAAATGGGACTTGGCGATATCTTACCACAAGAGCAAACATTCGACTCAAATGCACAAGTTGAACCTCAACGCGGAGGCAATGATCAAGTGGGAGCCCTTGCACAAGATCAAGAGGAGGAAGGTCAAGAAGATCAGGACCATCATGGAAGCAATGATCTAGGGGGAGACGATGTACATGAAGATAATGAAGAACAAGCAACTACACAAGCTCCACACCCAAGAGTACACCAGAGCGTGCAAAGAGACCACCCTGTCAACAACATCATTGGAGATATTGCAAAGGGAGTAATTACTAGATCTCGAGTTGCAAATTTTTTTGAATCCTACTCTTTTGTGTCTTTTCTGGAACCATACAGGGTAGAAGAAGCCTTAGGGGATCCAGACTGGGTGATTGCAATGCAAGAGGAGCTGAACAACTTCAAGAGAAATGGAGTATGGGAGCGAGTGGAGAGACCAAAGGCGAACATAGCCGGAACTAAATAGGTCTTTCGGAACAAGCAAGATGAACATGGAGTAGTAAAAAGAAATAAGGCAAGACTGGTGGCCAAAGGTTATTCTCAGGTCGAAGGTTTGGACTTCGATGAAACTTTCGCTCATGTAGCTAGACTTGAGTCCATTCGTATTTTATTGGCATATGCTACTCACCATAATTTTAAGCTGTATCAAATGGACGTCAAAAGCGCTTTCTTAAACGGCCCAATCAAGGAGGAAGTTTATGTGGAGCAGCGACCAGGATTCGAAGACCCGAAGTATCCCAACCATGTCTACAAACTGCGTAAGGCTCTCTATGGCCTCAAACAAGCTCCTCGAGCTTGGTATGAGTGTCTTAGAGATTTTCTAATTCAGAATGGATTCAAAATTGGTAAAGCTGACTATACACTTTTCACTAAACATTGTGATGATCATTTATTTGTATGTCAAATTTACGTTGATGACATTATCTTTGGATCAACTAACAAACCCTTCTGTGAAGAGTTTAGCAAAATTATTACAGATAGGTTCGAGATGTCAATGATGGGCGAATTAAAGTTCTTCTTGGGATTCCAAGTGAAGAAACTAAGAGAAGGTACATTTATAAGCCAAACCAAATATACACAAGACATTCTCAAGAAATTCAATATGGACAAAGCCAAGCCCATCAAGACACCCATGGCCACTAATGGACATCTCGACCTCAATGAAGACGGTCCAAATGTAGATCAAAAGGTATATCAGTCCATGATTGGCTCTTTATTTATGTGCATCTAGGCCAGATATTATTCTTAGTGTTTGCTTGTGTGCAAAGTTTCAAGCTGCACCTAAAGAGTGTCATTTAGTTGCTGTAAAAAGAATCCTAAGGTACCTTCTGCACACACCCAATTTGGGCCTTTGGTATCCCTAAGGATCCAAATTTAACTTGATAGGATATTCCGATGCCGACTATGCAGGATGCAAAGTCGATAGAAAGAGCACGTCAGGGACTTGTCAGTTTCTTGGTAGGTCCCTGGTATCTTGGTCATCTAAAAAGCAAAACTCCATTGCCCTTTCCACAGCAGAAGCAGAATATATTGCAGCCGGTAGCTGTTGCGCCCAATTACTTTGGATGCGGCAAACCCTTAGGGACTACGGCTACAATCTTAACCATATCCCACTTCTATGTGACAATGAAAGTGCTATAAAAATTGCACACAACCCAGTAGAGCACTCAAGAACTAAGCACATAGATATCCGTCATCATTTTCTTAGAGATCATTCATTAAAAGGTGACATTGCTATTTCACATGTTAGAACTGAAAAACAACTTGCAGACATTTTTACCAAACCATTGGATGAGAAAAGGTTTTGTGAACTTAGGATTGAACTTAATATTCTTGACTCTCGAAATGTGGCTTGAAACGTTGCACATCTGGTTGATACTTCAAATGTTACATTTTATTGCTAAAACTGCCCCTCACCTCTTTTTCTCCTAAGAAAACTACTTTTAATGAAGAAATCTTGGAATTTATGACCATGTTGTTGTGTTGAGTGCTATCTCGTCATAATCACCAAGATTATTTGCAAAATTTGTCCTTGGATCACTATTAGTTATCTCCAAATACTTAGTCTTTCCAGTGACACCGGACTAGTCAGGTTTGCCACCGGACTAGTCCGGATAATCCCTCTTCCTAGGGTTTGTAGGGACACCGGACTAGTCCGCCCTCAGACCGGACTAGTCCGGTCGGCTGCCTATATAATCAGCTGGCCCGTTTCAAATCTCCCTCCACTTGACCTAAACCCTCACCTCTCAAACCCTAGCCCCCCAAAAGGTGATTTTCGAGTTGAGCCCTAAAAATCCAAGCTCTCTCCGTGGGAAACTCTCCCCTCGACGAGTTGGTACTCCTCTCCAAACTCATCCGGACAGATTTGCGCTCCTTCAACGCGAATCCTCAAATCTCGGTAAATTTCTCCCTAAAGTCAAACTCTCAACTTTTCAAGTTCTAGCCTATTTCTCTTGATTCCAAGGAAGTACATTAGCTTTAGAGATGTATTCCTTTCACCTTCATTCTCATTTGCACCCTTAAATAGAAGTTGTAATTCTAGCTTTGTTAGGGTTCTTGTGCCAGGCCGGACTAGTCCGGCTCCCAGGTACGGACTAGTCCGGTATACCGGACTAGTCCGCACTCTGAAACCGGACAAGTCCGGTCTCTGACACTTGAATCCTCACATCACCTTCGTTCTCAGTTCATTCTCATCTAAATAATGAACTCCTTGTTAGGCACGATGTCTTCAAGCTCAGATGACAGCTCCTTCCATGTTGATGAAGAAGTTGAGCGCGAAAAGGTGAAGAGAGCCAAGGAGAGGTACATGAAGAAAAGGCATGATGTAAATGTGCACTCTCCACCCTCCGACGACAACATGCCCAAGAAAAGGAGGGTAGTTGTGAAGAAGGCCCAAGGAAAGGCCGGTGAGAGCTCCTCATGGCCAAAGAGGACTCTCAACAAGGGAAAAGGGCTTGCTAGTGGTCCCATTGGACCCTTGAAAATGAAGAACCCAAGTCACCGCAACAGGCAGCGCTCAAGTAAGGATTTCAGTGGAAAAGGGGGTGAGCTTGCCGATAGCTTCAGGCAGGTTAATGTGTATGCTCAACCTCAGCAATGCTCAGACCCATGATTTTGGAGCAACTTCCATGCCGACTACTACGAGCATGTGTACATGGAGATGAAGAATCCCGTTGTGAAGAGTCAATGGGTGAACATTGGGTACATGCAGTCAAAGAAGTATCCTGCTTTGCGTGAGGTTGTTGAGTCCCTGGAGAGGCACGGACTGAACAAACTGTTTTCCTTTGAAAATGACTGGAACAATGAGGTGATCGCCCAATTCTACTCTACCCTCTACTTTGCTCGGGGCGATGGAGACAGTCTTACTTGGATGACCCATGGTTCCAAGTATAGTGTCACTTATGATGAGTTTGCAAGGATTCTCCACCTTGAGCATACCTTGGATCATGATCTAGTCATCCACAATTTGCGACCCCTGGAGAAGGATGAGCTCACATTTCTCTATGACACAAGGATGCCGTATGTTGCTCCCACTATCAAATATTTGAAGCCCTTCTATGTGGTCCTCAACAGAATTTTGAGGAAGACAATAGCCCCAAAAGATGGAGATGCGGGGACTATTCAAGGAACTTTGAGGACCCTAATGAAGGTCATTGGTGGGAGAAGACCGTTCAATGTCTTTGAATACATCTACAATGACATTGTGAACATCTCAATCACTCCAAACAGATCTTGCGAGTATGCCCCGTACATCATGTATATGATTGAGAAGGTGACTGGACTTGAGTTCGTCAAGGATGTTCACCATACGGTGATGAAACCGCAAAAGCCCACAGAATACACTCTACCTTGGGCTCCTGGTGCACCTCCCTCCCCTGAAGCTGAGAGGAGGACTAAACAGGCTCGCGATGTGAATGCAACAAGATCTTCAGCTGCTCCTCCCAGCTCTGCACCTGCTCATGAACCCTCCGGTGGTGTGCTCAAAATGCTCACCTCTATCTTTGCCTGTTGCCGCAAGATTGAAGTCAGGCAGAAGAAGCATCAACAATATGTCAATGCCAACATCAAAGCAATCTGCGACAAGCTGGAGATTGATCCAGTGGGATCCCCGCCCGCCTTTGAGGACTCCGAGGAAGAGTCCGCTCCTGCGAATGATGATGATGGTGGTGAAGATGAGGACCGGACCGAGACGGAGGAAGAGAGTGGCGATGAGAGATTCCCCTCAATTTTTCCCTTTTTGGTGCCTTGATGCCAAAGGGGGAGAGATTGAGACTACGAGAGATTAAGACTAATAGTTTGAGAGTAGTTGGTGTCTTTATGTTTTTGTGACCAAGGACATGTGTACTTAATTTTAAAACCTTATAATGCACTATTTATTCTCTTATGTGTGATGCTTATTGTTGATTGGATGATTATCTTTACACTTATTATTGATTACCTTTACTTCATCACACCTTGTTGATCACACACCGGTTAGGCACCCCACCATAAGGTGTGTGCATATGTGAGAAGCTTTTTGTGGACTTATCATTATTCTCATATGTGCACACCTTATGAAAATCAAGATTTTATTCTCAATCGTGATATCTCAAATGGTTGTCATCAATCACCAAAAAGGGGGAGATTGTAAGTGCATCTAGGATATCCCTTGTGGGTTTTCGCTAATTGATGACAAACATATGAGATTCTAATGAAACTACTGAGATGATTGCAGGACAAACAAGTGAAACATTTCGGTGCACACAAAAGGTGAAAAATGAAGTGGTGTTCAAAGAGAAATACTTTGATGAAGCTTGGAAGACCAAAATAGATTTTGAATGTATAAGGAGTGTATGAAAGACACACTCCAAGAGCTCACAACTTTGCGCGAGGGTAAGGGATTAACATTAACCTAACTTTCACAAAGCACCGGACTAGTCCGATCATGGACCGGACTAGTCTGTTCACCTTTCTAGAATCCCACTCACAAGGAGACCGGACTAGTCCGTGCATCCACCGGACTAGTCCGTTGATGTTTCTGGAGTCTCTCATACTGAGGGACCGGACTAGTCCGATCATGGTTCGGACTAGTCCATTGAACTTTCTGTAATCTCCCATTCGTGGAGATCGGACTAGTCCGCGGACTAGTCCGATGAACTTTCTGGAGTCACTTTCACACAGCACTGGACTAGTCCGAGGTTGGACTGGACTAGTCCGGCAAACTTTCTGGACCTCAAAACACATTGGGACCGGACAAGTCCGGACTTGCACCGGACTAGTCCGGTGTTAGGGTTTTTCAACGGCTAGCTTTTGTTAACCCTATAAATAGAGAGTCCACGACTTTCCTATCAACACACACGTCGAATATTGATCAAAGAGCAAACCCTAGCGCTGCCACTTTGTCCCAAGAGCCCAAAACACATCTCCCCACACATCTAAAGTTCAAAAAGAGTGAAATCAATTGAACACTTGGATTCGGGATTGGGAGATCGTCATTCTTTCATTGCGAGCTCTTAGGGTTTGATCTTTCTACACTCATACTCTGCGGTGTAATACTTTTGAGTGTATTTGATCACTTTTTCATTGTAATTCTCGTGGGAGCCCTCAACGTGTGAGGTTGCCCCACAAACTTGGTGATTACTCGTGATAGTGGAATCAAGTCGGCCTTCGTGGTGACTTGAGGAGGGAAATGGTTGGAGACCCGGCTCTGTGTGAGCTTCCTCAACGAGGACGTAGATCTCGTGGTGAGATCAAACCTCGGGAAAAATTCGTGTGTCTTGTGTCTCATTTACTTTAAATTTTGTTCATTAGATCATTTGAGTGCTAAACTTCAACATAAGGCAATTAGAAGTTACACCTGCATTCTTATATTAATCTCAAGTACAAATATCAGTTGTTCTCAATTCCGCTGCTAAAGAAATTTATTTTCCCAATTAACACCTGATCAGCACACATAATTTTTGCACACCGGACTAGTCCGCCCACACAACCGGACTAGTCCGGCCAACCAAGTTTTGACGATTCTATTAAGTGTGCAGGAAATTCAAAAGTCCTATTCACCCCCCCCCCCCTCTAGGCCACATTCAACGTGGCGTCCCTGGGACTAACCATGTTGGAGAAGCGGGTCCGGTTATGTCTGACATGTGGGCCTCCGAAGGTCTTCAAATCAAGTAGATGACTTTCCCTTCAGATCTTTGCAATCCCGAGGAGTATATGGTATCCAGGGTACCGACAGGTACCATCCTTGGTTTGCTTGATTTGCAACCCGAAAAAGTATGTGAGTTCACCCATAATACTCATCTCAAATTTTGAACTCATCATAGCTGAAAACTTGGACACAAGATCATGAGAAGCACAACCAAAGATAATATCATCCACATACACTTGAGCGAATAATGAGTCATTGCCATGCTTAAGCACAAAAAGAGTTTTATCAACCTTGCCCATGGTAAAACTCTTTTCAAGAAAGAATGTTTTTAACCTATCATACCATGATCTAGGGGCTTGTTTGAGACTGTACAAGGCTTTGGACAGTTTGTAAACATGATTAGGAAAATCTGGATTTTCAAAACTCGGTGATTGTTTGACATAAACCTCCTAATCTATGTATCCATTAAGAAAAGCACTTTTAACATCCATTTGATAAAGCTTAAAACCTTTAGATGCAACAAAAGCTAACAA
Source organism: Tuctoria greenei (assembly GCA_036927565.1). NCBI lineage: Eukaryota > Viridiplantae > Streptophyta > Magnoliopsida > Poales > Poaceae > Tuctoria > Tuctoria greenei. The sequence goes on along the minus strand of JAYESD010000001.1, from coordinate 42,850,646 downwards.
AATTCTTATGTCTTCTAATCTAGCAACAGGAGAAAAAGTTTAATCAAAATCTCGACCTTCAACTTGAGTGAAACCTTGAGCAACCAACCTAGCCTTATTCCTAACCACAACCCCATCCTCACTTTGTTTATTTTTAAACAACCATTTAGTTCCAATTAAAGTGTGACCTTGAGGTGGAGGTACAAGTTTCCAAGCATTATTTCTTTCAAAATTTTCTAACTCTTCTTGCATGACAATAATTCAAGATTCATTAGTGAGTGCGTGTGATATACATTTGGGTTCAAAAGAAGCAACAAAAATAGAATGAGCATGAGAGTTTGGATCGCAAAACCTGGACCGTGTGACTCGTTCGTGCAAGCTTCTTGTTGTGGAGGATGACTTTTGAGAACCCGGAGGGGAGTGAACACTTCACAAGCTTCTTCTTCTTCATTTTCATCACAAATCGATGAGCTTGTGACTTGAGGAGGATCTGGACCAGCAATGGTGGTTGTCGATGCTGGTTGTGAATCAAAATCAGGAGCTGAAACAAAGTCATTAGCTGCTGAATTTTCGGGCAGCAGCTCCACCTCTTCCTCATCTTCAACGAAAAATCTCTCCCCCTGAGGTTATGGATCTAGACCTACAATGTTTGAGCTAGTACCTGGGCTAGCTTCATCAAAAGACACCTCACAAGTCTCCACAATTTTGTTAGTGTCAAGTAAAAGCACACGATAGCCTCTAGTATGAGATGGATAACCAAGAAACATGCCATCAACACATCTAGGTTCAAATTTATCAATATTACCATGTTTCTTAACAAAGCATTTGCAACCAAAGACCCGAAATTGTGTAACACTAGGCCTATGTCCAAACCGGAGCTCATATGTTGTTTTACCTAGCTTAGCATGCAAGAAAACACGACCTGAGACATAACAAGCAGTTGCAATCGCATCAGCCCAAAATTTACTAGGAGTTTGATATTCATCAAGCATAGTCCTAGACATCTCAACTAAGGTTCTGTTCTTTCTTTCTACAACACCGTTTTGTTGAGGTGCATATGGCGAAGAAAATTGATGATATATTCCATTTTCAGCAGAAAAGTGATCAAAAGATTGATTTTTAAATTCGGTTCCGTTATCACTTCTAATTGCTTTTAAAGATCCTGGGTGATCAATTTATAATCTAAGAAACAAAGTTATAAAATAACTAAAAGCTTCATTCTTAGATGCCATAATGTAAACCCAAGAGTATCTAGAATAATCATCAACAATCACAAGAACATACTATTTACCTTCGAAGGATTGAACACGTGATGGACTGTCAAGGTGCAAAAGTTGACCCGGTTCAGTTGTCATGATCATTGTGAGAGGAGTATGTGAACCTGCAACCATCTTAGCATGTCTACAAGAAGAGCACAAAATTTCTTTGTCCCCTTTAAGCTTAGGCAGCCCACGTACGCGATCAAGAGCACTAACACGTGTTAGATGATCAAAGCCTACGTGACCAAGTGTACGATGCCAAATATATAAGTCCTTAGAATCATTAGCAACTAGACACCTATGCTTAGAGGAAGATATATCAAAATCAGCTTTCAAAACTCTTCCAAACCGTGGCATGTTAAAAATCATCTCACTGTTTGAATCTACAACTTTGTAGCAATTTTTAGTGAAAATAATTTCCAGATTTTCATCTAGCAGTTGTGAAACAGAAAGCAAGTTGTATTTCAAATTCTTAACAAGTGCCACATCCTTCAATGTGTAGTGATCATTTACACTAACTGAACCCTTAGCAATTATAGGAGTTGAAGAATTATCGGCAAAAGTAAAATTCTCTACACGTGACACAAAAGAGAGTGAGGAGAACCATTCTTTGTTACCGGTCATGTGGTGTGAGCAACATAAATACACAATCAAAATATTCTCCTTCCTCAAGTGTGTAGCCTACATAGAAGCATAATACGTCGATGACTCAACACTGGGGTTAGTCAAAAGGCATTTAGGAATCCAGTACTGAGTCACACGACGTCCAGCAGGAATAACACGCGAAAGCTTAGATAAAACAACAGGTTTATTAGCCAAAGCTTCAGGATTTTTGTGCCCAACTTCTGTCCTACGAGATGTTACATGTGTAGCACGAACAATAGTAGGTTTGGGAGCAAACTTTGCATGTTTTTGACTCATTACAACATATTGCATGTTCCTATCATTTGGTTTAGCAATTGCAACAAATTTTGCATGAAAGTTATGAGATCTAGCAACTATTCTTTCCTTTTTCTGTTGTTTAGCTGGTCTATAACAAAAATCTATGAAATGACCATCTCTACCATAGTAGGTACAATGAAATTTAACTTTGTGTTCATGTCTAGATGAGCAAGCACCATTTTTATTTGAAACCGAATGAGACAACACTCCCGCAGATTTGAAAACCAGTTCTTTTTGTTTAGGAACTATTTGAATCAAAACACTTACAATTTTAGGTGGATGTGCCTTAGCATGAGCATGAGAATCAAAACCTAAACCGGTTTTATCATTGCAAGACTTGGAAGAATTCAACAGCATGTTTAGATTCTTATTCCCATTACAAAATCGATCTAATGTCCTATGCATGTCATCAAGTTTATTGGACAGATAAAGGCAATTTTCACATGAAGTTTTTCCTTTTAATTTGCAAATGGAACAATATTTAACTTCATGAGAACGTAAAGTATTGTTCAATATAGAAATTTCATGCATAGCATCTTGTAATTTCTTATCAAGATCATCATAAGTAGAACAATGCAAATCAACTATAGAACATCTAGCATCTTTCAAGTTTTTATTATTAAGTGCAGCAAGCTCTCCGTTCTTTTCAATTTCTAACTCAAGTTTATCAAGTGTGGAAGTGTGCACACTTCTTAATGAGGACAATTGTTCATATATTAAATCACATAAGGAACAAGAATCATCACTAGGAATCTAGGATTTCAAATGATTAATTTCAGATTCTAGTGACTCAATTTTAACAGCATTGTCCCTAAGCTTTTTGTCTTTTTTCTTAACTATAACAGTGGCACGAGAAATAGCATCACACATTTCTTTGCAAGTAGGACATACCTTTTGATTGTCGTTGTTGTGTTCAGAATCCTCCATACTTGATCTTGACTTTCCTGCCATGAAGCACAAGTTTGCAAAATCATCTTCATCTTCGTCACTTCCAATGTCCACATTGCTTCAGCCATGTTCTTGATGTGCGGAGATAAAACTTCTCACCAATTGATGTTCTGTAAAACCCTTTTTTTCGTATCTTTTGCAAAGTAGTGCTTCATCCTTGTTTGCTTTTCATCCGGGAAGTAGGACCTGAAAGGTCAAGGCAATCTGAACGAAAATGTCCTGTCTTACCACATTCGAAGCATTGTTGAGGTCTGGAGCTTCCTCTCCTTCTAGTTCTCACATTTTGCAATGCTTTTGAGACCTAGTAGAGAGAAGTACTAGCTCCTCCTCTGGAAACTCCTCAATCTGTTCAAGTGTTAGAGAGGACAACAAAGCAAGTCTACCACAAGATGAAGATTGCCCAGAGCTAGGCATATGACGTTTAGAAACAAATGCAAGAGACTTGTTGGGGTTCTTACGTGAGATTATGTCAATTTCATGAGTTTTCAATTTAGGAAGAAGAACATCTAATGTAAGTGTAATCATAACAGTAGATTCATGAATGGATGTGACTTTCATCTCCCAAATTGACTTGTCTAATGCACCTAGTAATTGCCTAGCATTTTCAACATCTGAAAAATTAATATTGACGCTACGCAATTTGCTAAGAAATTATTAAAGCGAGCAAAGAGGTCATCAATGGACTCACCGGGTTGCATCTCAAAACGCATGTATTCCTTTCTGAATATATCTTGTTTTACCTCCTTGATTGTGTTAGATCCTTCGTGGTAGCCGCAAAGTGCTTTCCACACATCGTATGCAGATCGTAGGTGTGCAACACGATCGAAGTCGCTTTGAGTTAATCCTTGTATGATCATGTTCCGAGCCTTGTTGTTGTTGTCAACATATCTTAGATTTGTAGCTGTAACTTGATCGTTTGATGGAACTTCGTAAGGCTTGTACACCTTCTCCCATATTGCGAAGCCTCGAGCCTGGACGAAGGCTTCCATACGTGCCTTCCAAACCTGAAAATCAATACCACTAAAGACAAAAGTTTTTGCAGAGTATTTCTTCATGGTGATTAGTCAAAACACGTGAAAATCTCAAAGATTAGAGCAACGTGGCTCTGATACCAATTGCAGTATCGGAGAGCACGTGTAAAGCTACCATAGGGTGGGTGAATGGTAGATTAAAACTTTTCAGCGCAAGCAACGAAAACACCACTCGACAGAAAACCGATCTGTTTAAAGAAACCGTGTCTGCGATGAATCTAAACATGTTCAACTGTTAAAACTCTAGTATATATTATATATAATCAAGTCATGAAGACGTCACAACAAGAATCACTAAAATCTATCAAGAGAAACTCAAGTTACAATCGAAAGATCAAACAAAGTTACTCTGTCCTACCCGAGAAAAATAGTTCTGCAACACTGCAAAGAAACTCATGTAGATCAGAAACCACAAATCCAATGACCGTGAAATATTCATAGATGATAGAAGTCAAGTTGTGAAGACAACCCAAAAATAATCACGTCAATAGGATCTATAAAACTTGAGTTATGATAAAACCACCAAAGAAAGGTAGTGTTGTGCAGAAAACTTGACGAGAAAAACTTGTGTGGAACAAGTCAGATGAACAAGGCACAAAAGTTCTTTTAAACTACTATCTTTATCAATAGAACACAAGAGGAACAGCCCCAAAGTCGTGCACCATGAGCTCTGGCCTCCCTTGCTTATACAACCAGCCCATAGGTCAATACAAACCTAACTAGGACTCTAATCCTACTCAGTTCACGAATCGAAACTTTCAATAGCTGCTCAAGACTCTTCTATACGCAGATAGAAGCAATCTTAAGACTTCCAGACACCTTAGGAACATATCCCACATTCCTAAAACAACCCTACTTCGTGACCCACACGAAATCTTATCATAACCAACTCAAAAGTTTCCATATTTGAGTCAAACATGACTCAGCCGCAGTCTGAGTCCATAACATAGTCGGTTGGACCTTTCCGACCAATTTTTTACATCCACATCTCTTCATCGCAACTCAGAACTATGTAGCCACATCCATGCACTCCTTGCACACGTGCAAACATCTTCCAACGACGTCCAAAATACTTTCATATGTATTGTTCTTGATTCATACATGTTGCACGACCTCCCGATCAACTCAACCACAATTCCTCCCGAACTTGGTTGTTTAACCTCATCTTTTCCCTAAGACTAGTTCAATGGATCCCATCACCAGCCATGTCTTGAACTCAAGCAACACCTGCACATGAACAAAATACCAATCCGTACAAGCCCGAGTACGCGACTTGACACAAATTAATTCCGAATACAACACCTTACGTGAGCACCTCACATAAGCATGTTGCAAAACCACAGTAAAATGATATCAGACATATCAACTGAAACACACCAAAAACAGTAAGCAATCTTTCTAACAATGTAAAGCAAGTTTGAAACATTTCACAGTAAAAGTAGGAATATTGTGATCAAGCTCCGAATCTTGCCAAAGCTAACCGGAGCTTGAGTCGGAGCTTACCAAAGCTAGTACCACCTAGCGTCGGAGCTTACCAAAGCTAGTACTACCTAGTGCCGGACCTTACCAAAGCTAGTACAACCTAAAAGCTGGAGCTATAAAAACATATCGGAGCTAACCAACATAAGTCAGACCTAGCAAAACATATCGGAGCTTAACAAAGACATGACGGAGCTATCAAAGACATGCTGGAGATAAAGACAAAACTCACCGGAGCTACCCATAAACATGTTGGACCCTGACAAAGCAAGTCAGACTTATTTTCGGACATTGCAGAAGCTCGGAGCTAGAGTCGGACCTTGCTAAAAAGGTTGTTTTGTCAAAATTTTAGAACTTATATCAACAAAGCCAATGTATTCAGTACAAGCCAATGTATTCAGCACACATAGGTCTCACAATTTGTGATGTCTGAACTAGTCTGTGGTGGACTCCAGGCTAGTCTGGTGTGCAGCATGTTGGAAACCCTAAGTGTTACGATATATCGGACTTCTCCGGCAAATGGCGGACTAGTCCGATTTGGGCTCTGGAAGTGTTCTTACTAGTCCGGCATGTATCGGACTAGTCTGGTGTGGTGAACCTCATGTAGTATTTAGGACAAGTCCGCAGTGGGAGGACTTGTCTGATTTTAGTCAGAGAGTTTTCGGACTAGTCCGTGGTGATATTGGAGTTGTCCGTTTCTGTGTAAAGTGTGAGGTTCTGAGGACAAGTCTGCACAAGGGCGGACTTGTCCGTTTTTAGTCAGAAAGATATCGGACTAGTTCCTGGTGATATCGGACTAGTCCGGTGGTATGAAATCTGGACTGTGTGCGGACAAGTCCGCACTGGAAAGACTTGTCCGTTACTGGACAGAAAGGTACCATAGTCCGGTGAATATCTGAACTAGTTCGTACCTGTGAAAAATTGTGCAGTGAGGGTGATTTCTTTTGCTTGAGCTCTTAGGGTGTATTTCTCCAACACACTCCATACACAATAAAATATTCTATTCAGATGTTGAGCTCTCTTTCATATAGATCCTCATTCTCCTTACTTTTTGCGCTTCCTTCATAATTTATTAAAACCTGCGCTCATCTTAACAATTTTGTTAGGATCTCATTTGTTTGTCATAAATCAACAAATACCCACAAGGGATGCCTAGATGCACTTTTAGAGCCTCTGCACCACAGCCATATGCACTTGAAGCGCCGCTACCCTAGCCACACAAGCTCATCTCCGGTTGCAGTCAAGGCCCTTCTGGCATGGCTAACCCTTGAAGATCACTCTGTGGACCTTCTGGTACGCAGCCGAACACCTAACTCGCTTAGAATCCCACATCCACATGAGTTAGTCGAGCACTGCCACCATGGTCACCTTCGATGAGCTCTCACCACTGCTATGGCGGTCTCTTCAGCCCGCCTACAACCCCCAACATATGTGATCCATGTAGCTTGTAAAATTTGGCAACCAATTTTTTATGTCATTCGAAGAAAAAGTAGACTCTCTGGCTAGATGTCAAGGATCAGCTCCTTCATCCGCCACATCACTTTTCGGCTTCATCGACATTCATGTGCACTTGCGTGTGTGCACGTGGCTAGACATGACAGCATGGTGCACAATAGGCAAGGCAGTCAGCTACACACGATCACATGCCATGTGGCAGCTGAGGTATCTGCCACCTCGACTATTTTCCCCATGTGGCAGTCTTGCCAAATGCCACCTATGTGCCACACTAGACAAGTCCACCCCATTTTAATCCAAAACCTTCTGTGAACTAAGTCCTGATACACTAGAGACTCTAGCACACACACTGACCATCCTAGCCCACATGTTGGTCCGAGTGAGCACCTAAAAATTGTTAGAGCCGCCCAACTATTACACACAAAACATTTTGAAACACATTTTAATTATTCAAAAAATTCTGCAAAATATTTAGAAATAGTATTTGCATATTGGAAGTGACAATTGTACTAAATAAATTAAAGAAATTATTAATTGAATCCTAACATTCTAAAATCATTTAATTAGCCACAGATTAAGAAAGTTCACAATAAGCTTCAAATAAAATAATATCTTCATCAATTTTTTTTAAAAAATATCAATATTCATATTCTTGGATTTAATTGTTTTTATTGGAGTTTTATTGGTTTGGATATTTGTTGGCATAATTTCATACCGTACCAATTAAAGCGTTCGAAGATGATTTTTAAGACAAAGATTTTTAAAAAGGAACTCGACAACGAATGTGAATGCAAGCTCTAACTCTTAATCATATTGCACCTATGTTTTTTGCATTTGCACCTACTGATTTGTTTTCACTACATAAGTGTGTGTCTATTTCAACGGACGACGTTGTCAATGTGTGAGAATCTAAATATGGTGGAGTACTATAAGGGTCCATGTGGTTTAGATTTCTAGGGAAAATTCATTGGAAAGATATGAAATCTGAACTAAATGATTTCTCTGTGAATCAGATATTGAAATCTGCATATTTTCCTAGTAAATATTGGAATATGCTCTTATCCTAGATTTCTCGGACTCCTCATCCAACTACTAGAAAATAAACCATGTCATTCGTTGCAAACCTGAATTGTTTTATTTCTCTCATCACAAAAATAGCTTTCCCACAGCTCAAAGGTAAAATCAGATTTTCAAAACTTCATAACTGAACCAAACACACACTAAGTCTCCCCTTTGTGATTTGGTGAGGGGTGCAACGGCTTTCCGTATTCTACGAGATTTAGCTAGGGTTGGTGGAGATGCACACATGATTTATCTGGGTACGGACCATCGGAAAGCTAATAGTCTTACTTCTTTTTTGTCTGTGGATTATATTCAGGAAAAGCATGGTGGATTACCTGGGTGATGCTCTTGTTCTTAGCTAAATTGACATCTCCCCTTTCAGAACCAAAGCTTCTCTTTCATAGCCTAACGGAGCTCTTACACGATAGGCCACAAGGGGCCTTCCATGCAGTAGTTGACCTGTGAAAGTGCATCTAGGCATTCCCTTTTGGGTTTTGGATGACAAACAAATGAGATCCTAATGAAATTTGTTGAGATGAAAGCAGGTATATGAAGAATAGAACTTATGGTGCACAAAAGGTGAAAAATGTAGAATAGAAAAAAAAAACCCAAGTGATCAATGGAAGCGCAAAGTAGATATCAATGTATAGGATGTGTGTAAGTGATACATACCAAGAGTTCATAACATTGCGTAGAGGTTAAGGGCTAAAATCAAAAATTAAGCAATTCACTGAAGCATCGGATAAGTCCGATCAACAGCGGACTAGTCCGATTAACTTACTGTTCTTACACGAACAAGTCTGGAACAGCATCGGACTAGTCCGATCAACTCACTGCTCCCACATGGACTAGTCCGTACATGAGACGGACAAGTCCGATCAAGTCTCTGATGTTTTGCGTAAACAAGTCCCAAGACATGGAGCAGTCCGCCAACACAAATACATATCACCTTGCACCGGAATCCAATTGCAAACTAGTCCAATTAAGTTTCAGGAGTCATCACAGACTAGTCCGATTAACTTTCTATTCAAATGTGGACAAGTCTGAATCTCCCCACACAAAATAGGGTTTTAGGTGTGCTGCACAATTCACGCAAGTTTTACACAGCACATCAAACTAGTCCGGTCCCTAGAGCGTACTAGTCCGGCCGTCAGGATCCCTAACGGCAACTTTTTTATAAAGTCTATAAATAGGTGATCCACGACCCCACTTTGAACAAAAAATTAGAACCCTAGCGCCGTCATACGTCCCAAGAGCACAGAAACACCCCTCTCCACACATCTAAAGCTCTAAACAGTTAAATCTTTTTGTAATTAAGATTTGGTAAATAGAGATCGTCTTCTACGCATTGTTGAGCTCTTGGGGTTTGAATCTCTTATACACTCTCGCATCTATTGTACATCTTTTGAGTATATTTGATTCATTTTCTCTCTATAATTTTTTGGGAGCCCTCAGCGTGTGAGGTTGCCCCATTGACTTGGTGACTACCCCGTGATAGTGGAACTCATATCAGCCTTTGTGATGACTTGAAGAGGTAAAGGGTTGATTGATACCCGACTCTGTGTGTGCTCCTCAATGAGGATGTAAATCTCTTTGGTGAGATCAAACCTTGGTAAAAATACTTGTCCCGTGTGTTCTAGTTCTTTACTTTTGCAGTCATCATCATCATCTAGGGCGTAGGGTTGATCAAACTTGCATCTTGTATTAATTGTATATTCCACGTGCGAATCACTCATCCTAATCACTTACTCAAGTTGTTAGGATAGTTTACTATATTCTGCTGCTAAATCGTTGGAGAAAATTACATTAACTGTTAATCTTTTGTATGTATAACTAGTACACCGGACTAGTTCGTATCCTACACTGGACTAGTCCAGCCCTCCTTTATTTGACATTTCTGTTAAGTGTTACAGGAAAAGTTTCAATGCCTATTCACCCCCCTTTAGGCCACATTCAACCTTCCTCTCCTTGAATGCTTATACTCTGACTATCACATCCCCACACGGAGCAGGATTACTTTCGGGAAAGATCCCACCCAAATCATCATCTTTGGGACACTCATCAACAAGGTTCGTGCATATGGAAGCAAAAAGTGGACTGATCATGAGGTTGTAAAAAATATGATAAGAGTCTTCATGCCTCAGAATGTCACTTTATGCTCAATGATGAGGGAAAGTCCGGGATTGCACAAAATGACCCATGATGAAGTTCATGGGAAAATAATCAATCACGAGATGATAGAGATGGAAGCACAATATGTCAAAGACCTAGCAGAGCTTACTTCATCTAAGAAGAAGGAAGTTGCCATCAATGCAACTTGCAAGACCAAAGGGAAGGAGACTGGTGAAACACATGAAGAAGAAGATACAGACGATGTAAGCACAAACATGGATGATGAAAAAATGGTGATGTTCACCGAAAAATTCAAGCGCATGATGAGAAGAAGAAGAGGCAACAACACAAGTGAAGAAAAGGACAAGGAAAAAAGAAAATCCAAGGCTCGACGTACTTGTTACAACTGCGACACATATGGACACTTTATGGTTAATTGTCAATATGACGAAAATAAGAAGAAGAAAGAAGTGAAGCCGCAAGAAAATAAAATTTTCAAGAAACAGAAGCAAGCACATCAAGTGCACATCGGTATGGAGTGGGACTCAAACGACGAGTCCTCCTTGGACGATGAAGAGGAGATGGCAACAATTGCCATCAAGAAGCCGACCAAGAAGTCTACACTCTTCCCAAACATGCGAGGATGGGAGAACTACAATCACACTTGCCTCATGGCTAAAGAAGGCATGAAAAAGGTTCGACTTACACCCTCCTCTTTACATTCCTCTAATGATGATTTTGACAGATCCAGTGAGAATGAGGAAATTTAAATGTATTGAGTAAAACAACATTAAGAAAAATGAAGATGTTGTCAGATGAAATTTTTGAGAAAGAGGAGCTTGTCAACAGTCAAAAAGATATGCTCATCTGTAAAAGGAAGAGATATCATGAGGTTGAAAATCTTCTTAAGCTTGAAAAGGAGAAAAGTAAGGCACTTGAGCTTGAGCTAGCATTGAGTAAGGAAATTTACTCAAAACTTGAAGACTCACACATTGCAATCAAGGATGAACTTGCTAACTTAACAAAAGTTAACAAAATTCTTGAAGTACAAGGTTAGTCACTCCAGCAAAGTGGTGCTTCCACCTCAGAGCTCACCTTCCCAAGATATCATGTTGACAACAATTAAAACTTGCACATGCTGTAGTAGGAAGGCTAATGTAAAAGATGAATCCAATGCTACACAAGCCAAGCATCCATCTCAAAGAGGCATCTTTGATAAGGAAAAGATCAAATATGCACATATTGCATATATGGTCACAAGACCCTCCTAATGTCAAAGATGGTCTTGGGTATGCAAGAGGTAAGAAGCAATTCACTAGTGGTTAGAATAAGAATCATACTACTTTTGTTAAAGAATAATCATATGAACATGAACAACAAACTTTATTTCATACTTTGATGCATCTTATGTTCTTTTGAAAAAAATTTCGATATGTTTATGCAAAGTATGCAGGGCCACGCCACAAGAAACCCAAAACTTGTGTGTGGCTGCCTAAATCACTTGTCACTAACCTTTGAAGACCTAAAGTTGAGTACCTAAAACCAAGGAATAACTATGTTTTGCAGGCCTACTCCTCCAATGGATCAAAATGGGTGTTAGACAGTCGATGCACCAATCACATGATAGTAGAGAGGAGAATGTTCATAGAATATAGTGAAATGCGGATCCAAGTGAAGGAATCTACATTGGAGACAACAACAAAGGAAAAGTACTTGGCACCGGTAAAATTGCAATCTCATCTCAACACACACTTTCTAATGTTTTACAAGTTGACTCTTTGGATTATAATCTTTTGTCCATATAACAGCTATGTGACAAAGGATACAATTGTTTATTCACTAATGAGGGTGTGACAGTCTTTAGAAGAAGCGATAACTGAATTGCACTCAAGGGAATGTTGAAGGGAAAACTTTATCTTGTTGATTTCAACAAAGACAAAGCCAAACTCAACACTTGCTTGGTTGCAAAAACTAACAGGGGATGGTTGTGGTATAAACGGCTAGCCCATGTTGGGATGAGAAATTTGCAGAAACTTTTAAAAGGTGGTCACATCCGAGTTTGAAAGATGTTGTGTTTGAGAAAACAGGTCGTGTAGCGCATGCCAGGCTGGAAAAAAAGTTGGAGAACCACACACTTCGAAGAACGTGATGACTACATTAAGACCGCTAAAACTTCTACATATGGATCTTTTCGATCTAGTTGCTTATATAAGCACTGGTGGTAACAAATACAGGTTGGTTATTGTTGATGATTTTTTCTAGATTTACCTCGGTATTTTTCTTGTATGATATATCAGAACCTAGGGGATACTCAAGAAGTTCTTGAAGGGAGCACGAAATAAATTCTCCTCAACCGTCAAGAACATTAGGAGTGACAATAGAACAGAGTTCAAAATTACTCAAGTGGAGGATTACCTGGATGAAGAAGGAATTAAGCATGAGTTCTCGACACCCTACTCCCCTCAACAAAATGGGGTGGCCAATAGAAAGAACAGGAAACTCATTTAGATGGCGAGAACAATGCAAGATGAGTACAAGACTTCAGACCGATTTTGGGCAGAAGCGATAGACACCGCTTGTCGCACCACGAACCGGTTATATCTTCATCGACTTATGAAGAAGATGCCATTTGAGCTCCTAACGGGTAAGGAACTGAATGTTTCATATTTTAGAGTATTTGGGAGTAAATATTATATTTTGAACAAGGAACCGAGGACTCCAGTGTTTGCTTCATAATCTGATGAAGGGTTCTTGCTCGGTTATGATTCGAACGCCTACGCCTATCATGTTTTCAACAAAGTCTCTGGCATTGTTGGAGTGGCACGTGACGTAGTGTTCGATGAGACTAATGGATCCCAAGTGGAGCAAGTTGATAAGTGTGGAAAGAAGCCCCATGTTAAGCATTGAGGAGGATGGCACTTGGCGATATTCAACCTCAAGTGCAATCAAGACTCAAGTGCTCAAGATGTACCTCAACAAGAGAGCAATGATCGAGGGAGAGCTTCTGCACAAGATCAACATCAGCAGGATCAAGATTATCAATATAATCATGGAAGCAATGATCTTGGGGAGACATTGAAACTTAAGATGATGAAGAGCAAATGACCTCACAAGTTCCTCACCCAAAACTACATCAGAGTATACAAAGAGATCATCCCATCGACAACATCTTCGGAGATATTATAAAAGGAGTAACTACTAGATCTTGTATTGCTAATTTTTGTGAACATTACTCTTTTGTCTTGTTGGTGGAATTATATAGGGCTGATGAAGCGTTAAAAGATCTAGATTGGGTGACCGCCATGCAAGAGGAGTTAAACAACTTCAAAAGAAATTATGTGTGGGAGCTTGTGGAAAGACCAAAAGCCAACATCATGGGCACCAACTGGGTCTTTCAGAACAAGCAAGATGAACACAGAGTAGTAATGAGAAACAAAGCACGACTTGTGGCCAAAGGTTACTCAAAAGTCAAAGGTTTGGATTTCGATGAAACCTTTGCTCCCGTAGCTATACTTGAGTCCATTTGAATTTTATTAGCCTATGCTACTCACCATAATTTTAAGCTGTATCAAATGGACATCAAAAGTGCATTCCTCAATGGTCATATCAAGAAAGAGGTGTACGTTAAGCAGCCACCAGGTTTTGAAGATCAAGAGTACCCAAACCATGTGTGCAAACTGTGTAAGGCTCTTTATGGCTTCAAACAAGCTCTCTGAGCTTGGTATGAGTGCCGTAGGGATTTTCTTACTCAAAATGGTATTAAATAGGAAAGGCTCATTATACATTGTTTACAAAGCATTTTGATGGTCGTTTATTCGAATGTCAAATTTATGTTGATGACATCATTTCTGGATCTACTAATGAATCTTTTTGTGAGGAATTCAGTAAAATTATGGCATACCAATTCGAGATGTCCATGATGGGCAAATTGATGTTCTTTTTCAGATTCCATGTGAAGCAACTGAATGAAGGCACTTCTATCTGCCAAACCAAGTACACACAGTACATCCTCAAAAAGTTTCATATGGACAAATCCAAGCCCATCAAGACTCTCATGGCAACTACTCGACATATTGGCCTCAACGAAGATGGTCCAGATGTGGATCAAAAGATATATCGATCTATGATAGGTCACTGCTTTATCTATGCGCATCTAGGCCTGATATCATGTTAAGTGTTTGTATGTGTGCAAGGTTTCAAGCCATACCTAAAGAGTGTCATTCAAAAGCTGTAAAAAGAATCTTAAGATACCTTGTTCACACACCCAACTTGAGCCTTTGGTATCCTAAAGGATCCAAGCTTAACCTTATAGGATATTATGATGCTGACTATGCAGGCTGCAAAGTATATAGAAAAAAGCACCTCAGGAACCTACCAATTTCTTAGCAGATCCTTAGTTTCATGGTCCTCTAAGAAGCAAAATTTCATTGCCCTTTCCATAGTTGAGACAGAGTATGTCACAGCCGATTGTTGTTGCACGCAACTACTTTGGATGCGACAGACTCTAAGGGATTACGATTACAATATAAATCGTATTCCACTCCTATGTGATAATGAAAGTTCCATAAAAATTGCACACAATCTAGTAGAGCACTCAAGAACCAAACACATCGATATACATCATCATTTTCTGAGAGACCATTCACTAAAATGTGACATAGTAAATTCAAATGTTAGAACTGAAAAACAATTAGCAGACATATTCACCAAGCCACTAGATGCAAAGAGATTTTGCGAGCGTAAAAATGAACTAAATATTCTTGATGCTCAATGTGTTGCTTGAAACACTGCATACCTGATTGACTCATCAAAGTTTATTTATTTTGTGAAAATTCATCCCTTATTTCGATTTTCTCTCAAAAAATATTTTAATTATTGAATCTTCGTGAATTATGGCCATTCTATAATTTTTGATTGCTTACTGGTCATATTCATCAAGATTATTTATGAAATAATGTCCATTAGATCAATATTAGTTCAAATCCCAAAAATCTCTTTATTCTAATTCAATTTTGTCGAGCTGACCCGGACTAGTCCATGATCCTTCTGCGGACTAGTCCGCTACTGTCGGGCTTAACCCTAGCCGACCACCAAAACCCTTCTTCTTCCTCTCACAATCGCCGTTACATTCTCTCTCCTCAATCTCAAAAGCACCCAAGGCGATTTCCACTTTGAGACACCAAAATTGAAGGTTCTTCCACGGGAATCTTCCCCCTCGGCGCGAAGCATCCCTCCTCCAGACTAATCCGGAACTTGCTCTGCTCCCCCTTCCTCAAATCTTCAATTTTATGTAAAAATCAATCCCTAACCCTAGTTCTCATCTTTCCTCAAGTCTTGCTTACTTTTCTTGATTCCTAGGGTATACATTGCATTCCTGTCGTCCTTATACCATTTTGTATCAGTCTGAGTTAGATTTGTTGAAATAAGACGTTAGGGTTCATACGTCAAACGGGACCTGTCCGATACTTGGTCTGGACAAGTCTGCACCCTGAAATCGGACAAGTCCGGCCCCTTGACAGTTTGAACCTCTAAATACTTGTCTCCACAAAGTCTAATTCTCATTCTTACCACACACCTTGTACTCTATATGTCAAGCACGATTTCGTCCGCATCGGATGATAGCATGTTTGACTATGAAGTCGAGCATGACCGCGAGAGAGTGGCCATGACAAAAGAAGTGAGAAGCAAAAGTATCCATGATCATGATGCAAATGATTCTCCTCCTAACTCTATGCTCCCAAGAAAGAGGAGGGTGACAGTGAAGAAGCTATCAAGCAAGGATGGTGTCAGTGCCATCTCAACGGCACCAAGAAGAAGCACTATCATGGGCAAGGGACTTGCTAGTGGACCTATTGGTCCATTGAAGATGAAGTCAACTTTGCAGCGTAACTAGCAGCCCTCTAAAGATGATTTCTTGGGCAAACGCAATGATTTGGCTGACAAGCTCAGGAAGGTCAAGGTCTATGAGCAGCCAAAGCAAGCGGTTGACCCAGGGTTCTGGAGTCACTTCCATGCAGACTATTATGAGCATGTGTACAGGAAGATGATAAATCTAGTGGTTGCAAGTCAGTGGATGGATGTGACATATTTGCAATCAAAAACTACCAAGCCTGTCATGAAGTCTTAGAGGCTTTGGAGAGGCATGGACTGAAGGATCTTCTCTCATTCCAATACAACTGGAAAACAGGTCATCACTCAATTCTATTCCACTCCATACTTCTGGGGTGATGACGAGGAAGGACTCACTTGGATGACACATGGATCCAAGTACAGTGTCACCTATGAGGAGTTTTCCAGGAAAATCCATCTCGAGGACACTTTGGAAAATGAGCTTGTGATTCACAACTTGAAGCCTTTGGAGAATGAAAGTCACCTAGAGTGTTGAATAGGCAATAATATCTGAAATGAATTAATCAAAAGAGATTAAATTCCTGAGGTCGGACTTCTCCAGACAGGGCCAGGCTAGTCCGCTCAGCACAGGATGAAAACCTAAAAACTTGGTTTCTACAAGTTATTTGCAGAATTTAAGTTCACCAAAGAGATAAGCAATATGTGGTAAACTAGTACAATTCCGATTGTGAAGTTAAGACACTTAGAACTCAAGTTTTCAACAATGATCAATGTGAAGAGCAATATGAGCAATATGAACCCTAATAGCAATACTAGTGATCACGAAAGGTAAAAGACAAGTGAGACAAGATTTATCCCGTGGTTCAGCTCCACAAAGAAGCCTACATCCACGTTGAGAAGTCCACATAAGAATCGGGTCTTACTTGACCCTTGTCTGACCAAGCCACCACGATGGCCGTCTTGGTTTCCACTATATCAACGGGTAATCACCAAGTTTGATTGGGCTACTCACAAGTTGAGGCTCCCACAAATCAATACAATGAGGAGCACACGGAGCTCAACTCACACAAGCCACAAAACACAATGTGCAAGAGATCAAACCGAGAGCCAAAGCGCGATGATCTTCCTTTACTCTCCTCCTCAATCCCTAATCTCTTCGAAATTTGCTCTTAGAGGGTTAGTAGGGCGAGTAGAAGGCTTTGGAAGGCTCTAGGATGCTTGTGGCAAAGCTAGGGTTCAAGACATGTTCAAATGAGGTCGGGGGTCCCCTTTTTATAGGAATCTCGAGACCCTTCTACTGACCTCAACAGAAGGGCAGACTAGTCCGACCTTATGGGACCACTGACCACTAGTCAATTCCCGACAACTACTGCACTGCGCGGCGATCGTCACGCTACCCGCCAAAATTCCAAATTCAAACGGTCACTAGACAACGGACTAGTCCGGTCCAAAACGGACTAGTCCGAAGTAGGACAGAAAGGTTTAGTCCGTCCCAAAATGGACTCAATTGGACTGGCACGGACTAGTTTGGCGACAGGGGGCGGACTAGTCCGGCCCACTAGGGTTTCTCTCAGATGATGTCACTAAGTCTCAAACAGACTGGTCCGTACCTAAACGGACAAGACCGAACTTCTCGGACTTAGATCCAAATTCACTCAGATTCACTCTAGAGACGTTTGGTCCATCTAAAAACGGACTAGTCTGCCTGGCCAGACTAGTCCAGCCTTGAGGCCCGGATTAGTCCGGCCTCCTAGGGTTTCTCTCATTTTTGGCTTCTCACTTAGGTGTTTCACTAAACCACCACATTGAGCCCTCTAGAATGATCTCATTGCTCATGATACATCCACCCTCTCACATGACACGGCTCATATAACCTCAACACCATAGAAACCCTAATTTCTACGGTTGAGTCTTTGACGCCCGTTTTAACCTTTTCCTTTCTAAGGGTTTTCATCTCATTTCAATCCTTGTACCTGTGCTTAAGATCACATTAGCTCATTAGTCTCTTAATTGTCATCATCAGTCATCCAAAACCCACAAGGATGCCTAGATGCACTTTCAGAGAAGGATGAGCTCACATTCCTCTATGATATAAGAATGTCATACAAGCCACCTACCACAAAGTACTTGAAGCCATTCTTTGCGGTGCTTAATAAGATTTTAAGGAATAATATCACTCCAAAGGATAGAGATGCAGGGACAATTCAATGAACACCAAGGACCTTGATGAAAGTGATAAGCAAGTACAAATATTCAATGTGTTTGAGTATATCTACAATGGAATCATGAACATCTCAATCACTCCCAATAGGTCGTGTGGCTATGCGCCATACATCATGTACCTGATTGAGAAGGTAACCGACCTTGATTTTGTCAAGGTACTTGATCATGCCAGTCTCAAGCCTCAGAAGCCCACAGCCTACAATGTTCCCAATGCACCTGCCTCACCTGCAAGGGAACAAAGATCAAAGCAAGCAAATGAAGGCACAAGAGCTCTAGCTGCTACCTCTGCTCCTCCACCCTCCAGAGAGTCCTCTAGTGGAGTTCTAAAGATCCTTTCCTCCAACTTTGCATTCTGCTGCAAAGTGGAAGTTAAGCAACACAAAGAAACCATGGCAAGGAAGAGGCACCAGAGGTACATGAAGGCAAACATCAAAGCTATCTGTGAGAAATTGGAGATTGAGCCAATTGGATCTCCTCAAATCTCTAAAGACACCGAAGAGAACTTCACAAAGATCGCACCTCTCAGAGAAAATGAATTGGTCTCTTTTGGACTTGCGGGTGTCTCTGTTCCTCCTTCTCAGCACGATCATGAATTTGAAGATGAAGACGTGGACAGGACCGAGAGTGAGAGAGGGAGTGATGGAGAGTAACTTCCCCCAAATTTTTCCTTTTTGGTGCATTGATGCCAAAAGGGGGAGAGATTGAGACTAGTAGTCTATTTATGAGCCTTAAGGACTAGTGATCATGGACATCTAGTTTTTTTATGTTTTCAGTTTCAAACTATTGTAATCTCTATTTGGATGATTCCTATTTTTTTTTATATGGATGTGTGATGCTCATTATGATATTCTTGTGATTTTATTATAATTGCTGTATTTTTGATTATGCACATCACAATATCTGCTCACACACACTCTATAGGCACCCCACCATAAAGAGTGCATATATGTTAGAAATTTATTCTTGTTCATATGTCATTCTCGTATATGCACACTTTATGAAAATTAATTTTTACTCTTAATTGTGAAATATCAACTGGTTGTCATCAATCACAAAAAGGGCGAGATTGAAAGTGCATCTAGGCATTCCCTTGTGGGTTTTGGACGATTGATGACAAACAAATGACATCCTAATGAAATTTGTTGAGATGAAAGCAGGTATATAAAGAATAGAACTTATGGTGCACAAAAAGGTGAAAAATGAGGAATAAGAAAAGAAAAGCCCAATGGATCAATGGAAGCAAAAAGTAGATATCAATGTATAGTATGTGTGTGAGAGACACATCCCAAGATCTCATAAATTTGCATACAGGGTAAGAGCTAAAATCAACAATTAAGAAATTCACTGAAGCACCGGATAAGTCCGTTCAACAGCGGACTTGTCTAAACTTACTGTTCTCACACGGACAAGTCCGGAACAGCACCGAACTTGTCTGATCAACTCACTGTTCCCACACAGACTAGTCCGAACATGAGCCGGACAAGTCCGATCAAGTTTCTGATGTTTGGCACGGACAAGTCCCAAGACTTGGAGTAGTCCGCCAACACAAATACATATCACCTTGCACCGGAAAAGTCCATCCAATTACGGACTAGTATGATAATGTTTCTGGAGTCATCACGAACTAGTCCGGTTAACTTTTTTTCCAATGCGGACAAGTACGGATCTCCTCACACAAATTATGGTTTCAGGTGTGCTACACAATTCACACAGGTTTTACACAGCACACCGGACTAGTCCAGTCCCCAAAGCTGACTAGTCCGACCGTCGAGATCCCTAATGGTAACTTATTTAGAAAGTCTATAAATAGGTGGTCCACGACCCCACTTTGAACCACAACTAAGATATGTAGCGCCATCATGTGTCCCAAGAGCATAGAAACATCTCTCCCCACACATCTAAAGCCCTAAAAAGTTAAATCTTTTGGGAATCAAGATTTGGGAAAGGGAGATCGTCTTCTACGCATTGTTGAACTCTCAGGGTTTGAATCTCTCAAACACTCTCGCATCTATTGTACATCTTTTGAGTGTATTTGATTCATTTCTTTCTCTGTAATTTTGTGGGAGCCCTCAGCGTGTGAGGTTGCCCCATTGACTCGATGATTACCTCGTGATAGTGGAACTCAACACTATGTAAGAAACCGGAATAGGAGACAAAGATGGGCGACACGCTCAAAGGCGAATGTCTCTGATAAGGTTAAGCAAGACGAGCCCGCTTCAGTGAGGACCGGACATGGCTCGGCTGAACTTCCAAGGAGACGCGTTACAATACAACACATCTCAACTAAGAAGGTATCTGAGATGTGCCTTCTCTCTGACAAATGGGAGATGTGCTTCTATCAGAGAGCGTATCCTATTTGCGAAAGAAATGAGTTGTACTTTACAGAAAGCACATCTCCTATGTCTTTGCTTACAGACATACATGAACTCGTCGCTGAACGATTAATTCATTCACAATTGCACACACAAAATATTCATGACACAGATGAACAAAGATAACACATTCATTCATTATCAAATATATCACAAAACACAATAAAAAAGTACAAGACACAAGAAAATAAAAAGAACAAAATAAAACCTAAATCCTACTCCTCCTCCCCCTCCTCTTCTGTCGGCTGCTCTGGCGGTTGCTCCAGCTGGTCCGGATCTGGTGGTGCAACCTTGTGACTGAGGTTCCCTGCTATTGCGGCCACCAGGATACTGCGGCCCTCGGCGCCGAGCACCTCAACCATCGTCTCGATCAGTCTCTAGAACCGGTCGAACAGCCTGTCGAACAGCATCTTGAGCAGCTCGTTGTTGAGCCTCTCGAGGGAACAACAACATTGTTTATTGCAGGGTGGCTCCCTCGGCGGGCTTGGCGGCAGAATGTTGGCCATGGTTGGTTGTCTGTGTGGAGAAGACGAAAGAAGAGAAGAGGAGACTGATGGCACCTTACATAAGGTCTGTGCGGAGAAGCAAACAATATAGGAATTCATCAATAGGGCGTCGGCCATATGAGAGTCGGTTGCTTATAGAAACTGACACTCTTAATATAATAGTGTCGGTCAACCGACGCACTTAGTCGACGATATAGTTTGGATGCCTTTAACCTTTAAGTGCGTTGGGGCCGTCACATTTAGACCTAATGTGCGTCGGTTTCTAGGAGCCGACACCCCTAGTGTTAAATGCGTCGGCCAGTGGAACCAACGCATTTACTACCCTTAAGAGCGTCGGTTCTGTCACACCAACACACTTAAAGCAACACGTGGTAAGCTTAGCGAGCGCCACATTGTGCGTTGGTACCTCCGAAATCGACGCCTACTCCACTTAAGTGCGTTAGTTGGATGGAGACCGACGTATTTACACCGCCACGTGGGCAACGTACAGAAGACGACTATGGCGGTCGGTTTAGCCAAAACCAACGCACATAACATATGTTTTTTTTTAAAAAAAACAGCCTATTTCCTCTCCCTCCGCGGGTGGGGAGCCACCATTATACAACCACAACAGTACAAGTTATACAACCACAATAGATACATTCACAAGCACATTCACAAACAGTTCAAACACAACAATGTACACAAGTTTTCAAACGTTCCAAACACAAGCAAAACAATACGTAAATGAGTAAACGAAATTCAAATGTTGTTGTGCGAGCCTCCACTCGCACGTCCTGTGCTCCCATCTCCTCCACTCGTACCTCCGTCGTTGATGTTAAGGAAAACATCGCAACCTTCGAGTGTTCCATGATGGTATCTCTGCGAAACAAAAAAAAAACTTAATAACATAACATGTTAACTTCGACTAACTTAATAACATAAATTAATAAAATAGAAGCATGTTGGTTTCGACTAAAACTTATCAAAACTCTCTCATTTCCTCTCACACTTCCTATCTCCCTCGCCCTCACTCACTCTCCCACTCTCTCTATCTCTTCCCCTCTCTCTCTCTATATCTTTCTCTCTAGCTCCCTCTCTATCTATCTCTTCTTTTCTCTCTCTATCTCCCTTTCTCCCTCTCTATGTCTTTCCCTCTCTCTCTATCTATCACTTCTTTTCTCTCTCTATCTCCCTCTCTCTCTCTATGTCTTCCTCTCCCTCTCTATCTATCTCTTCCTCTCTCGCTCTTTCACTTGTTCCCTCTTTCACTTCATCTCTCCGCAAAGTCTTTTCCATTTCTTTTTAATATTGTGCTAATTAATATGTGTTGTTATAATGAAAATAATGTAACAAGTATACAAGTCATGCATACTGCTGCGTCTCCAACTTGTGATGGGTGAGTCTGCACCGGAGGGAACGGCATCGGTGGGAAAACTGCTTCAAGTTGTGAGATTATAATTAGAATCGTTTTGAAATCGAATAAGTTGGTTAAATACAAAAATTATAGTTTACCTGGATTATTTTGCTGCAATCCAGAAGCCAACAGTGACATGAATCCGTAAGGTCGTGGAACACACGGTTGACCACTCTCGAAACCCTGCAGTGCAAATGGTTACGATATTGCATTATATAACCCGAGTCAATAAGATAAGCAGTTTTACCTGTAGGAGGAGCCAATCTGTAGTGTTGGATGCATTGGTTGAGGCATCATGTCGAGGTAAGATTGCTTGGGTGGACCAAACTTAGAACTAGAGCTACCTTGACCCATGAACGGCATCAAGTAAATTAGTTGTGGTATCTTAAGTAGAAATATTTGTAAATTGAATAATATTTTCAAATGAGAAAATTACATGTTACTTGAGACATATACAAATAATGCATTTGTTGCTGCAACATCTATGTTGGCTGCTGTTGTTGTTGCAGCAGCATCTGTGTCTGTTGTTGTTGTTGTTGCATATCCTCATTAGTGCATCTCAATTCTTCTCATAATTTAGCCCCTGTAGAAGATTGAAATCGACTACCACTAACATTGGATGGCCGTCATCTAGCATAAGCCTCACGCTCTACATACCCGTCGCCCAACACAAGTCTACAAAAAATACAAGTGTGAAGAATCGACATTCATTAACATACAAATCATCATTATCTTTACACATACCTCCCATGCGGTAGACCTCCGCTGGCATAGTACGCTGCAACAACATCCAATAACTCTCTCAAATAGTCTGAATCAGGTCCATAGTTATTCTTAAAACACTCAACATACTTTTACTGTGATACATTTAGTTAACAGATTGATGTAATACAAGATAAATTGAGTTGATGGATAAAAGCAACAAAGAATCAACATACGTACTAATTTCTGCGTTGATGCCTCGTCACACAACACCTCTGGACGATTTGGATCTGGACCTTTGTGCCCCTTAAGATAAACCTCAAAAAATGTAGGAGGCGTACCAATTTCAGCTGTCTGCAGAATCAAAATTCAACAATTTAATCAATACAATTAATTGAAGTAATCTATGTATGAATGTAAGAAATCATACCATCCTTTTTCCATACGAACATAACCATCCGGCCCAAAGAAGTGCTTTCCTCGCTTGCTCTTCTGGTTTTTCGTTGTCTGTTAGAAATATTTCTGAACTCAGCTGAACCTCAATACCCGCATAACTACTCCCAAGCCTCCATATTCGCACAAATCCAGTCCACATGACTCTGCAAGTACTCCTCCCTAGTGAGGTCAATTTTGGCTACTTCTTTGTTTGTCATGGGCTGGAACATCACCGACTTGTTGTAGAGAGTCACAGATTTGATCCGTGCCTTAGAGAAGGAGTCATTGACATGTCTTTTTGCTGCATTATGAAAAATCGAACAAGCATATGCTTTACTCACACCCTCCTCCAAACGAAACATACCCTGCATACAAGTAACAATTAATGTCAAAAAAAAAAGATGTAATGTAACGGAAACAATAAAAAAAACTTACCCAGAAGTTCTCCCAAACTCTATCCTGACATGTACCTGAATCGTCATACTCTTGAAGCGCATAGTGATCCTAATGATGCACTGCAATCCTTTGTCCATCCACTGAAACCATCTCGGGATAGCAAAACCGGACGGCGTTTCCCGACTCGGTGTTAACAACTCATCGATGCCCCTCTCCACTCCTACCAAACTCGACCCAGCACCTAGTACCCTTCGACCTTATAATCGTCCGCTCGTCCATGCTTTTACTTATACCACATAAAAGGTTCCTCCGCAGCCTGTACATAAAAAAGTTCATAAAATTAGTGAATTGAAAATATTTAATGAACTTATTAATTAATCAGAAATATTACCTAAAGGGGCATCGATCGGGGTGTCCTAACTCTTCTAGCTTTGCCCTTCTTGCAATCCTGGAATCTCGCTCAGGATCCTGGGGCTCTTCACCGTCATCCTCATCATCCCCCTCATTACCACCATCAGAAGAGGTCCACCGTCCAAATGTATCTGAGCCTCCTCGTGAGCCTCGTCTTGAGCCTCCTCCTGAGCCTCGTCCTGAGCCTCCTCCTGAGCCACCTTCCTACTCCGACGTCTGCATGACAGTCTCTGGCTCCTCCCCATACAACTCCTCGTATGTCGGACAATGATCTGCCACCTGTGTCAGACTCGAACCTCGTGCAGGCTCGGTCAACATCGACTCTGCCACACAACTCAAAAACTGCCTCTTCCTCTGCCCACTGTAAGTAGTACCCTAAAATATAAATAAATAAGTATGTAAACAAGTAAGAAACGATAGACAATTTATATTAATATTTAAATGTATGTAAAAAACAAGTACCTGAAATAGGTCCGGCTGGCTTGAAGTAGAACTAGGAGTGGAGGACAACGATCCACTACCCTTCTTGCTCTTCTTCATCCCCAAACTTGGCAAATGCTTAAGGATATGCGCACATTTTTATAGAAATGATTAGTATACAACATTAGATAATAAATATAGAACATGTAAAATAACTATAAAAATCTAAAAAAAAGCATACAATATAAATCAAAAATCATCGGCATGAGAATCTGCTTCTGTCACGCGTGCATTAAGATATTCACGTATCTCTTCTTCTATCTCTTCCTCTTGACTCTCTTCCATCTCTTCTTCTTCATCATCATATCTCTCCTCTTCTTCCACAATCCTTTTCTTCTTTTCCATAATCCTTTGTGATTGTCGAACATGTTTTCTTGAAGGTCCAGCTTGTTCTTCAGACATCAACTCTAGCATATCACTAGCTATTTCTGCGAGTCCTATACCACAAGATATCATAAAATCTTCTACTTCCCTGACTTCATATTGATAGATAATACCGCATCTTCTTGAATCTCTATATACTCATCATAACGATGAGGGTGCACTTCATGGTTAACTGTATACACAACTCACCAATTATTCAAACTTGGGTGAGGATAACTTAAATAGTACCATTGTACCACTTGATTCGCAAGTAAAATATTGTTTCTATGGGTTGTGTATGGTGACTTGTGGTTGAACTCCACCATTCCAAAATCGTCAACTCGTGTGCTCGATGTTGGGTCAAACCATTCACAGTCGAAAATCACAAGTTGAAGTGTTTTTGGACCGCCAAATGTGTTCTCTATTATTTTTTAAGAACATCGTAGTATTCTATCACTTTTCCACTACCCTCTGTGGCAGTTGTCATTAATCCACTGTTTGTAGTGGCAGCAAGTGGACTACTTGCTTCTAAACTTGCTGTCCGAAAATGATATCCGCTGATATCGTATCTGCTAAATTCTGTTCCTCTCAATTGACCATGCGACATCTATTGCAAGTCATCGGAGATGTTTACATCTTTTATACACTACATAAATAAACAAATTTAGCATCTTATTATAAACATTCTAACTAATATTGAAGGAAAAAACAGATAGAAAATTACATGTTCACGGAACCAGTCCACAAAGCTTTTTCCAGCGTTTATGTCATGCTGACGCATCTTATCCAATTGACTTTGTGTAGGTTTTCAAAGATATCCAATACAACTTGTCAAACATTTCAAAATATGGTAACACCTCCTCCATGTTGAAAAATATGTAAAGCATGGTGTAGTTCCTCTCTTGCGCTGAAATATAATGAGAATTAGTAGCCCCGACACCTTTACCCTTCCATTGATAAATCTTAAGATCACTCGTAGATTGCTCTTCTACATTATGATATTGTGTCACATATGCATTCACGTTGTTGGCATGTGAAAAGTATTTGTTAGAAAAGTTAGTAATCTCTTTAGCTACAAATGCTTCTGCAATACAACCATCAACTCTTGCCTTGTTGCGCACTGTAGCTCTAAGATTTTTCAATTCTCTTTCTTGGTTATACATCCACCTGAATTGTGCAGGACCTTCTACAAATGCTTCATAAGGTAAATGCACCAGCAAATGTTGCATAACATTCATAAATCCAGGTGGGAACACTTATTCCATCTTACATAGAAGCACAACAATTTCTTTCTCCCACCACACATCATCTTTTTCGAGACTTCGTTAGCACAAATATGTCTATAAAAGTAGCTAAGTTCAGCAAACATCTTCCACAAATCAGGTTTGAAATAGCCATGGAACATTACCGGTATAAGTCTATCATAATGTGGTAAGCATGGCTCTTCAACCCATTCAGTTTAACAATGTTGAGATTAACACATCATTTTATGTTTGATGCATAGCGGTCTGGAAACTTCAGTGTTTTCAACCAACTAAGTATTTGCTTTCTTTCTTCTGGTCTAACACAGTATGGAGCTCGTGGCCTACTTTCATTTCTGCTTGCATAAGTTATAACTTCAAGCCCAGGACGATCGAAAATATCAACTAAGTCTTTCCTCACATTCAAATTATATTTGGTTTGACCGGTTAAATAAAAACACATGCTTATGATGCTTTTAGTGAGATTACGCCCCTGGTGCATCAAATCTATGTTATGCGGTAAAAGCAACGCCTTTGCATATGGTAGCTCCCAAAGAAAGAAATATGAGTCCAGTTGTGTTCTGTACCATACCCTTCGAAACCACCTTCAGCGGTCTCTATTAACTTTGCATGCCATGCCATTTTTTGTTCGCTTGTCAATCGACGAGGGAGTCCTTTTGTAACACTTTTGCTATTTCGGAATGATCGTGTATCACTCCTGAAAGGGTGATTTGAAGGAAAGAATTGTCGATGGCAATCAAAGAAGCTGACTTTTCTTCCATACTTCAACCTGAAGGCATCGATGTCAGCCATACATATGGGGCAACACAATTTTTCATGGACACACCAACTAGCCCAAATGCCATATGACAACAAATCATGTATAGATGATAGATACGCGACATGTAAAGTAAATTCACATTTCAGATGGTTGTCGTATGCCTTTACACCTTGTGATAACTCTTTCAACTCCTCAATCAACAGTTGCATAAACACTTTAATTTTTGTCCTAAGATGTTTAGGACCAGAAATGATGGCCGCGAGGAATATGTATCCTTCTTTCATGCACATGTTGGAAGGGAGATTGTAAGGCTTGATAAAAATAGGCCAACATGAGTATGGACTGTTACTTGTACTGAAAGGAGTGAAACCATCTGTTGACAATCCAAGACGAATATTTCTTGGATCTTTACCAAACTCCAGATCGAAAGGGTCTAGAGCTTGCCATGTCGCGACATCGAAAGTATGCACCATAATATCTTTGTCATCGCTCTCACGTAACCCTTCTGAATGCCACCTCATCCGCTTCCATGTTTCTTGAGAAAGAAACAAACATTTATACCTGGACGTGATAGGCATGTACCGAAGCTGTTTGACCAGTACCTTTGTACTTATTTCCTCTCCATGATCATTCGAAACCTTCACATGTCTAAATGTTTTGCAATGCATACAATGAGTATCGTTCTGGTGTTCCTTCCGAAACAACATGCAATTATTCTCGCACGCATCAATTTTTTCATAACTCGTGCCCAAACCTTCCAAAATCTTCTTTGAGTGATATATGTCTTTCGGCATCTTATGTTTTGATGGAAGGAGATCATTGATCAACTTCAAGATACCATTGCAGCAATTCTTTGCAAAATTGAACTTAGACTTCAACCCCATAAGTCGTATGACCACTTGTAGAACGGTCACATTGGTGCCCTCATACACTTTTTCATCTGTGGCGGCAAGAAGCCTTTAAAACTTCTTCACCTCCTCTGGCAGTGACTGCTCTTCGTACTCTCGGCCAACATCCACCATCATCTCATCCATCCGATCTTCATTCTTGTTTCTATCTGACTCACTAGAATGATCCATCTCTCCATGCTCATGTCACACTAGATAGTCTGGCATAAATCCGTGCTTACAAATGTGCAGCATCATTTCAGACCTCTCCAAACGTCGATTATTCTGGCGCCTGCTACACAGACACTTTACAAAATGAGCACCACTAGGAAATGATTGGTTCATGAACACATTTGCGATTTGTGCCCCCTCCAAACTGTACACACCATCTGAACTCCATCCATCATACATCACCTTACGGTCGTCACCCATATTCAGCTTATACCTTCAAAGCAGAAAATCATTATTAGTTTATTTTCATATTATGTGACGGTACATACAACTAGGCAGATAGGTCCTAAACCCACCCAAGAGTGGTCGAGTGGAACGTGCTTAAGACAACACCCGTAGCCTGGATCGAGACAAAATTTTGGCATCATAACCTCGCTGTTCTCCACTGCACGCCCCAAAAATGTGCAGCAGAGAACATCAGGGTTATACCGTCGAAATCTCGTCCAGATCTAGACTCGCGTCTCGTCACAAGCCACGTCCCCCCCCCCCCCCATCTACTCCCAGGCTGTCCAAAAAGGGACAATTCTGAACCTTGACGTCTCACATGACAATAGCATGTGATACATGCCGATTTGAAACGGGTAATCAAATTCTATAGGTTACATCGCTCATTTTCATTTTTAATAATTTACGAGAGAGGAAAGAACAAGACAGATGAGGAAAGTTGGTCAGAGTTGGAAGTTCTAAGACCGGATCCACCATTTAGGCGCGGCTAATTGGTCGTCCTCATTGTCACAGTATGCATTTGTGCTCGTCTTGACACATACTTCACAACTAGAATCATCTTTCACTATAGACCTCTAAAGCTACCAAAATTATAAAGATGTTTACTATATTACAAACATATAATTAGTCATCATATGCATGATACGAACTTTTAATCCATTTAGATGAAAAAACTAGGCCTTTTTAATTCATATCTAAAAGATGTAATCACATGATATAAACTTGAACATTCAACTTCACATGATATGACATGATATGAATCACATTCAATTCATATAGCATAATGGATATGAATCACATTCAACTTTAATCACATGATATGATAAAGCAATACTTTCACGAGTTAGCAACCATATGATATGAATCAAATTCAACTCTAATCACGTATTTGCAATGCACCTAAAAATAAACAAATATTTTACCTTCACATAGAATCGGTTGAACCGAATGGAGGGGGCGGAGGATGACAGGGGCGCCAGCCACAAGGAGGCGCCAAAGCGGGGTGGATGGGGGCACCGGAGCGCCGAACGAGTGTCGGAAGGGGCGCCGATAGGCGAGGCGGACTGGGCGCCTGCGGGCGCCAGCGGGCGAGGCGGATTGGGGCGCCGGGGGCACCAGATAGGGGGGCGGATGGGGGGCCGGACAAGGGAGGCAGAGGGGACATCGGCCGGCTGATGGGCAAGGGCACCAGGGAGGCAGCAGGCTAGCGGCAGCCTGGCGGCAGCCTGGTGGCGGCGGAGGGTGGGGGCGCGGACGAGAATTAGGTGTGCACGAGAGATGAGAAGAGGCGAAGGGTTTAGGTTTTGAGTGGGGTCCACTTAAGAGCGTCAGTCGACACTCTTAGACCCTGAGCCAGCTGAGCTCGCCATATGAGCATCGGTTGAACCGACGCATATAATATAAGCGTCAGTTTGGCCAACGCATTAAATATGTGCGTCAGTTGACTCAAGAAAACCGACACATTTAACTTATGGGTGTGGTTTCCATTAAACCTACACCCTTAGACGCGTTAAATGCGTCGGGGCCAATGCATCTATCTAAACTGACACCCTATCATCGTTTCTTGTAGTGAAAATGGAGACGCGCTTAGCAGCAAAGTGCGTCTCCTATGCTTGACGGCTCCCTCTCATCTGCTGAAAGAGAGACAAGCTTATATGAAAAGAGAGTCTCCGATTCCCCCAATATCCTTTAGCTTCTTTTCTCAATTTTGCTTTTGGTTCACTGTTGATATCGCGCATCACTGAACTTAGAGCACATTCACCTGATAACTAAATCATTCACTTGTCCCGAAAATAATCAAATCCTTCCTTATGATTCACTTGTCCGCACATTCATTCATTCACACAGTGCCCAATGTTTTGTGATATATCATTAACACAGTTGAACACACAATATAATATTAATTTACACGGATGAACAGAGACAAATTTTATTCATTAACAAAATATATTATAAAACACAAGAAAAAGTACAAGAAGAAACAAGAAAAGAAAAACATTTACTAAAAACAACAAAGAAAAACTAAATTCTCCTCCTCCTCCTCCTCCTCCTCCACCGGCGGCAACTCCGGCGCAAGTGC
This sequence comes from Tuctoria greenei, assembly GCA_036927565.1. Classification (NCBI taxonomy): domain Eukaryota; kingdom Viridiplantae; phylum Streptophyta; class Magnoliopsida; order Poales; family Poaceae; genus Tuctoria; species Tuctoria greenei. Next base: position 42,819,800 of record JAYESD010000001.1, on the reverse strand, counting down.
AACAGGAGCCTAGGCCGGCTGCGTTGGTTGCACCGGCTGCATCGGCGGTGCAACTCCGAGAACGAAGTTGCTCTCCGTCGCCTCCACCAGGTTCTTGCGGCCCTCCGCGCCGAGCACCTGGGCCATCTTCTCAAACAGAATGTCGAGTTGATCGACCACCTCCGTGAGGGCAAAGAGGTAGTGGCCGATGGTACCCATTCCAATAAAATGTTGAACGGTAACCAGACCCAAGGAACTCATGGCACGAGACGTATTGTTGTACACATCTTGCACCCAAAGGAGGTGCTGCTCGGTTTTGAACCTCTCGGGTGAGCTGCAACACAGTTTCTTGCATGGTGGCTCCCTCGGCGGGCTTGGCGGCAGATGGTTGGCCATGGTGGCGGTGGGTCGTCGGCGCGGAGAAGATGAAGAAGAAGAAACAGATTCAAAACGAGCAATGCACTTGTGGAGAACTGACGGGTGATGGCGCATCTTAAATAAGGTTTGCGCGGAGTCATCGATGGAGCGGTTTGTTTCCCGCACATTGATGCAACGATGGGACGCATTGACACAACCTCAGGGAAACTAAAGGTAGCGCACGCCGGTCGCACGCGTCTTTGCACCATCACTGCCAAAATTAAGTTCTCTGCAGTCCTCGTGCCGCGCGTCTCTCTTTCAACAATGGAAGACACGCATTCATGTAGTGTGTGTCTCCCTTTAGCCTCTCGCGCGTCTCGCTTTAGTCTCGCTCATCTCGCGTTTATCTCGCTTGTCTCTTCGCCTCCTGTGCTCCTTTACTAAGACCAATGCTCCTTTACTAATCGACCAACACTAGTGCGATCGCCGCATCTGTTCGCCATCGTCGTCATCGTCATCGTTGCCGTCCTCATCATCATCGTCACCGTTCATGTCTGGGTTAGATATCGGCTTGGCGCGTAGCTGACTGAAGGAGGAGGTCTTGGTGTGGTGCAAGAACCATCCCCATGTATGTGCATATCACAGGTCGCATGGTTGTATATATGTAGCTCTGCAATGGACTGATGAACTTAACTGTAGTTTTGTTTTTTCGTCTTGTTTGTTTTTGGTATTTTCAATTTCTCTGCGTACAGTTTCTTTGTGAAGACTAAATCAGGAGATTTATTGAAGTGGTAGTTCATCGCCCACGGTTCAGAAGGGGTAAGTCATGAAGAAAAAGCAAGAACATATGAGTTTAACCATCGTCCTCTTATTAATAACTTTCCTTTGCAGACTGACTGGGAAGGTGGTAAATACCCCTTGACATTCTTCTTCTCAGAGGACTATCTGTTGGTGCCTCCAAGATGTGCCTTTCCACGTGGTTTCTTCCACCCAAATGTCCTTTGCTCAGAAGGACTCTGCATTGGGATTCTTGATCATGAGACTGTAAGATATACTTATTTTGCTCATGTAATTAGTAATTGTTGCCAAACTTATTTGTACTGGTTTCTTATGTGGCTTAAATTGATACTTCGTAGGGGTGATGGACTGGTTTTACAATCAAAACTATACTACTTGAAGTTCAACGTTTACTTCATCAGCCAAATGCGCTCGATGTTGAAAATGATTGCTATAATCTACTTAGAAAGGTTAGACACTTTGTGTTAGAGACAAACACAGGTTACTCATTCCTTATTCGACATTTGTTAATTTAAAGAATGTCAATATTTTCAGGATCTAGGGGAGAATAAGAGAAATGTTCGGGAGCAAGTTGGACGTCACGGTTTAGATTGATGATGGGAGCTTTAGGAATAATTTTAGATTCGAAAAAAGTTTAGAGGGCACGCAATGTGTATGAATTATGAAATTCATTGAGTTGCAAATTATCTTTGAATTGCAATGTCATTGCGTTTGTTTATCCCTTAATTCCAATTAAATCCCTTAATTGCAATGTCATTGTGTTTGTTTATCACTGCAATGGACGCTCATGATAACGTGCGAGTGGCAACGGACGCTCACAATGTATGAGAAACGGCAAAAGGGAGACACGCCATACTTGGGCGCATCTCCGATTCGTGTCGAAGATCTTTTGTCCCACCTCAGAAATCTGAGCGCATTACAACTATCATATAAGTCATTGCGCATAGTTACAGTTGGACAAGTCCGCATGCAAAAGCTGTTGTTTTGCAAGAATAACAGCTTTCACATCCGGCTTGCCCGTTCGGGCCACAAAATAATGTGAGATGCGCATTATATATGAATATCTCCAATTCTTGATGCTCGTGTCAGAAGACCTAATGCGAGACGTGCCTTACCCAGGCCCGTCGCTGATTCATGCAAAGATCTTTTGTCCCACACTGGAAAGTTGAACGCGTTGGAATGACATATAAGGCATTACACGCGCACAGTTGCCAGACATACATGCATGTTTGCAAAAATGTTATTCCTGGCTTCAGCACACCGTGATGCATCTTTGCATACTGCGTGCCCGTTCCGGCCGCAAAATAATGCGAGATGTGTGTTATATACGTCTGTCTCCAATTTTTGAACAATTTTTGGCTCTCGTGCGCATTCTGGCAAAATTTTTTGTGCTCTCTCTCAACACTTTGGCATAAAATTTTAGCTCTCGTGCGCTCTCTCGACCTACAAACCACGGCTCCTGAGCATGCTGTCGTCGTTCGTCTTTCTCAACTCGCTCTTCGTCATTGTCGCGCTGCCGTCGTCGACACCTACCCCGTTGTCAACCCCGACCTTCGTCATCAGAGAGTTAAGCATGCTGGAGCACGCCGCCTGGTTCCCTATCCTCGGAGCACAGCGCTGCCTCGACCCCGACCTCGATAATCGGTATGAGCATGCTGCCACCTTCACATGTGTGGAAATGTTCTCTCTGTCCTCGGAGCACGTCGACCAACTGTTATCAGAGAGTTCAGGAACCACCACTCCGGCGCCTCCGCCAGCTCGTCCTGGAGCACGCCGCCGCCTCATCCCCTGTCCCCAGAGCACACCGCCGCCTCGACCCTGTCCTTAGAGCGTGCATTCTAGTGATTTTATTAAATTTGAGAATGTCCAATGAAGGATCATCGTTAATGAAATCATTGATCCAAAGGGAGAATTTTCATTACGGTATACATTCATCTTCCTAGTTTATGTCCAATGCAGAAGTAATATATTTGTTTTGACTATCAATGTATATAATGAATTCTGGTTCACAAACCCTTGAAACTGCAGGAACTGTGGTTGACACTAGCATTTGTCATCTCAGTGAGTTTGATTTTTACCTCTGCAGCCATGCTGGAATCAAGGTACCTATGCGATAATTGGTGTTTCTCTCGTGAGTTTTTGATATCAGGCTATAAAAGCATCAGTGGAATGTAAATTGTTGGTTTTTTTAGGGGACAAGCACACCAACTCAATACCATTTCCATTACCATGAGAACATTTTCTCTGCTGATACTTTGCAAATGCTCACCAACTGCCTCTGCTACAAGTAAGCTTGGTTCTCCATTCACTAGCAGTTCATGTATTTATTACAAGTATATATCAATTTGTTCCTAAGACTTCAGATATTTGCTACCTTATGTGACTGGTTAAACGAATGTGACTGCAATTTGACAATGTTTTATATGATTTCAGAGATTTTATTAAATTTGAGGATGTCTCAGTCAGAGCAGTAGAGGCTAAGGCTCACCGTTAATGAAGTCATTGACCGGGAGAATTTTCATTACAGTGTACAGGATTAGATGATGACTTGTATGATGTGTGTAATTAGTTACATTGTAATTAGGATGAACAGGGGGCATTCTTTCCTGTTTAATTACTATACCTGATAACCACAATTGGCACTTTGTTAATATTTGATTGATCAATATAATTTAAGATGTGATATTTTTGGCTATACATATGTTCATGTATGTGTATGTTGCTGACACTGGCAATGCGGCTGCCAAATCCTGGTTAGCTCCAGGATGCAGCCAGCAATCAGGATAATCGGGGGTGGGGGCACCTAATAGGAGACCCTGTCTGTAAACAATTCGCGACGAGCTGTAATGGAGAATGTCTCGGATTACCTAAATAAAGGATATAAGATTCCATAAAGTCTATCTCAGATCCGTAAACAGATCTGCGATGGGCTATAATAACGCACATCTCGGATCAGTCAATAAATCTGCGACGGACTTTGTTAGTGCTTGTCTCGCATGTATGCTGATGGGCAACGTGCACAGCTCACATCTCCAATGACACCATAAAGAACGTCTGTTATGACACAAAGAAAGAAGACGTGCTTCCTTTGAGCATGTGTCGCACTTAGGATGATCGGCAACACGACAGTCGCCCGTCTCTGATGACAACGTAATGCGAGACGCGACAACGAAGACACACAGTTTGTTCGTCTCCCTTCTTCATTGTGGCACGTCTCGGATGAGCCTTTCTTATGTAGTGCAAGTTGGATTTTGTGGTGACTTGAAGAGGTAAAGGGTTGATTGAGATACGGCGCTATGTGCTCTCCTCAATGAGGACGTAGAACTCATTGGTGAGATCGAACCTCGGTAAAAATCCTTGTCTCGTGTGTTTTTAGTTCCTTACTTTTGCAATTATCATCATGTAGAGCATAGGGTTGATCAAACTTGCATCTTGTATTAATTGTGTATTCCATGTGTGAATCTCTCATCCTAATCACTTACTCAAGTTGTTAGGATAGTTTACTATATTCTGTTGCTAAATCATTTGAGAAGAATACATTAACTGTTAATCTTTTGTAGGCATAACTAGTACACTGGACTAGTCCATATTCTACACTAGACTAGTCCGGCCCTCCTGTATTTGACATTTCTTTTAAGTGTTTCATGAAAAAGTTTCAACGACTATTCACCCCCCTCTAGGTCACATTTAACATGCCTCACCTTGAATGCTTATACTCTGACTGTCTATGACACTCGGTTCTAAAAATGAACCAAGCGTAATGCATATGTGTGCCGAGGATGTTTAACACACATATATAAGTGATTCACATATGATAAAGAGATATAACTATGTCTCGAATAGTAAAACACTAATAATAGTACCTTATTACAAATCAAATAGTCTTGAATACAAGCTCTAATAAAACTGCAGCAGAAAAACTAAACACTAAAGACTTCAACTCCACAGGCAAGCTTGACGGTAACATGCGCCTGGAACTCCTCAAAGACCTTCGGGTACTCCTCATTGACGCCTGCGTCTAGATTTGTTGGGGAATAGCAAGGGTTAGCACATGTTTTACTCAGCAAGTGTGAGAAAGTATGACATGTAGCTTAAACAAGGAATAGTAATAAACAATGGCTATTTGCATAAAAGTACATTCGAAATAGTTGAAATTGCAATTATATGATTGTTAAGTGTGGTCCTTGTCCTTCCCAAATAACCCAAATAACATCAATTCCAACTTAAATAACTAATTCCAACAATAATAAACTATATTCAACTCATAACTGGTCTTTGTCTCAATTTCATCAATTCCACAAACCAAAGCCAATTATTGAATCAATACCAATTTCCAATTCAATTCCAGCCATTAAACACAATTTAAGGTCCACAATTATAATCATGTGAGGGTTCAGGTTGCTCATAACCGGGAGCACAGCTATCATGATAGTTTTAAACACACTCTGTAGAGGTTGTACCACTTTACCCACAAGTTCGTGATTTCATCACCTCTCGATGACTAAGGAATCTCAATTATGCCATCTCACACTTCCTTAGGTGTGTGGCCAAGAGATCACAAAATAGCCTTTACAAAGTGATTACTTGCATATTTAGACCACGCTAAGGTTTCACCGGTGGTGATGTCTCAAACTGAGCACATCCAACCAAGGGCCCCCTCTTGAGCCATTCTGATCCCAGGGTAGTCCCACCATCAACTTCAAACCCATCCGACTTCCCCTTCTCCGAGCCTTCTTAATGGTCCAAATAGTACTGGCAACACACTAATTAGTCAGCTAAGCCGCACCCATACTTGGCCCAGTGGTGGCACTGTAAATTTGGATGGTCGCTCCATGAACCGGTCCTTGGATCTAAAGCAAGCAAAACCACCAAAACAGTCCAACTCATTCCACATAACCAGCTAGCTTAGATCCCTAGGCACCATGTTGCTAAAGGGTCATTATTATCAATTCTCTTCATTCATGTGGTCAATAGTTCATAATAAAGAAATATGATTGTTTACCAAATCCTATTATGTATTGCGAAGCTAAAAGTGCAAAATACCCTTCCCGACTCCCTACATAGTGTTCGACAAGGGTGGTCATACAATACTAGTAAACTCCTACAATTGGGTTTTCCCATCAATTTGACACAAGCATGGAATTCTTGCAAACAAAATCTTTAAAACAGGATCATTATGTTCAAGGACACTTGTCTTGCTCCTAAGCTTGGTTTGGATAGAAGACTTTGAAGTTCTTGTTCTGCAGATCCTCGAAAGTACTCTTTAAGGCAAGTCCTTCTACTCCGCGCGATAAACATGCAAAACAACCATTACAATCAAATAATACTCATATAGTACTCAATATGCCATGATATGCATGATTAATGCAATTGTGAGGTAAAACTAGTTAATGTGTTGTTATTAATGATTACTAACTACTTATAATAGTTTTTAACAAGTTTGGACAGGAGTTGAATCAATTTGAGTCAATTTGGATTAAATTCAGCAGTTGACAAATTTAGACACCGGAGAAGTCCGGTACGGGGGGCCGGACTAGTCCGCCCTGTACAGAACTGTAGAGTTAGAGTTTTTCTGAATAGCAAGAATTAGGGTTGAATTGACGTGGAAAATTGGATGTAGAGGGTGTACCGCATGTTTAGAGATCTAGGGATCAAGAATTGGGTGCAACACTTGGATCATGACGATCTAGGGCTTGATGAAGATGAGTTGATGAAGAATTATGGATGGAGAATGTCAATTGTCAAAAAGTTGATGGAGATCAATCTTGATTGTTCCTCCTCCCTCTTCTCCTCCTTCTCCTTGCTCCTAGTCTCCTTCTTGACGATGGCACAAGGCAAAAGGTGGCAACAAGGGTTTTTCAACTACGATGGAGAGGTCAGGGGTATTGGGTTGTTTATATAAGGGTCGAGAGGTAGGGTTTTGGGGTCAATTCCAGGTAGAATTCGATAGGGGACGAGTAGGGGATGAGGTGGGGTCCACATGCGCTCATCTGCGGTTGGGCATGAAGTTCTTGGGCCCTATGAGACTGATGCGTGATGAATACATTGACTTTGATGATAAAAGTTTTGAATATTATCAAAACACCTTTTTAACAAGGTCCGATGCTAGGTCCAACTAGCTTTGGTTATCTCTGGCGCTAGGTCTGACTAGCTTTGGTAGGCTCCGGTGCTAGGTCCGACTAGCATTGGTTAGCTCCAGCGCTAGGTCCGACTAGCTTTGGTAAGCTCCGGTTCAAGGTCTGGTTAGCTTTAATATGGTCCGGTGCTTGATCACAGTGATTTTGTTTTTATTTTGAAATATTTCGAACTTGTTTTACATCTATGGAAAGTTTGCTTAGTATTCTTTTACTAAGTTTTTAGTGTGTTTTGGTGGTTATTGCTATTATCAATTTGCTATGGTTTGCAACATGCTTATGTGAGGTGCTCACGTAAGGTGTTTGTTATCGGAACTAACGAGAGTCAATTTGAGGACTTGTGCTCGGAAGTATTGGTTGTTTATTCATGTGAAGGTGTTGCTTGAGTTCAAGACATGGATGGTGACAGGATCCATTGAACTAGTCTTAGGGAGAAGATGAGGTTCAACAACCATGTTCGGGAGGAATTGTGGTTGAGTTGATCGGGAGGTTGCGCAACATGTTTGAATCATGAACAATGCATATGAAGGTATCGTGGATGTTGTTAGAAGATGTTTGTACATGTGCAAGTAGTGCATGGACATGGCTACATGGTTCCGAGGCTTGATAATGAAAAGTGGATGTAAAGAATTGGTCGGCAAGGTCCAACCGACTAGGTTATGGACTCAGACTGCGGTTGGGTCCTCTTTGACTCAAATATTGACAGTTTTGATGTTGTTATTATAAAATTTCGTGTAGGTCACAAATTTGAGTTGTTTTAGGAATGTAGGATACGTTCCTAAGGTGTTTCGGAGTCTTAATATTGCTTCTATCTGTGTATAGAAGAATCCTGAGCAGTTATGGAGAGTTTCGAATTCGTGAATTGAGTAGGATTAGAGTCCTAGTTAAGTTTGGGATGGCCTAAGGGCTGGTTATATAAGCAAGGGAGGCCAGAGCTCGTGGTGCACGACTTTGGGGCTGTTCCTTGGACGTTTTGGTCAACAAAATTCATAGTCTAAAGGAGCTTTTTTGTCTTGTTCGTCCGACTTGTTTTCTTCAAGTCTTCCTCGTCGAGTTTGTGCACAATACTACCTTGCTTCGGTAGTTTTATCATAAAGTGAGTTTTACAGATCCGATTGATGTGATTCTTTTTGGTTTGTCTTCATAACTTAATTTTCTATCATCTGTGAAAATTTCACCGACATTGGATCTGTGGTTTTTGATCTACACAAGTTTCTTTGCAGTGTTCTAGAACTTTTTTCTCGGTTAGGACAGATTGACCTTTGTTCGAGCTTTCAATCGTAACTTGAGTTTCGCTCGATGGATTTTAGTGATTCTTGTTGTGACGTCTTCGTGACTTGATTCTGTCGGTGGTTTTTATCCGGCAGATCTCCCGACACTACTAAAGTGTTTGCGGAGATTGAAGTTTGGTGTGGGCGCGCGGAGATTCAAGAAGGTGAAATGTAAAATGACACAGGGGACACGAAGATTTACGTGGTTCGGGCCGCCTGAGCGTAATACCCTACTCCACGAGGTGTGTTGGTGTTGTATTGGATGTATGAACTCAACTCAGGTGATGTGATTTAAGAGTGCGCGATCAGATCGGAGCAGGTCAGATCCCTCTAGTCAGCGCGCCTCTATGTATCGTCGTCCTGTCCTTTTATAGTACAAGGACAGGCCGTTACAAGTTGGCCTGGCCCGACATGTGGCCCCGGCGGTTACTAATATTGATACACATTTGATGCGCTTAATTACCCTTAATGACCGAGTTACGGGCTTTGACAGCACCGTTACTGGTAATTAAGGTCGTCCGACCGCGTGTCATTAACATAGTATTAATGACACTTAATCGGGTCTTGAAGTCCTTGATTCCCCTTTGAAGATCCGGAGCCGTTGTGGATTCTACCGGAGGTTTGAGGCTGAAGATCCGACGGTAGGACACGTGGCAGCTCCGGAGCTTGCTGTGAGGAACAGATAGGTCCGGTGCGACCAAACACGTGTCAGTTCCGGAGCTTCCCTCGGTCTGGGGTTAGGTCCGGGGGTGCCGTTATGGTACATAGCCCGGAGCTTCCCCCTTGTGGGCGGTAGCTCCGGTTTGATGGTACACATGGCGACCCTGAGACTAACCATATTGGGGAAGCTGGTCCGGTTATGTCTGACATGTGGGCCTCCGAAGGACTTCAAATCAAGTAGATGACATTTCCTTAAGATCTTTGCAATCTCAAGGGGTATACGGTACCCAGGGTACCGATAGTGGCCCCCTGGACCGACCTCTGGGGAAGACCCCATGGGTGAAGTCATTCCTCTGGAGGTGGGTCCATCCTTTGACTTTTTAGCTGACTCTTCAAAGGTCATCAGATGTGCCGTTGGCGATAGTTTTGGAGTTAAATCCTCGCCGCATGGCATATCTCGGGTGCGGCAAATGAGATCTTTGGCGTGCAGATCTCACGCAATTGAAGGTCGCCGGTTCCCGATACAAAAATCGTATCGGTTCCGCACGCCTTGTCAGGCCGCCGCCTTCGGGCTTCCCGCCTTTCATGATGACAACCGTTCACCTGGGTAAGAACCTCGACTTGATCATCGGGGTGGTCCCGGGCCCTCTTGTCATCGGCAGGGTGAAATTTTTGAATAGTATCTTCGGTTTCCCTGCGGTTTCCATCCAAGCATTGCGGGGGCTTACTTAAGAAGGAAAGCGCGCACCATCTGGGGTTCTTTACTCCTCTCATCTAAACTTGCACTCGAACTCTCAAACTTGTGCTTGCTTTTCCTCCCTTGCCTTGCTGTGCTGTGATGGAGTTGTGTCTTCGCGAGAGCCGCTTGAAGACCGAAGTGACCTGAAGAATGTCCGGGCCCTCATGGGGTGGTCCTCGGACTTCTTCAGCCGCCTGGTCCGCGCTGGTGGGGAGCTCCCATTCGAGAAGTAGCACACCGGCGAGATGGTGTACTTCTCTGCGTACGCCATGGTGGGGTTGATCCAGCCTTTTTCCTCCTTTTTCTTGATGCTGCTTGACTTCTATGGTCTGCAGCTGTACCACCTTGGCCCCCACTCCATTCTTCTAGTATCTATCTTCGTCCACTTCTGTGAAATGTGGGTGGGCATCCCCCCTGCATTGAGCTCTTCCGGACCTTCTTCACCGTCCATACCACCGGAAGGAGTAATGAGTACCTTGGCTTCTACTACTTCGTGAAGCGCAGGAAGTGCCGATTCAAGTACCTTCGGTCGTTTCCCTCTGCAAAGTGGGATGATTGGAAGAAGGACTGGATAGTCATCCGGGTGGAGGAGCACGAGAAGCTGGAGCTGCCCGAAGGCCTCCCCAACATTGACACTGCAGTCTGGAGTGAAGCTCCGGTGCTGTCGGATGCCTTCAACCCAGCTCTGACCAGGATCCACCATTGTGTGTAAGGATTATTAACTCCTCATGTGGTATTTTGCAATTTCCTGGTCAACAGGTGGGCACCGCTGAAGAGGAGAGAAAAACTCGCTTGGGCCCTCAATAGTGTGATGGACGACGACTGGGTCGAGACTAGGCTGAAGTCCAACATGGAGGGGGCGACCTTGGAATTTCATCTCAAGAAGTTCCAGCACGGCATCGATGTTGCGGGTGATGACTTGACCCCGCCACCAGCTTTCCTCCCTCTGAACGTGGAAGTAGAGTTCAGCAGGGAGCTCTGGCGGACGATGCGGGTGCTTGACGACCTTGGTGTCGTCGAGAGAAGATCGACCTCTAGGGTGGTGATCCCTAGGGCTTCTGAAGGTGGCTCCGACCCTGCCCCGAAGCCAAGGACCGAAGTCATCGGCAAGGGCAAGGATCCGGCAGACAAACCCTCGAACCGGAAGAGGAAACTAAAGCATTTCGATGGAAGGTCCGTCAGGCCTGCATCCTCTGCAGTAGTTCCTTCTCCCCGAAGGGGGAGGTCTTCTACAACTGCGGCGACTGTACCTGCAGCAGCGTCTTCCCAGGGTGCTAGCTCCGGGCATGCAACTCTAGCACCAGGGCCAGTTGAGGCCTTTGGGTCCGGAGGTCCTTCTCGGTCAAGGGGGGCCTCGACTAAGGAAATGCCCGCGGCTGCAACAAGTTCCGAGGGGCCTTCCGGAGCTGCCACGCCGGCGGCGGCTATGGTCAGTCCAGAACGCCCGGGAAAGAGATTCCGTGCAAGCTGGTGTGGAAGCCTTCCGAGGTAATTTTTAATCTTCACCTCAGACAGTTCTTCTGTTATAGTAAGTATTTTTTAAGTTTCTTCATCCATCATCTGCAGCGTCCCCAAGAAAAGGAGTGAGGCTCCACCCTCAGCCACAGCAGCTGATGCTGTGAGGGCGGAGGCCTATGCTCCTGTCCCGGTGCCGCCCCAAGTGGTGGCTGAAGCTGCGGTAGCTCCGGCGCCAGCTGTCATGGTCATGGACCTCAACTCATCCCCTGAGACTCTCGTGGTAGCGCCGGACCACGGGAGAGAAGATGCGCCAGCGGAACCTGCCCCGGATGTTGAAGCCCCGGTCTTGATGCTGAGATGATGGAAGCTTCGGCCGTTGAGCCGGAGGAAGCAGTGATTCCGGCCCCAGAGCCGGAAATTGTCGAAGCCCCGACGGTTGAGCCGGAGGTTATTGAAGTCCTGGCGGTTGAGCCGGCTACCTCCAAAGCTCCAGCCTCAGAATCGGTTGCCACTGAAGCTCCGACTGCAGAGCCGGTTGCAGTTGAAGACCTTACGGCGCCTAAGCCGGTTGAGGTTGAAGCTCCGGCCTCAGGGCCGGTTGTTGTTGAACTTCCAGCGCCCGAGCCGGTTGTCGCGGAGGCATCAGCACTCGAACCTATGATGGTCGAGGTGCCAACGCCTGAGCCACCAGCGGAGGAGGAGCCCAGGGCAGAGCCGGAAGTAGCCTCTGCTCCGGAAGTGATGACAGCGGAGGTGCCTGCTGTGGAGCTGGGGTGCCCTAATGTAGTCACTGGCCCCCTGCCTGAGGGGGCAAATGAAGACCTGGCGGCAGGGCCTTCAGAACCACTTCTGGAGGTTGGAACTTCTTCTGCGGGACCCTCCTCGGTGGCGACTGAGGCTATCCCAAAGGACGGCCCTAGTGCCGGGGAGGCTCGCGGGACCACTCTTGTGGAGTGGGACCCAATTTTTGTAAGCGAGAACCCGCTGGAACCAGCGGAGGAGACCCTAGCAGGTCCGGACCCTATTCCCCCATCATTGTCCATTGACAACGCTTGCTCCAGTCTGCGTCAAGTCCAGCTGGCGTTCTACCACGACAGCAAGGCTCTTGAAGAGGAGCGCCAAACCCTTAGGCGGTGGCGTAATCGGCTCTACTTCAAGACCAAGCTGGCGCAGTCGAGGCTAGTAGACGACAAGGAATGGATCAAGCAGGAGAAGGTCCGTTTGGAATACTGGGGCAAATTATTGGATGATAGGTAGAGCTTGACTCGTGCCCTTGACGCTCAATCTCGGGCCATTTATGAGCAGACCAAGGCAGCTAATAGTGCAACTGATGATTGCCAAGAAAGGCTTGAAGCCATTAACACTACTCTCATTAAGCGCTGGGAGGCACTTGAGGAGAGGGAGAAGAGGCTCGAAGACGAAGAGCAAAAACTCCTAGAGCTGCGGGATGAAGTCTTGAAGAGGGAGGAGGAGCTCGCCGAAAAGGTGGCTCTGGCTGACTAGGGCCTCGAGGAACGCGCCAAGAAATTGGAGGAGCATTGCATTGAGGAGCAGGAGAAGGCCTGGGTGCGAGGGCAGGGACTCTACAAGCAAGAGTGTGCCATTGCTGCCAGGGAGAAGAAAGATAGGGGCCAGGAGAAGGACCTTGTTGACCGCCGGAACAAGATCTACCTCCGGGAGGAGGTGCTCGGAAAACTCGAGAAGCAGGTTGCTGAAAAAATTCAGACAAATGCCAAAGAGGTTGAGCGCCTTGCTCGTGAGAATTCTGAACTGGCGGCGGCCAAAAGATCCTTGGAGGAACTGAAGGGCTTGAGGACTGCGGACTCCCTAAAGGTTTGGGAGTTCCTGAGCAAAGCCAACGACGCCCTGACACCAATCGGCTTCAGTCCCGTGTGTCCGGATGATTCGGAGCCGGAGCTGAACCTGGCGTTGCAAGCGTTGAGCTCGGCGGGTAGCAAACTCTCCAAGGTGGGTGACGTCATTGCGCACCAGTTGGAAGTTGAGGGGCAGTACTTGGCGAAGAACGTCGCAGAGTATGTGCTGACGTGCTACACCAGCCAGGATCCCCAATTTCCTCTGGACCCGGTGCTTGATGGTCCCGTCGAAGGAGAAGGTGAAGCCACCCGAGCCAACATGTCGGAGGTTGCTCAGAAGGTCGCCCAGTTCTTCCATAGGGTCTAGGACCATCTTTGTAGATCCCAGTTGTATTCTCTCTTTTTCTTTCCCAATTTTGTAATCCCTTGTCTCCAGATGAATGAAATCCACAATTTGTCAATGAATTTCATTTTTTGTCTTCAACACTTTTGTCTTCACTTGGCCCCCTGGTAGATGTACACAATTTGATTGTGAGCATGTACCAAGAGGATATTGTGTTTTGTTGAAGACTCGTTTGCTTCGAACTTGTAGAGCGTAGGTCCGAAGTCTTCGATAGTGAAGGCCCCCTGAGGTTATCGGAGCTCAGAAGCTCCGGCATTGACTACCGTCGGAGCTCAGTGGCTCCGGCAATAGTCCCTATCAACGCGTAGAGCATCGATAGTTAGCCCTCCGGGGTTTCGGGGCTTAGCAGCTCCGGCAGTGACCTTTGCCAACGCGTAGCTTGTCGGCAGCAGACTCCGCTTGTGGGGTCTTCTCACCATCTTTTATTCTGCATCGACGGCTGGCCCCCCTAGCTTTACCGGAGCTTGGTTGCTCCGGTGATGCTCGTTTCCAATGTTTAACATCGATTACACGCCACCTAGGGGGAGTCGGAGCTTTGTTAGCTCTGACTTTTTTCCATCAACGTGGATTCTTTATTTTTCCTGCACACTGAAGCCAAGAAAAATAGTAAAATTCGCTCCTTGCCTATAACTTCATCGCAGCTTACGATTCCCAAGAAAGTTTTAGGTTAAACACAATTCTGAATACAACCGAATGCATTGCCTTTGTTCTTCCAGATCCAATTGTATTTAGACCCGCCTTACTTCGGCCTGTCGGAGTGTAGGTAGAGTGGCGTACTTAGGGTGCTTGACCAGGCTAAGTCGATAGCACACTCCGGCCCTAGATTGGCTTAGCGGCATTCAGGCGAGCGGGCTATAAACAATATTTGAATCTAAAAGAATTGACAATACAGCTCGAATTGTACTTGAACTGGTCGAACTAAAATTTCTTAAGAATTGTACAACTTTGTTATAGACAAGAAAGAGAAAAATAAAAAATGTTGAGCCTGTACAAAAATAAATGCACGTGGAGTCTATTTCGCATGAAGATGTCTTTCATTATAGGTCCGGGGTATAGAGGAAACAAGTACACTCTTAGAGTACGGAACCAGGCTAAGCGTGTTTAATTTCTCGTTTGACCTAGGGTAGCTAGCCACACTTTTAGTCTTGAGACTGTGACAAGTGTTGCATGAACTTTGCGGACCTTCCGGGAAAGGTCCGGTTATTCTCCCGGAGGAACTACCCGACTCTGTACAATGACTCTATAACTTACACCTCAAGTTACTACAGACTCACCTCTGTGATATTAAGTGTAGAACTTACAGAGGTGCTCAATATTCCATGGATTTGGGAGAGGTGTCCCATCCTCGGTAGCCAAGCGAACGCTTCCGGGATGGGATACTTTAATCACTCGGAAGGGTCCCTCCCAGATGGGGGAGAGTTTGTTTAACCCTTCTCTGGATTGTATTCTCCGTAGCACCAGATCGCCTTCCTCGAGCTGTTGGTTGTGTACATGCCTCTGATGATAGCGCCGAAGGGCTTGGCGGTATCGGGCATTCCGAACAGCTGCTTGGCTCCTTCCCTCCTCAACGAGGTCTAGGTCTTCACGCCGGAGCTGGTCCTGCGTGGCTTCGTCGAAGGTCTGGACCCGGAGTGACCCCAAGTGATTTTCGGAGGAAGGATTGCTTCAGCTCCGTACACCAGGAAGAAGGGTGTCTCTCCAATTGACCGGTTTGGAGTTGTCCTGTTGGCCCATAGAGTGGGCGGAAGCTCTTCAATCCAGTTGGCTCCATGTTTTTTCAAGCGCTCGTAGGTGCGTGTTTTGAGTCCTTTCAGGATTTTAGTATTTTCTCTCTCGGCCTGGCCATTGCTTGCCGGGTGAGCTACGGAGGCGTAGCAAACTTGACTGCCGAGGTCTTCGCAATATCCTTGAAATGCAGAGCATGTGAATTGGGTCCTGTTATCAGTAATGATTTTGTTTGGGACTCCAAATCTGCATACAATGGACTGCAAAAAGTTGATAGCAGATTGCTTGTATATTGTCACAACTGGAGTTGCTTCCGGCCACTTGGTGAACATGTCAATGGCGACATACAAGAACTTGTAACCTCCGACGGCTCTTGGGAAAGGTCCCAAGATGTCCATCCCCCACACAGCGAAGGGCCATGTAGGAGGTATCATTTGCAGAGGCTGAGCCAGTGTGTGAATTTGCTTTGCATGAAATTGACATGCTTTGCATTTCTTCACCAGCTCAGTTGCATCCTAGAGTGCTGTAGGCCAGTAGAAGCCATGCCGGAAGGCTTTACCAACCAGCGTGCAGGAAGACGCGTGGTTCCCACACTCGCCTCCATGGATTTCTGCGAGGAGCTCGCAGCCTTCTTCCCTTGTGATGCACCGCATTAGGACGCCATTGGCACCGCGCCGTTAGAGATCCCCTTCTACCAACGTGTATCTTTTAGCCAATCTGACTATCCGGTCAACAGATACATCATCGTCAGGAAGGATGTTGTCTTTCAAGTAGCTCTGGATCTCCGAGATCCATGCATCGGAGCTAACTTGAGCATTTGAGTCTTGCGTGCTGGGTTGCTCGGAGCTTCCGGCAGCACCTACGACCCTTGATGGCTGCCATGGTAACAGGGCCATCGGGACCGTCAGCTTGAGGATGCTGATCTCGCCCCCTTCAGTCAGTTCGGCAGGCTGAGCTGTGGGTTTTGACAACCTCCGGACAAAAGTTCCGTCAGGAGCTGGAGCTCCGGTTGACGCTTTCGTCGAGAGTTCGTCGGCTTCAGCATTGTGGACACGCTGGAAATGGTGGAGGTCTAGGACTTCGAAGTCCTTCTGAAGCCTCTAGACTTCAAGGAGGTAAGCAGCTAGTTGTAGATTGTTGCAGGAGCATTCACCCTTCACTTGTTAATGATGAGCTATGAATCTCCCTTGACCAGCAGCTGCTTGACACCGTATGACAGTGCCACCTTTAGTCCGTAGATGAGTGCTTCGTACTCCGCCATGTTGTTGGTCGCCTTGAAGTCAAGGTGTACCATGTATTTTACCTTCTCCCCGGTTGGTGCGAGGAGAAGGATTCCAGCTCCGGCGCCCTGCTTTTGCATGGAGCTGTCGAAGTAGAGGGTCCAGTGAGGCTTGGTGAAGACCGGAGCCTTGTGTTCCAGCTTCTGCTCACTGGGGCCCCCAGGGTTTGATGGAGAGGGAGTCCATCCTGCCACGAAATCCGCCAATGCTTGACTCTTGATTGCTTGCCTTGGAATGAATTCGAGATCAAATTTGGCCAATTCCGCTGCCCACTTTGCAATATTCCCTGTTGAATTGGGATTATGCAAGATTGCTCGAAGTGGGTAAGAAGTCACCACTCAAATCTTGTGAGCTTGGAAGTAATGGCGAAGCTTCCTGGAGGCGATAAGAACCGCATAGAGCAGCTTATGCACCTCTAGGTATCGAGTCTTGGCGTCATGAAGTACTTCACTGATGAAGTACACTGGGCGCTGGATGGTCCGGACCCTCCCGGAGGGGTCCGGAGCTTCCTCTTCATTGACTCGGATCCTCCCGGAGGGATCCGGACATTCTTCGGGGACCTCCAGGTCCTTGCTGGAGGGACCCGAAGCTTATTCAGAAGTGACTTGGACCCTCCCGGAGGGGTCTGGGTCTTCTGATGTAACTTCTTGTGGACTCGAGTCTGGGAACTGGGACCCAGACTCGCTTTCAGGAACCTCCGGACCCTCCCGGAGGGGTCTGGATTCCTGAGTATGGGATAGTTCTGGTCTCTTCGCAACCAGGACCATACTGACGACTTCATCAGTTGCTAAAATGTAAAGTAGCAAAGGCTCACCAGGGTTCGGAGCTACCAGAGTTGGTAGGGTGGTGAGGAACTGTTTTAGCTCCTGGAACGCCTTTTCTGTTTCTTCAGACCATTGGAATGGTCCGGACTTCCTCAATAACTTGAAGAAGGGAAGTGCCCGTTCCACAAGTCTTGAAATGAACCGGCTGAGGGCTGCTAGACATCTAGTCAGCTTTTGGACATCCTTGATGCGGGCTGGTGGCCACATGTCTTCAATGGCTTTGATCTTCGTCGGATTAGCTTCTATGCCCCGGTGACTTACCAGGAAACCAAGAAGTTTTCCTGAGCTAACCCTGAAGACACACTTGTCTGGGTTTAGCTTTGTGCAGGTGACTCGCAGCTTGTCGAAGACAGCCTGCAAGGTGTCAAGGAGTGACTCCTTGTTCTTGACCTTGACCACGATGTCATCAACGTACACTTCCACTATGTCTCTAATGAGTTCATCAAAAGTTTTGTACATAGCTCGTACAAAGGATGAAGTTGCATTCTTGAGACCAAATGGCATGGCTGTATAACAGTACAATCCATCTACTGTGATGAAAGAGGTATGCTCTTCATCTTCCCTAGACATTCTGATTTGATGATACCCAGATATGCGTCTAGGAAACACAGTAATTCACACCCGAAGGTGGAATCCACTATCCGATCTATTCTAGGTAGTGGGAATGGATTTTTTGGACATGCCTTATTTAGTGTTGTGTAGTCAATACACATCCGAAGCTTCCCATCGGCCTTGGGCACAACGACTAGGTTTGCCATCCACTTTGGATGGAAGACTTCTCGGATGAATCCAGCTTCGAGCAACATCTTCACTTCTTGTCGAATGAAGTTTTGTCGCTCCACGGATTGCTTCTGAGGCTTCTGATGCACGGGCCGGGCGTCAGGGTAGATCTTCAGATTGTGCTCAATCACTTCCCTGGGGATCCCAGGCATTTGTGACGGTTGCCAGGAAAACACGTCGACATTAGCCCGGAGGAAAGCGATGAGCGCGAGTTCCTATTTGTCATTCAGTGCCCCCGATATACGGGTGGTCTGAGCGGTATCAGAACTGATTTGGACGACTTTGACGGGAATGTCGGTGTCGCTGCTTGGCTGCACACGAGGTGCAGAAGTCGAGCCTCGCTGACGAATGCTCGGGGGTGTTGGAGCTTTCTCCTGCCTGGATTCCTCCTCTTGCGCCGTAGTAAGCGCATGAAGTTCTTCCAAAGTAGTTACTCCGGTAGTGCGATCTCCGCGGATCCGGAGAACACCTACTGGTGTTGGCATCTTTAACACCAAGTAGCCATAATGAGCAGCTGCCATGAATTTGTACAAGGCAGGCCTACCCAAGATGGCGTTGAAAGGTAAGTTGATCTGAGCAACGTCAAAGACCAACTTCTCAGTGCGGTACCTCTCCCGGGTCTTGAAGTTAATGGGGAGAGTAATAGCACCGAGTGGGGTAATGGCTCCCTGACCTACTCCGGAGAAAGGTCGGGAGGGATGAAGATCCGAAGGTCGGAGCTGAATCTTGGTATAAGCTTCAAATCTTATGAGGTTCAGCCCTGAACCTCCGTCTACCATAACATGGTGGAGCTGGATGTTATTGATGGTAGGAGATACCATCAAAGGTAACTGGCCTGCTCCAACCATGCTTTGAGGGCAGACCGAAGCATCAAAAGTGATGGCCGTGTCCATCCACTTCCGATGAGGCTCCGCCCTAGCTGTAGGAGCTACAGCGGCCATGTCCTGACGCATTGTCTTAAGGACGCGACGGGAGGTGATGTCCCATGATCAACCAAAAATGGTGTTCATGGTCTTCCGACGCTCGTTGTCAGAGACGTCAGAATCGTCGTTGACGGATGTGTAGACGGCCTTCAGGACCTTTTTGGGATCCTGAAAACCTAACTCCTCTTCAGCCAGAGCTTCGTCAACTTTTTGTTTTCCTTCCTTCTGTCGGAAAGGAACTTCTTCCCAGCGCTTGTTGTAGCGCTCGGCAAGGTTTTGGACCTCCCGACAGTCTTCCAAATTGTGGCTATCTGTCTTATGAATTGGACACCACACCTTGGGTTTTCCACCGTCTTCATAAGACGGTCGAGGTCGCTTCTCGGGGACTGGCCCTCGGCCACCCGAAGCTCCAGCAGCTGCAGCATTAGATGCGCCAGCCGACGGCTTCTTTTTGCCGTTGGTCTTTTTCTTCTTCTTGCCACTCCCGGAGGTAGTGGCTTCACCTTTGTAGGATTTCTTGTGATCCTCCGGAGGTGGTTTGGAGTGCATTTCACGGCCCTCCGCAGCTCTAGCACATTTGTCTGCCAAGCTGAAGAGTTCTGTGACACTGGTGATCTCCTTGATCGCCAGTTTCTCCAACATCTTCTTATCCCGTACGCTCTGTCTAAATGCCACAATGACAGAAGTGCTGGAGATAGAAGGGATAGTGTTTCGTACCTGAGAGAATCTCTGGATTAACGATCGCAGGGATTCTCCCCCTTTTTGCACGACTGCAAAAAGGTCCAGTTTGGTGCCTGGTCGGGTGTATGAACTCCCGAAGTTGGCAGTGAACTGTCGGCACAACTCCTCCCAACTGTTGATGGAGCTGGGTGGAAGGCTCATAAACCAGGACCGAGGGGTCCTAGTTAAAGCTACTAGAAAATAGTTGGCCATTATGACCTCATTTCCTCCAGCTGCCAGGAGAGCAGTGGAGTAAATCTGAAGAAATTCGACGGGATTAACGGTCCCGTCAAACTTCTCCAGCAGGTGAGGCTGGAATTTCTGTGGCCACTTGACCATACGTAGATGGATGGCCAGGGCCGAACAACCTCCTCCTGCTCCTTCAGGAGCAGGAATGTCCTGAGCTTCTCGTCTTTCATGAGAACGCTCGATATGGACTCGGCCGTCTTGTTGACAGTATCGGCGATCAAGCTCCACTCGGAGGTCATGAGTCGAAAGCCTTGATACCGTGTGAGTGCATCGCGCTCCGGAGGGCAACGACGTCACTTGCTGTGACGTAGCACGTCTCCTGTTGTTGGAAATGTGCGGACCAAGTCTGCCAGACAAGGTCCGTCGCTGCGACGGGGCCCGTCCTAAAGGAGGAGGACCCTGGTTACTGATGCGGTCGGCTGCTGCTGCAACCAAGTGTTCCACATCGGCCCTCCACTGCTCCATTGCATCCCCGAATGCGTCTAGAGGTGGTGGGCGCTGAAGGAGAGCACGTGCTGCATGGAGCGCGTGTTCCGGGTTGTCATGATTCACCGACACAGTGATTGACGCCGGTGCACCATCGCGCTGCCCAGCTTGATTTGCTAGTGGAGGCGGCGGTGGTGGAAGTGTGACTCCTGCTGGAACTGGGGTTCCTGCTGGTGGCTTCATATTGGAGGGATTGCCCCTAGCAGCTTGAACGACAGGATGACCATTGGATGATCCAGCAGCTGAGTTTACCATTCTTGAAATCTCAGGCGCCCCTACCTGGCGCGCCAACTATCAGTGGTTTTGATCCGACAGATCTCCCGACACTACTAAAGTGTTTGCGGAGTTTGAAGTTCGGTGTGGGCACGCAGAGATTCAAGAAGGTGAAATGTAAAATGAAACAGGGGACACGGAGATTTACGTGGTTCGGGCCGCCTGAGCGTAATACCCTACTCCACAGGGTGTGTTGGTGTTGTATTGGATGTATGAACTCAACTCAGGTGACGTGAGTTGAGAGTGCGCGATCAGATCAGAGCAGGTCAGATCCCTCTAGTCAGCGCGCCTCTATGTATCGTCGGCCTGTCCTTTTATAGTACAAGGACAGGCCGTTACAAGTTGGCCTGGCCCGACATGTGGCCCCGACGGTTACTAATATTGATACACATTTGATGCGCTTAATTACTCTTAATGACCGAGTTATGGGCTTCGACAGCACCGTTACTGGTAATTAAGGTTGTCCAACCGCGTGTCATTAACATAGTATTAATGACACTTAATCGGGTCTTGAAGTCCTTGATTCCCCTTTGAAGATCCGGAGCCGTTGTGGAGTCTACCGGAGGTTTGAGGATGAAGATCCGACGGTAGGACACGTGGCAGCTCTGGAGCATGCTGTGAGGAACAGATAGGTCCGATGCCACCAGACACATGTCAGTTCTGGAGCTTCCCTCGGTCTAGGGTTAGGTCCGGGGGTGCCGTTATGGTACATAGCCCGGAGCTTCCCCCTTGTGAGCGGTAGCTCCGGTTTGATGGTACACGTGGCGACCCTGAGAATAACCATATTGGGGGAGCGGGTCCAGTTATGTCTGACATGTGGGCCTCCGAAGGTCTTCAAATCAAGTAGATGACATTTCCTTAAGATCTTTGCAATCTCAAGGGGTATACGGTACCAAGGGTACCGACAGATTCTATACAATATATACTAATTTTTTGACAGTTGAACATGTTTAGATTAGTCGCACACATAGTTTCTTTAACGAATCGGTTTTCTTCGAGGTGTGTTTTGTTGCTTCCGCTGAAAAGTTTTATTCTACCATTCACCCCCCCCTGGTAGCTTTACACGTGCTCTTCGATCCTACAATTGGTATCAGAGCCACGGTGCTCTAACCTTTGTAATTCACACGTGTTTTGACTAATCCTCATGGAGAAATACTCGGCAAAACCTTGTGTGTTTGTTGGTATTGATTTTCAGGTCTGGAAGGCACGCATGGAAGCTTTTATCCAGGCGCAAGGTTTTGCTGTATGGGAAAAGGTATACAATCCTTACGACGTGCTGCCGAACGATCAAGTCGTGGCTACAAACTTAAGAGATGTCGACAACAACAACAAAGACCACAACTTTATAATCCAAGGACTAACTCAGAGTGACTTTGACCGTGTTGCACACCTCCGATCGGCGTATGATGTGTGGAGAGCACTTTGTGACTACCACGAAGGATCCAAAAAGATCAAGGAGGTAAAGCGGGATATGTTCAAGAAAGAATACATGCGCTTCAAGATGCAACCTGGTGAGTCCATTGATGACCTTTTTTCTTGCTTTAATAAAATTCTCAGCAGCTTGTGTAGTGTCAATGTCAATTTTTAAGATGCTGAAAATGCTAGGCAATTACTAAATGCATTAGACATGTTAATTTGGGAGATGAAAGTCACATCTATTCATGAATCTACCATCATGAGTACTCTTACTTTAGATGTGCTATATTCTAAATTGAAAACTCATGAAATTGACATAATCTCGCGTAAGAACCCCAACATGTCTCTTGCTTTTGTTTCTCAACGTGATATGCCTAGCTCTGACCAATCTTCATCTAGCAATACACTTGCTTTGCTATCTTCACTAACCTTCGAATAGATCGAAGAATTTCCAATAGAGGAGCTAGCACTCATCTCTACTCGGTTCTCAAAAGCATTGCAGAATGTGAGAACTAGAAGGAGAGGAAGCTCTGGACCTCAATGATGTTTTGAATCTGGTAAGACAGGACACTTTTGTATAGATTGCCCTAACCTTTCAAGTCCTTCTACCCGTGATGAAAAGCAGAATAAAGTCAAGTCCTCTTCTCGCAACATCCACAAGAAAAAGAAGGATTTTACAGGACGCAAACTGATAAATAGTTTCATCACCGCACTTCAAGAACTTGGCTCGAGTGATGTGGACATTGGAAGTGACGAAGATGAAGATGATTTGGCAAACTTGTGTTTCTTGGAGGGCAAATCAAAATCAAGTATGGAGGATGCAGAACACAATAGTGACAACGAAGAGGTATGTCCTACTTGTGATGAAATGTGTGATGCTATTTCCCATGCAACTATCATTGTTAAGAAAATGGACAAAAATCATAGGGACAATGTTGTTAGAATTGAGTCACTAGAATCTAATTAATCATTTGAAAACCTTGATTCTAGTGATGATTCATGTTCCTCATGTGACTTAATATATGAACAGTTGTCCTCCTTTAGAAGTGCACACTCCTCCACTCTTCATAAACTTGAGTTAGAGATTGAAAAGAGCAAAAAGCTTGCTGCACTTAATGATAGAAAATTAAAGATGTTTCTTGTTCTACAATAGATTTGCATTGTTCTACCTGTAATGATCTTCAAATGAAACTAACTATGAATGAAATTTCATTATTGAACAATGATTTACGTGCTCATAAAGTTAAATATTGTTCTAATTGCAAATTAAAAGGAGAAACTTCATGTGAAAACTGCCTAAGATTGTCTAAGAAACATGATGACATGAATAAGACACTAGAGCAGTTTTGTATTGGGAACAAAAATCTAAACTTGCTACTGAATTCATCTAAATCTTTCAATGATAAAACTGGTTTAGATTTTGATTCTCATGCTCATGCTAAAGCACATCCACCTAAAATTGTAAAGTCATTCGGAAGTGGTTTGATTAAAATAGTTCCTAAACCAAAAGAGGTGGTTTTTAAATCTACAGGAGTGTTGTCACGTTCGGGTTGAAATAAACATATTGCATGCTCATATATACATGAACACAAAGTTAAATTTCATTGTACCTATTGTGATAGAAATGTTCATGTCATAGATTTTTGTTAT
Source organism: Tuctoria greenei (assembly GCA_036927565.1). NCBI lineage: Eukaryota > Viridiplantae > Streptophyta > Magnoliopsida > Poales > Poaceae > Tuctoria > Tuctoria greenei. The sequence continues at coordinate 42,795,861 of JAYESD010000001.1, read as the reverse complement.
AGACTAGCTAAACAACATAAAAAGGAAAGAATGCAAGCTAGATCTTATAACTCTCATGCAAAATTTGCTGCACATACTAAACCGAATGTCAGGAACATGCAACCTGCTGTTAGGAGTCAAAAACATTCAAAGTTTACCTCTGAAGCTTCAGTTTTTACCTCTGGTCCTTCTGTTTTTGCCTCCGAAGCTACTGATTTTTGTGCTACACAAGTAACACATCATAGGTTAGTAGTTAAGAATAAAAAATCTCAAACTTTAACTCATAAACCTGCTGTTTTATCTTAGCTTTCACATGTTTTTCCTGCTGCACGTCGTGTGACTCAGTACTGGATTCCTAAATACCTTTTGGCTAACCCCAGTATTGATTCATCGACGTATTGTTCTTCTATGTAGGTTACACGCTTGAGCAAGTAGAACATTTGGATTGTGAATTCAGGTTGCTCATGCCACATGACCGGTAACAAAGAATTGTTCTCCTCTCCCTCTTTTGTGTCAAGTGTACAGAATGTTACTCTGTCGATAATTCTTCAACTCCTATAATGTCTAAGGGTTTGGTTAGAGTAAATGATCACTACACTTTGAAGGATGTGGCACTTGTTAAAAATTTGAAATACAACTTTCTTTCTGTTCCACAACTGCTAGATGAAAATATGGAAATTACTTTCACTAAATTTTTTTGGAAAGTTGTAAATTCAAATACTGAGCTTATTTTTAACATGTCTCGTTTTGGAAGAGTTTTTAAGCTGATTTTGATATGTCTTCCTCTAACCATAGGTGTCTAGTTGCTAATGATTTAAAGGACATATATTTTTGGCATCGTAGACTTGGTCACGTAGGCTTTGACCATCTAACGTGTGTTAGTGCTTTTGATCGCATACGTGGGCTGCCTAAGCTTAAAGGGGACTAAGAAATTGTGTGCTCTTCTTGTAGACATGATAAGATGGTTGCAGGTTCACATACTCCTCTCACAATGATCATGACAACTGAACCGGGTCAACTTTTGCACCTTGACACCGTAGGACCTTCACGTGTTCAATCCTTCGGAGGTAAATAGTTTGTTCTTGTGATTGTTGATGATTATTCTAGATACTTTTAGGTTTACTTTATGGCATCTAAGAACTAAGATTTCAGTCACTTTAGAACTTTATTTCTTAGATTATTAATTGATCACCTAGGATCTTTAAAAGCAATTAGAAGTGACAACGGAACCGAATTTAAAAATCAATCTTTTGATCACTTTTGTGCTGAAAATGGAATAGATCATCAATTTTATTCACCATATGTACCTCAACAAAATGGTGTTGTAGAAATAAGAATAGAACCTTAGTTGAAATGGCTAGGACTATGCTTGATGAATATCAAACTCCTAGGAAATTTTGGGCTGATGCGATTGCAACCGCTTGTTATGTCTCAAATCGTGTTTTCTTGCATGCTAAGCTAGGTAAAACACCATATGAGCTCTGGTTTGGACATAGGCCTATTGTTACACACTTTTTTGGTCTTTTGTTGCAAATGCTTTGTTAAGAATCATGGTAATCTTGATAAATTTGAACCTAGATCCATTGATGGCATGTTTCTTGGTTATCCATCTCATACCAGAGGCTACCGTGTACACTAACAAAATTATGGAGACTTGTGAGGTGTCTTTTGATGAAGCTAGCCCAGTTACTAGCCCAAACGTTGCAGGTCCAGATCCATATCGGCAGAAGGACGACATTTTCTAAGAAGAAGAAGAGTCGGTGACATTTCCTGATAGTTCCGGAGCTGACACATGTCCAGCTCCAAACTTTAAACAAGCTCCGGCTACCATCTCTGCTGGTCCTGGTCGTCCACAGGCCACAAGCTCATCAAGCTGCGATGAACCTGATAAAGAAGATGCTTGTGAGACATATGTTCCCATACGGATTTACAAGAATCATCTCCCGCAACATATAGTTGGAAGCTTGCATGAACGAGTTACAAGAACCAGGTTTTCTAACCCCAATTCTCATGCTCATTCTGCTTTTGTTGCTTCTTTTGAACCCAAAGATATATCACACGCACTCACTAATGAATCTTGGATTATTGCCATGCAAGAAAAGTTAGAAAAGTTTAAAAGAAATAATGTTTGGAAACTTGTACCTCCACCTCAAGAACACACTTTAATTGGAAAAAAATTGGTGTTTAAAAATAAAAAAAGTGAGGATGGAGTTCTGATTAGGAATAAGGCTAGATTGGTTGCTCAAGGTTTCACACAAGTTGAAGGTCTAGATTTTGATGAAACTTTTGCTCCTGTTGCTAAATTAGAAGCCATAAGAATTTTGTTAGCTTTTGCTGCATCTAAAGGTTTCAGGTTATATCAAATGGATGTAAAAAGTTCTTTTGTTATTGGCTACATAGATGAGGAGGTTTATGTTAAGCAACCACCTTGTTTTGAAAATTCAGATTCTCTTAATCATGTTTTCAAACTGACTAAAGCCAGGTATGGTCTAAAACAAGCTCCTAGAGCATGGTATGATAGGTTAAAAACATTCTTACTTGAAAAGGGGTTTACCATGGGCAAGATTGATAAAACTCTTTTTGTGCTTAAGCATGACAATGACTCATTATTCGTTCAAGTTTATGTGGATGATATTATCTTTGGTTGTGTTTCTGATGATATTGTGTCCAATTTTTCAACAATGACGAGTTCATAATTTTAAATGAGTATGATAGTTGAACTCACTTACTTTTTGGGGCTGCAAATCAAGCGAACCGGGAAATGTAACTTTGTGCATCAAACGAAGTATAGAAGGGACCTTCTTAAGTGCTTCAACATGGACAAAAGCAAGCCTCTTCGGACACTAATGGGAACAACATAAACACTTGAACTTGATGAAGATGGTGAACCCGTTGATTAAAAAGAATATAGAAGCATGATCGGATCACTTTTGTACCTCACGGCATCAAGACCGGACATACAATTCAGCGTATGTCTTTGTGCACGGTTTCAAGCATCCCCACGTGCTTCACATCATCAAGCCGTCAAAAGGATTCTCAGATACTTACATGGAACTCAAGAATTTGGCATTTTTCTTCCTTCTTCCTCATCCGTTACTTTGAAAGCTTTTACATATGCTGATTTTTGGGGTTGTAGGATTGATAGGAAAAGTAATTCCGGTTCTTGTCATTTTCTTGGTAATTCACTTGTTGCTTGGTCCTCTAGAAAACAAATAGTTGCACAATCCACAGCCGAATCTGAATATGTAGTTGCTGCTAGTGCTTGCTCACAAATTCTTTGGATTGTTCAAACACTTAAGGACTATGGGATTGATCTAGATAGTGTTCCACTGTTTTGTGATAACACTAGTGCCATTTGCATTGTAAAAAACCCTGTGCAACATTCTAGAACAAAGCACATTGATATTAGGTATCACTTTCTTTGTGATATTGTTGAAAAAGGAAACATTGTGCTTCATCGTGTAGATATCGAACAACAATTGGCCGACTTTTTCACAAAACCTTTGGATTTCACTAATTTTGTTACATTTGTAGTGAAATAGGGGTTATGCATCCTCATGGCTTAAATTGAGGGGGAGTTTTGAAACTCGGAAAGTCTATGTGTGAATTTGAACTTAGAATAATATGAGCATAGTATTTCATACATGTATGACTTTGTGATTCCTTTTACATGCTGAAAGTTCTTACTACATTACTCATATTAAACATTTTATAGTTTTTGCCATGACTAGTAATTGGAATAATTACTTACACTAAATTTAGTCATGATCGAACTTTCTTGTTGTTTTGAACTTGTTGCATGATCACAAGTGCTTTTAATCATAATGAATTAATCAAGTAATCAACTCACAGGTTGAGTTTTATAGACAAATATAAATTGAGAAAAGTTCAAGAGAATATGCATGCATCACACTTCTTCTTTTGAGACGGCTTATCATTGCACTTAGATATGAACTTTGAAGAAGTTGTCTATGACTAAAACCATGTCCTTAAGGTTCTGATTGTCAAATGACATAGGCTTAGCTTGGTTGGTTAGAATCAGGCACATGCGCATATAATCTCTAGCAAATATCATATGATCTAAATTTATGCTTTGAAAAATAATAAAATGCAGCAACAAGTGTCATGCTTTCAGGTTTTAAAATAGTTAAGTCTGTGAGATCATGACTTGCTAAAATTGCAAATTACATTTGATCTATAGCATGGCTTATACTACTTTATGTATCTCATTGTCGTGATAGTGTAAGTTACTTGATAGTATGACTTGGATGAGCTTTGTTTTATATGTATATGTTATAATGTGCTCATAACAAATTAAAATTTCTTTTTTGTACCTTGCTGAATACATTCTCAAAGAGAGAGAAGTATGCAAGGGGGAGAAATATGTATAGGGGGGACTTGTTTTTTTCAAAAAGAGGGAGAAATTGTTTTCAAAACTGTTCATGTGAATAAGCCAATCTTCGGATTTTAAATGGTATTGCCAATGCATTCATCAAGAGGGAGATTGTGAGACCTATGTGTGTTGAATACATTGGCTTTGATAATAAAAGTTTCGAATATTACCAAAACACTATTTTAACATGGTCCGACGCTAGGTCCAACTAGCTTTAGTTAGCTTTAGCGCTAGGTTCGACTAGCTTTAATTAGCTCCGACACTAGGTCCGACTAGCTTTGGTTAGCTCCAGCGCTAGGTCCGACCAGCTTGGGTAAGCTCCAGTTCAAGGTCCGGTTAGCTTTAACACGGTCCGGTGCTTGATCGCATTGGTTCTGATTTTACTTTGAAATATTTCAAACTTGTTTTACATCTATGAAAAGTTTGCTTAGTATTCTTTTACTAAGCTTTTGGTGTGTTTTGGTGTTTATTGCTGTTATCAATTTGCTATGGTTCGCAACATGCTTATGCGAGGTGCTCACGTAAGATGTTGTGGTTATCGGAACTAACGAGAGTCAAGTCGACGACTTGTGCTTAGAAGTATTGGTTGTTTATTCATGTGCACGTGTTTCTTGAGTTCAAGATATGGCTGGCGACAGGATCCATTGAACTAGTCTTAGGGAGAAGATGAGGTTCAACAACCAAGTTTGGGAGGAATTGTGGTTGAGTTGATCGGGAGGTTGCACAACATGTTTGAATCAAGAACAATGCATATGAAGGTATCGTGGACGTTGTTGGAAGATGTTTACATGTGTGCAAGTAGTGCATAGACATGGCTACATTGTTCCGAGGCGTGATGAAGAGAAGTGGGTGTAAAGAATTGGTCGGAAAGGTCTAACCGACTATGTTATGGACTCAGGCTGCGGCTGAGTCGTGTTTGACTCAAATATGAAAAGTTTTGGGTTGGTTATGATAGAATTTTATGTGGGTAACGAATTGAGTTGTTTTAGAAATGTAGGATACATTCCTAAGGTGTTTGGAAGTCTTAAGATTGCTTCTATCTGCGTATAAAAAAATTCTGAGCAGTAATGGAAAGTTACGATTTGTGAATTGAGTAGGATTAGAGTCCTAGTTAAGTTTGGGTTAGCCTAAGGGTTGGTTATATAAGCAAGGGAGGCTAGAGCTTCTGGTGCACGACCTTGGGGCTGTCACTTGGAAAGTTTTGACCAATAAAATTCGTAGTCTAAAGGAGCTTTTTTGTCTTATTCGTCCGACTTGTTTTATTCAAGTCTTTCTCATCGAGTTTCTGCAAAGCACTACCTTACATAGGTGGTTTTATCATAACTCGAGTTTTACAGATCTGATTGATGTTATCCTTTTTGGGTTCTCTTCACAACTTAATTTTCTATCATTTGTGAAAATTTCATGGTCATTATATTTGTGTTTTCTGATCTACACAAGTTTCATTGCAATGTTCCACAACTGTTTTTCTCGGGTAAGACAGATTAATCTTTGTTCGATCTTTCAATCGTAACTTGAGTTTCTCTCGACGGATTTTCGTGATTCTTGTTGTGACGTCCCCGTGATTTGATTATCTACAATCTATACTAGTTTTGTCACAGTTGAACACGTTTAGATTAGTCGCACATATGGTTTATTTAACAGATCAGTTTTATGCCGAGGAGTATTTCGTTGCTTCCGCTGTAAAGTTTTAATCTACCATTTACCCCCCTCGGGTAGCTTTACACGTGCTCTTCGATCCTACAGGCCCAATTAAGATATTTACCCAATAACCAAACGTGGAAGAAAAATATAATCCGAGTTGGTTTCTGCAGGCCGGACTAGTCCGCAATGTGGACCGGACAAGTCCGTTTAGCAATAGAGAAGAAATCGGACAAGTTCGGTGTACAGGGCCGGACAAGTCTGGGGTGGCAAAATAATGTTGATCCGAAATAAAGATTGAGCGAGATCGGACTAGTTCGCTAGAGATCGGACAAGTCCGGAAAGACATCAGAACCATCAATGGACTAGTCTGTGCATTGTGTTGGACGAGTCCGGGTTCTGAAGAAACTGAATTTTCTGAATCAGGAAGGGAATACCGGACAAGTCTGAGGTTAAGGTCGGACAAGTCCGCACCCTGACAGACTTAAATTGTTGTTTAGCCTTAAATTCATTATAATCTTATTCTTTTTATTGTTACTTAATATTAAACATGTATGAGGATGTATGCAATGCATTATGTATAAAAATAAGGGTGTTAGACTGTCACAAGCAGGATTACTTTAGGGAAAGATCCCACCCAAATCTTCCTCTTCGGGACGTGCAAAGTCCAAAGCAAAGCCCTGCTGTTAGACCCTCTGCTTACGTCCATGGTCTCACGTGCACACAGCCTGGCCTTACCGCTTCAACATGGCTAAGGCGCAATAGATACAAGTTGTCCCATCGCTGGTCTCGTCTGCCTCCCACTCGAGCATACGGCAGACACTGTCTTTACCCCTGTTTTATTGGTCCCTGGTTTGGTTAATGGAGTTAGAAGCTCTTACTAAGGTGACTCCTAACATGACCAGGTTGGAGGCAGTCCGACAAGGGCGTAGCCACAGGGTATGCCGGGTGGGCCCCGGCATACCCTGGGCCCAGGTCCAACAAATAGATAGGAGTATTATATATCTATTTATATCTTGCCTAATTATTGGCAACAGAAAAATACAGGTGCAAGTTAGGGCTTCCTGGACTAAACAAATCGGCGGCGGCGGCTGGTTCTTCGTGCTTGCACCTTGCCAACCGTGAGGCCATCATGTACTCCTAGGTCTTGGCTAGGCTTCTTGCATGTCTACAGACTTGATCTCACAACTTGCTTCTTGCGTGTCTGACTTGATCTCACAGCTAGCATACGACCGTGCCGGTGAATGGTGACAGAAGCCTTTCGTTTTCGTCCCTTAAGTTCAGAAGCTGGGAACCAGCGGGCTCACGCAAGACGATGCTCTTAGAGGTAGTTTTACATATTATTTTAGACTGATAACGATTGATGATAATTTGTAATCGCTCTACGATTTTTTATTGTGATTGTATAAATTATTATTGCTCTTCTTTTTGACACATTCTTAACAATAATCTGGTTGTGTATCAGCCTATCAAGAAATAAAGTCGTCATCCATATCACAATATTAGAGATTGATCTGTCCAACATACAGATTAAAATCAAATCTTCATAACTTCGTGATTTTTTCTATTATCATATATAAGTTTATTATATTACAGTGTATTTATTATTGATTATGATATTCTTATAATTATTATTTTTCTTGTAATAGTTAAGTTATGAAGAGAAGCGGGGATATTATATCTCTTTTTCAGAAACATGCAGCAAAGAAGATGGCCGTTGTTGATTCAAATCCTGCTCCATCTATGGATGAAACAGTTGTGGAAGAACAGACACAAGAGCAAGAGAGTCATAGATCAATTGAAGAAATAGTGAATCATATGTCCTCGGTCCCGTCCTCATCCCCACTAGTATCATCTACACCAATTTATGACATCAATCGTCTTCCACATGATCCAGGTGAATGAAATCCCATTCAAAATTATTCTGTCAATGATCAAGATGCAATTCGAAGAGCTTATATTATCAATGGTCCATTCCAACCATATGCACATGATTTTCCAAAACGGAAGATTGGAGACAGGTATCGTCAATTCAATTACGTTTGGATGTATAAATATGATTGGCTTGAATACAGTATCAAGAAGGATTCCGTATTTTGTTTCATATGCTACTTGTTCAAGAAGGGTACTGGATCAGATACATTTACTGTTGATGGTTGGAGAAATTGGAACATAGGAGAGAAAGCGATTCTCAAACATTTGGGTTCTAAAGCACATAGTGCAGCTCAGGAGAGATACATTGGCTTTAAGAATCCCAAGGTAGCAATTGATTATCAAATTGAGAAGTGGACCGATGAGGATCTCCGCCTTTACACAAAAAGGTTAACTTATTCTCTTAGATGTATCAAATTTCTTTTGCACCAAGGATTGGCATTTCGTGGACATGATGAAAGTGGAGAGTCCAGTAATAGAGGAAACTTTATTCAACTTTTGAAGTTTCTTGCTGAAAATTCTGAGGAAGTGAACAAGTATGTCTTGAACAATGCACCAGGTAATTGCACTTTAACTAGTCCAATGATACAAGTTGAAATTATTCACTGTTGTGCCATAGAAACTAGGAAAAAAAATAATTTGAGAACTTGGTGATGAGCCCTATGCAATTTTAGCTGATGAATCTAGTGACATATCACATAAGGAACAACTAGCTCTTTGCTTGCGTTATGTTGATAAACTGGGAAGGCCATGCGAACATTTTATTGGAGTTGTTCATATAGATGATACTACATCATTATCATTGAAAAATGCTATTGAATCTTTACTTGTTAGTCATGGCTTGACTATGACTCAAATCCGTGGTCAAGGTTATGATGGGGCTAGCAACATGAAAGGAGATATTAAAGGGTTGAAAACATTGATCATGCAAGAATCATCTTCTGCTTATTATATCCATTGTTTTGCTCATCAACTCCAACTAGTTCTGATCGCTGTTGCTAAGGGCAATACAGATTGTAAGTGTTTTTTTGATCAAGTATCTCTTTTGTTGAATATTGTTGGAGTTTCTTGAAAACATCATGGTATGCTTCGAAATACAAGACTTCAGAATGTTAAGAAAGCACGTTATTGTGGTGATCTTGAATCTGGGACTGGATTAAATCAAGGAATGAGTTTGCCTAGACCTGGTGAAACTCGGTGGGGATCTCATTATAAAACTGTATGCAATATCATTACTATGTATTCCACAATTCATGATGTCCTAGTTGATCATGGTGATGATAATTCACATAAGGATGATTGGACAAAGATACATTTTGTGCTTGGAGCATTTGAGACATTTGAGTTTATTTTCTTTGCCCATTTAATGTATGTTATTCTTGGATACACAAATGAGTTATCCGAGTGTTTGCAGAGAAGAGATCAAGATATTCTTAATGCAATCTCTTTAGTTAATGTGGCAAAGAAGAGAATGCAACAATTGAGGTCAGATGGTTGGGATCAATTTCTTATGAAGGTCAGCTCATTTTGTATTAAACATGGTGTTGAAGTTCCTTCTATGAATCATAATTATGTGCCTTATGGAAAATCGGCAAGGTATGCTCGTGCGCGAAATCAAACAAATGATGATCATTACAGAAGAGAAGTATATATTGGTGTTGTTGATCAAATTAGTCAAGAACTTGATAATCGATTTGATGAGATCAATATGGAGTTGCTCTCTTGTATGTCAGTATTAAATCCTTGCAACTCATTTGCTTCTTTTGATGCACAGAAGATTCGTAGATTGGCTGAGTTCTATCCTAAAGAGTTCTCGAACAATGATTTGTTGAAACTTGAATTACAGCTTGAGAATTATATTGATGATATGAGACAAGATGATAGCTTCAAAGGTCTGAATAATATTGTTGATCTCTCAGTTAAGCTTGTTGAAACACAAAGACATAAAGTGTATGATATGGTTTACTTGCTTGTCAAATTGGTATTGCTTCTACCTGTGGCAACAGCAAGTGTTGAAAGAGTGTTTTCTGCTATGACTTTAGTAAAATCAAAGTTAAGAAATAAGATGGCTGATAGTCTTTTGGATGATTGTCTTGTCACATTCATTGAGCGTGATATTTTTTTCGAAGTGGATGAACATGATATAATCAAGACATTTATGTCCTTTAGGAAGCGACGGGTAAAAAATTCTGCAAAATAGTGTTGTAAGTCTTCTTTATATCTACATGTCAGAAATATCATATTATATTTGAATTATTTATATTGTCATTTGAAGAATTTGATATTTATCATGTTATTTACTATAAGCATATGAATGTATCACAAATGATACCATTTTTTACTGAATTGAGCAATAGTTTTGCCGAATTATTTTTTTCGGCATACCCACCAATAAAATCCTGGCTACACCACTGCAGTCCGAGCTCGAGATGGTTCAATCCCCAACCTGCTGGGTCGATGGAAGGACCAAATACCCACTCTGAGTTGAATCCCGAGTCGAGGCAGGTGACGTGGTGAGGTCGGGTCACGTGCGCTCCCGACCTGCCCACGCGAGCCGGGGTCTTCGGCTCCATATCTTCTTACTGGGCGTGACCTTCACCACGATGGGGCTGGATTGTGGCCACATTATTTTTATGGGAAATGGGAACCTCTTTTCCCATTACACCAACAATAGTAATTTTAATTGAAGATTTTAAAATCACCGTTTCTTTTCACTTTTTTATTTCTGAATAACAGGTGCCATGAAATTACTAATTTTCCCATAGCATCAAAGCTCAGCACGACTTCATGGACACTTGTTTTCAGATAAGAAGAAAAAACAAAGTACTCCATCCATCTCATATTATGTCGTTTATGATGAGAGTTTTATTTTATTTTAAACCAAAATTCTTGTTCCAAACTACAAATAATATGGGATGTAGGGAGTACTTCATCTAACTTGCAATTGCAGTTCCAAAAAATGTCGAACACATGGTGGATATGGGAGAGGGGGAGAGTCAGTGCACAAACCTGGTCGACATCATGGGGGATGTCATCTAGTGATGACTACGATTAGGTTGGAGTTGGCCTGGCCGTGCCAATTGACGGTGATGTCGGTGACCATGAGGAGGTACCTGGGGCCCTGTCGATCGTTGGTACATCTTTTATTTTCGTAGGTTCCTGGCCGATGAAAATAAATCACATTCCTGTAGTGCGAGGTGTTGAAGTGCAAGAAAGCGCTGTTAATGACCGAAGCATAGGGATCGGAGGGGCTGTGGAAGACGAATATCCTTGCGTCCTAGGCAGAAGCGCGGTGGTGTCACAGGACGCGTGCAGTGGGGCGAGGCGAGCTCGTATGCTGAAAGGCGGTGTCCAAGGCAAGAGTCCGTCGGGAAGTGGGAGGCGGTGCAGGATATAGTCACCAACTAGGTTATAAAAGTCAATCACACGTACACAACAATTTAGGAACGGATCACAACTACAAACAGCATTTTTACAGGCGCCTCAAATTTTCAAACACAGGCGGTCCTTAAAAATATGCGACTGTGATGACGAATGATATAATAACCGCCTGTGATGACAGAACAACACAGTCGGATTTTAAAGAACAACCGTCTGGGTAAATACATGATCTTCACAAACGGTTCTTAATTAAGAACCGTCTGTAATGCAATGAACTTCACAGGCGGATTTTAAGAAACAACCGCCTGGGTAAATACATGATCTTCATAGGCGGTTCTTAATTAAGAACCATCTGTAATGCAATGAACCTTACAGGCGGATTTTAAAAAACAACCGTCTGGGTAAATACATGATCTTCGTAGACGGTTCTTAATTAATAAACGCCTGTAATGCAATGAACTCCATAGACGGTTCTTGGTTAACAACGGCCTGAGAAGATCATGTATTTTCAGTGGCGGTCATTGTTTATGAACCGTATGTAGTTGTTCAATTATCACAAGCGGTTTTGATTGAAATTACAAGTATGTAGTCGTTGCAATTATCACAACCGTATGTAGTCATTGCAGGGAAAATTGTATCAGGAAAAAAACACAGATGAGCGGATAATAGTACAGTAATACATTATAGGAAATGCTCGATCACCAGTGAGGCTGACTTAATTGTGATAATACACCATTAGAGGCTTTACAATTGTTCAAAGATAATTTCTTTACACACTGAACAAAAATCATGCTACATTCATTGTAGATCGACGATGAAGCTCCCATCGATCAATCTAAATTGTACCGTCCTGCTTGCTCCCGAACACGTCTCCTATATTCCGCTGGATCCTGAAAATATTGACATTATTTAAATGAACAAATGTCGAAGGAGGAATGAATAACCTACATTGGTCACTAAGTCAAAGTGTCATCTAACCTTGATAAGTAGATTATAGCAATCATTTTCAACATCAGACACATTTGGCTGATGCAGCAAACACTGAACGTCAAGTAGTATAGTTTTGATTGTAAAAGCACTGCACCACCCCTACGAAATATAATTTAAGCAATATAAGAAACGAGTTCAAATAAGTTTGACAACAATTATAAGTAATAATTACATGAACAAAATAGGTCTATCTTACAGTCTCTTGATCAAGAATCCCGATGCAGAGTGCTCCCGAACGATGGACATTTGGGTGGAAGAACTCAATTGGAAAGGCGCATCTTGGAGGCACCAAGGGATAGTCCTCAGAGAAGGAGATTGTTAGGGGGTAGTAACCATCTTCCCATTCAGTCTGCAAAAGAAATTTATTAATAGGAGGACGATGGTTAAATTTATATTGTGCTTGTTCTTCATGACTTACCCCTTCTTTACCGGGGACGATGCACTGCCACTTCAATAGATCTCCCGATTCAGGCTTCGCAGAGAAACCCTACGCGGAGAAATTGAAAATACCAAAAACAAACAAGACGGAAAAAAAAAACTACAGTTAAGTTCATTAGTCCATTACAGATACATATTTATATACAACCATGTGACCAGTGTACCATATGTACATACATGGGGATGGTTCTTGCGCCACGCCAAGCGCTCCTCCTTCAATCGGCTACACGCCCGAGACATCATTATCTGAAAGACCAAACTTCCAAACTTCCAAATTATTGAGTCCAAACGCATATGTACACAAATGCAAAAGGACACAATCCATATACCAACATTGTTCTAAGTTGATTTCAGAAGATACAAATATATACAATATATATCATCTCGCATTGCTATATACATTTTTTCCAGCATTGACATCTTCTCGCATATAGGGTTTCAAATTCTTTTTAATGCTTCTCTCTACGCACTTGATGTTTTCTGGTTCGGTGAAAAGGTACATCTCTTCATACTGATTATATTCCTCTTCATTATCTCCCACATTCTCAACCCCAACAATATTTTGCTTTCCAGAAACAACTACGTGCAACTTCTCAGTTTCTGGATCTTGAACTTAAAAAACCTGTGCAACATTATCAGCGAGAACCCACAGTTCATCTTTGTAACCCACTTTATTCAAGTCTACCAGTGTTAGCCCATAATTTTCCACTTTCAAACCATCAGGACGTTTGACCCATTGGCACTTAAATACGAGCATTACCATTCTTTCGCCATAATTGAGTTCCCATATTTCCTCTATGAACCTAAAGTATGTGGTCTTCTGCCCTTGTGAATCATAAGCCTCAATACGAACACCACTATTTTGTGCAACACTCTTACCGTCTTTTTCTTTAGTGTAAAATGTGTAACCATTGATGTCATATGCTTTCCATGATGTTACCAAAGCAGATGGGCCAGAAGCGAACTTCTTCATTGTTGCCTCTTCTATAGTGTTTCCGTATGATATATTTTTGTCCATTAACCATTCAGTGAAACATCTTCTATGCTCTTTCATGATCCAGTCCTCTGTGCGGTCTTGGTTTTTATCACGAAACTCAATTTGGTGTTCCTCTATGTATGGCTCACATATTGCAAGCTGTTGTAGTACACCAAAATGTGCACGGTGTAATCTTACCCACTTTGCCTCTCCCACGTAGTCTACCCTCATGTACCGGTATAGGCACACCTATCGATTTTCTATCTTTGATGTAATCAGCGCAACCCTCAATCACTTCTTCAGTGGTGTATCCTTCCATAATTGAACCCTCTGGGTGAGCACGGTTTCGCACATAACCTTTTAATACTCCTAAATATCTCTCCAACGAAAACATATGATGTAAATATAGTCGCCCCAATGCTTTTATCTGATCAACAAGATGTATGATTCGGTGTACTTGCATATCAAAAAAGGATGGTGGGAAACACATCTCAAGCTTGCAGATTGTCTCGACGATGTATGTTTTCAGATAGTCTAAATCTTCATGTGCTATCACCTTTTGTGATACTGCATTGAAGAAGTAACACAAACGTGTGATGACAACTTTTATATGCTCAGGTTTGATTACTCTTATTGCCATGGCAAGGAAAACTGTCATCATCATGTGACAGTCGTGAGAATTATAACCGAATAAAGATAAGTCTTTCATCGAGACTAGTTTGCGGATATTGGATGAGAAACTTGTGGGCACTTTGATCCCACGCAAGCATTCGCAAATTGCTTTTTTCTCTTCTAGCGTCAAGTTGTAGCTGGTTGGGGGAAGGTAATGCTTCCCGTTCGCCTTTTCTACTGGATGAAGCTCTGGTCTCAAATCAAGATTTACTAGGTCCATACGTGAATTTAATCCGTCCTTTGTTTACCTCGGTATGTCGAGCAAGGTCCCAATGATGCTGTCAACTACATTCTTTGTAACGTGCATCAAATCAATACTATGGCAAAATTCCAGATTCTTCCAATACGGAAGATACTTGAAAAAATTGATTGTTTCTTGAAAGCCATGTCAGTTGTATCATCCGAAGATGTACTTTTCTTTCTCTTAATTCCTTTACTATTTTCCCTTACCGAAAGCAATACGAATGTTCTTGAACATTTCAAACACAAGTTTTCCACTGAAGGTTTCGGTGCAATATCTTTTTTGATTTTGTTATCAAATTGTTCTTTCATCTTCCTATACTTGTGTGTATCTGTCAAGAACCGTCGATGTCTCATGTACACCGTCTTTCTGGATGAAGTGAGGTATAGAAATCCAGTTTTATCCACGCACCTAACACAACCTTTCTTCCCTTTCATTTGTCCCGATAATGTAAACAGTCCGGGATAATCATGCACGATAACGAATATCATTGCTCTTAGCGTGAAATACTCCCGCTTGTACTCATCCCATGTACTTACCCCTTCATTCCACAATTTCGCCATATCTTCCATTAAAGGTTCCAAGAACACATCAATTTCGATGCCGTGTTGTTTCGGACCTTGGATAAGAACAGATAATAAGATATATTTTCTTTTGTGACACAACCACGTCGGTAGGTTGTACATAGTTAAGACCACGGGCCATGTGCTGTGTATGCTCCTTTTTTCACCAAATGGATTCATTCCATCTGTACCCAAGGCAAACCTCACATTTCAGATTTCCTTCGCAAATTATGGATACTGAATATCAAAATTTTTCCACTTCGTTGCATCACCAGGGTGTCGTATATGTTTTTCATTCTTCTTGCGTTGCTCGGAATACCAACGCATAAGTTCAACCTCCCTAGGGTTTGAGAACAAAAGCTTCAGGCGATCAATTACCAGAAGGTACCATATCACCAATGCAGGAATTTTTCTCTTATTCTTCCTGTCTGCATCGCCAGAAGTATCGTCATCGTCACCTTCAGGACCAATAATAAACTTCTTATTCTTCTGAGTCTTTTTCATGTTGATAACATACTGGTGATTTTAGTCCTTCTTGTATCTACTGACACCACAAATGGGGCATCTAGTTGCGAGCTCATGCTCTTTGCGATACAGAATACAATGGTTCACACAAGCGTGTATTTTTGTCACACCTAGTGCCATCGGGCAAAGAAGTTTCTTCGCTTTATAAGTGCTTCTGGGCAGTTTATTTGAATTTGGAAGAATTTCTGCCAGAAGATTCAAAAGATCAGAGAAACTACAATCGGACCATCTGTGTGTAGCTTTCAACTTTAGTAGTTCTAAGACTGCACGCAATGTAGTAAACTCTTTATCACAACCGTTTGACTCATCATATAAAAGCTCTGTCGGGCATTCTGCAATGTCTCCATTTTACTTAAACCTTTGCTTGCTCCCATAGAAGTCAGTACATATGGTTCAATGTGACATAACATCTCCTCACAATCGAACTCATCATCATCATCACCAGCTTGATTGTCACTACCATCATCGATATGAACATTATCATCATCCGAGACTCTCTCATCATCTTTATCCACATCATGTGTATCTAACTCACCATGCTTTGTCCATATTGTGTAGTTATTTTTGAAACCTCTTTTCACCAAATGAGATTGGATTACTATAGTATCCGTCCAAGCAATCTTATTTTCGTAGTTGATACATGGAAATAATATGTCATCTATCTTTTGCAACTTCGCATGTCTCTTGGATGCTTCAATAAAATTTGCAACATTATGAATGTACATAGGATCGGGTCTTGGCATGTTATACATCCACGCTCGACGGTCCATGCTTCAATAATAGAATTTTTGTCAGATTTACAAAATTTGGCCACAAATATTCTCTAAAGGTCTTCTATAAATTGAATTTACAAAGACATAACAAGTATGATTAGGGCAACTAATGTAGGAGACGGGCGAAGTCTTGAGGCAGACGGAGTCAAGGGGGGAAATAGGCCCAGCAGCATGGTCTAGGTCTGGGTGGGATCTGGTCCGTTATATCGAGAAACAGGCCCAGATGCATCTTATATATATTACAATAGCATCTATTAATTAAACATCATATTCATGTCACATAATAGGTACAAAAAGGAAACAATCCATATAGTCCATACATCAATATACCAGAACACAATCCATACAGTCCTTACACATGCAAAAGGACAGAATCCATTTACCAGAACACACAAAACTAACAACTTATCAGCCAATGAGAATATACAAATAAAAAGTAAGGAAACTACATTTACCTTGCAGAGGCGTCAGCACGGTGGGGAGGCGTCAGCACGGTGGGCCGGCTGGGTGGAGAAGTGGCGGTGCGGGGTTGAGCGGCGGCGCGGCAGTATGGGCTGGGCGACGGAGCGGCGGCGCGGCGCAGGGGAAATTCAACATCCTTGCGGCGTCGATATAAATTCTCCAGGGTTGCATTTTGACTGCGGTGAGGGGTCCTTATATAGACGTCGGTTTTTCACAGACAGTTTTTAACTTTATCTCAGGCGGGTTTTACTTACCAACCGCCTGAAAAGATATGTAATCAAGAATATTATTAAGAAGTAAATATCTTCACAGGCTGTTGGTACTTAATAACTGTCTGAGAAGATGATTATCTCAAGCTGATATTACTTACCAACCGCATGAGATAATGCCACCTGAACAAAATATTTTTAAAACTTGTATAGATGACATTGTAATGTTTTGGTAAATATCAGATTAATTTTCTACTCACATATTATTCACATTTGTGTATCTCATAAAAAAAAGTTCCTTCACTCAAAATTGTTGGTATAAACATATTTGTATAATTTATACATGTATGAATTTTTTTAATTTTTTTAAAAGCATTCCAACATGTCAAACTTCAAATTATCCACCATTCTAACTAAATGCTCATATACATATGAGCATTTAGAGCACATTCACTTGATTGAAATCCAGAAATTCTAACACACCAGTATTCATTGACATTAATGAACACATATATATTACAAAACACAAGAAATATGTACAGGAACAGAATTGAAGCTAAACATGTACAAGAACTCCTAAAACTACAAAAGAAATATGTACAAGAACTCCTAAAACTACACTACGGCCCCGCCTCATCCCTCCTCTCCGCCAACTTCTCAAACCACGCCAAGCGGTCCTCCTCCGACTCGTCGTCATCGTCGTAGTCGTCACCGTGGTGGTGGTCGCTGTCGTCATCGCCGTCGTCGGAGGACGAATCGTCATCATCATCGTCATCATCATCGTCGTCCTCCTCCTCCTCCTCCTCCTCCTCCTCCTCCTCCTCCTCCGGCGACGATGCAGCAGGAGAGTGGGTCGGCTGCTTCAGCTAAGCCGATTGCTCCGGCTGTATCGGTGACTCCGGCTGCACCGGCGGTGGAACGCGCTGGTCGTCATTCACCCTCTCGGGGGAGCTGCAGCGTATCCGCTTGCAGGGTGGCTGCCTCGGCGGGCTAGGAGGCGGAAGGTTGGCCATGGCTGTGGTGGTTCCTCGGCGCCGGGCTAGGAGGTGGAACGATGGAAGAAGAAGAAAGGAGTGCAAAAGTTCTGTGCTTGTACATTACCGACGACGCGCCTTATATATGGTCTGTGCGGAGTAGATGAGGGAGCGGTTCGTTTCCCGCGCATTGAACTCTTTGTAGACCTCGTGCGGCGCACAATTAAACCACTGTGGAAGACGATCTTCAGAGATCCTTCCGTCTCTCTGGTATCCATGTGGAACGTCGCGTCCCTGCACCACGGCTTCTCAACTTCTCCGCAGACCTCGTGCGGTGTGTCATTTAATTAACATCTTCTTAGGCCGTTAATTAACATCTTGTAGTTTCAAATTTTTTTATCTCAGGCGGGTATTACTTACCAGCTGCCTGAGATAATTCCCGATACTGTTCTTTAGTTTCCTTACCCCTTGCTTCTTTTTTATTTAGATTCCAATATATATACTCAAACATGTTTAGATTCTGCAAATTGTGTCCAAATTCGATGATTCTTTATTCTACATTTGTATAAAATTAACATCTACAACCTGAACAAAATATTTTTAAAACTTGTATAGCTGACATTGTAATGTTTTGGTAAATATTAAATTAATTTCTACTCACATATTATTCACATTTGTGTATCTCATAAAGAAAAAAAAGTTCCTTCAATCAAAATTGTTGTATGGACATATATGTATAATTTATACATGTATGACTTTTTTTAATTTTTTTTTAAAAGCATTCCAGCATGTCAAACTTCAAATTATCCACCATTCTAACTAAATGCTCATATACATATGAGGCATTCATCAAATTATGAACACACATTGATTCAAAAAAATTTAAAAAAATCTGAAAAAATTCATAGAGGTTGGTATGATGAGTAAAAATGTCCACTGAAAAAATAAATGAAAAAAGCATTATATTCATCAAGATAGAAAAATTAAAAATAGCATTTGTTGTATGTTTTTTATGTTCTGACCAATTTCAAAGGATTTATGAAGTGAAATTTAATGGTAACCCTTACTTATCAGTAATATTACAAGAAAGTGGATTTTTTCCTTTTTAAAGGACCACATTTAATCAAGAATATTAATGAAGAAGAAATAAATATCTTCACAGGCGGTTGGTACTTACCAACTGTCTGAGAAGATATTTATCTGAGGCGGTTATTACTTACCAACCGCTTGAGATAATTCCCGATACTGTTCTTCAGTTTCCTTATCCCTTGCTTCTTTTTTATTTAGATTCCAATATAAATACTCAAACATGTTTAGATTCTGCAAATTGGGTTCAAATTCGATGATTCTTTCTTCTACATTTGTATAAAATTAACATCTGCCACCTGAACAAAATATTTTGTTCATTGCGCATTGAACTCTTTGCAGACCTCGTGCGGCGCACAATTAAACCATTGTGGAAGACGATCTTCAAAGATCCTTCCGTCTCTCTAGTATCCATGTGGAACGTCGCGCACGCGTCCCTGCACCACGGCTTCTTAACTTCTCCGCAGACCTCGTGCGGCGCGTCAGTTAATTAACATCTTCTCAGGACGTTAATTAACATCTTGTAGTTTCAAAAATGTTTATCTCAGGCGGGTATTACTTACCAACCGTCTGAGATAATGCCCGATACTGTTCTTCAGTTTCCTTATCCCTTGCTTCTTTTTTATTTAGATTCCAATATAAATACTCAAACATGTTTAGATTCTGCAAATTGTGTCCAAATTCGATGATTCTTTCTTCTACATTTGTATAAAATTAACATATACCACCTGAACAAAATATTTTTAAAACTTGTATAGCTGACATTGTAATGTTTTGGTAAATATGAAACTAATTTCTACTCACATATTATTCACATTTGTGTATCTTATAAAAAAAAGTTCCTTCACTCAAAATTGTTGGTATGAACATATTTGTATAATTTATACATGTATGAATTTTTTTAATTTTTTTAAAAGCATTCCAACATGTCAAACTTCAAATTATCCACCATTCTAACTAAATGCTCATATACATATGAGGCATTCATCAAATTATGAACATGCATTGATTCAAAAAAATTTAAAAAAATCTGAAAAAATTCATAGAGGTTGGTATGATGAGTAAAAATGTCCACTGAAAAAATAAATGAAAAAAGCATTATATTCATCAAGATATGAAAATGAAAAATACCATTTGTTGTATGTTTTTTATGTTCTGACCAATTTCAAAGGATTTATGAAGTGAAATTTAATGGTAACCCTTACTTATCAATAATATTACAAGAAAGTGGATTTTTGCCTTTTTAAAGGACCACATTTAATCAAGAATATTAATTAAGAAGAAGTAAATATCTTCACAGGCGGTTGGTACTTACCAACCGCCTGAGAAGATATTTATCTCAGGCGGTTATTACTTAACAACCGCCTGAGATAATGCCCGATACTGTTCTTCAGTTTCCTTATCCCTTGCTTTTTTTATTTAGATTCCAATATAAATACTCAAACATGTTTAGATTCTGCAAATTGTGTTCAAATTCCATGATTCTTTCTTCTACATTTGTATAAAATTAACATCTACCACCTGAATAAAATATTGTGTTCATTGCGCATTGAACTCTTTGCAGACCTCGTGCTGCGCACAATTAAACCATTGTGGAAGATGATCTTCAGAGATCCTTCCGTCTCTCTTGTATCCATGTGGAACACCGCGCACGCGTCCCTACACCACGGCTTCTTAACTTCTCTGCAGACCTCGTGTGGCGCGTCAGTTAATTAACATCTTCTCAGGCCGTTAATATCTTGTAGTTTCAAAAATGTTTATCTTACGCGGGTATTACTTACCAACCGCCTGACATAAGCCCATGGAGTTCCCCATGCCGCACGATATTGCGGTCCAGATCGCGGGGTGGGTCGCCGCAACCTCCACCCAGCCCATGGACGACCTCTCTAGTCTGCGCGCCACCTGCAAGGCCATGCACGTGGCGTGCCGTGATCCCACCGTGCGCAGGCGCGTGGCGTTGGAGCGGGAGAGCAGCTGGGAGTGGTTCCAACGGCACAGGAACGGGGGCTACGATGCCCTCGTGGAGAGCTTGGCCAACGTGGGCAACCCTCATGCGTGCTACGTCACCGGGTTCGACCTCGTCTTCAACTACGGCCGCGCGCAGGCGCAGCGGGGCACCCAGTTCCTTGCCCAGGCGGCCGTGAACGGCCACAAGGTGGCGGCCTACGTCCTTGCCATGCTCCGCTACGACGCCGACCATGGGGACGGCGATGCCCTCGAGTATATCCGGCAGTTTGAAGGCGAGGCCCACGTCGGCGACAACACGATCGGGTCCGTCTCGATGAAGAGGACCAACAAGGAGTGTTGCCGGTGTCGGAATCAAGCCATGTAGAGGCTCGACGTTTTCGTGAGCTGGAGGTTACTGCGTAGGCCTCCTCCCAGACCGTCGCTGGTAGCGCTGCCCGACAATGTCGATGGCGTTTGCCGCTGCCCAACAGGGGGGAACCAGGGGCCTGCCCGCTGCGGCAGGCGAGGGTGGTCCGAGTGGACCGTCTTCTATACTGAGAACTGTATGATTGAGCGCGAGTATGACCTGTTTTCCCATAACATGTTGTAATTTATGGGTTATATTCCCTCCATTCCCTTTTGGATGCGCTACCCCTAGTTCTCCCAACGCCATTGAAAAAGTATTCATTTATACATGTATGAATTTTGTTAATTTTTTTAAAAGCATTCCAACATGTCAAACTTCAAATTATCCATCATTCTAACTAAATGCTCATATACATATGAGGCATTCATCAAATTATGAACAAACATTGATTCAAAAAAATTTAAAAAAAATCTGAAAAAATTCATAGAGGATGGTATGATGAGTCGAAATGTCCACTGAAAAAATAAATGAAAAAGGCATTATATTCATCAAGATAGAAAAATGAAAAATAGCATTTGTTGTATGTTTTTTATGTTCTGACCAATTTCAAAAGATTTATGAAGTGAAATTTAATGGTAACCTTTACTTATCAATAATATTACAAGGAAGTGGAATTTTGCCTTTTTAAAGGACACATATTTAATCAAGAATAATAATTAAGAAGAAGTAAATATCTTCATAGCCGGTTGGTACTTAATAACCGTCAAAGAAGATATTTATCTCAGGCGGTTATTACTTAACAACCGCTTGAGATAATGCCTGATACTGCTCTTCAGTTTCCTTATCCCTTGTTTTTTTATTTAGATTCCAATATAAATACTCAAACATGTTTAGATTCTGCAAATTGTGTCCAAATTCAATGATTCTTTCTTCTACATTTGTATAAAATTAACATCTACCACCAGAACAAAATATTTTTAAAACTTGTATAGCTGACATTGTAATGTTTTGGTAAATATCAAATTAATTTCTACTCACATATTATTCACATTTGTGTATCTCATAAAAAAAAGTTCCTTCACTCAAAATTGTTGGTATGAACATATTTGTATAATTTATACATGTATGAATTTTTTTAATTTTTTAAAAGCATTCCAACATGTCAAACATCAAATTATCCACCATTCTAACTAAATGATCATATACATATGAGGCATTCATCAAATTATGAACACACATTGATTCAAAAAAAATTTAAAAAAATCTGAAAAAATTCATAGAGGTTGGTATGATGAGTAAAAATGTCCACTGAAAAAATAAATGAAAAAAGCATTATATTCATAAAGATAGAAAATGAAAAATAGCATTTGTTGTATGTTTTTTATGTTCTGACCAATTTCAAAGGATTTATGAAGTGAAATTTAATGGTAACCTTTACTTATCAATAATATTACAAGAAAGTGGATTTTTGCCTTTTTAAAGGACCACATTTAATCAAGAATATTAATTAAGAAGAAGTAAATATCTTTACAGGCGGTTGGTACTTACCAACTGCCTGAGAATATATTTATCTCAGGCGGGTATTACTTACCAACCGACTGAGATAATCTTCTTCTCAAACGTGAAATTTTAATTAACGATGAACACACTACACATTCATTCATTCACACAATTGAAGAACACACAAGATACTCATTCATTAACAATATTCAATCACACATCTCACAAAAGAACACACAGGATGCACAATATTTACACAAGAACACACAAGATACACAAGTAATATTCAATCACATAGATGAACAAAGATAGATTTCATTCATTAACAATATTTACAAAACAGAAGCAACTAAAAACAACAAAAAGAAAAACTAATTAAATCCTACACCTACTCCTCTTCCTCCTCCTCCTCCTCCTCCTCGTCCTCCGGCGGCGACTCCGGCACCGGTGCAACAGGAGACAGGGCCCGCTGCACCGGCGGTGCAACCCCGAGGTTGCTAGCCGTCGTCTCCACCAGCATTCTACGACCCTCGGGACCAAGAACCTGGGCCATCGTCGCGAACAGAATGTTGAGACGATGAGCCACCCCCGTGAGGGCGTAGAGGTAGTGGCCCATGGTACCCATTCCAGTATACTCTGGAAGGGTACCCAGCCCCAAGGCACTCATGGCGCGAGACGTATTGTTGTACGCCTCTCGCGCCATGAGGAGGCGCTCCTCGGTGTTGATCTTCTCGGGGGAGCTGCAACATAGTTTCTTGCAAGGTGGCTCCCTCGGAGGGCTTGGCGGCGGAAGGTCGGCCATAGTGGTGTTGGGTCGTCGGAGCAGAGGAAGACGAAGAAAACAAGAGGATTCAAAGTGAGCGATGCGCTTGTGAGCGATAGCGCGTCTTTAAGGCCGCGCGGAGTGGAAGATGGAGCAGTTGGTTTACCGCGCATTAAAGGCCGCGCCTCGGGGAAAAGAAAGGTCGCGCACGGTCATTGACACGTCTTCGTAGGCGGTTGGTGAGGGGTCTTTATGTAGGCATTCATCAAATTATAATGAACACATATTAATTAAGAAGAAGTAAATATCTTCACAGGCCCATGTTTATCTCAGGCGGGTGATACTAACCAACCGTGTGAGATAATTGTATCTTCTTAGACGGTTGGTAAGCAAAACCCGTCGGAGGTAACAATCTTCTCAGGCGGTTGGTACTTAAAATCCGCCTGAGAAAATGTGAGTCTATATATACCCCTCGGCAGCATTGGAAAAACCTAACCCGGGCGAAACACTTAGATGCCGTTAGGCTACCAAAATTTCGTTTGCTGCCAAGTTTTCGCCCTCGTCACTTCCAGGTACACCGCTGAGCTTCGCCGTCGCCGCCGAGCTTTACCCTCGTCACTTCCAGGTACGCCAAGCGAAGCCATTGCCGTCGCCGCCGAGCTTCAAGGTAAACCCTAAACCCTTCGACCTTCCATCCTCCTTCGCCGTGCCGCCTCCCTCCCCGCCCTCGCTGCCGCCTTGCATATCCTTGGTTAGGGTTCGGGAATTGGAAAATGGTAGGCATCCTTGGTTAGGGTTCGGTGGAATTCGAAAAACTTTCAAGTTCGGTGGCATCTTTGGTTAGGGTTCGGTGGGGCAAGATTTATGTGGATGGTTATATCACGATAAATTGGTAGTTGGCTTTGTGTGTCTGAAACTGTGAAACCAGTAGCATTTCATCTTCTGGTAGTTTGCAGAGATAAAACTGTCAAGTTCAAATGAATAGTAGTTACTCCCTTCGTCGTGGATGGTTATATCACGATAAATTGGTAGTTGGTTCTGTGTGTCTAAAATTGTGAAATCAGTAGCATTTCATCTTCTGGTAGTTTGCAGAGATAATATTTTGAATAGTAGTTGTTTTTCTTCTCCTAGGATCATTAGGTTTACCAAATAAATGCTGAAGAAGTTCCACTTCATTATATTCATTGGAGCAAAGCCTGTAGGATCATGTAGCAAAACTGTCAGTCTGCGCGTTCTGTCATCGCATTGTGCATGATCCTATTCTGTTCTGACACATTAGTGGTAAACATGATTCTAGACTCTAGTAACAACAGTATATTCCCTATTTCTGTCATCGGCCTTGCATATGCCACATAATTCTCTATTTGGGGCAAGATTTAGCCATATTTGGTTAAGTTGAGCAAATTTGGCTAATTTTGGCTAAGTTACATTAGATATAGTTATACTTGACTAATTTTGACTATGTTATGCTATATTTAGCTATATTTGGCTACTTTTGCTTAGAGTTAGCTATGCTAGACTAAGTTTGGCTAAGTTTGCTTTTATTTCTCTAAGTTAGCTTCATTTGAGAAATTGTAGCTAATCTGTGCTACCAAAGATGTGTGCACTTGTGGCTCCATCAGCTTCATTTGAGCAATTGTACCTAATCTGAGCTACCAAAGTTATGTTATATTTAGCTCTGAAGCCAAACAAGTTGCTGGCCAACTCATTTGTGATGCCAGGAGCATCCTCACGCCCATATCTAGGTACCACTAGGTGTGGCGATGGAGTCTGAGCATATGCTGCCGATCTCTATGATACAAGAATTTAGTTAGACCTATATAACTTCAAAAATGTGTTTTGGCTAAATTTACTTAATTGAGCCAAAATTGAGAAAATTTGTTTTAAATATGACCAAATTTTGCTTACTGAAGCATAATCAAGCATGTTTGACTATGCTGGGCAAGATTTAGCTATATTTGGTTAAGTTGAGCAAATTTGGCTAATTTTGGCTAAGTTACATTAGATATAGCTATACTTGACTAATTTTGACTAAGTTATGCCTTGGGTTGTCGGTGTAAAGTGAGCTTGCTAGTTGCTACTGTTGCTATCAGTTTCTTCTAGGCACTGCATCTGCACAAGTACGCATCAGCATGTTGTTTTTCTTTCAGTAGGCAGAAGAATCAGTGACAGGGAATAAGAGGAAACTTGAGAGTGGGGACGATAATGCCCTCTAAGCTAGGTAGGAGCTGTGCGGGGATTTGCTTTTTGTCCCTTGCTTGATCAGTTATAGGTCCGGAGCTAGGCACCGCCTAGTAAACCTCAAGAACGTGGTCACCACTCTGAACGAAGCTAGCCTATTTAGAATAAAAAGATAAAATTGCCATTGCTGGTGAGCAACTTTAACATGCTTGTCACCCTCGCAATGTATAGGAACCTTTTGGTCAGTCGTCTTAAACCCTAGAATGCCTTATCAAATCCTAGAATGCTTCCATCTTTTTCACATGCAACACTTCATGTAGAGTTAATATGCCATTTATTAGATTTTTTGTCTTATTAGATCTAGCATGGAAAGACCTAAGAAGACTGGTCCTGATAGTAGCAACAAAGAAGACAATATGGAGTTTACTGACTCCAGCAGTTCAGGCTCCTATCACGGTCCTTCGGATCCTTTTCCGAATATAAAAATTAAAAAGACTTCAGTGGATCTAGACCCAGAATATGATCCTGCCGATAAGGTATGGATCACGAATCTTAACTTCAACAGTTCAAGTTAATGTTGGTTGTCAAGTATACGAAGTCTTATAATATTTTTCTACCTAGATTAATCGCGAAGACAATGAGGTGACATCGGCTCCTAAAACCGCAGAAGGTTCTCCAATGGATGAATCCTCAGCTTCACTCAAGCGGAAACGAGGGCAACGAGGTCCCAATAAGGGTCCATTGGACCGCATCATGTACATAACAAGGGTCGGTCCAGGTGGGCTTCCCCAAGAACCACTGGATTCAGTTACCAAGTACCGTAATGCATGCGGTTTTCTTGTTAGGGAGGTTGTGCCGATCACAACCGAGAATTGGAGGAAACTACCCGAGTAGACCAAGAATGAGTTGTGGGAAAAGCTAAAGAAACAATTCAAGTTCCCGAAAGGCACAGAAGAAGCTGTAAAGAAAGCAACCTTGGTCTCTTGCGGCAAGAAGTTTCAATGCTAGAAGAGTGAAATGAATGCTTATGTTAAGGCCGATAAGGTCCCTACCCCAAGGAAGATGGGAAAAATCACACAAGCTCAGTGGCAAGAGTTTGTTCGTCAAAAGAGCACACCTGATGCTAAAACTCTAAGTGCAACTAGGTCAGAGCTTGCAAAAAAGAACAAATACCATCATCGCTTGGGGTCTGCCGGATATGGCCCCAAAGTCCAGAAATGGAATAAGATATTAGACGAAATTACCAGTAAGGGCAATCCTCATCCATTAGAAGGGTGCGATGAGCGAACTCAACTCTGGGTCTTTGCTCGGCCAGGTTTGACCAGCGAGGGCAAACTTGAAAAGCTCGACTCTCTGAATGAATAGAGGATAAAATGGAAGAAGTAATTGAAAAGCAACATAAGGGTCTATTCAAGCCGAAGTGGGAGAATGACCAACTTACCGCTATCTTAGGAAACCCTAAACACAGCGGACGGGTTCGAGCGGTCTCTTCTCAAATGTCTTGGCTAGATGGTTTCCCTAAAGATAAAGACACATATAGAAGACGTGAGAAGTTTAAGAAAACACTTGATGAAACGATTGCTCAAAAGGTCAAAAAAAAATATGCAAGAAATAATGGAACAACTTAGACAATCAGGACAATTAGTGGCACCGAGTACAATGATGGTTCCGGTGCAAAAGGAGCAATTAGTATCTCCAGCTGCCTACCCTAGCAGCGTTGGTTCCGTGCCAGGCTCAGGGTCAGTCCATAGGTTCCCTGTCGATGATATTGCTAACGACAAATCTTGTCGTCTTCTTGTCCCGATAGACAACAGGGAACAAAACCAAACAAGTTGCCACTGCTATGGCAAAGCCTGATCGTGACTTCAACGGGAATCCACTTCCGTTGTATTATGCTGTGGTGCAAGTTCCTCAGATTATTGATAATGATTATGAAGATTATGAAATAGACCACGTCACACCTGAGGGTATCGCGACTCTAGGGCAGGCTATCAACCAATTAATCCTTTGGCACCGACGCGATATCGTGTTGGATGATGAGCAAATTTGTAGCCCCGTTGCATCTCCAAATACTGCAACCCCATCTTCTAAGGTGAAAGTGCATGAAGATCCACTCCCAGTCCGGGAAGATCCACTCCCCCTATGTCTCAGCAAGGATGATATCCAAGAGCAACAAGTTGGACAACAACTTCAAGCAGTACCAGAGCAAGCTGTTGCTAGTAAAGAGCAACCAGTTGAGCAACAGCTTGAAGTAGTACGAGAGCCAACTGCTGGGAGTAAAGAGCAATCAGTTGAACAATAGGTTCAACAACAAGCCAGTGTCCAACTTCCGACGACTACTCCTCGATCATCAGTGCCTATCAAAGTTATCTCATATGAAATTAATAAACCTTCATCAGAAGTGTCAAAGTTTTTGGAAGCTATGAAGGAAAATATTAGAAAATCGAGTGCATATCGTTCTTCTCATGAGCCAGCATTAGAAGATATCGAGGAGTGAGAAGAAGACGGTGTCATGTATAATCGGCAGACGGCTTTAGTTAAACCAGGAGTTCCAATATACAAGCTTGAGGATGTTCCTCCTAAATTTAAGAATGGAAAGCCGTTCATGACATCCGTACAACTTAGCAAACAACCCATCCAGCTCAGAAGAATGCATGAGTGGTACATCACTGCCAGCACAAAATATGGTCTTAATTACATCACATTTCGTATTCCAAAAGAAGCATTCTGGAGCACTGGAGTAGATAAATGAGTCATTTTATTTGAAGAGCTGCATTCCCTTTTCCATCAGGGCATGCTCGATATCAACCTGCTGCTCGTCTGGTGCTTGTAAGTGCTCTAATATTTTGTATTTGCTTTTCTTACTACACGCATATGCATTTCATGAGATTATAACAATTCTGGACTTCTTCAATAGGATGCAATACATGGATAACGTAAAGTTGGAGCGCAAGACAGGTATCCTTGACCCTACTAGGATTACAAAGTCGGTATTCGACGTCCAGGCGAATCGAGAATCAGGACAGTACAAACACATGAAAAAAAATATTTTGAAAAAGCAATTGCAAAACTTAAGAAGGATAGAAAGATAGAAGTTGCAGCTTACATAGGACATGCGATGTTTAACTTTGTCAGAGACGGCAGTGACCTTGTAAAGGCTCCGTACCACTTCGAGTAAGTTCAACACATGAAATTGAAATAGCAATTATTGGTAATTGTTAACACGTGTGTTTGTATGTTTGCAGTAATCACTACATAATGATCTTCATCAAGCCAACGCGAGGAATAGCAACAGTCTGGACTCGGCCGATTACCCACCAGATCGTTACAAAGATTTCCTTTCCATTTTGAAACTGTACGTTTATTCAATAATTTTAATTTACGAACATTTAGAATGTGTTGACAAGTTTTATATGACATTTCTTGTATTACAGCGCTTGGCGGTTTTACGCGGAACAGCTTGGCGGTCAGAGACCTCCTAATACGAATGCATTGGACATTAAAACGTATTATGCTTGTCCAAAGCAGCCTGCTGGGAGTGTCTTATGCGGGTATTATGTATGCGAGCATCTTCGGACCGCCAGCGTATATAGAGTGAATCGTGAGGATGTAAGTTATCCTTAATATCGATACCTTATTTTATTACTTTTGTGTTTCATTTCATTGTAACTAGCATAGTTTAATGCTTATATTCTCTGCTGTTCAATATTACCAGAAACATTATTTTCATATTTTGATTCCAACTTCAAAATTCAATTGCTCATAGTACAACTGCTCCAGAAATACCAACTAAATTCATGTATACTCTCACTTTGATCTATACTTTGAGATTGTTCAAACCAACACATTCTAAACCTTGTTATGTGTTATATTGCAGCACACGAAGAATTTGAACGAAGAATGGCCGGTTTGTAGAAGTATTCCTAATGGAGGAGCCGACAGGATTGCTTCTGAACTCTGTCAGTCCATTCGTCGCGAAATTTTGCACAAAAAAGGGAAGTTCTTTGGTGAGAATTGTGCAGCAGCTGATGTGCCAGAACTTTGCGACTATGCCAATAGAAACCATTTTTAGAGAAAACTTGTAAACTTTGAGATGAATTGTATCTATAACTTGTACATATGTATATTGTTTTAGTGAAATTGACTTCTGTGATGATAATATTGTTGACTTTTGTTCTGTGATGATATTGTTGTTTTTTGTTCTGTGATTATATTGAATTGACCTGGAAATTAGAAATAACAGTAGTAGTACTGCATATGTTATACCTTATCACAGGCGGTTATTAACCAAAGGCTAGGCATGACTGTGAAAAACAATTATCACAGGCTGCTAGATACAAGTAAAGAAACATCTGTGATAACCTAATTTTCACAGGCGGAACTGTTATGGTAGAAACCGGCTGCGTTAAAGGGTCTTCACAGACGGCTGATGTAGGTAAACGTCCGTCTGTGATAACACCATTATCATAGACGGTTAGTTATGCTTCAATACCCGCCTGTGAAGACACATTATCATAGGCGGTTTGTTATGCTTCAATACCCGTCTGTGAAGACACATTATCATAAGCGGTTAGTTATGCTTCAATACCCATCCGTGAAGACACATTATCATATGCGGTTATTTATGCCTCAATACCCGTCTGTGAAGACACATTATCATAGGCGGTTAGTTATGCTTCAATACCCGTCTGTGAAGACACATTATCATAGGCTGTTAATTATGCTTCAATACCCGTCTGTGAAGACACATTATCATAGGCGGTTAGTTATGCTTCAATACCCGTCTGTGATAAGACATTTATCATAGGCGGTTATATATGCTGCACGACCCGCCTGTGATAAAGTATCTTCACAGGTGGCTATCCTAAGTAAAGAACCGTCTATTATAATGTGTCTTTAGAGGCGGCTAGCCTAAGTAAAGAACCGCCTATGATAATATGTCTTCACAGGCGGTATCACTTCCGCCTGTGAAATTGCGGATTATCACCGACTCTTCGTTTCAGGCGGTTTTAAAAGCAGTTTGTGATAATAGGTTTGGAGCCGCCTGTGATGAGGCTTATTGTAGCAGTGGATGCATGTTACACGTTAACCTGCATGCAGCATATACGCCAACTCATCTGACTATATATATGCGAATTCTCTCCTTCGTATGAATCGCCATTTCCCAAACATATGCTGCGAAACAACAGCGATATTCTTCGCTTAGAGGTCCAATTTCGCTCACTGGCCTGTTAAGGATTGTATTGGATGATGATCAAGTTACCTGCAAGGCTGGAATCGGGTGGAATCCAACTCATCACCCACGTGTTACATACAAGATGAGTTGCCACCACTGGGTCGTTAGGATAATCTTTGAAATTAATGAACCTGCTATTAACTGCATCGATCATGAGCTTTATGCTCCAATCAGACAAAATTCCATGTCAACATCGCACTGCATGCTAATCAATGTATTAAGTTACGTTCCGATCATGTAGATTTATGTTTACTAGATCACACTGACCAGGGTAGAGAAAGGATGGAAAAACCTCACTACTCGAGAGCGACTTGGCTAGTATGAGGATTTCTGTCGCGCTACTGGTTCGGGGAGATTTTCTGGAAAAAGGGATTTCTGTGTGCTCGATTCTGATGATGTTGCTCGAGTTTGGGAGGGTTTCTTGGAAAATGTTGATTCTGTTGTTGCACGAAGTCGAATTTCTTCGCTCGATACGGGGGTTGTCAGTACCCTGAGTATCGAATACCCTTTGGGACTGCAAAAAGACCAAAGGAACTTCACCTGTCTGAGTTGAAGACCTCCGAAGGCCCCACGTGTCATTTGAGACCGGATCTGCCCCCCTTATATGGTTAGTTCCGGTGCTGCCACGTGTATCCTGCAACCGGATCTACATTCCACTTGGAAAAGCTCTGGGCTAAATACATGTGCGGCACCTCCGGAACAAACCCCCGACAGAGGGAAGCTCCGGTACTGACATGTGTACAACAGCACCGGACCTACCTGTCCTAGAAGGTAAGCTCCGGAGCTACCACGCGTCCAACCGCCGGACCTTCAACTTCAAAAAGCAGACTGGTGGACCCCCAACGGCTCGGACCTTCAAGGGGCAATTAAAGACTTCAAGACCCGATTAAGTGTCTTTAATACCATCTTAATGACACACGATCGGAGGGCCCTTAATACCAGTAATGCCACTATCAAGGCAGGTTACTGTACTATTAAGGGTAATTAAGCTCATTAATTGTGTATTAAGCATCAATAACCGCCAGGGCCACATGTCGGATCAGGCTAACGATGTAACGACCAGTCCTTGTACTATAAAAGGACTGGTCGAGCGATACACAAGGGAGTCTCCGAGACTCTTCCAAACGTCCACACGAGTCTATACACGCCCACAAGCGCTCAAACACTCAATACAACAACTACACACCCCATGGAGTAGGGTATTATGCTTAGGCGGCCCGAACCACGTAAATTTTTGTGTCAACTTGCCATCGTGTTCTGAATCTCTGCGCACCCACAACCGAACTACAAACTCCGTGGGCTGCCAACGGTAGTACTAGGAGAATTGCCGGAACCAGACTCCGACAGTTGGCGTGCCAGGAAGGGGCTGCGCCCGAGATTCAAGGATGGTGAACTCTGCTGCTGGATTGTCCAACAGCAACCCTGTTGCGCAACCAATTGGAGGCAACCCCTCCAACATGCAGCAGCCAGCAGTTGCTGTGGCTCCAGCAGGAGTCATGCCACCGCCGCCACCGTCCGCACCGGCGAATCAAGCTGGACAGCGAGATGGGGCGTCTGCGTAGGTCACTGCATCGGCAAACAACAACCCTGAACATGCGCTCCATACTGCGCATGCTCTTCTCCAGCGTCCGCCGCCTCCAGGAGCATCTCAGGGGTGCAATGGAACAATGGATAGCTGATGTAGAACATTTGGTTACAGCAGCAGCCGATCGCATCAGCAACCAAGGTCCTCCCCCTCGGGGCGGGCCCCATCGCAGCCTCGTACTCTGTCGGGTAGACTTGGTCCGCACGCTTCACAACATAGGAGGCGTGCTGCATCTCAGCAGGCGATGTTGCTACCTTCCAGAGCACGATGTACCCACAAGATAACAAGGCTTTCGACTCATGACCTCTGGGCAGAGCTTGATCGCCGTTACTGGCAACAGGACGATCGCATCCATATCGAGCGCACTCGCGAGAGGCGAGAGGCTAGTGATTTTCCTGCTCCGGAGGGAGTAGGAGGCGGCTGTTCTACCCTGGCCATGCACCTACGTATGGTCAGATGGCCGCAGAAGTTCCGGCCTCACCTGCCGGAGAAATTTGACAGGACTGTCAATCCCGCTGAATTTGTTCAAATCTACTCCACCGCAATCCTTGCGATTGGAGGCAATGAGGCTGTTATGGCCAATTATTTCCCCGTGGCTTTGACTGGGACCGACAGGTCTTGGTTCATGAGCCTCCCGCTCCACTCCATCAAAAATTGGGCAGAATTGTGCCAACAGTTCACTGCCCACTTCGGGAGTTCATATACCCGACCAGGCACAGAACTGGACCTTTTTGCTATCAAGCAGAAGGGGGGAGAGTCCCTGCGATCCTTCATCTAGAGGTTCTCCCAGGTATGAAACACTATACATTGTATCTCAAGCACTTCTATTATTGTGGCATTTAGACAGGGCGTACGAGACAAGAAGATGCTGGAGAAGCTGGCGACCAAGGAAGTCACCAGTGTCACGGAACTCTTCAGCTTGGCAGACAAGTGCGACAAAGCTACGGAGGGCCGTGAAATGCACTCCAAACCACCTCTGGAGGATAATAAAAAGACCTCCAAGGGTGAAGCCACTACATCCGGGAGTGGTAAGAAGAAGAAAAAGTCCAATGGCAAGAAGAAGCCATCGGCCGGCACACCTTTAGCCGCTGCTGTCGCAGCTCCGGGTGGCCGGGGGCCATGCCCCGAGAAACGACTTCGGCTGTCATATGAAGACGGAGGCAGCTCCAAGATGTGGTGTCCTATACAAAAGACGAACAACCACAACCTGGAAGGTTACCAAGAGGTCCAGAACCTTGTTGAGCGCTACAACAAGCGTCGGGAAGAAGTTCCTTTCTGTCAAAGGGAAGGAAAACAAAAAGTCGACGAAGCTCCGGCTAAAGAGGAGTTAGGCTTTTAGGACCCCAAAAAGGTCCTGAAGGTTGTTTACACTTCCGTCGATGACGACACTGACGTCTCCAACAACGAGCGCCGGAAGACCATGAACACCATCTTTGGTGGTTCGTGGGACATCACCTCCCGCCGTGTCCTCAAGACAATGCAGCGGGACATGGCCTCACTAGCTCCTACTTCTAGGGCGGAGCCGCACCGGAAGTGGATGAACACTGCCATCACCTTCGATGCTTCGGACTGCCCTCGGAACATGATTGGAGCTGGCCAACTCCCATTGATGGTATCTCTGATTATCAACAACATCCAACTCTAGTATGTAATGGTGGACGTAGGTTCGGGGCTGAACCTCACAAGCTTCGAAGCTTTCATCAAGCTTCAACTCCGACCTTCGGATCTTCGCCCCTCCCGACCTTTCTCCGGAGTAGGTCCAAGGGCCATGACTCCACTCGGTGCTATTACTCTCCCGGTGACCTTCGGGACCCGGGAGAATTACCGCACTGAGAAGTTGGTCTTCGATGTGGCACAGATCAACTTACCATTCAACGCCATCTTGGGGAGACCAGCATTGTACAAATTCATGGCTGCTGCTCATTATGGCTATTTGGTGTTGAAGATGCCAACGCCAGCAGGTGTTCTTCGGATCCGTGGGGATCGCACCGCTGGAGTTACTGCTCTGGAAGAACTTCACACGCTTGCTACAGCGCAGGAGGTAGAATCCGGAAATGAGCAAGCTCTGAAACCCTCGAGCATTCATCATCGAGGCTCAACCTCCGCACCTCGTGTGCAACCAAGCGGCGACACCGACATTCCTATCAAAGTCATCCTAATTGGTTCTGATGCCGTTCAGACCACCCATATATCGGGAGGTCTGAATGACAAATAGGAACTCGTGCTCATCACTTTCCTTCGGGTTAATGTCGATGTGTTCGCCTGGCAACTGTCACAAATGTCTGAGATCCCTAGGGAAGTGATCGAGCACAACCTGAAGATTTATCCCGACGCTCGGCCTGTACATCAGAACCTCGGAAGCAATCAGCAGAGTGACAAAACTTCATACGTCAAGAAGTGAAGAAGTTGCTTGAAGCTGGATTCATCCGAGAAGTCTTCCACCCAAAATGGCTGGCAAACCCAGTCGTCGTACAAAGGCCGGCGGGAAGCTTCGGATGTGTATCGACTACACTACACTGAATAAGGCATGTCCAAAAGATCCATTCCCACTACTTAGAATAGATCAGATAGTGGATTCCACCTCCGACTGTGAATTACTGTGTTTCCTAGACGCATATTCTGGGTATCATCAAATCAGAATGTCTAGGGAAGATGAAGAACATACTTCTTTCATCATAGTAGATGAATTATATTGTTACACCGCCATGCCATTCGGTCTCAAAAACGCTGCTTCAATGTTTGTACAAGCTATGTACAAAACTTTTGGAGAGCTTATCAGAAATGTGGTGGATGTGTATGTTGATGACATCATCGTCAAGAACAAGAACAAGCAGTCATTCCTCGACACCTTGCAAGCTGTACTCGACAAGTTGCGAATCACACGCACGAAGCTGAACCCAGACAAGTGTGTCTTGAGAGTTAGCTCCGGAAAGCTTCTTGGCTTCTTGGTGAACCACTGAGGAATAGAAGCAAATCCAACGAAGATTAAAGATATTGAATACATGCGGCCACCAGCCCGCATCAAGGACGTCCAGAAGCTGACTGGATGTCTAGCTGCCCTCAGCCGGTTCATCACAAGATTGGCACAACAAGCGCTACCGTTCTTCAAGTTATTGAGGAAGTTCGGACCATTTCAATGGTTTGAAGAAGCAGAAAAGGCATTCCAGGAGCTGAAGCAGCTCCTCACCACTCTACCTACCTTGGTAGCTCCGAATCCTGGTGAGCCACTTCTGCTTTACATTTTGGCAACTGACAAAGTTGTCAGCATGGTCCTTGTTGCAGAAAGACTAGAACCATCTTCAGTTTAGGAATCCAGACCCCTTCGGGAGGGTTCAAAGCTACCTTAAGACGAGTTTGGGTCCCAGCTCCCAGACCCGGATCCTCAAGGCGAGATGCCAGAGGATCAACATCCTTCAAATGAAGAAGTTGCTGTTGCTGAGCAACAAGATCCGGACCCCTCCGGGAAGGTCCAGGTCACTGCAGAAGAAGCTTCGGGTTCTTCAAGCAAGAACCTGGAGGTCCACGACTAAGGTCCGGACCACTCCAGGAGGGTCCGGGTTGATGAGGAGGAAGCTCCGGGCCCCTTCGGGGGGGTTCGGACAGTTCAACGCCCAGTGTACTTCATCAGCGAAGTACTCCATGACGCCAAGACTCGGTACCTAGAGGTGCATAAGCTGCTCTACGCAGTTCTTATTGCTTCTAGGAAGCTCTGACACTACTTCCAAGCTCACAAGATGTCAGTGGTAACTTCTTATCCACTGCGTGCAATCTTGCATAACCCCAACTCTACTGGTAACATTGCAAAGTGGGCAGCGGAATTGGCTGAGTTCGACCTTGAATTCGTCCCAAGACAAGCGGTCAAGAGTCAACCATTGGCTGACTTCGTGGTGGAATGGACCCCCTCTCCATCAAATCCTGGGGGCCCCAGTGAGCAGAAGCTGGAACCCAAGGTTCTGGTTTTAACTGAGCCTCACTGGACTCTATACTTTGACGGCTTCGTGCAAGAACAGAGGGGGCGGAGCTGGAGTCCTTCTCCTCGCTCTGACCGGCGAGAAGGTCAAATACATGGTTCACCTTGACTTCAAGGCGAGCAACAACATGGCGGAGTATGAAGCACTAATCTATGGGCTCGAGGTGGCACTATCATATGGTGTCAAGCATCTGTTGGTAAAGGGTGACTCGCAGCTCGTCATAAAACAAGTCAAAGGTGAATACTGTTGCAACAACCCTCAACTGGCTGCATACCTACTTGAAGTCCAGAATCTTCAAAAGGACTTCGACGTCCTGGATCTTTGTCATGTCCAGCATCTTAACAACGCTGAACCGACGAACTCTTGACGAAAGCTTCAACCGGAGCTCCAGCACCCTACGGAACCTTCGTTTAGAGATTGTCAAAACCAACAGCTCAGCCTGTCGAACTGAGTGAAAGGGGCGAGACCAGCACCTCGAAGCTGGCGGTCCCGATGGCCCTGTTACCATGGCATCCATCAAGGGTCGTAGGTGCTGCAGGAAGCTCCGAGCAACCCAACACGCAAGACTCAAATGCTCAAGTTAGCTTTGATGCATGGATCTTGGAAATTCAGAGCTACTTGAAAGACAACTTCCTTCCTAAAGATAATGTATCCACTGACCGAATAGTCAGATTGGCTAAAAGATACACGCTGGTAGAAGGGGATCTCTACCACCGCGGTGCCCCTAATGCGGTGCTTTACAAGGGAAGAAGGCTGCGAGCTCCTCGCAGAAATCCATGGAGGCGAGTGTGGGAACCACGCGTCTTCCCGCACGCTGGTCTGTAAAACCTTCTGACATTGTTTTTACTGGACTACAACACTCCAGGATGCAACTGAGCTAGAGAAGAAATGC
Organism: Tuctoria greenei; assembly: GCA_036927565.1. Classification (NCBI taxonomy): domain Eukaryota; kingdom Viridiplantae; phylum Streptophyta; class Magnoliopsida; order Poales; family Poaceae; genus Tuctoria; species Tuctoria greenei. The sequence goes on along the minus strand of JAYESD010000001.1, from coordinate 42,758,184 downwards.
GAAGCATGCTAGTTTGATGCGAAGCAGATTCACACATCAGCTCATCCTCTACAAATGATACCTCCTGCATGGCCATTCGCTATGTGGGGGATGGATATCTTGGGACCTTTCCCATGAGCCGTCGGAGGTTACAAGTTCCTGTATGTTGCCATCGACAAGTTCACCAAATGGCCGGAAGCAACTCCAGTTGTGACAATAAACAAGCAATCAGCTATCAATTTATTGCAGTCCATCGTATGCAGATTTGGAGTCCCAAACAAGATCATAACTGATAATGGGACCCAATTCACAAGTTCTGCATTCCAAGGATATTGCGAAGACCTTAGCATTCAAGTTAGCTACGCTTCTGTAGCTCACCCAGCAAGCAATGGCCAAGCTAAGAGAGCAAATGCAGAAATCTTAAAAGGAATCAAGACGCACACATATGAGCGCCTAAAAAAACATGGAGCCAACTGGATTGAAGAGCTTTCGCCCACCCTGTGGGCAAACAGGACAACTCCAAATCGGTCAACTAGAGAGACACCCTTCTTCTTGGGGTACGGAGCTAAAGCAGTCCTTCCTACGGAAATCACCTTGGGGTCGCTCTGGGTCCAGACCTTCGACGATGCCATGCAGGATCAGCTCCGGCGTGAAGACCTTGACCTCGTTGAAGAGGGAAGGTGTCGAGCAACTTTTCAGAATGCCCGATACCGCCAAGCTCTTCGGCGCTATCACCAAAGGCATGTTCAAAGCCGACAGCTCGAGGAAGGCGATCTGGTGCTACGAAGAATACAAACTCGAGAAGAGTTAAACAAACTCTCCCCTAGCTGGGAAGGACCTTTCCGAGTGTTCAAAGTATCCCGTCCCGGATGAATTCGCTTGGCAACCGAGGACGGGACACCTCTCCCTAATCCTTGGAACATTGACCACCTCCGTAAGTTATACGCTTAATATCACGGAGGTGAGTCTGTAGTTACATGTGATGTATGTTATAGATTCATTGTATGGAGTCGGGTAGCTCCTTCAGGAGAACAGCCGGACCTTACCCGGAAGGTCCGCAAAGTTCAAGCAACACTTGTCATAGTCTTAGAACTAAACGTGTAGCTAGCTACCTTAGGTCAAACGAGAAACGAAACACACTTATCCTGATTCCATACCTTAAGAGTGTACTTGTTTCCCCTGTACCCCAGACCTATAATGGAAGACATCGTTGTGTGAAAACAGACTCCACGTGCATTTATTTTGTATAGGCTTAATATTTTTTATTTTTCTCTTTCTTGTCTATAACAAAATTGTGCAATTCTTAAGAAACTTTAGCTCGACCAATTCATATATAATTCAAGTTGCATTGCCAATTCTTCCGTGTCTAAACATTGTTAATGGTCTACTCGTCTGAATTCCGCCAAGCCAATCTAGGTCCGGAGTGTGCTATCGACTTAGCCTGGTCATGCACCCTAAGTACGCAACTCTACCTACACCCCAGCAGGCCGAAGTAAGGCGAGTCCAGAAACGATCAGACCTGGAGAAAACAAGCCAGTGCACTTGATTGTATGTAGAATTGTGTTCAACCTAAAAATTTCTTTCGGGAATAGTAAGCCGCGAACGAGTTATAGATGAGAAATGGATTTTACTATTTTTCTTGACTTCAGTGTGCAGGAAAAATAAAGATCTCATGATGATGGTGAATGAAGACGGAGCTACCAAAGCTCCGACACCTCCTAAGGTGGCCCGCTGTCAATGGTTAAAACATTGATAGTAGGAGTCGCCGGAGCTACCAAGTTCCGGCAAATCCAGGGGCTAGCCGTCAATGTGAAGAAAAGATGGTGGGAAGACTCCCCAGTGGGGTCTGCTGTCAACGCACCGCGTGTTGACAGTGGTCGCTGCCAGAGCAACCAAGCTCTGACAACCGCAGATGACTAACTGTCAATGCTCTACTTGTTAACAAGGGTCGCTGCCGGAGCTACTAAGCTCCGACAACCTCAGGGGGCCCCTACTATCAATGACTTCGGACCTACAAACTACAAGTCCGGAGCGTGCATGTCTTCAACAAACTGCTACATCCTCTTGGTACATGTTCAGAATCAAATTGTGTACATCTATCAGGGGGCCAAGTGGGAAAAAGGTGTTGAAGACAAAAAATGAAATTCATAAAATTCTTGGATTTCATTAATCTGGAGACAAGAGATTACAAAATTGGAGAAAAAGAAGAGAAGATACAAGTGAGAGCTACAAAGAGAGAGTCCTAGACCCTAAGGAAGAACGAGGCAACCTTGTGGGCAACATCCGACACGCTGGCTTGGGCGGCTTCCCCCACTCCGTCGATGGGGCCTTCAAGCACCGGGTCTAGTGGGAAGTGAGGATCCCGACTGGTATAACACGTCAGCATGAACTCTGTGATGTTCTTCGCTAGGGATTGTCCTTCGGTTTCCAACTGGTCCACGATGACATCGCCCATCTTGTAGAGCTTGTTGCCCGCAGAGCTCAATGCCTGAAACGCCAGGTCCATCTTCGGCTGGTCATCCGGACGCACGGGACTAAATCCCAGTGGCATCAGTGCATCATTGGCTTTGCTCAGGAAATCTCATACTTTTTGGGACTCCGCAACCCTTGAGCCTCGCAACTCTTCCAAGGACCTCTTGGTCGCTGCAAGCTCCGAATCCTCCCGGGCAAGGCGCTCGACCTCTTTGGCATTCTGCTGAATCTTTTCAGCAACCTACCTTTCAAGTTTACCGAGCTCCTCCTCTCATAGTTGGATCTTGTTCCGGCGGTCGACCAAGTCCTTCTCCCGGCACCGTACTTTCTTCTCCCTAGCAGCAATTTAATTCTCCCTCTTGTTGAGGTCATGTCCTTGCTGCCAGTCCTTCTTCTCCTCTTTCTCGCAGCGCTCCTCCAACTTCATGGTGCGCTCCGCGAGACTCTTGTCACCCAGAGTCAGCCTCTGAGTAAGCCCCTCCTCCCTGTTCACGAGGTCATCCCGCAGCTCTAGGAGTTTTTGCTCTTCATCTTCAAGTTTTTTCTCCCGTTCCTCAAGAGCCTCCTAGCGCTTGATGAGGCTGTCGTGGATGGCGCTGAGCTTCTATTGGGGGTCATTTCCTGCTTCATTAGCAGCCATGTCCTGTTCGTGGATGTCCCAAGACTGGTCGTTGAGGGATCGCGTCATGCTTTCCCTCTCATCCAGCAACTGACCCCAGTACTCCAACAGGACCTTCTCCCTTTTCACCCACTCCTTGTCGTCGGCCAGCCTCGTCTCCGCCAGATTGGTCTCGAATTGGAGCCGGTTGCGCCACCTCCTAAGGGTTCGGCGCTCCTCCTCGAGGGCCTTGTTTTCGTGGTAAAAAGTCAGCTGAACTTGATGAAGGATGGAGCAGGCATTGTCGATGGATAACGACAAAGGGATTGGCTCTAGACCTGACGGGGTCCTCTCCGCTGGCTCGAGCGGGTTCTCCATAACAAAAATCGGGTCCCACTCTACAAGAGAGGTCCCCTGAGCTTGCACGGCACTAGGGCCGCCCTTCGGGATAGCCTCGGCCGCCACCGAGGAAGGTCCTGTAGCAGAAGTTTCTACCTTCAGAGTCGGCTCCGAAGGTCCCGCCGCCAGGTCATCAGCAACTGGTCCCTCAAGCGGGGGACCGGCAGCTTCATCTTGGCACCCTGGCTCAGGCGCGGGCACCTCTGGAACCACCACCTCCAGGGCAGTCATTGAAGGTTCGACCGGAGCTGAAGCCACTTCCAGCTCCGACGCTAGCGCCTCCTCCACTGCCGGTTCAGGCGCTGGTGCTTCTACCGCCATTGGCTCGGGCGCCGGCACTTCTGCGACAACCGGCTTAGGTGCCGAAACTTCATCAACCACTGGCTTTACCGCCGGGGCTTCATCAACCACCAGCTCCACCGCTGGGGCTTCAACAACATCCGGCTTTAGGGCGGAACTGCAGCTACCTCCGACTCTGAGGCCGGAGCATCCATCATCTCAGCATCCAAACCCGAAGCTTCAACCTACAGGGCTGGTGTTGCTGATACATCTTAATTACCGTGGTCCGACGCTACAACGGGAGCTTCATGGGATGACTTGAGGTCAAGGACCATGAATGCTAGCGCCAGAGCTACCGCGGCCTAAGCCACCTCTTGGGGCGGTGCTGGAACTGGAGTCGGAGCTTTCGTCCGCAACATCAGTTGCTGCTATAGGAACCAGAGCTTCAGCCCCTTTCTTGGGCACCGTGTGGATGAAGGACGAAGAAACACAAAACATGGTTACAACAAAAACAATCAGCTGAGGTAAAAAACCAAATTTAACTTGGAAGGTTTCCGCTCCAGCTAGCGCGGAACCCCTTCACCGGACGCTTAGGACTGGACCCTGTCGCCACTGGTGTTGTAGCTCCGGAAGGCTCCACAGAGCTTGCTTCCACCGTCAGCGTCGTCTTGGTTGAGGCCCCCCTCGACTGAGAAGGACCTTCGGACCTAGAGCCCTCAGCTGGCCCTGGTACTCGAGCCACATGGCCGAAGCTACCGTCCCGAGGAGATGCCGATGCTGGAGTGGTTGCCGCCGCCAAAGACCTCCTCCACTGGGGAGAAGGAGCTGCCATTGAAGGAGCAGGTCTGACGGACCTCCCGTTAGAATGCTTCAACTTCTTCTTGCGGCTCAAGGGATCGGCCAACTCCTTGCCCTTGCCTATGACTTCAGCTCTTAGCTTCGGGGCGGGAGCGAAGCCACCTTCAAAAGCTCCGGGGATTGCCACCCCAGAGGTTGATCGCCTCTCCATCAGGCCCAAGTTGTCCAACAGCAGCATCTTCCTCCGGAGCTCTCTGCACTCCTCTGGTATCATGTTCAGTGGAAGGAAGGCCGCTGGTGGAGACACATCGCCAGGGCCAATGTTCCCATGCTAGAACTTCTTGAGATGGGTCTTCAAGGCTTCACCAGTCAAGTTGGTGCCCGAACCAACCTTGATGCGGTTGGTATTCATCTCACTGTTGAAAGCCCAAGCAGGACGCCCCCTAACCCTCAACGGGGCCCACCTGTTCATCAATAAGTTGCCGAAGACCATTTGAGGGGTCACCCCACCTTCGACACACTCCTGGATTCTGTCCAGAATGGGCATGTACTCCCTCAACAGCTCCGGCGCATCACTCCAAATGTCGGTGTCGATGCGGGGGAGGCCTTCAGGCAGTTCCAGCCTCTCGTGTCCCTCGACAGTGATGACCACCCAGTCTTTCTTCCAGTTGTCCCACTTGTCGGAAGGAAAGGACCTCAAGTACTTGAGGCGGGAGTTTTCCGTTTCACGAAGTAGTAGAAGCTGATGAACTCATCACTCTTCCCGGTGGGGTGGACACTGAAGAAAGTCCGGAACAACTCCACGCAAGGGGGGCACTCCCAACCACATCTCGCAAAGTGGACGAAAGTCGCCACCAGCAAGATTGAGTGGGGGCCGAGATGGTGGAGCTACAGACCATAAAAATCAAGCAGCATTAGAAAGAAAGTGGAGAAAGGCGGGATCAAACCCGCCATGGCGTACCCAAGGAAGTACACCATATCTTCGGCTCGCTCCTTCTCTAAGGGAAGCTTGCCACATCGAATGTCGTTGTTGAAGGAGTCATTAGACCAACCTATGTAGGTCCAGACCCTAGACAACTCCTTCTTGATCCCAATGCGGCTCTTGGGGAGTCCAAACTTCATCGCTGCACAGCAAGACGAGAGATGAAAATCAAGCGAAAGTTTGGAGAATTCGAGCGCAAATTCAAATAAGGCGTAAAGAATCCCCAAACGGTGCACGCTTTCCGTCTTAAGTAAGCCCCCGCAATGCTTGGATGGAAATCGCAGAGGAGTCGATGATACAGTTCAAAACTTCACCCTGCCAATGACAAGGGGACCCGTGGCCACCCCAACAATCAAGTCGAGGTCCTTACCCAAGACGAACAGTTTTCATGATGAAAGGCGGGAAGCCTAAGGGCAGCGGCCTGACAGGGCGTGCAGGACTGATATAGTTTTCATATCGGGAACCGGCGACCTTCAATTGCATGAGATCCGCACGCTCAAATATCACCTTCCGCATCCTGGACATGCCACGCGGTGATGGTTTAACTACGAACTACCGCCAACAGCACATCCAAAGACCCTTGAAGACACGGCTCAAAAACCGAAAGATGGACCCACCTTAGGCAGAACGACTTGATCCAAAAGGTCTCTCCCAGAGGTGGGCCCAGGGGGCTACTATCGGTACCCTGTGTACCGAATACCCCTTGGGACTACAAAAAGACCAAAGGAACTTCACCTGTCTGAGTTGAAGACCTCCGAAAGCCCCACGTGTCATTTGGGACCGGACCTGCCTCCCTTCTATGGTTAGTCCCAGTGCTGCCACGTGTATCCTGCAACCGGATCTACATCCCACACATGGGAAAGCTCCGGGCTAAATACCTGTGCGGCACCTCCAGACCTAACCCCCGACAGAGGGAAGCTTCGGTACTGACACGTGTATAACAGCACCAAACCTACCCGTCCTAGATGGTAAGCTCCGGAGCTGCCACGCGTCCAACCGTCGAACCTTCAACTTCAACAAGCAGACTGGTGGACCCCCAACGGCTCGGACCTTCAAGGGGCAATTAAAGACTTCAAGACCCGATTAAGTGTCATTAATACCATCATCATGAGACACTATCGGAGGGCCCTTAATACCAGTAATGCCACTGTCAAGGCATGTTATTGTACTATTAAGGGTAATTAAGCTCATTAATTGTGTATTAAGCATCAATAACCGCCAGGGCCACATGTCGGTCCAGGCTAACGATGTAACGACCAGTCCGTGTACTATAAAAGGACTGGTCAAGCGATACACAAGGGAGGCTCCGAGACTCTTCAGACTTCCACACAAGTCTACACACGCCCACAAGCGCTTAGACGCTCGATACAATAACTACACACCCCGTGGAGTAGGGTATTACGCTTAGGCGACTCGAACCACGTAAATATTTGTGTCAACTTGCCATCGTGTTCTGAATCTCTGCGGGCCCACAACCGAACTACAAACTCCGCGGGCTGCCAACGGTAGTATCGGGAGAATTGCCGGAACCAGACTCCGACAGGGGTTCTCGGAAGTTTGAAGGCGTGGTCTGATCTTCATGGATCTGGCAGAATTTTGGAAAACCCTAGGGTGATCAAAGAAAAAGTGGAGGATGGAGGTTTAACCCTAGGATTTTCCTCGTCTTCTCTGTCGTCTTTTCTTTCTTGCCCCGATCTTGAGCGCTAGTGTGATCACTTTTGGTGGAAAACTCAAACCTATCTCTAGGCCCTCAAATCCGTCCTTGCTCCTACCATCATGAGTGACATTGAGGGTCGAGGCAGAGGTACTGGTAGTGGTCAAAGCAAGGAGGTCGTAGTGGTGGAGGCGGTGGCCGTGGTTGGGACGCTGGTGGAGGCGGTGGATGCGGTTGGGAGTATGGTGGTGGTGGTGGTCGTGGTTGGGAGGCTTGTGGAGGCGGTGGCCGTGGGTGGGAGACTGGAGGAGGACGGGGACGGGATATTGGCAGATCTGGATGGAGAGCCCTTTGGTATTGTGGTGCTGATGGCCGGGGAAGAGGTGGAGATGGACGTGGAAGGGGCTACTTTTCTTGGTAGCGGGATCAGGCACTACAATCTCATGGCGATTCTGGCCAAGCTGACTTCATCAAGGAGCAAATTGATTCTGAAGACAAGCAAGGTGCAAGTTCTAACTCGGCTAAATGGGAAGAAAAAACTGCTGATTCGATTGTGAAGATGAAAGGCAAGGAAGTGGTTGATCAGCAAGATTTGCTCGAGGGTGATGACAAGGTGCATCACTGCTACAGATGTGGTGCTGCAGATCACATTTCTTACTTCTGTACTTCAATGAAGAGATGTGAGAAGTGTGGTAGAATGGGTCATGAAACTGCTTAGTGCTTCACCAAGCTGCCTTGGGAACATTCTGCACAACTCTGTGCTGCTCAAGTGCCTAGTCAGAGCTTTTTTGTCATACCTGACTGTCCTTCTAATGCTACTCTGAAGGAAAGAATGAATATAGTAGTAATCAAGGTTTGGAGCGGTGAGGTAACTAAAAAACAGATTGAGGTAGAGTTCATGAAGAAGTATGGATCTTCTACTTGGATGTGGAAGGCTACTGTTGTGGATAATAACACTTTTACTATGAAATTTCCTTCAGCTCAAACCATTCAAGATTGCAGCCATTTAAATTGGGGATGACAACTACAATTGCATACATTACTGTTAGCCCATGGTCTCCTGCTATGGGTGCAACTGGTGAGTTACAATCTACTTGGTTTCGCTTTGAGGGTGTGCCTTATGATAAACGCTGTGATGAAACTATATATTATGTTGTTTCACTGGTGGGAGTCGCCTTGGAAGTGGATAAGAGCTCTCTAAGAAGAATTGACTATGTCAGAGCAAGAATAGGATGTAGAGATGTTTCAAAAGTTCCTGCTCAAGCAGAGTGTACAATTGTACCTCATTTCTATATGTTTCACTATGAAAGGGAGGGGGGGATGTTATAAAAGAAGCCAGAACAGGAAAGCTCAACCAGTGGATGACCTGTGTGCTGAGATCAAGAAGAAAGCTAAATGGGACACAGGACATGGCCATGAGGGGCAATCTTCATCTAAAGGAAATAATCAAGATGTGGGGCATAAATCTGCACCAGGTAAATTCAGAGATGATGGATACAAAGGTAAAACTGTTGTACCTGAAATGATGGAAGAAGGAGCAAAAGGGAATGATGCGGTTGAGTTGGTAGATGATGAAAATCTAACTGTTGGAGAGAAGCACAAACAATGCTTGACCACTAAAGAAAAAAGGTTGGAGGAGGAAAATGAAGACAATGTGTTAGCTATATATTGGGATACTAATGAAGATGACCTTCTGGATGATGACGAGTTGGAGACCAACAACAACAAAATTATCAGAATGGCTGCTTGCTCTCACTTTGGTTATACTAGGGAGACCAAAGGTGATCTACTCTTACTGAAGAAGGGGCTGAAAGATGACAATCTGAATATGAAGTTTGCTGACACAACAAAAGGATCGCCTACATGGGAATATGTCACTGAGGAACAGAGGCTACAGATTCTCAAACAGAGTAAAAGAGTGGAAGAAAAGATGATGGAGAAAGTAAGAGAATGGAAATCTAAAGAATTAAGCAAGAAGATGAAGCTTTAAGGTACGGAAAATTCTAACTCCTTTGCTATTTTGAATAATAGAGATATCATGTAATTAGCTAGTAAAATGGGTGTTACTGTGCTAGAAAGTGATTTTGATAAAATTGATATTATGAAGGATATAGAACTAGCCAGAATTGAGATATATGATAAAAATATAAAAGAACAAAATGATAAAGGAAAGAAGAATGTGGAAGATAATAATAAGCAAACTCAAGATGATGTGTTAATGTTAGAATGGTTTGGTGACAACTGTCAAAATGTGGAGACTGAAAACATTGATGAAGAAGAAAATAATAAAGGTAACAAAAAGATTGGGAAAGGAAGAAAAGAAAAGCTGGAAGGAAAAAACAAAAAAGCAGTAAGAAGGAGCTTGAGGACTGGACCTTCAATTTATAGGAAATCTGACCATCAGGAAGATCCTGGGTCCAAAATATAGCTAATAAAAAAATAGTTTAAAAAGAATGGTCTTTTCTGGAATCGTAGGGGTTTGAGGAAGAAGGGGATGTATTCATATATGCAATATTTGAAAAAGGAGTTTGAGTTTGATTTTATTTGCATTCAAGAAACAATGGTTTAGGAGTATAGTGAATCTTTGTTTAGATGTATGGATCAAAGACAAGATTATGATTGGCAGTATATCCCTGCTAAGGGAAGATCAGGGGGGTTGTTGACAGGAATTAAAAATGCTTGTTTTGACTTGATTGCTGTGTTTAAAGGTCAGTTTACTTTGCAAGTAGATTTGAAAGATAAGAATAAAAACATAAACTGGAGTGTAATTAATGCTTATGGACCTGCCCATGATAATGAGAAAGAGGATTTCATTAAAGAATTGGCTAGTTTGTGTAATTTTAATAGACTTCCTTTTATAATTGGTGGTGATTTTAATATAGTAAGATCTCATAATGAGAAGAATAAGAATTTTCAGTCCAGCAAATATATTGATCTGTTCAATTATATTATTAATGTATATGATATGCATATGTCCAGTAGAAAAGGCGAACGGGAAGCATTACCTTCCCCCAGCCAGCTACAACTTGACGCTAGAAGAGAAAAAAGCAATTTGCGAATGCTTGCGTGGGATCAAAGTGCCCACAAGTTTCTCATCCAATATCCGCAAACTAGTCTCGATGAAAGACTTGTCTTTATTTGGTTATAATTCTCACAACTGTCACATGATGATGACAGTTTTCCTTGCCATTGCAATAAGAGTAATCAAACTTGAGCATATAAAAGTTGTCATCACACGTTTGTGTTACTTCTTCAATACAGTATCACAAAAGGTGATAGCACGTGAAGATTTAGACTATCTTCAAACATACATCGTCGAGACAATGTGCAAGCTTGGGATGTGTTTCCCACCATCCTTTTTTGATATGCAAATACACCTAATCATACATCCTGTTGATCAAATAAAAGCATTGGGGCCACTATATTTACATCATATGTTTTCGTTGGAGAGATATTTAGGAGTATTAAAAGGTTATGTGTGGAACCGTGCTCACCCAGAGGGTTCAATTATGGAAGGATACACCACTGAAGAAGTGATTGAGGGTTGCGCTGATTACATCAAAGATGGAAAATCGATAGGTGTGCCTATACCGGTACATGAGGGTAGGCTACGTGGGAGAGGCAAAGTGGGTAAGAAAACTTTTATTGTTCAAGATTACAAGAATGTACACCGTGCACATTTTGGTGTACTACAACAGCTCGCAATAGCTGAGTCGTACATCGAGGAACACCAAATTGAGCTTCGTGATAAAAACCAAGACCGCACAGAGGACTGGATCATGAAAGAGCACAGAAGATGTGTCACTGAATGGTTAATGGACAAAAATATATCATACGGAAACACTATAGAAGAGGCAACAATGAAGAAGTTAGCTTCTGGCCCATCTGCTTTGGTAACATCATGGCAAGCATATGACATCAATGGTTACACATTTTACACTAAAAAAATGGTAAGAGTGTTGCACAAAATAGTGGTGTTCGTATTGAGGCTTATGATTCACAAGGGCAGAAGACCACATACTTCGGGTTCATAGAGGAAATATGGGAACTCGATTATGGCGAAAGAATGGTAATGCCCATATTTAAGTGCCAATGGGTCAAACATCCTGATGGTTTGAAAGTGGACAATTACGGGCTGACACTGGTAGACTAGAATAAAGTGGGTTACAAAGATGATCTGTGGGTTCTCGCCGATAATGTTGCACAAGTTTTTTATGTTCAAGATCCAGAAACTGAGAAGTTGCACGCAGTTGTTTCTGGAAAGCAAAATATTGTTGGGGTTGAGAATGTGGGAGATAATGAATAGGAATATAATCAGTATGAAGAGATGTACCTTTTCACCGAACCAGAAAACATCAAGCGTGTAGAGAGAAGCATTAAAAAGAATTGGAAACCCTATATGCGAGAAGATGTCAATGCTGGAAAAAATGTATATAGCAATGCGAGATGATATATATTGTATATATTTGTATCTTCTGAAATCAACTTAGAACAATATTGGTATATGGATTGTGTCCTTTTGCATTTGTGTACATATGCGTTTGGACTCAATAATTTGGAAGTTTGGAAGTTTGATATTTCAGATAATGATGTCTCGGGCGTGTAGCCGATTGAAGGAGGAGCGCTTGGCGTGGCGCAAGAACCATCCCCATGTATGTACATATGGCACACCGGCCGCATGGTTGTATATACATATGTATCTGTAATGGACTGATGAACTTAACTGTAGTTTGTTTTTCCATCTTGTTTGTTTTTGGTATTTTCAATTTCTCCGCGTAGGGTTTCTCTGCGAAGCCTGAATTGGGAGATTTATTGAAGTGGCAGTGCATCGTCCCCGGTAAATAAGGGGTAAGTCATGAATAACAAGCACAATATGAGTTTAACCATCGTCCTCCTATTAATAAATTTCTTTTGCAGACTGAATGGGAAGATGGTTACTACCCCCTGACAATCTCCTTCTCTGAGGACTATCCCTTGGTGCCTCCAAGATGCGCCTTTCCAGTTGGGTTCTTCCACCCAAATGTCCATCGTTCGGGAGCACTCTGCATCGGGATTCTCGATCAAGAGACTGTAAGATAGACCTATTTTGTTCATGTAATTATTACTTATAATTGTTGTCGAACTTATTTGAACTGGTTTCTTATATTGCTTAAATTATATTTCGTAGGGGTGGTGCAGTGCTTTTACAATCAAAACTATACTACTTGAAGTTCAGCGTTTGTTGCATCAGCCAAATGTGCCTGATGTTGAAAATGATTGCTATAATCTACTTATCAAGGTTAGATGACACTTTGACTTAGTGACCAATGTAGGTTATTCATTCCTCCTTCGACATTTGTTAATTTAAATAATGTCAATTTTTTCAGGATCCAGCGGAATATAAGAGACGTGTTCGAGAGCAAGCAGGACGGTACAATTTAGATTGATCGATGGGAGCTTCATCGTCGATCTACAATGAATGTAGCATGATTTTTGTTCAGTGTGAAGAAATTATCTTTGAACAATTGTAAAGCCTCTAATGGTGTATTATCACAATTAAGCCACCCGAACTGGTGATCAAGCATTTCCTATAATGCATTACTGTACTAGTATCCGCTCATCTGTGTTTTTTTCCTAATACAATTTTCCCTGCAACGACTACATACGGTTGTGATAATTGCAACGACTACATCCCTGTAATTTCAATGAAAACCGCTTGTGATAATTGAACAACTACATACGGTTCTTAAACAATGACTGCCACTAAAAATACATGATCTTCTCAGACCGTTGTTAACCAAGAACCGTCTATGAAGTTCATTGCATTACATGCGGTTATTAATTAAGAACCGTCAACGAAGATCATGTATTTACCCAAGCGGTTGTTATTTAAAATCCATCTATGAAGTTCATTGCATTATAGAAGGTTCTTAATTAAGAACTGCCAATGAAGATCTTGTATTTACCCAGACGGTTGTTTATTAAAATTCACCTGTAAAGTTCATTGCATTACAGACGGTTCTTAATTAAGAACCGTCTATGGAGATCATGTATTTACCCAGGCGGTTGTTTCTTAAAATCCGTCTGTGAAGTTCATTGTTTTACGGATGGTTCTTAATTAAGAACCGTCTATGAAGATCATGTATTTACCCAGACGGTTGTTCTTTAAAATCCGTCTGTGTTGTTCTGTCATCACAGGCGGTTATTATATCATTCGTCATCACAGTCGTATATTTTTAAGGATCGCCTGTGTTTGAAAATTTGAGACACCTGTAAAAATGCTTTTTGTAGTAGTGATGAGAGAGATTAAATCTGTTGGTTCTTCTTTTGGAGGGGATTTTCTAATGAAAGGATAGGTTTAGGCCCGATCTTCCGAGAGGTAAGGATATGTCGATTGAGGTGGAGATCTCGACGTTGATGATCCGAGGCTCTCGAGTAGAACACGAAAAACCTCTGCAATCACTACACCACCACTGCGGTTGTTATCAACCGTGCTGCACACGATTGACCTTGCCAAGAAGGCTAATCCCTGCAAGTGCAACCGAGAACACAAGCAAGAACAAGGTAGACACGATCCGAAATCGCGAAGTTGGGGTCTCACAAACTGTAGAACGACGATATTATTGATCTAAGCAAAATCCAATTGTTCATGGTGGCTACTATGGAGTATATATAGGTGGGAGGACGTCCAAGGGGGTGTTGGGGTCGTGAACTAACCCTAAGATACAAAAATAATGGACTTAGACTTGATACGTGGCCCAATGGCCAATACGGTGGCGCAGCATCCTGACAGATTCTGTACTTGATTTTGTTTCAACGATTCCCGTCGACTCCGAAGGAATTTTGATATGGGACCAGCGCCTTTGGAAAGTTTATCCTCTCCCCTTTCCGTTCTTATGTAGAACGTACGAAACGGAGTTCGTATGCATCCTGGGCGTCCGTCTTAGTGCGTACTTCTCCTGAACTCCGAGTTGGATACGATTTTGAGTTTGGTTCGGTTTCCATCTTCTTTGAACGAATTCTCTGGTCTTCCACGTCCCTAATACTTCCTCCAAGTACTCCTTGAACCTCTCCATTGATCCTAATCACAATTAAATCATTAAGTAGCAATCTATGCTTAAAAACATATAAGGAAATATATAAGAACGAGCTCACCTCTGAAATTAATTGTTGTGTATGAACTCTATTGATTGCATCTTGTATGTTCAATGGAGTGTTGTTTGTATCCATGGAAGTGATGTCCTCATCATCCACCCCTTCTTTAATTGGAGTCATCCTCAACTCAAGTTCATCTTCTCTTATGTGTTGGTCCAAATGTGCAACGCTATCAAATCTTTTTGTATGCATGAATGGAGGAGGCCAAGGTGGTGGACGACATAGTGTGCCATCTTGATCTTGTCCATCAAATAAGAGTGCACATTCACTTGAGCCAGGATCCCAAATAAATAATCATTGTGTCATGTTTGTAGGTGCAATGATAACGTGCATGATCTCATCATTTTCCCTTTGGCTAATATAATTAAAAAACCTAGGGTCATATCAGATCATAATCCTATCATTGTCAGGATTAATGAGAAGAGGAAATATAGTAAAAGATTCTCTTTCCGTTTTGAAATTAATTGGTTAAAAAAATGAAGAATTCAAAAAAAGGTTCAAAGAATTTGGGGGGAACCAACAAAAGATAAAGATACCTTAGGAAGGTTTCTATTCAGATTAAAAAATTTCAAAAAGAATTAAAAGGTTGGGGTTTTAACTTGGCTGGGCAGCAAAAAAAAAAAAAGAAAACAAGAGATTCAGTCAATCATAAAATGGCTGGAGGAAAAAGAAGAATATGAACCTTTAAATGAAGAGGAAATTATAGAAAGAATTACAGTTCAAAAGTAGAATTTGGACATTTTGGAACAAGAGGAGATCTACTGGTTTAATAGGAGCAAAGAAAATTGGTTGCTTAAGGGGGATTTAAACACTGAATACTCTCACATGATAGCTAATGGGAATAGAAGAAAGAAGATGATTTTTAGCTTAAAAGATGGAAATAAAGACATCACTGGGAATTCATAGTTACTAAAACATGCAACAAATTATTACAAAAAGCTTTTTGGAAAGGAGGAAGGAAATGCTTTTAGTTTACAACAGTCTTTATGGAGGGATGATCAGAACATATATATATTAGAAAATCATGCTTTGACTAGTCCTTTTGATTAAAAAAAATCAAAACAGCTTTTTTGACATGGTGAAAAATAAGGCTCCTGGACCTCATCAGATTCCTATTGAGTTTTATCAAAGCTGTTGGGATATTATTAAACCAGATATATTAGAGATGTTCCATAACTTTTACAAAGGTAATTTGTATATTAAAAGACTTAACTATGGAGTTATAACTTTGTTACCTAAAACAAAGGAAGCAGAGAAAATTCAGCATTACCGGCCAATCTATTTATTAAACTATGTGTATAAATGGTTCACTAAAGTTTTGACTTTGAGGTTAGAAGTAGTGGTGGACAAAGTTATTCATGAAGTATGATCTACTTTTATAAAAAAAAAGAAACATCATGAATGGAGTTTTAACACTTCATGAGATATTACATCATACTAAGCGAACTGTGTGTATAAATTGGTTCACTAAAGTTTTGACTTTGAGGTTAGAAGTAGTGGTAGACAAAGTTATTCATGAAGTACGATCTACTTTTATTAAAAAAGGAAACATCATGAATAGAGTTTTAACACTGCATGAGATATTACATCATACTAAGCGGAAAAAGAATGAAATAGGTATTATTTTGAAACTAGATTTTGATAAGGCGTACGATAGAGTTAATTGGGATTTCCTTTTTTCATGTCTACAATATTGTGACACCTGGTTCCGAATATGAACCAAGCGTAACGCATATGTGTGCCCAGGAAGTTCATCACACATATACGGTTGCATCACAAATGATATATAGAATTTAACCACGTCTCAACTATTAAATAAGTACTTTATTACAATAATGCAATAGTTCACAAAGGACAAAACTCTAATTAACGCAGCAGAAAATAAACTAAGCAGCACGACTCCATTCCACATGCAATTGATGGCAGTACGCAACCTAGTACTCCGCGTGAGTACGTGTGGGGGGGATTGCAAGGGTGAGTACGTGTCGTACTCAGCAAGTGTGGAAATAGATGACATGTGGCTAAACAAATGATTGGAATAAAAAGGCTAATTGCAAAAAAGTACATTTTATAAACATGTAAAAGCAACCTATCATGTCTATGTGAGTTTATTTCCCTTCATGACCCAAATAATTATCATACCATAAATCCAACAATTCTTATTTACCATCGCAATCCATTAATACCAGACAACCATTAAATTAATACCATATGCAAATTCTATATTCACTCATGTACCGACTATACTCAAGTGACAATCAAACCATACCAACCATCCCAAAATTCCAAGTCCCTCTAATCATGGAAGTTGTCCAGGTGCTCTTAACTGGGACCACGACTATCATGATAGTTTTTAACACTCTGCAGAGGTTGTACCACTTTACCCACATGTTCGTGATTTCATCTCCTTTCGGTGACTAAGAACCTCTATGTTGCCATGTCACACTTCCGTTGGTGTGCAGCCAAGAGATCACAAAATAACCTTTCAAAAGGGACTACTAGTATGTATGGGCCCACTAAGGTTTCACCGGTAGGCTTGAATCTCCATTCTCCCACCCACGGGCCCCCTCGTGTGCCATGCGGATCCCAGGGCAGTCCTCCTCGACTCCCATTCCCCGCGCCATCCAATGGTCCATACAATACTAGCAGCGCTCCTAATTATTCAGCTATGCCGCACCCATACTTGGCCTTGTGGTGACACTGTTGTCCTGGCATATTCTCGCATGAACCAATCCTTAGATCTAAGGCAAGCAAAACCACCATATCTTCCAACCCATTCCAAAAAATCATGCTTGCTTAGATCTCCTAAATTCCATGTTGCTAAATTAATCATCATCTTATTACCATCCCAAGTTGTCATGATCAAAGTTGTAAAACACATTATTTAAGTTACCCATAACCCATGTAGCGATGCAGTGCAAAAAGAAAAATACTCATACCTGACTGATCATGTATATCCCGTCGACAGGGGGTGGCAACAACGCTAGTAAACTCCTACGTATGGGTTTCCCATCATATTGACACAAGCATGCAAGTTCGCAAACAAAACATTTAATAAAACAGGATCAATATGATAAAGGACACTTGCCTTGCTCCAACGGATGGGGTTGCTCAAGTGCTTCAAAGTCTTGGTTTTGGAAATCCTCGTATACGGCCTCTTGAACACGTCCCTCATAGATGCGATGGCTTCAAAGATCGCGGGATGGGGACGACGCGTAGACGAAGTAGATGGCACAAGGTCCTCCGGCGACACAACGATGGTGACGCGACGAACTCCGGCGGACCACGGCACCCTCCTCTTCTCTCTCTTTCTTTTCTCTCTTCTTCCCTGGCGGCACAGCTCCTGGTGCCTCTGTTCTTTTCTCTACCGCTAGGGCTTTTCTCCCTTTTCTTGAAGGCCGCAGCATTTTCTGGCATTGGGAAAAAATACGAGGTCTTCGGCCGTATTTATAGGCGCGGTATTAATTGGCTAGAGGCCGACTCGACGCAGGGCCGGCGTGCGGCGCGCTAGCACGGTTGAGGCCGAGGCAGGCGCGGTCGGCGCGCTGGGCGCGTGCGTCCGACCCGGCCACGGGACGCACGGCTGACTCGGCCAGCGCGGGGCGCGACTGGCACGCGGGCCCCAGCGCGGGGCGCGCTCGGGCAGTCACCGCTGGTTGGACCGGTTTGGCCTAGCCAGCGGGCGGGGTTTTCTTTTTTCTCTTTCATATATAAATACTAATATATATTATTATTTTTTATATACATACTTTCTTTTTTTATTATCATATATTTTATTATTTACATGTATGTATTATTATTATATTTTATTTATTTATATATATTTCTTTTTATTGTTTTATATCATTGATTATTATTTATTTGTATTTATTCCCTAATGCATGGTTTATGCTAAAATTTTCTTTTTCTTCTTTTGCTACAAAACGTTTGCACATGTATGCTTTATATTTTATTATCTTTCTTTTACTCCATTAATGTTTAATGCATGAACATGTATGCAATTCATGATGCAAAGATTTAGGGTGTTACAAACCTAGCCCCCTTAAAGTGAATCTCGCCCTCGAGATTCGATAGCGTGGAGAAAAGATGAGGGAATTCTGCCTTCAAGTCTTCTTCACATTCCCACTTAGCTTCGGCTTCCATATGGTGTTTCCATTGCACTTTGCACCAATGAGTCCTCTTATTCCTCGTGACCCTTTCCTTTACGTCCAAGATCTTGATAGGTTGCTCGACATAGGACAAATCCTCTTGAAGTTCTAACTCGTCCATCGGCACTTGTTCTTCCGGTACCCTTAGACACTTCTTGAGTTGAAAGACGTGAACACGTCGTGTACATCGGAGAGATACGTCGGCATCTCAAGTCGATATGCTACTTCTCCTTGTTTGTCCAAAATCATGAATGGTCCGATGTAACGTGGTGCCAGTTTTCCTTTGACGTTAAACCATCGCTGACCTCGGATAGATGACACTTTGAGGTATACAAAATCTCCAACTTTGAAAGTCAGACTCCTTCGCCTATTATCCGCATAACCTTTCTGTCGAGATTGGGCAACCTTTAAGTTTTTACGTATTATTTGAACTTGTCTCTCAGCATCCTGTAACACATCAGGACCAAATACTTGATTCTCCCCGGTTTCATTCCATAACAAGGGTGTCCTACACTTCCTTCCATACAATGCTTTGTAGGGTGACATTTTCAAACTGGCTTGGTAGCTATTGTTGTATGAGAATTCAGCATACGACAAACTTTTATCCCAACTTTTCCGATGCTTTAAAGCACAAGCTCTTAACCTGTCTTCCAAAATTTGGTTGGTCCTCTCGGTTTGTCCATCTGTTTGAGGGTGATATGCCGAACTGAAGTTCAACCTTGTTCCCATTGCTTCATGCAATTTCTGCCAAAATCTGGAGGTAAACTGAGAACCTTGGTCCGAGACTATTTTCTTTGGAACTCCATGTCGGCACACAATATGCTCCATGTATATTTTGGCCAATTGTGCAGCTGTATATTTGGTCTTCACGGGGACAAAATGAGCTGACTTTGTTAAGCAATCCACAATTACCCAAATTGAGTCGTAACCCAACTATGAAGTCCATTCCAATTTCTTCCCACTTCCATTCTGGAATCTTCAACGGTTGCAATAATCCGGCTGGCCTTTGATGTTCCGCCTTCACTCGTTGGCACACGTCGCACAATGCTACATATTCAGCTATGTCCTTTTTCATGCTAGCCAACCAATAACATGTATTTAAGTCCTTGTACATCTTCATACAACCGGGATGAATTGAGTAAGGGGAGTCATGTGCCTCCTTCAATATTGTTTCCCGAATATGCCTAACATTTGGTACCACAATCCTCTTTCCAAGCCATTTCAAGGAAACTCCGAATTTCCTTGACATTCTGTGGCGGTTCCCACTTAAGCACATCTCTCACTTTCCCTGGGTCAACTGATACTCCTCCTCCAGAAATAATATGGCCTAAGAAAGAAACTTCCCGTAACCAGAATTGACATTTACTGAACTTGGCATACAATTGGTTTTCCCGTAGCTTGTGCAATGTAAGCTTCAAGTGTTCCTCATGTTCTTCCTCGCTTCTCGAGTATATCATAATGTCATCGATGAACACTACGACGAACTTACACAAATATTCCATGAAGACCTTATTCATGAGATACATAAAGTACGCAGGTGCGTTCGTCAATCCAAATGACATGACGGTGTACTCATAGGACCCATATCGTGTCCAAAATGCTGTCTTGGGTATATCCGATGGTCTAATATTCATTTGGAAGTATCCTGACCGCAAGTCGATCTTGGAGAAAATACAGGCACCCTTCATTTGGTCGAACAAATCCTCTATACAGGGCAGTGAGTACTTGTTCTTAATTGTCACTTCGTTGAGAGACCTATAGTCCACACACATCCTCTGGTTTCCATCCTTCTTATCTACGAAGAGCACTGGTGCTCCCCAGGGGGGTGAGCATGGGCGTATAAAACCCTTCTCTCGCTGCTCTTGAATTTCCTTCTTGAGCTCTGCTAATTCCTTAGGAGGCATCCTATACGGCCTCTTAGCTATAGGTGCAGTTACAGGTATCAACTCAATGGCGAATTCTATGTCACGATCAGGTGGCATACCTGGCAACTCATCTAGAAACACATCCGGGTACTCGTGAACGATCGAAATGCTTTCCAATGTCACACCTTCCACTTGATTGAGCATTGCCTTCTCTCTTGTAGGTTGGGCTGCCTCAACTTCAATGCGTGTACCATGTTCACTTGTCAACTGCACAATGCTCTCAGCATATTGAATGATTCCATTATACTTGCTCAACCAGTCCAATCCAAGTATTATGTCTATTCCTTGCGAGTCCAAGACTATGAGGGTTGCGAGAAAGTATACCCCCCTTATTTTAATGCTTACTTTCGGACATACTATATTTGTCCTCATCTCTCCGCCAGGAGAACTTACTAGCATAGTTTGCTTCATATGAGATATAGGCAAATTGTACTTGGCAACATACTTTGACGACATGAATGAATGAGATGCTCCCGAATCAAATAAAACAGTCACGGGGTTGGAGTTGGTGAGGAACATACCAATCACGACGTCATCAACTTGTTGGGCTTCCTCAGTGGAGACATGATTCACATTGCCACGAGCAAAATTCTACTGTCCATGGTTGCCTTGTGGTGCTCCTCCATTTGGCTGCGGGTAATTTGGCCTTGGTGCATTGTTCATCAGTACATAGTTTCTTCTGGGGCATTGACTTGCAAAGTGCCCGGGCTCTCCACACACATAGCATGTCTTACTGCCCGTAGCATTAGGGAAGCTTGGGCGCAGCTGTTTTTGAGCATTTGCCGCCATGTTAGGACGCGGCGCAGGTGGCTCAGGATAGCGAGGCGATTGCATGGCGGGGAGTTGTTGCGGTGGCTGATTTGGGCGCGGTGGATAAGCAGTGCGGTATGCAGGAGCAGATGGGTTGTAGTATGGTGCAGTTGGTGGTGCATAGCGGGGACGAACATTGCTTCCTTGCTGCGGTCCATGATGTGGCATTTTCCTATTGTTGTCCTGCTCCATCTCACGAATCTTGTTCTCAACCATAATAGCCTTGTCAACCAGCTTTTGGAAGTTTGGATAGTCAGTATTGAGCAACTAGACCTGAATTTCATTGTTGAGACCCCTCATAAACAGATACCGCTTCATACTATCAGTGTTGATGTTTTCTGGATCATATCTTGATAGTTGAGTGAATTTGTTGAGATACTCACTCACGCTCATCCTTCCTTGCCTGAGGTTTTCAAAATCTTGTATTCTCAGTATCATAACTCCTTCAGTACATAGTGGGAACGGAAACTCTGCTTAAACTCAGCCCAAGTGATTGCCTCCTGATTATCATGAGTGTTGCAAAGAGCTTCCCACCAGTCAGCAGCTGCTCCAACTAGTTGATGTGATGCAAAGAGAACCTTCTCTCTATCGGTGCACTGGACAATAGCAAGTTTCTTCTCAACAGACTTCATCCAATCATTAGCTTCCATTGGGTCTGTGGCTTGTGCAAAGGTAGGCGGCCTAGTCCTCCTGAACTCTCCCAAACAGTTGTGGTGTGGCTGGGGTGGTGGCGGTGGCGGTATATGAGGCTGATTATTGTTGCTAGCTTGCAGCTGTCCCATTGTCTGTATCATGGTCTGTATGAGCTGGTTCTGCATAGCTAACAGCTGTTCAATATTGATAGCTCCATGAGCATGTCCCTGGTTGTTCTGAGGTACTTCATTGCGCTCCTCATCGTTGGCATCCCTCTCGTTACGAGTTCTCACCATCTGTTGGCGGAAGAAAAGTGAAGACACAAGAATTTAGAATTTGGAAAGAAATGCCCCAACTATATGCATCAAGGTATGTGACACTAAATGATCCTTTATTAATATAGACCTATATGAGGATGTGGACAAGTGCCGAAGCATCCCACAACTCTCTACTAAGCACACAAGCACTCAAACAAGCACCAAACAAAATTTCAGCACACCACACTATTTAAAGCTAATACGATTCTAAGCGTTCTTATTACAAAATACTCATAGGGGACTAAATTTCCTAATTGTGAGGTGGTGAGGGCGTCCTTGGCTGCGCGGATGTGATGGGGTTGCACCATGGTGATGTAGGGGACCATATTCTCTTGGGTGACCACGGCTCTCCTCTTGTTTCACATTCCTTCATCTCCAAGTTGGCTTCTAAACAATCTAGCTCCTTGCGAAGGTAGTGGATCTCCCCTTGTGCGGTTGCACAGCGATTGCCCATGTCCAATAATGTCTTTTGAGACCTATCCATTGCTGTAAGATTGTCTGAAGCTTCTTGTGGTCCAATTATCCTCCCTGTACCACTCTCACGCTAAGGGTGCAGCTCAAACATGGTGTTCTCAAGCTCAAAGCGGCGAGTATGGCACAAACTTGTGAGTGCCGCCCATGCAGCATCATCCATAGCATCCTTCTGAGTAGACCTCCAGGTGGGAGCATAATGCCGTGAGACCACTTTGTTGAGGTAGAAGATGAGAACCTCAGCATGCCATTCGTCGCGTTCGGGACGAGAGACCCTCTTCATGAGGTAGTTAGTACACATGCAACAGGGATAAATGAATTCCGTCAGTTCTCACAATGCATGTCCTCCATCGGTTCCAGCAGTACAAATCTCCTCAACTTGGGGAAACTGGGGGTTGTTGTGTCCATTCTCTTTCGCACCGGGTTGTGATCCTCCTCCATTTTCACCTCCATTGTCCTCCTCATCTGAAGCTGGCACGTAGTACTCCTCATTAGGATCCTCATCCATGTTCTCCTCAAATGGCTCATACTCCTCCGGATCCTCATCCATAGTGTTTGACTGGTTAGCTTCCTCCTCCTTGGGCTCGATGTTCCTCTCCTCTTGCGTCTGCTCGTCAAGCTCAATGGGGTTAAGTTCACTACCAAGGGGCGGCGGACAGGTGCTCTTGCGGGCTGCACTCCTAGTGATCGGCATCTATAGAAAACGAGAATAGATTAGAGGAAAGAAGAAAGGAATACAAATCTGAAAATTTGCAGCCGCTAAAATAGCGGAAAAAGAGCGGTCAACGGTTCCAAAAGAACAAAAAGAGAGGGAGAAAAATGCAGCAGCCAACACAATAATTTTACCCACACATAACAGCAGCAAAACACACTTTTTTCGCAAAAAATTAAGCGGCAAAAACAGCAGCACCTAATATTGCTCACTGCTGAAATTTTTTATCAAAAACGCAACAGCAATCGATACGTTTTGCAGCTAAAAATAAGGAAACAGAACAACAGCAAATTTTTTTGAAAATAGCAGATTAGAAGAGTGTTCCTAAGTGCTCTAGAGTGTCCATTCTACCTAGGTTTGCGTTCTACGGTCAACGCGGCTCAGATACCAATTTGTGACACCAAGTTCCGAATATGAACCAAGCATAACACATATGTGTGTCAAGGAAGTTCATCACACATATACGGTTGCATCACAAACGATATACAGAATTTAACCACGTCTCAACTATTAAATAAGTACTTTATTACAATACTCCAATAGTTCACAAATGAAAAAATTCTAATTAATACAGCGGAAAATAAACTAAGCAGCAGGACTCCATTCCACAGGCAATTGATGGCGGTACACAACCTAGTACTCCGCGTGATCCTCAGGGTACTCCCAAATATCTCCAGTAGCTGTGGGGGGGGGGGGGGGTTGCAAGGGTGAGTACGTGTCGTACTCAGCAAGTGTGGAAATAGATGACATATGACTAAACAAATGATTTGAATAAAAAGGCTAATTGCAGAAAAGTACATTTCATAAACATGTAAAAGCAGCCTATCATGTCTATGTGAGTTTATTTCCCTTCATGACCCAAATAATTATCATACCATAAATCCAACAATTCTTATTTACCATCGCAATCCATTAATACCAGCCAACCATTAAATTAATACCATATGCAAATTCTATATTCTCTCATGTACCGACTATACTCAAGTGACAACCAAACCATACCAACCATCCCAAAATTCCAAGTCCCTCTAATCATGGAAGTTGTCCAGGTGCTCTTAATCGGTAGCACGGCTATCATGATAGTTTTTAACACTCTGCAGGGGTTGTACCACTTTACCCACATGTTCTTGATTTCATCACCTTTCGGTGACTAAGAACCTCTATGTTGCCCTGTCTCACTTCCGTTGGTGTGCGGCCAAGTGATCACAAAATAGCCTTTCAAAAGGGACTACTAGTATGTACGGGCCCACTAAGGTTTCACCGGCAGGCTTGAATCTCCATTCTCCCACCCACGGGCCCCCTCGTGTGCCATGCGGATCCCAGGGCAGTCCTCCTCGACTCCCATTCCCCGCGCCATCCAATGGTCCATACAATACTAGCAGCACTCCTAATTATTCAGCTATGCCGCATCCATACTTGGCCTTGTGGTGGCACTGTTGTCCTGGCATATTCTTGCATGTCCAATCCTTAGATCTAAGGCAAGCAAAACCACCATATCTTCCAACCCATTCCACAAAACCATGCTTGCTTAGATCTCCTAAATTCCATGTTGCTAAATTAATCATCATCTTATTACCATCCCAAGTTGTCATAATTAAAGTTGTAAACCACATTATTTAAGTTACCCATAACCCATGTAGCGATGCGGTGCAAAAAGAAAAATACCCATACCCGACTCATCATGTATATCCCGTCGACAAGGGGTGGCAACAACGCTAGTAAACTCCTACGTATGGGTTTCCCATCATATTGACACAAGCATGCATGTTCGCAAACAAAACATTTAATAAAACGGGATCAATATGATCAAGGACACTTGCCTTGCTCCGACGGATGGGGTTGCTCAAGCGCTTCAAAGTCTTGATTTTGGAAATCCTCGTATACGGCCTCTTGAACACGTCCCTCATAGATGCGATGGCTTCGAAGATCCCGGGATGGGGACGACGCGTAGACGAAGTAGATGGTGCAAGGTCCTCCGGCGGCATGACGACGGCGACGTGACGAACTTCGGCGGACGATGGCACCCTCCTCTTCTCTCTCTTTTTTTCTCTCTTCTTCCCTGGTGGCACAGCACCTGGTGCCTCTGTTCTTTTCTCTACCGCTAGGGCTTTTCTCCCTTTTCCTGGCGACAGCGGCGTTTTCTGGCGTTGGGAAAAAATACGAGGTCTTCGGCTGTATTTATAGGCGCGTTATCGATCGGTCAGAGGCCGACTCGGCGCTGGGCTGGCGTGCGGGGCGCTGGCGCGGTCGGCACGCTGGGCGCGTGCGTCCGACCCGGCCACGGGACGCACAGCCGACTCGACCAACGAGGGGCGTGGCTGGCACGCGGGCCCCAGCGCGGGAGCGAGCAGCGTGGGGCGCGCTCGGGCGGTCACGGCTGGTTGGGTCGGTTCGGCCTAGCCAGCGGGCGGGGTTTTCTTTTTTTTTTCTTTCATATATAAATATTAATATATTATTATTATTTTATATACATATTTTTTATTATCATATATTTTATTATTTACATGTATATATTATTATTATATTTTATTTATTTATATATTTATTTTTATTTTTATATTATTGATTATTATTTATTTATATTTATTCCCTATACATGTTTTATGCTAAAATTTTCTTTTTCTTCTTTTGCTACACATATTTGCACATGTATGCTTTATATTTTATTATCTTTCTTTTACTCCATTAATGTTTAATGCATGAACATGTATGCAATGCATGATGCAAAGATTTAGGGTGTTACAAATATAGAGGTTTTAATAAAGTGTGGTGTGACTGGATTAAGAGCGTGGTAATGAATGGTACCCTTAGTGTTAGAATTAATAGTGAAACATGTCCCTATTTTCAAAGTTTTAAGGGAGTAAGGCAAGGAGACCCCTTATCTCCGCTTCTTTTTAATATTGCAGTAGATTGTTTAGCCAGAATGATTTATCATGCTCTGGAAAATAATTTGTTCACTGGTTTAGCTGATGACTTAGTTCCTAATGGAGTTGCAATTTTACAATATGCGGACGATGCAATATTGTGCATTAAAAAAGATTTTGAGGGGGCTAGAAACCTGAAATTGTTTTTAGCTCTTTTTGAAATGATGTCGGGTTTGAGAAATAATTTTGACAAAAGTGAAATGTATTCTATCGGAGGGAGTGCTCAAGATGAAACAGACATTGCTAGGATTTTCACGTGTAAAATTGGTTCTTTTCCTATCAAGTATTTAGGGATCCCTATGTAGGCCAATAAATTGCATGTTAAACATTGGAAAATTCTGGAAGACCAATTTGTAAAGAAACTAGCTAGTTGGAAAGGACCTCATTTGTCCATGGCGGGTAGGGTGATTTTGATCAATGCTTGTCTTTCCAGTTTACCCATCTATCATATGTCAATGTTTCTTATTCCAAAAACAAACATAGAGAAAGTGGATGGTATAAGAAGAAGGTTCTTTTGACAGGGAGGTCAAAAAAAGAAAAAATATCATCTTATAAAATGGGAAAAATTGTGGAGGAAAAAAAGTAAAGGATGACTTGGTATTAAGGACCTTAGTAAGATGAATATCAGTCTCTTAACTAAGTTGTGGTGGAAACTTGAAAACGAAGATGGCATTTGGCAAAAAATTGTAAGAGCTAAGTATATTAAAGGAGAGCCTATAGGTAATGTAACTCATAAATTTTCTGATTCTCCAGTATGGAGAGACCTTTTGAAAGTAAGACAATTATACATGTCTGGTAGAAGGTTCAAAGCTGAGAGTAGTGGTAGAATTAGATTTTGGTTAGATGCTTGGTTATCTGATAAACCTTTATGCATGGATTATCCTCTTTTGTTCGACTTGTGTTCCCATGCTAGCATCTCCGTAGCTCAATGTGCTGCAAAGAATTGGGTAGTTTCTTTTAGACATAAATTACCTGTTTTATTGCATGATGAATGGTATAGATTGGCCAATAATATTAATAGGTTTGCATTGTCTGATAATGTGGATACACCTATTTGGATTTTGACAAAATCTGGAAATTTCACTATAAATTATGTTTCTGATAAATTGACTTGTAATGATAGAGGTTGGCACTTTAAGGATATCTAGAAAGCTAAGATCCCTCTAGAAATCAAATTATTTACGTGGTTAGTGGAAAACAATGCCATTCCAACCAAGGATTTAATGAAAAGCAGGAAGTGGGAGGGGGATAATGTTTGTGAATTCTGTAGAGAAGAGGAATCTATTAATCATTTGCTGTTTCAATGTAAAATCAGTAGGGTGTTATGGGGAATAATTGGTCTATGCTTTAGCAGTCGTGTTAGACCTAACAATATTTTTCAATACTGGTCGTGGATGAAAAAAATGTTTACTAGGTGGTGAAAAAATATATGCTTTGGACGCTGGAGCTATGTGTTGGGCAATCTGGAAAGCCCGATATAAGGCCTCTTTTGAGAAAAAAGCTGATTAAAAGTCATGTGGAAATCATTTGTCATGCTATGTCTTTTCTAAAACACTGTGCAGATTTGTACTCCGGGGATTTACAAGAGATGATCAAGACGAATGCGGATGCTATTATGAGAGCAGCTCTACAAGTGCTGAAGGATCAGAAGGGGACTTTGCTACTTCCAGCGCCAGACCGTGAGAATGAAGAAAAGGATAAAGAGGAAGACGGGGATACGAAGAATCTGTAAGAGTCTGAAGTAAAAGTGTGAACTTTTGCCTGGTAAGGGTAAAACAGTACCAGCGAGATGTGAATGAATGAAGATTTAACGTTTTGTGATGTACCTAGAGTAAAAGAGAGGAACCTAGGTTAGGTGTTTTCCTCAGGCAAAATTTGTCGGGGATCTGGAGCAGAGGGAAAGCTTCCCCTGCCTTTTAAGTTTCTGTAAAACTCTTGATCTCCGGTCATTGTGTGATTGGAAGTGGAATGAAATTCCATCTGAAATAAAAATATTTACTACTTATGTGTTACAGACCGTTACATCTTATTTACCCTGATGATCATTTCTACTCTCATTCCTCTTCATCAGGAAGCCGATAAAGACGGTGTTTAAACCATTGAGCGCGACTGATGGTGTGTGACCTTCACTTGACGGTATCATCATATTTACTGTTGCAAAGCCAAAGAGGCATACGTGCTTGTTTGCATGTGATCATGGGAAAGTTGTCTGGCTTATGCAACAATTTCAGATGTTAAATTCTGCAGGCATCGGGTTGACGCTGTTGCCTGAGCAAGGCCATGATCTAAATAAACACCCCTTACAGCAGACACGAGACTGACTACATCAGAGAACGAGAACGAAGTGGTGAGTTGGTAGGCCTGATTTGGAACACAGAAAACCGGATTTCAGATGATCCATATCCAACAAATTCCCGTACGTGTCCCAAGAAGAGCTTCAACAATAGCCTTTCAACTGACGGTTAGGTCAGGAGATCTGGACCGTCGGCTCCGGTTGGAATCCCTCCTTTAGAAGGGCCGCCACCATCCAGAGCTTCACCGTGCCCTCGCTGATGGTTGCGTCCCCTAGTTGATCACTAGCCTGCACGATGAAACCAGGAATAAGTACAATCAATGCAGAAGCAATTAACTAATACGTATGTGAATTAATTACTTGGCGCCAAAGAAGCGAAAAGAAGTCGCATGCGTGTCTACTTTGAGAACGTGCGTTGATACGACGCGGTCCGGTTCCAACCGGCCGAGGCTGGAGCTCTCTACCCGGAAGCACACCAGCGACTCAACGGCGGCACAGAGCGGCGCCGCCACGCCGTCCCGCCGCTCGCACTCCACCGTGACGAAGAACCTGCCGTCACCGACCTGCGTCGCTCCCATGTGCGTCACTCGCGCGCCGGCGGGCTCGCCGCCACCACGGCCGTGCTGCCTGCGACCCACCGCCGCGTTCTGCTTCGGCTGTTGCTGCTGCTGCTGCGGATGCTGGCGGGATGGCGAATCGGGCATCGTCTCCAGCGCTGCGACCTCCTCCTTGAGCTTCGTGGCGAGCGACTGCAGGTTCTTGACGTACATCACCGCGTCGGCGATGATGGACGCCTTATCCATCTGCACGGGGGATGAAATCGTTTTAAGTGGTCAGCGCGCGAGCCAGAATAATTTCGCATGAATATCTATGGAAAAAAAAAGAATAACTACTCTTGCACGAGCCCTGTCCCCACCTTTGTAATGTTTGGGACAAGCGCCCTGAGCTCGTACAGCTTCTCCTTCATCCGGACCCTTCGCTTCCGCTCCGACACAATCGTCTTGGACCGGTCCCGCCTCTTCCGCGTCACCGCCGACACGTCGTCTTGCTCCCCCGAAGGAGGGCTCCCGTCGCCGTCGTCCATGGAGATGCTCGGCAGTGGATCCTTCGGAGAGCCGCCTCCACACTGCGAGGGCTGGTGATCGCCCGTTCCTGCGGCATTATCAGCGCCGGCAAACAGCTCGTCGCCGAGGCGCATGAGGTCCTCCATGCACCCACAGTCGTCGAGGCCCGCCAGGGCTGTGGCTGGCGCGACGGAATCAGCCTCACTGCTCGGGACATGCATGACCCCGGCGCCGGTGACACATGACAAGGCCGAGTTGACCATCGCGAGGTGGTCCTGCGTTGGCAGGTGCAGCAGCTGGAGTAGGTCGTGCTCCATGAGCGGCGAGTTTGGTGGTGGTCCTGCCGGCAATCCATGTATCAATCAAGAGCTCAGATGGTGACCTCCTTATATATGCCAACCCGAAGCTGATGAAGACAGCTGGATTGAGGAAAAACTACCAATACGCGACAATGACTACAATGCAATTAGAGTTTTGATGTAATGGTGCAACCAAACATTCACAATAGTTGGATGTGCATTCTACAATCGTTAGATGTTTTTATTTAACTTATTTCATCAGGTGGAGAGATGGTGGAGAGGGTTAAATAAAAAATACACTGATCGTATGATACAGATCCAACGGTTAAAGATAGTTGATTGCACGATTGTACTAAACGTCTAATTGCATTCTAGTCGCTCTGCCAATATGCATATGCCACCACAGTTAAAGATAAAACACTTGATATGAAATCTGATAGTAAACTATAAACAAGGTTTTAATATTAGTTAGACATTCTTACTTCGTTAGTAAAACCTTGCCACAATATGCAAGATACGAAAGTTAGAGGCGTGATGAGAGAATATTTCAACACTTCTCCTCACGTATAGGCTCATTTTGGCTGCAAATGTGGAATAGAAGTTTGCTGCACTTTTTTTTTAATAAATTACACTCGCCAAGAATTGAACACGAGATCACTGGTTCTGATATCATTTTAAGCTAGTATGAACTAACCAGTTGGTGCCAAAAGTCTAAGCTGATGGAAAAGGATATATAATTTACTTATACACTCCAACAATCCTCTTCACGTGGGGCTCCCTAGGCCTCAAACGTGAAAATAATAGTGGGCTTGCGCCCGTCAGAATTCGAACTCGAGATCTCTGGCTCTGATATCATGTTAAGCTACTAGCTGGCCGGTTGCACCCAAAAGGTTAAGCTGATGAGGGAATGTATGCAATTCACTTATATTTCAAACAGAGGAAGGAGGAGAATATCGATGGGGCAGTTCAAAAATTAGGATATTAACAGGAGAAAGGATCGGGCTCTAGATTGTGAATATTTATGAATACTACATGAGAAAGGCTCATTCGAGACGTGCCTGCACGAATAACGGCGATGCACAAAAGGCGCATCTCCGTCGTTGCGTCTCGCTTTACAGAGTAATCGAAGACGCACTGTTGGACGCACCGCCGATCAGTACACATGAGAGACAAGCTTTAAGAACGAGACAAGCTTTAAGAACACTCGTCTTCTTTTTGTAAGAAATCTTGGGACGAGCATTAAGGTGGCTCGTCTCTTTTTTATAAGAAATCCGAGATGAACTTTAAGGATGCACATTCCCTTTATGTAAATAATCCGTGACGGGCGTTAAGGACACCCGTCTCTTTTTTTTTATATATCTGATGGTCTTTATGTCAGCTCATCTTCTTTATGTAAATAATCCAAGACGTGCGTGAAGAACGCTAATCTTCTTTCTTTATGACATTCGAGACGATCTTTATATCAGCTCGTCTCCTTTATGTTAATTTTTTGAGGCGCGCGTTAAAAATGCCAGTCTCCTTTCTATAGGATATCCCAGAAGGCCTTTATGTTAGCTCGTCTCCTTTTTTGTAAGAAATAGGAGACTATTTCGAGTCGCTCTTTAAGCCAGCTCGTCTCATTTATGTAAGTAATCAGAGATGTGCTTTATGTTAGCTCGTCGCGGATTTAACTACCAGCTGGTTCACTGCGGCACTGATAGGAGACGCACCCTGTTAAAACACGTCTCCTATTAGATGCCCCCTGTTTATCCTGATTGTCGGCTCCATCCTGGAGCTAGCCAGGATTTGGCAGCTACATTGCCAGGGTTAGCAACATTCACATAAAGAAACATATGTACGGCCAAATGGAGATCACATATTAAATTATACACATACACAAAGTTTCAATCATAGTTACCAAGTAACTATTTACACAAAGAATGCCCTATGTTCTTCTTGTTTATATACCAAGTAACTATTACACAAAGAATGGTCCATGTTCATCCTGCTTACCAAGTAACTAATTACAGAAATCATATCTGTTATTTAATCCTGTATATTGTAATAAAATTCTCCCTTTAGATCAATGATTTCAGAAATGATAAACTTGCATAGCCTCTCTCTAATGCGCTCGAGGCTAGAACCTGCAGCGTTCCTGAAGGCGGTTCTGTAGTCCTACGTACTATATGATAAAATGAGAATTAGCACAAGATAAATAATAAAGTAAAATAAATGTTGTTGGTACCCTGGGAACCATACACCCCTTGAGATTACAAGGATTTCAAGGGAAAGTCATCTACTTGATTTGAAGACCTTCGGAGGCCCACATGTCAGACATAACCGGACCCGCTTCTCCAACATGGTTAATCCCAGGGTCGCCATGTGTACTGTCAAACCGGAGCTACCGCCCACAAGGGGGAAGCTCCGGGCTATGTACCGAAATGGCACCCCCGGACCTAACCCCAGACCGAGGGAAGCTCCGGAACTGACACGTGTTAGGTAGCTCCGGAGCTACCTGTTTCCCACAGTATGCTCCGAAGCTGCCACGTGTCCAACCGTCGGATTTTCAGCCTCTAACCTCCGGAAGACTCCACAACGGCTCCGGATCTTCAAAGGGGAATCAAGGGCTTCAAGACCCGATCAAGTGTCATTAATACTATATTAATGACACATGATCGGACGACCTTAATTACCAGTAACGGTGCTGTCAAAGCCCATTACCCGGTCATTAAGGGCAATTAAACGTGTTGAATGAGTATCAATATTAGTAACCGCCAGGGCCACATGTCGGGCCAGGCTAACTTGTAACGGCCTGCCCTTGTACTATAAAAGGACAGGCCGACGACACACTCTACACGCTCCATAGACGCTCGGTACAAGCTCATACAACTAATACAACACCAACACACCTGTGGAGTAGGGTATTACGCTCAGGCGGCCCGAACCACGTAAACCTCCGTGTCTCCTGTGTCATTTACAATTCACCTTCTTGAATCTCTACGCGCCCACACCGAACATCAAACTCCTCTAACACTTTAGTAGTGTCGGGAGATCTGCCGGATCCAAACCACCGACAGTTGGCGCACCAGGTAGGGGGGCCTGAGATTTCGAGAATGGTGAACTCAGCTGCTGGATCATCCAAAGGTCATCTTGCTGTTCAAGCTGTTGGGGACAATCCCTCCAATATGCAGCCAACAGCAGGGGCCTCAGCGCTAGCAGGAGTCACACTGCCACCACCGCCACCTCCATCAGCAAATCAAGCTGGACAACGCGATGGTGCACCGGCGTCAATCACTGCGTCGGCAAATCATGACAACCCGGAACACGCGCTCCATGCAGCTCGTGCTCTTCTCCAATGCCCACCACTTCCGGATGCATCCCGGGATGCACTGGAGCAGTGGAGGGCTGATGTGGAACATTTGGTTGCAGCAGCAGCCGACCGCATCAACAACCAGGGTCCTCCTCCTTTAGGACGGGCCCCGTCGCAGCGACGGACTTTGTCTAGTAGACTTGGTCCGCACGTTTCCAACAACAGGAGACGTGCTGCATCACAACAGGTGACGTCGTTGCCCTCCGGGGCACGACGCACCCACACGGTATCAAGGCTTTCAACTCATGACCTCCGGGCGGAGCTTGATCGCCGATATCGCCAACAAGACGGCCGAGTCCATATTGAGCGTGCTCGTGAAAGACGAGAAGCTCAAGACGTTCCTGCTCCTGAAGGAGTAGGAGGAGGCTGTTCAGCCCTGGCCATGCATCTGCGTATGGTCAGGTGGCCACAGAAGTTCCGGCCTCACCTGCCGGAGAAGTTCGACAGGACCGTCAATCCTGTTGAATTTCTTCAGATTTACTCCACTGCTATCTTGGCAGCTAGAGGAAATGAGGCCGTAATGGCCAATTATTTCCCAATGGCTTTAACCGGGACCGCCAGGTTCTGGTTTATGAGCCTTCCACCCAACTCCATCAACAGTTGGGAGGAGATGTGCCGGCAGTTCACCGCAAATTTCGGGAGTTCATACACCCAACCAGGCACTGAACTGGACCTTTTTGCAGTTGTGCAAAAAGGGGGAGAATCCCTGCGATCATTCATCCAGAGGTTCTCTTAGGTACGAAACACTGTCCCTTCTATCTCTAGCGCCTCTGTCATTGTGGCATTCAGACAGGGTGTACGGGACAAGAAGATGCTGGAGAAACTGGCGATCGAGGAGATCACCAGTGTCACAGAACTCTTCAGTTTGGCCGACAAGTGTGCCAGAGCTGCGGAGGGCCGTGAGATGCACTCCAAATCAACTCTAGAGGATCACAAGAAATCCTCCAAAGGAGAAGCCGCTACCTCCGGGAGTGGGAAAAAGAAGAAGAAGACCAGCGGCAACAAGAAGCCGTCGGCCGGTACATCCAATGTTGCAGCTGCTGCAGCTCCGAGTGGCCGGGGGCCACGCCCCGAGAAGCGACCTTGACCGTCTTCTGAAGACGGTGGCAAACCTAAGGTGTGGTGTCAAATTCACAAAACGGGCAGCCATAGTTTGGAAGACTATCGGGAGGTCCAAAACCTTGCCGAGCACTACAACAAGCGCCGGGAAGAAGCTCCTTTCCGACAGTGGGAAGGAAAACAAAAGGTCGATGAAGCTCCGGCTGAAGAGGAGTTAGGTTTTCAGGATCCCAAAAAGGTCCTGAAGGCCGTCTACACCTCCATCGACGACGATTCCGATGTCTCTGACAACGAGCGTCGGAAGACCATGAACACCATATTTGGTGGATCATGGGACATCACCTCCCACCGCGTCATCAAGACTATGCGTCGGGACATGGCTGCTGTAGCTCCTACAGCCAGGGCGGAACCTCATCGGAAGTGGATGGACACAGCCATCACTTTTGATGCTTCGGACTGCCCTCGAAGCATGGTTGGAGCAGGTCAGCTACCTTTGATGGTATCTCCTACCATCAATAACATCCAGCTTCACCATGTCATGGTAGACAGAGGTTCGGGGATTAACCTCATAAGCTTCGAAGCGTTTACCAAGCTTCAGCTCCGACCTTCGGATCTCCACCACTCCCGACCTTTCTCCGAAGTAGGTCCGGGAGCCATTACCCCACTCGGAGCTATTACTCTCCCCGTTACCTTCGGGACACGTGAGAAGTATCGCACCGAGAAGTTGGTCTTTGACGTTGCTCAGATCAACTTACCCTTCAATGCCATCTTGGGTAGGCCTGCCTTGTACAAATTCATGGCAGCTGCTCACTATGGCTACCTGGTGTTAAAGATGCCAACACCAGTATGCGTTCTCCGGATCTGCGGAGATCGTACTGCCGGAGTAACTGCTCAGGAAGAACTCCATGCACTTACCACGGCGCAAGAGGAGGACTCCAGGCAGGAGCAAGCTCAAAAACCCCCGAGCATTCGTCAACGAGGCTCGACATCTGCACCTCGTGTGCAGCCAAGCGGCGACACCGACATCCCCATCAAAGTTGTCCAAATCGGTTCTGATGCCGCTCAGACCACCCGTATATCGGGAGGATTGAACGACAAATAGGAACTCGCGCTCATCGCTTTCCTCCGGGCTAATGTCGACGTGTTTGCCTGGCAACCGTCACAAATGCTTGGGATCCCCAGGGAAGTGATTGAGCACAATCTGAAGATCTACCCTGACGCCTGGCCCGTGCACCAGAAGCCTCGGAAGCAATCTGTAGAGCGATAGAACTTCATTCGACAAGAAGTGAAGAAATTGCTCGAAGCTAGATTCATCCGAGAAGTCTTCCATCCAAAATGGCTGGCAAACCTAGTCGTTGTGCCCAAGGCTGGCGGGAAGCTTCGGATGTGTATCGACTACACAACACTAAATAAGGCATGTCCAAAAGATCCATTCCCACTACCTAGAATAGATCAGATAGTGGATTCCACCTTCGGGTGTGAATTACTGTGTTTCCTAGACGCATATTCTGGGTATCATCAAATCAGAATGTCTATGGAAGATGAAGAGCATACCTCTTTCATCACAGTAGATGGATTGTACTGTTATACAGCCATGCCGTTTGGTCTCAAGAATGCAGCTTCAACCTTTGTACAAGCTATGTACAAAACCTTTGAAGACCTCATCAGAGACATAGTGGAAGTGTATGTTGATGACATCGTGGTCAAGGTCAAGAAAAAGGAGTCAAATATTGACACCTTACAGGCTGTCTTCGATAAGCTGCGGGTCACCCACACAAAGCTAAACCTAGAAAAGTGTGTCTTCAGGGTTAGCTCCGGAAAACTTCTTGGTTTCCTGGTAAGTCACCAGGGCATAGAAGCTAATCCGGCGAAGATCAAGGCCATTGAAGACATGCGGCCACCAGCCCGCATCAAAGATGTCCAAAAGCTAACTGGATGTCTAGCAGCCCTCAGTCAGTTCATTTCAATACTGGCGGAACGGGCACTCCCCTTCTTCAAGTTATTGAGGAAGTCCGGACCATTCCAATGGTCTGAAGAAGCAGAAAAGGCGTTCCAGGAGCTAAAACAGTTCCTCACCACCCTACCAACTCTGGTAGCTCCGAGCCCTGGTAAGCCTTTGCTGCTTTACATTTCAGCTACTGACGAAGTCGTCAGTATGTTCCTGGTCGCGGAGAGACAAAAACTACCCCATACTCAGGGATCCAGACCCCTTCGGGAGGGTCCGGAGGTTCCTGAAAGCGAGTCTGGGTCCCAGCTCCCAGATTCGAATCCACAAGAAGCCACTTCGGAAGACCCAGACTCCTCCGGGAGGATCCAGGTCACTTCTGAAGAAGCTTCGGGTTCCTCCAGCCAGGACCCGGAGGTCCCCGAAGAAAATCTGGATCCCTCTGGAAGGATCCGGGTCAATGAAGAGGAAGCTCCGGGCTCCTTCGGGAGGGTCCGGACCATTCAGCACCCAGTGTACTTTATTAGTGAAGTACTA
Organism: Tuctoria greenei; assembly: GCA_036927565.1. Classification (NCBI taxonomy): domain Eukaryota; kingdom Viridiplantae; phylum Streptophyta; class Magnoliopsida; order Poales; family Poaceae; genus Tuctoria; species Tuctoria greenei. The sequence continues at coordinate 42,721,403 of JAYESD010000001.1, read as the reverse complement.
CATGATGCCAAGACTCGATACCTAGAGGTGCATAAGCTGCTCTATGCAGTTCTTTTCGCCTCCAGGAAGCTTCGCCATTATTTCCAAGCTCACAAGATCTCAGTGGTGACCTCTTACCCACTTCGAGCAATCTTGCATAATCCCAACTCAACTGGGAATTTTGCAAAGTGGGCAGCGGAATTGGCCGAATTCGATCTCGAATTCATTTCAAGGCAAGCAATCAAGAGTCAAGCATTGGCAGACTTCGTGGCAGAATGGACTCCCTCTCCATCAAACCCTAGGGGCCCCAGTGAGCAGAAGCCGGAACACGAAACTTCGGCCTTCACTGAGCCTCATTGGACCCTCTACTTCGACGGCTCCATGCAAAAGAAGTGGGCCGGAGTCAGAATCCTTCTCCTTGCACCAACCGTGGAGAAGGTAAAATACATGGTACACCTTGACTTCAAGGCGACCAACGACATGGCGGGGTACGAAGCACTCATCTACGGACTAAAGGTGGCACTGTCCTACGGTGTCAAGCAATTGCTGGTCAAGGGAGATTCACAACTCATCATTAAGCAAGTGAAGGGTGAATGCTCTTGCAACAATCTCCAGCTAGCTGCTTACCTCCTTGAAGTCCAGAGGCTTCAGAAGGACTTCGAAGTCCTAGATCTCCACCATGTCCAGCGTGCCCACAACGCTGAAGCCGACGAACTCTCGACGAAAGCGTCAACTGGAGCTTCGTCTCCTGATGGAACTTTTGTCCGGAGGTTGTCAAAACCCACAGCTCAGCCTGCCGAACTGAGCGAAGGGGGTGAGATCAGCATCCCGAAGCTGACGGTCCCAATGGCCCTGTTACCATGGCAGCCATCAAGGGTCGTAGGTGCTACTGGAAGCTTCGAGCAACCCAGCACGCAAGACTCAAATGCTCAATTTAGTTCCGATGCATGGATCTCGGAGATCTGGAACTACTTGAAAGATAACATCCTTCCTGACGATGATGTATCCGCTGACCGGGTAGTCAGATTGGCTAAAAGATACACGTTGGTAGAAGGGGATCTCTACCGGCGCGGTGCCAACGGCATCCTAATGCGATGCATCACAAGGGAAGAAGGCTGCAAGCTCCTCGTAGAAATCCATAGAGGTGAGTGTGGGAACCACGCGTCTTCCCGCACGCTGGTTGGTAAAGCCTTTCGGCATGACTTCTACTGGCCTACAGCACTCCAGGATGCAACTGAGCTGGTGAAGAAATGCGAAGCATGTCAATTTCATGCAAAGCAAATTAACACACCGGCTCAGCCCCTACAAATGATACCTCCTACGTGGCCCTTCGCTGTGTGGGGGATGGACATCTTGGGACCTTTCCCAAGAGCCATCGGAGGTTACAAGATCCAGTACGTCGCTATCAACAAGTTCACCAAGTGGCCGGAAGCAACTCTAGTTGTGACAATCAACAAGCAATTTGCTATCAACTTTTTGCAGTCCATTGTATGCAGATTTGGAGTCCCAAACAAAATCATCACTGATAATGGGACCCAATTCACAAGCTCTGCATTTCAACGATATTGCAAAGACCTCGGCATTCAAGTTTGCTACGCCTCCGTAGCTCACCCAACAAGCAATGGCCAAGCCGAGAGAGCAAATGCTGAAATCCTTAAAGGACTCAAAACGCGCACCTATGAGCGCTTGAAAAAACATGGAGCCAACTGGATTGAAGAACTTCTGCCCACTTTATGGGCTAACAGGACATCTCCAAACCGGTCAACTGGAGAGACACCATTCTTCCTGGTGTATGGAGCTGAAGCAATCTTTCCTCCGGAAATCACCTTGGGTTCACTCCGGGTCCGGACCTTCGACGAAGCCACGCAGGACCAGCTCCGGCGTGAAGACCTAGACCTCCTTGAGGAGGGAAGGTGCCAAGCAGCTGTTCGGAATGCCCGATATCGCCAAGCCCTACGACGCTATCATCAGTGGCATGTACACAACCAACAGCTCGAGGAAGGCGATCTGGTGCTACGGAGAATACAATCAAGAGAAGGTTTAAACAAACTCTCCCCAACCTGGGAGGGACCCTTCCGAGTGATTAAAGTATCCCGTCCCGAAAGCGTTCGCTTGGCTACCGAGGATGGGACACCTCTCCCAAATCCTTGGAACATCGAGCACCTCCGTAAGTTCTACACTTAATATCATGGAGGTGAGTCTGAAGTAACTTGAGGTGTATGTTATAGAGTCATTGTACAGAGTCGGGTAGTTCCCCGGGAGAATAGTCGGACCTTCCCCGGAAGGTCCGCAAAGTTCATGCAACACTTGTCACAGTCTCAGAACTAAAAGTGTGGCTAGCTACCCTGGGACAAACGAGAAATTAAACACGCTTAGCCTGGTTCCGTACCCTAAGAGTGTACTTGTTTCCCCTGTACCCCGGACCTATAGTGAAATACATCTTCAGGTGAAACAAACTCCCCGTGCATTTATTTTGTACAAGCTCAACATTCTTTTTTATTTTTCTCTTTCTTGTCTATAACAAGGACGTACAATTCTTAAGAAATTTTAGTTCGACCGGTTTATATACAATTCGAGTTGTATTGTCGATTATTTTGGATTCAAATATTGTTCGTGGCCCACTCGCCTGAATGTCGCCAAGCCAACCTAGGGCCGGAGTGTGCTATCGACTTAGCCTGGTCAAGCACCCTAAGTACGCCACTCTACCTACAAACCGGCAGGCCGAAGTAAGGCGGGTCCAAGTACAATTGAATCTGGAAGAAAAGACAACGCATTCGGTTGTATTCAGAATCGCGTTTGACCTAAAATTTTCTTGAGAATTGTAAGCCGCGGCAAAGTTATAGACAAGAAACAAATTTTACTATTTTTCTTGGCTTTAGTGTGCAGGAAAAATAAAATCTACATTGATGGAGAAAAGCCGGAGCTAACAAAGCTCCGACTCCCCTAGGTGGCTTGTAATCGATGTTAAGCATTGAAAATGAGCTTCACCGGAGCAACCAAGCTCCGGTAAAGCTAGGGGGGCCAACCGTCGATGTAAAATAAAAGATGGTGAAAAGACCCCACAAGTGGAGTCTGCTGCCGACAAGCTACGCATTGGCAAAGGTCACTGCCGGAGCTACTAAGCTCCTACACCCCGGAGGGCTAACTATCGATGCTCTACACATTGATAGGGACTATTGCCGGAGCTACTAAGCACCGACGGTAGTCAATTAGACCTCAGGGGGCCTTCACTATCGAAGACTTCAGACCTACACTCTACAAGTTCGAAGCAAATGAGTCTTCAACGAAACACAATATCCTCTTGGTACATGTTCACAATCAAATTGTGTACATCTACCAGGGGGCCAAGTGAAGACAAAAGTGTTGAATACAAAAAGTGAAATTCACAAAAACTTGAGGATTTCATTCATCTGGAGACAAGGGATTACAAAATTGAGGAAGAAGAAGAGAGAATACAAGTGGGAACTACAGAGATGGTCCTAGACCCTATGGAAGAATTGTGCGACCTTCTGGGCAACCTCAGACACGCTGGCTCGGGCAGCTTCACCTTCTCCTTCAACGGGACCTTCAAGCACCGGGTCCAGAGGAAATTGGGGATTCCGGCTGGTGTAGCACGTCAGCACATACTCTGCGACGTTCTTCGCCAAGGATTTCCCCTCAACCTCCAATTGGTCCGCGATGATGTCGCCCACCTTGGAGAGTTTGCTACCTGCCGAGCTCAATGCCTGCAACGCTAGGTCCGACTCCGGCTCCAGATCATCCGGGCGCACGGGACTGAAGCCCATCGGTGTCAGCGCGTCGTTGGCCTTGCCCAGGAACTCCCAAATCTGTAGGGAGTCCGCAGTCCTCAAGCCCTTCAATTCTTCCAAGGATCTTCTGGCCACCACCAGTTCAGAATTCTCACTAGCGAGGCGCTGAACTTCTTTGGTGTTTTGCTGAATCTTCTCAGCAACTTGCTTCTCAAGTTTTCCGAGCTCCTCCTCCTGGAGGTGGATCTTGTTCCGGCGGTCAACCAGGTCCTTCTCCCTGCCCCTCACTTTCTTCTCCCTGGCCGCAAGGGCACACTCTTGCTCGTAGAGTTCCTGCCCTTGCACCCAGGCCTTCTACTCTTCCTCAGTGCAGCGCTCTTCCAATTTCTTGGCGCGCTATTCAAGGCCCTTGTCGGCCAGAGCCACCTTTTCAGTGAGCTCCTCCTCCCTCCTCAGGACGTCATCCCGCAGCTCAAGGAGTTTCTGCTCTTCATCTTTGAGCCTTTTCTCCCTCTCTTCAAGTGCTTACCGGCGCTTGATGAGTGTAGTGTTAATGGCCTCAAGCCTTTCTTGGCGTTCACCGGCCGCACTGTTAGCTGCTTTGGTCTGCTCGTAAATCTCCCAGGATTGAGCGTCGAGGGCACGCGTCATACTCTCCCTGTCATCCAGTAACTTGCCCCAGTATTCTAGGCGGACCTTCTCCCGCTTGATCCACTCTTTGTCATCTGCTAGCCTCGACTGCGCCAGCTTGATCTCGAAGTAGAGCCGGTTACGCCACTGCCTAAGGGTTTGGCGCTCCTCTTCAAGAGCCTTGCTGTCGTGGAAGAAGGCCAGTTGAACCTAACGCAGACTGGAACAAGCGTTGTCAATAGACAATGACAACGAGATAGGTTCCGGACCTGCTGGGTTCTCCTCCGCTGGTTCAGCGGGTTTTCAGATACAAAAATTGGGTCCCACTCCAAAAGAGTGGTCCCCTGGGTCTCCATGGCACTAGGGCCGTCCTCCAGGATGGCCTCAGTCGCCATCGAGGAAGGCCCCGCCGCCAGGTCTTCACCTGCCCCCTCAGGCAGGGGGCCAGCAACTTCACCAGGGCACTCCGGCTCAGCCGCGAGTACCTCCGACGGCGTCACTTCCGGAGCAGGGGCCGCTTCTGGCTCTGGCCTGAGCACCTCCTCAACTGGGGGCTCGAGCGCTGACGCCTCTGCAACAACCGGCTCTGGAGCCGGAAGATCTTCATCATAAACCAGCCCTGCGGCCGGAGCTTCAACAACAATTGGCTCTACAGCCGGTGCTTCAAAGGTAGCCGGCCCAACCGCCGGGACTTCCTCAACACCCGTCGCGCACGCCAGGACTTCAGCTACCTCCTGCTCAACCGCCGGGGCTTCGACGATTTCTGGCTCTGGGGCCGGAATTACTACTTCCTTCGGCTCAACGGCCGGAGCTTCCATCATCTCTACACCAGGACCCGGTGCTTCAACATCCGGAGCAGGTGCCGCTGGCGCATCTTCTCTCCCGCGGTCCGGTGCTACCACGGGAGTCCCTGGGATGAGTCGAGGTCCATGACCACGATAGCTGGCGCCGGAGCTGTCGCAGCTTCAGCCACCACTTGGGGCAGCACCGGAACAGGAGCAGAAGCTTCCGCCCTCACAGCTTCAGCTGCTGTGGCTGAGGGTGGAGCCTCACTCCTCTTCTTGGGAACGCTGCAGATGATGGATGAAGAAACTTAAAAAACAATTACTACAACAAAACAACTGTCTGAGGTAAAGATTAAATATTACCTCGGGAGGCTTCCGCACCAGCTTGCGCGGAACCTCTTTCCCGGGCGTTCTGGGCTGGTCATAGCCGGCGTAGAAACTCCGGAAGGCCCCTCGGAACTTGTTGCAGCCACGAGCGTTTCCCTAGTCGAGGCCCCCCTCGATCAGGAAGAGCCTCCGGTCCTAGAGGCCTCAACCGGCCCTGGTGCTGGAGTCGTATGCCCGGAGCTAGCACCCCGGGAGGACCCCGCTGCGGGTACAGTCGCCACGGTTGCAGAAGACCTCCCCCTCCGTGGAGAAGGAGCCGATGCAGAGGTAGCAGGCCTGACGGACCTTCCGTCGGCATGCTGCAGCTTCCTCTTTCAGCTCAAGGGTTCATCCGCCGGCTCCTTGCCCTTGCCAACGACCTCAACCCTTGGCTTCGGGCCATGGTCGGAACCACCTTCGAAAACCCCAGGGATCTCCACCCTGGAGATTGATCTTCTCTCGACGACACCGAGGTCGTCAAGCACGGGCATCTTCCGCCGGAGCTCCCTACTGAACTCTACTTCCACGTTCAGAGGAAGAAAAGCTGATGGCAGAGTCAAGTCGATACCCTTGACGTCGATGCCGTGCTGGAACTTCTTGAGGAGGAACTCCAAGGTTGTCCCCACCATGTTGGACTTCAGCCCGGTCTCGACCCGGTCGTCGTCCATCACGCTGTTGAGGGCCCAAGCAAGTTTTTCTCTCCTCTTCAGCAGTGCCCACCTGTTGACCAGGAAGTTACAAAACACCGCCTGAGGAGTTAATCCTCCCTCCACGCACTGGCGGATCCTGGTCAGAGCAGGGTTGAAGGCGTCCGCCAACACCGGAGCTTCACTCCAGATCGTCGTGTCAATGTTGGGGAGGCCTTCGGGCAGCTCCAGCCTCTCGTGCTCCTCCACCCAGATGACTATCCAGTCCTTCTTCCAGTCATCCCACTTCCCAGAGGGGAACGATCGGAGGTACTTGAATGGGCACTTCTTGCGCTTCACGAAGTAGTAGAAGCCAAGGTACTCATTGCTCCTGCCAGTGGTATGGATGGTGAAGAAGGTCCAGAAGAGTTCAATGCAGGGGGGATGCCCACCCACATCTCACAGAAGTGGACAATGATAGACACAAGGAGAATGGAGTGAGGGCCAAGGTAGTATAGCTGCAGACCATAAAAGTCTAGCAGCATCAAGAAAAAGGAGGAAAAAGGTGGGATGAACCCCACCATGGCGTACGAAGAAAAGTACACTATTTCGCCGGTGTGCTCCTTCCCAAACGGGAGCTCTCCCCCGGCGTGGATCATGCAGTTGAAGAAGTCCGAGGACCATCCCATGAGGGCCCGGACTTTCTTCAGGTCACCGTCGGTCTTCAAATGACTCTCGCAGAGAACCAACTCCATCGCAGCACAGCAAGGCAATAGAAGAAAAGCGAAGCACAAGTTGGGAGTTTGAGCGCAAGATTAGATGAGAGGCGTAAAGAACTCCAGACGGTGCGCGCTTTCCTTCTTAAGTAAGCCCTCGCAACGCTTGGATGGAAACCGCAAGGAAGTCGAAGATACCACTCAAAAATTCCACCCAGCCGATGACAAGAGGCCCGGGACCACCCCGACGATCAAGTCGAGGTTCTTACCCAGGCGAACGGTTGTCATCATGAGGCGGGAAGACCGAAGGCGGCAGCCTGACAAGGCGCGCGGAACCGATACGGTTTTTGTATCGGGAACTGGCAACCTTCAATTGCGTGAGATCCGCACGCCAAAGATCTCATCTGCCGCACGCGGGATACGCCACATGGTGAAGATTTAACTCCAAACCGTCGCCAATGGCACATCTGAAGACCTTTGAAGACTCAGTTCAAAAGTCGCGAGGATGGACCCACCTCCGGCGGAATGACTTCACCCAAGGGGTCTTCCCCAGAGGTGGGCCCAGGGGGCCACTGTCGGTACCCTGGGAACCATACACCCCTTGAGATTACAAGGATCTCAAGGGAAAGTCATCTACTTGATTTGAAGACCTTCGGAGGCCCACATGTCAGACATAACCGGACCCGCTTCTCCAACATGGTTAATCCCAGGGTCACCACGTGTACTGTCAAACCGGAGCTACCGCCCACAAGGTGGAAGCTCCGGGCTATGTACCGAAATGGCACCCCCGGACCTAATCCCAGACCGAGGGAAGCTCCAGAACTGACATGTGTCAGGTAGCTCCGGAGCTACCTGTTTCCCACAGTATGCTCCAGAGCTGCCACGTGTCCAGCCATCGGATCTTCAGCCTCTAACCTCTGGAAGACTCCACAACGGCTCCGGATCTTCAAAGGGGAATCAAGGGCTTCAAGACCCGATGAAGTGTCATTAATACTATATTAATGACACACGATCGGACGACCTTAATTACCAGTAACGGTGCTGTCAAAGCCCATTACCCGGTCATTAAGGGCAATTAAAAGTGTTGAATGAGTATCAATATTAGTAACCGTCGGGGCCACATGTCGGGCCAGGCTAACTTGTAACGGCCTGCCCTTGTACTATAAAAGGACCGGCCGACGACACACTCTACACGCTCCATAGACGCTCGGTACAAGCTCATACAGCTAATACAACACCAACACACCCGTGGAGTAGGGTATTACGCTCAGGCGGCCCGAACCACGTAAACCTCCGTGTCTCCTGTGTCATTTACAATTCACCATCTTGAATCTCCACGTGCCCAGTCCGAACATCAAACTCCTCTAACACTTTAGTAGTGTCGGGAGATCTACCGGATCCAAACCACCGACAAATGCACTTACACATAAATTGCAATTCGGATGCTCTCCAAATAAAACCATTCTTAAGTAGACATGGAAGCCGCATGTGTTGCCAAGAGCAAGTTGTGGGATGCAGAATATACTATGATGATGAAGTAGTTGACATTTTCCTTTTTGGTGTCCTCCTACATCTTAAACACGTACATGTCGAAATTCCTAAATAGAAACATTTATAGTTAATGTAAAATTATCGTGCAATGATAAAACAGTCAAAAACTAAAGTGAAGAAAGAACTTGCACGTTAAGAACATCCATGATATCATTAAAATCATGGTTCTGTTGCACACAAGTCATTGAATCTCTCATCCTTGCGAAGTCACAGTACCAGACTTGGTCGTACTTTGTTGACACTGCTAGAGTTACCCAATGGTTACCCGTGTTGAACAGTATGACTAGGAGCTCCTTATCACAGTGTTTCACTACCTGACAAAATATAAAACAACTTCTTTTTGATTGATGAATGTTTGAAGATTAGTTCTCGTTGATATTTGCGGGTCAAAATATGTAGGAGACTCCTTTCTCGTTTTATGATGAGTAACTTGTTGCTTGTGCCTACTCGCAAAATGCCAAATTTGTTAGACACATATAACACTTATATTGAGTATATATATTGAATAACATAGATTTTGAGGACTTACAATGCGAAGCATCATATGAGAGAGACATCCAACGCGTCGAGCGTGAAAAGGTCATAGAGATCGGACCATGCGATGGGAAAGAGGCCTTCACCCACCAGAAAGTGCTTGTCCTTGTATCCCACTATTAAGTGTTGATGTTTTTGGTAATTTTTCGTGTAGTGGTTATGAAGGTGGACACAATATGTACTATCTTCTTTCAGTGCGCCGACAGGTCACATTGACTTCCTATTTGAATCTTCGGGTTAGCATGCGTTATAGATGTCGTCGGGTAGCTTTCGACTCTTTCTGTGGTTTCTTCCCAGTTTCGTGTGATGACTTCCGCCGTTGTGGGTTACTCTTGGCACGTACATTCTTCATCGCCTTTGCCTGCCGCTGATTAGGTGTAGGGAGCGTACTCCGAGTGCGAGGTGGAGACCGCCGTGACTCCTCTCCAAGTGGAGACTTCTGAGGCAGAGTTGACGTTTTTTATGTCACAAAGAACAATCTGCAAGCGCATGGAAACTGTGTGTAGCACTTCCCCTTAAGAGTATTCCCAAGGGTATCGAATCCATGGAATGTATGTGCTAATCTTATGAACTAATCCACCCAAGGACACAAAGTTGTTTGGTAGGCAAGGAAGAGAGAGGAATTCAAATTAATGATTCTAATTCAAAGAATTTGCGGCAGCTGCTTTCTTCGGGCATCGATTTACGCCTAGCAACACAAGTATGACTCTTGCCAAGAGCCTATGGCATAACTGAACGTGGAGGATTACTAAGGACAGATAGGGCAGTCACCACCTACTGCCTACCTCTTCAATCCGTGGGTCTATGAGATATTCACTGGTGATTTCTAATCTAAGCACCACACTTACGTTCTAAATCACAACTCTAGTTGTTTTGAAAAAGCTATAATAAGAACCTCTAATAAATTAAAGCAATGAACCCACAAGTAACTACTTGTGCAAGCTACTATGAATTGAGAATCAAACTTGAATTGAATTCACAAAGGGATTACTTGATTTGAGTAACACCTTTGTAGGGTTACAAGTATAGAAGAGGGACATGACAAGCCCAAGCCCCCTTCTCCTAAAATCTCACCACAGTCTCCTACTTGGCAGCCTCTAGGACTACTCTAAACCTAAGAAGTAGTATTCTATTCTCAACTTTTGGTGTGTGTGAAGTAAGGTGTGGGGTTCTATTTATAGAGGGGAGAAGGATCGGTTCCTGCCACCAAATACAAGCGAATCAGTCTTCATCGTGATCAGGGCACCATAGGGAGTCGACACGTGGAAGCTGATCGGGTTTGGTGCCAGGAAGGGTTCGGCCGAACCCCCTAGTTGGCCGAACAAAAACATGGACCAATTAAAATGTGCTTCCTCGGGGTGACTTCTAGGTGAGTCCCGTCCCTTGATATGGGTGCTACACCGTTGGATGGCCTAAGATACTTCTTTGTGTGGACCATTTGATCCATGTGGTGCCACATGTTGTCGCCGAATTCGTCAAAATCAAATTTTATGGATTTATCCCTGCATGTCTTGGTATTTTGGGTCTAAATTCACCTGCATACAAATAAACACCAACACTTGTGGAATTGGTTAGTTTTTAACCCTAACACTATGTTGTGTTTCTCTTTTGTGCACATTATGAGGTGAATTGACAGACTAAATATGGCACTTAAGGAGCATCAACAAACTCCCCCACACTTAGTCCTTTGCTCGTCCTCGAATGAAGGCAAGAAATAGAACTAGGTGTTGTCATAAATTTGCTATAAGTTAGAAAAAGAGAATACTAGATATTTCAACTCATAGCTCAATTCATGAATTCCCTTTGTGGAATGTGGCTACCACATCAATCTTGGGTGTTTGAAGAGTGGAATGGTTGGAATGTAGTTTTTTTGGATCTTCCCCTGCTAAATGTACCGATGGTCGATTTGCTATATTCGAAAAGTCAAAGAAACAATTACCCTTATCTCTCATTTGGAGTCTCTCAAATCTCTCAAAGTGGTTTGATCTTCACCTTGGCATGTTGTGCCAATTTTGTCCCTATACTAATATGCCTATATCTGGGGCTTTGTAGTGATAAATGTGGCACACATTGCAATTCATATATTACTAAGTCAAAAACTTGATCCTATTAGGGACTTATGCAACAAACAAATTGACAAAGAAAATCCTTGTGCACATGAATGGAATGGATAAAGGTGGACTCCATGGTTTTCTCTCTTTAAGGATTAAACATGGTTACTTTCTTTTCTCTTTTTTTTTTTGGCATACTTCCTCTTTTAAAGAGTAGATGCTTCTTTTTCTCTATTTTTTCATAGCCATGTCTTCTACTCCTTTTTATTTTTTCAACGAGACTTTGATAACCATAGTTGTATAGAGTTTCTTTATTGGATGGATGAATGGTGGATGCAAATTCTCGACGTGAGAAATTTTGCATGAATAGGGTGCACAAAAATTTCTAAGTCAAAAGATCATGCATGTCACCCAATTGAGTCACGAGTTTGACAAAGTTCAATGAAAAAAAAGTGGCATATGCATGTGGTTTTCAGGAATTTGTATCTTATGTCGTGGTGGGGATTTATTTTTCCAATGAGAGAATAAGGCAAAGTTCAAGGCTCCAAAGTTTTGCAAACATCAAAATCAATTTCAAACAAAGAGATATCTCCTCGAATAACTTACTATACCACACTAGTCAAATACTTAGATGACATGTTTTTCCTACTTTGCTTGTGGGAATCATAAATAAGGCAATAAATTGAAATATAAAGTATTCAAATTTTTAGCTTAAGCAAATTTTGACTACCGCATTTTAAATTTTAACTATTGAGTTCAATTGATTTCAAATATTCAGTATTAAATGCTAAATCAACTCAAACAGTAACGTATCATGCATATTCAGGGGTAGGAGATCAAAACCGAATTTGTGGAGTGAAACGGAGCCGTGTCGGGCCCACACCAGGTCGACCGACCTCCTTCTGGCCTTTCTGTTGCTCTATTTCAACGTGTAGGGTTGTATGGTCGGTAGCGACGTGTTTTGGGTACAACGCTATTTCTGCACGTCGAGATTTTGCGAATTTGGGGTGCCTCCCCCACATTTGTTTCCTAAATTCTTTGTTCAACAAAAATAAACTAAATATGAAACTTTACCGGGTTAGATGAACCGGTAAGTTCACTTTATTGAATTCAAAATAATGGGGATTCTTACATTATTCAATCTAAATTTAATGAATAAAAAATTGAAATAAAAACTAAACTACACTAGAAAGCAACCTATGCTGCCAGGACATCTAAACTATGGAGCATTGTAGATGTCGGGCTTTCCGACGGCATTACATACGCGCCGCAGCTTGGCGCCCATGCCATGACAAACACCATCAATCTCCTTATTGAGAGATATGAGCTCATCCTTTAGTTCCGCCCTCTCTATGTGCCCTTTAGCCACTAAGTCTGATAGCTTCTTGTTCTCCAAACGAAAATAAGCTAACTCCTTAGGGAGCTGTGCCACTTTAAGGGCACAAGGAGATTTCCCTTCGCTGTCCTCAAATTGGCCAGGTGGCCCTCTGATGGCAGGTGGTGAGTGGTGATGCCTTATCCTGGAGGGTGACGAGCCCGTCAGTTCCTCCATCACCAAATTATCCACTTGCTTGAAAAAGCCTTTTGCATAACCTCCTTTAGGCTTGCGCACCCCATGGATAATGAGGCGATCTCCCACACGCTCAGGCAAGGTACGAGTAGGTGACTTGTAGTGGTGGCTCACTATGTCACCATCCTTGGTCTTCGACTTGCAGGTAGTCGGACGACTTGCAGGTGTCGTCGACTTCATGGGCATCCTCCAAGGGGAGAGCGATCGTGCAACACCATGAGGCGTGGTGCTACGCCCACGCGAAGTCGTCGTCGGTGGCGGTTCATGGCGATAGGTATGACATCTAATGCCATTATGGACCCCAAAGCGAGGGTGGACTTGTCGTTGGCCGGTGCCATGTCTCTGCTCAGGTTGAAGGTTGAGCTAGAGGAGGCATGAGGCACAATTTTCTTATAGGCCATGACATGGATGGGTGGAACAGGAGATGGATTTTTCTGGATGGTGCAAGGTTCCCCTCTTTGTTCTTGTCAATAAATAAGTGGGGAAAGTACTATAGCACTGAGAGTCTTGGGATAAGATGGGAGAGTCCTCACGAGAAAACAGAAAGCCCACGACGCAAGGGAGGGTTCGGCCGAGCCTAGGGTTCGGCCGAACCCTTCATAGCTCCGTTCAAGTTAGGTTTTCGTTGGTTGGCTTAATGGGCCCCAAGGATGAATAATTGGATTGGCTCATTAATTGGACGCGTAGAATTTAGACAGAATTTAAAGAGACGGTGTGAAAATCAATAAGATTTCTCACGTCAAATTCTTTTTCTGCCTTCTCATACTCAGATTCATGAAATAACTTGAGTCGGTGCCCATTCACTTTAAATAGATGACCATCATCACCTTGGAGTGTGATTGCTCCATGGGATGAGGTTTCTACTACAGTGAAGGGTCCTTCCCATTTACTTCTAAGCTTCCCATGTCCGAAGAGTTTAACTTTAGAGTTGAAGAGTAGAACTTTATCTCCAGGTTTAAACTCTTTAGCTTATTGTGACATCTTTTGGTTCTTTCCTTGTAAATTTTGGCACTATGGTACGCCTTATCTCTCCACTCTTCCAACTCGGAATGTTGCCCCAGTTGGTGTTTTCTGGCTTCGTGAAGGTCCATGTTCCACCGCTTGATGGCCTAATAGGCTCTATGTTGCAACTCTACAGGAAGATGACAAGTCCGCCCATAGACAAGTTGGAAAAGAGACATGCTGATGAGAGTTTTGTAAGCATTACGGTAGGCCTACAATGCGTCGGGTAGCTTATGCTTTCATCCCGTTCCCATTTCCAAGACGGTCTTTTGTGGAATATTCTTAATTTGCTTGTTAGATGTTTCTGCTTGACTACTTGTTTGTGGGTGGTATGGGGTAGCAATGTTATACTCAACACCAAGCTCCCTCAAAAAGTTCTGGAAGGTCTCATCTATGAAATGAGACCCTCCATCACTTATGACCATACGGTGAGTGCCAAAGCATGGAAAAAGGATCTCATGGAACATTTTCTTAGCTTCCCTGGTATCAACATTCTTGCATGACAAGGCTTCTACCAATTTTGACACATAATCTACAGCCACCAGGATATATTCTCAATCATAGGACCTAGGGAAAGGTCCCATGAAATCAATACCCACACATCAAATAATTCCACTTGGAGATTATATGTTAGGGGCACCGCACTTCGAGTTGAGATTCCTCAATGCTTTTTGCATTTCCAACATTTGTGAATGAATTCTTTTGTGTCTTCATACATAGAAGGCTAATAGAATCCACTTTGCCATATCTTTGCCTGGGTACGGTAAACACCGTAATGGCCACCAAAGGGGCTAGCATGACATTTCTCAATAATATTGGTGCCTTCGATTGACGGGACACACCATCTAAGAAGGTCATCGGCACAAACTTGATAGAGATATGGGTCATACAAAATGTGTCTTCGACTCTCATAGATGAGTTTCTTTTTGTTTTCCCCTAGTGGTACGTATCCCATGACCATAAAGTTCACGATATCCGCATACCAAAGGTGAGAGTCAGTCACCTTGAGAAGCATATCATCTCGTACGAAGTCATTGAAAGGAATGTCTATGATTTGAGTGACTTCCATACACGAGAGATGATCTGCCATGGAGTTCTCTACTCCTTTATTATCCTTGATTTCTAAGTCAAACTCTTGGAGTATAAGAATCCACCGGATTAGCCTTGGTTTAACATCCTTTTTAATGAGCAAAAACTTCAAGGCAACATGGTCTGTATAGACTATGACCTTAGCTCCAACCAAATAGGACCTAAACTTATCGATAGAAAAAACTACAGCCAAAAGCTCTTTTTCAGTTGTGGTATAGTTGAGTTGAGCTCCTGTCAGAGTTTTGCTAGCGTATTCTATTGCATGATGCTTTTTATCTTTGGTTTGGCTTGAGACTGCACCAACAGCAAAATCACTAGCATCACACATGATTTTGAATGACAGCATCCAATCGGGAGGTTGAATGATTGGAGCTGAGATGAGTGCCTTTTTGAGTGTATCAAATGATTTAAGGCATTCATCACCAAAATCAAAGGGAGTTTCCTTAGCTAGTAGGTTAGTGAGTGGTCTAGCGACTTTTGAGAAATCTTTGATGAATCATCGATTAAATCCCGCATGACCTAGAAAGCTGCAGATTCCCTTAAGATTGATAGGAGATGGAAGTTTTTCAATGACTTTTGTGAGACCTATGTGTGCTGAATACATTGGCTATGGCGATAAAAGTTTTGAACACTACCAAAACACCTTTATCATCAAGGTCCGACGATAGGTACGACTAGCTTTGGTTAGGTGCGGCGCTAGGTCTGGCTAGCTTTGGTAAGCTCCGACTCAAGGTCCAGTTTGCTTTGGCAAGGTTCGGAGCTTGATCGCAGTGGTTCTGTTTTTATCTTTCAATGATTTTTACTTGCTTTACATTGATGGAAAGATTGATTAGTATTCATTTGCTAAGTTTTTGGTGTGTTTTGGTGGTTATGGTTGATATCATTCTGCTATGTTTTGCAACATGCTTATGTGAGGTGCTCACGTATGATGTTGTAGTTTCGGAACTAACGAGAGTCAAGTCAAGGACTTGTGCTCGAAAGTATTGGTTGTTTATTAATGTGCAGGTGTTGCTTGAGTTCAAGACATGGCTGGTGACGAGGTCCATTGAACTAGTCTTTGGGAGAAGATGAGGTTCAACAACCAAGTTCGGGAGGAACTGTGGTTGAGTTGATTGGGAGGTTGCGCAGCATGTTTGAATCAAGAACAATGCATATGAAGGTAGTGTGGACGTCGTTGGAAGATGTTTGCACGTATGCAAGGAGTTCATGGACGTGGCTACATGGTTCCGAGGCATGACGAAGAGATGTGGACGTAAAGAATTGGTCGGAAAGATCCAACCTACTAGGTTATGGACTCAAGCTGCTACTGAGTCGTGTTTGACTCAAATATGGAAAGATTTGAGTTGGTTATGATAGGATTTCATGTGGGTGACGAATTTGAGTTGTTTTAGGAATGTGCGATACATTCCTAAGGTGTTTGGAAGTCTTAAGATTGCTTCTATCTGCGTATAGAAGAGTCTTGAGCAGTTATGGAAAGTTTCGATTCGTGAACTGAGTAGGATTAGAGTCCTAGTTGAGATTGGGTTGGCCTAAGGGCTTGTTATATAAGCAAGGGAGGCCAGAGCTCGTGGAAAACGACTTTTGGGCTGTTACTCTTGTGTTCTATTGAACAAAATTCGTAGTTGAAAGGAACTTTTGTGCCCTGTTCGTCCGACTTGTTTCTGTCAAGTCTTTCTCGTCGAGTTTCTGCACAGCACTACCTTGGTTTGGTGGTTCTATCATAACTCGAGTTTTACATATCCTATTGACGTGATTCTTTTTGCGTTGTCTTCACAACTTTATTATCTATCTTATGTCAAAATTTCACGGTCATTGTATTTGTGGTTTCTGAGCTACACGAGTTTCTTTGCAGCGTTCGAGAACTGTTTTTCTCGGGTAGGACAGATTGACCTTTGTTCGATCTTTCAATCAAAACTTGTGTTTCTCTTGACGGATTTGAGTGATTCTTGTTATGTCGTCTTCGTGACTTGATTATATCTGATATCTATCACTTTTTTCATGGTGAAACACGTTTATATTAGTCTCACACATGATTTCTTTAATATATCATTTTTCTGCCGAAGGGGTTGGGATTTAATTGTTTCCGCTGCCTAAATTTTTTAAATCTACCATTCACACCCCTCTGGTAGCTTTTCATGTGCTATTCGATCCTACAATTGGTATCATAGCCACAGTGCTCTAATTATTGTGATTTGCACGTGTTTTGTCTATTCATCATGGAGAAATACTCCGCAAAACATTGTGTCTTTAGTGGTATTGATTTTCAGGTTTTAAAGTCATGTATGGAAGCCTTCATCTAGGATCAAGGCTTCGCAATATGGGAGGAGGTATACAAGCCTTACAAAGTGCCATCAATTGATCAAGTTACATCTACAAATCTGAGAAATGTCGACAAAAACAACAAGGCTCGAAACTTGATCATACAAGGATTAACTCAAAGCGACTTCGACCATGTTGCACACCTCTGATCTGCATACGATGTGTGTAAAGCACTTTGTGACTACCACGAAGGATCCAACACGATCAAGTAGGTAAGGCAAGACATGTTAAAGAAAGAATACATGCGCTTCGAGATGCAACCCGGTCCTACTTCCCGGCATGAAAAGCAAACAAGGACGAAGAACTCCTCTTCAAACGATAAGAAGAAAAAGAAGGGTTTTACAGGACGTCAATTGGTGAGCAGTTTTATCTACGCATTCAAGAACTTGGCTCAAGCTATGTGGACATTGGAAGTGACAAAGATGAAGATGATTTGGCAAATTTGTGCTTCATGGCGGGCAAGTCAAGATCAAGTATGGAGGAGGTTGAACACAACAGCGACAATGAAGAGGTATGTCCTACTTGTAAAGAAATGTGTGATGCTATTTCTCGTGCCACTGTTATAGTTAAGAAAAAGGACAAAAAGCTTAGGGACAATGCTGTTAAAATTGTGTCACTATAATCTATAATTAATTGTTTGAAATCTTTGATTCCTAGTGATGATTCTTGTTTCTCGTGTGAATTAATATATGAACAATTGTCCTCATTAAGAAGTGCGTACACCTCCACACTTGATAAACTTGAGTTAGAAATTGAAAAGAACAAATAGCTTGCTGCACTTAATGATAAAAACTTGAAAGATGCTACCTGTTCTACAATTGATTTGCATTGTTCTACTTGTGATGATCTTGATAAGAAACTACAAGATGCTATGAATGGAATTTCTATATTGAACAATGCTTTACGTTCTCATGAAGTTAAATATTATTCCAATTGCAAATTAAAAGGAAAAACTTCATGTGAAAATTGCCTTGATATGTCCAATAAACTTGATGACATGCATAGGACATTAGATCGGTTTTGTAATGGTAATAAGAACCTAAACATTCTGCTGAATTGTTCCAAGTCTTGCAATGATAAAACTGGTTTAGGTTTTGATTCTCATGTTCATGCTAGGGAACTTCCATCTAAAATTGTAAGAACATTAGCAAGTGGTTTGATTCAAATAGTTCCTAAACAAAAAGAAGTAGTTTTCAAATCTGCAGGAGTGTTGTCTCATTCATTGTCAAATAAAAATGTTGTTTGCTCATCTAGACATGAACACAAAGTTAAATTTCATTGTACCTACTGTGGTAGAGATGATAATGTCATAGATTTTTGTTATAGACTAGCTAAACAACAGAAAAAAGAAAGAATGATTGCTAGATCTCATAACTTTCATGCAAAATTTGCTGCACATGTTAAAGCGAATGATAGGAACATGCAACCTGCTGTAATAAGTCGAAAACATGCAAAGTTTGCTTCGAAACCTACTATGTTTCGTGCTACACATGTAACATCTTATACGTCAGTAGTTGGGTACAAAAATCCTCAAGCTTTGGCTCATAAATATGTTGTTTTATCTCAGCTTTCACGTGTTATTCCTGCTGGACGTCGTATGACTCAGTACTGGATTCCTAAATGCCTTTTGACTAACCCCAGTATTGAGTCATCGATGTATTGTGCTTCTATGTAGGTTACACGCTTGAGGAAGGAGAACATTTTGATTGTGGATTCAGGTTGCTCACGCAACATGACCGGTGACAGACTGGTTCTCCTCCCTCTCTTTTGTGTCACGTGTAGAGAATGTTACTTTTGCCGATAATTCTTCAAGTCCTATAATTGCTAAGGGTTCGGTTAGAGTAAATGATAACAACACTATGAAGGATGTGGCACTTGTCAAATATTTGAAATACAACTTGCTTTCTGTTTCACAACTGCTAGATGAAAATTTGGAAATTATTTTCACTAAAAATTGCTGCAACGTTGTAAATTCAAATAGTGAGCTTATTTTTCACATGTCTCGGTTTGGAAGATTTTTTAAAGCTGATTTTAATATGTCTTCCTCTAAGCATAGGTGTATTGTTGCTAATGATTTAAAGGACTTATATTTTTGGCATCGTAGACTTGGTCACGTAGGCTTTGATCATCTAACGCGTGTTAGTGCTCTTGATCGCATACGTGGGTTGCCTAAGCTTAAAGGGGACAAAGAAATTGTGCGCTCTTCTTGTAGACATGCTATGATGGTTGCAAGTTCACATACTCCTCTCACAATGATCATGACAACTGAACCGTGTCAACTTTTGCACCTTGACACTGTAGGACCTTCACGTGTTCAATCCTTCGTAGTTAAATGGTATGTTCTTGTGATTGTTGGTGATTATTCTAGATACTCTTGGGTTTACTTTATGGCATCTAAGAATGAAGATTTTAGTCACTTTAGAACTTTATTTCTTAGATTATCAATTGATCACCCAGGATCTTTAAAAGCAATTAGAAGTGATAACGGAACCGAATTTAAAAATCAATCTTTTGGTCACTTTTGTGCTGAAAATGGAATAGATCATCAATTTTCTTCACCATATGTACCTCAACAAAATGGTGTTGCCGAAAGAAAGAACAAAACCTTAGTTGAGATGGCTAGGACAATATTTGATGAATATCAAACTCCTAGGAAATTTTGGGCTGATGCGTTTGCAACTGCTTGTTATGTCTCAAATCGTGTTTTCTTACACGCTAAGCTAGGTAAAACACCATATGAGCTCCGGTTTGGACATGGGCCTAGTGGTACACACTTTCGGGTATTTGGTTGCAAATTCTTCGTTAAGAAACATGGTAATCTTGATAAATTTGAACCTAGATCCGTTGATGGCATGTTTCTTGGTTATCCATCTCATACTAGAGGCTACTGTGTGCTTTTACTTGACACTAACAAAATGGTGGAGACTTGTGAGGTGTCTTTTAATGAAGCTATCCCAGGTACTATCTCAAACATTGCAAGTCCAGATCCATATCTGCAGGTGGAGAGCATTTTCATTGAAGATGAGGAAGAGGTGGAGCTACTGCCTGAAAATTCAGCAGCTAATGACATTGTTCCACCTCCTGATTTTGATTCACAGCCAGCACCGACGACCACCATTGCTGGTCCAGATCCTCCTCAAGTCACAAGCCCATCGATTTGTGATGAACATGAAGAAGAAGTTTGTGAAGTGTCCACTCCCCTCTAGGTTCTCAAAATTCATCCTCCACAACAAATTATTGGAAGCTTGCACGAACGAGTCACATGGTCTAGGTTTTGCGATCAAAACTCTCATGCTCATTCTGCTTTTGTTGCTTCTTTTGAACCCAAAGATATATCAAACGCACTCACTAATGAATCTTGGATTATTGCCATGCAAGAAGAGTTAGAAAATTTTGAAAGAAATAATGTTTGGAAACTTGTACCTCCACCTCAAGGTCACACTTTAATTGGAACTAAATGGGTGTTTAAAAATAAACAAAGTGAGGATGATGTTGTGGTTAGGAATAAGGCTAGGTTTGTTGCTCAAGGTTTCACTCAAGTAGAAGGTCTAGATTTTGATGAAACTTTTGATCCTGTTGCTAGATTAGAAGCCATAAGAATTTTGTTAGCTTTTGCTGCATCTAAAGGTTTTAAGCTATATCAAATGGATGTTAAAAGTGATTTTCTTAATGGCTACATATATGAGGATGTTTATGTCAAACAACCACCGGGTTTTGAAAATTCAGATTTTCCTAATCATGTTTACAAACTATCCAAAGCCTTGTAAGGTCTCAAACAAGCCCCTAGAGTATGGTATGGTAGGTTAAAAACATTCTTACTTGAAAAGGGATTTACCATGGGCAAGGTTGATAAAACTCTTTTTGTGCTTAAGCATGGCAATGACTCATTATTCGTTCAAGTGTACGTGAATGATATTATCATTGGTTGTGCTTCTCATGATCTTGTGTCCAAGTTTTCAGCTATGACGAGTTCAAAATTTTATATGAGTATGACGGGAGAACTCACGTACTTTTTAGGGCTGCAAATCAAGCAAACCAATGAGGATACCTTTGTGCATCAAACGAAGTATACAAAAGACCTCCTAAGGTGCTTCAACATGGATAAAAGCAAGCCTCTTCAGACACCAATGGGAACAGCAACAACACTTGAACTTGATAAAGATGGTGAACCCATGCATCAAAAAGAATATAGAAGCATGATCGGATCACTTTTGTACCTCACGGCATCAAGACCGGACATACAATTCAGCATATGTCTTTGTCCACAATTTCAAGCCTCTCCATGTGCTTCACATCATCAAGCCCTCAAAAGGATTCTCAGGTACTTACATGTAACTCAAGAATTTAGCATTTTTCTTCCTTCTTCCTCAACCGTTACTTTGAAAGCTTTTTCCGATGCTGATATTGGAGGTTGTAGAATTGCTAAGAAAAGTACTTCCGGTGCTTGTCATTTTCTTGGTAATTCACTACTTGCTTGGTCCTCTAGAAAACAAAACTCGGTTGCACAATTCACAGTCGAATCTGAATATGTAGCTGCTTCTAGTGCTTGCTAATAAATTCTTTGAATTGTTCAAACACTTAAGGACTATGGGGTTGATCTAGATTGTGTTCCACTGTTTTGTGATAACACTAGTGCCATTTGCATTGCTAAAACCCCGTGCAACATTATATAACTAAGCACATTGACATTAGGTATCACATTCTCCGAAATAATGTTGAAAAAGTAAACATTGTGCTTCACCATGTAGATACCAAACAATAATTGGCTGACATTTTTATAAAACCTTTAAATTTCACTCGTTTTTGTTTCATTCGTAGTGAAATAGGGGTTATGCATCCTCATGGCTTACATTGAGGGGGAGTTTTGAAATTTGAGAAGTTATGTGTGAATTCGAAATTAAAATAATATGAGCATAGCATTTCATACATATATGACTTTGTGATTCCTTTTACATGCTGAAAGTTCTTACTACATTACTCGTATTATACATTTTATAGTTTTTGCCATGTCTAGTAATTGGAATAGTTACTTACACTAAATCTGGTCATGGTCGAACTTTTTTGCTTTTTTGAACTTGTTGCATGCTCACAAGTGATTTTAATCATAAAGAATTAATCAAGTAATCATCTCACATGTTGAGTTTTTATGAACAAATATAAATTGAGAAAAGATCAAGAGAATATGCATGCATCGCACTTCTTCTTTTGAGATGGCTTATCATTGCACTTAGATATGAACATGG
Source organism: Tuctoria greenei (assembly GCA_036927565.1). Classification (NCBI taxonomy): domain Eukaryota; kingdom Viridiplantae; phylum Streptophyta; class Magnoliopsida; order Poales; family Poaceae; genus Tuctoria; species Tuctoria greenei. The sequence goes on along the minus strand of JAYESD010000001.1, from coordinate 42,699,193 downwards.
AAGAAGTTGTGTATGACTAAAACCATCTCCCTAAGCTTCTGATTGTCAAATGACATAGGCTTGGCTTGGTTGGTTACAATAAGGCAGATGAGCATATAATCTCTTGCAAATATCATATGATCTAAATTTGTGCTTTGAAAAATAATAAAATGCAGCAACAAGTGCCATGCTTTCAGGTTTTGGAATAGTTAAGTTTATGAGATCATGACTTGCTTAAATTGAGAATTACATTTGATCTCTAGCATGGCTTACACTACTTTATGTATTTCATTGATGTGATAGTGTAAGTTACATGATAGTATGACTTGGATGAGCTTTGTTTTATATGTATATGTTATAATATGCTCATAACAATTAAAATTTCTCTTTTGTACCTTTGCTAAATACATTGTCAAAGGGGGATAGATAATATATAATATGTGATTTTTTTAAAGAAAAGTATGCAAGGGGGAGAATTTGATTACACATATTCACTATTGTTTTGGCACGATTCTTCTCAGGCGGAGAATTTGTTTTTCTTCTCATTTATTTCTGTTTTACAAAGGGGGATAAATTGTTTTCAAAAATTTTAATGTAAATAAGCCAATGTTTGGATTTTAAATGGTGTTGCCAATGCATTTATCAAGGGGGAGATTGTGAGACCTATGTGTGCTGAATACATTGGCTATGGCGATAAAAGTCTTGAACACTACCAAAACACCTTTATCATCAAGGTCCATTGATAGGTACGACTAGCTTTGGTTAGCTCCGGCGCCAGGTCTGGCTAGCTTTGGTAAGCTCCGATTCAAGGTCCGGTTAGCTTTGGCAAGGTTTGGATATTGATCGCAGTGGTTCCGCTTTTATCTTGCAATGATTCGTACTTTCTTTACATTGATGGAAAGATTGCTTAGTATTCATTTGCTAAGTTTTTGTTGTGTTTTGGTGGTTATGGTTGATATCATTTTGGTATGTTTTGCAACATGCTTATGTGAGGTGCTCACGTAAGATGTTGTAGTTTCGGAACTAAGGAGAGTCAAGTCGAGGACTTGTGCTCGAAAGTATTGGTTGTTTATTAATGTGAAGGGTTGCTTGAGTTCAAGACATGGCTGGTGACGGGATCCATTGAACTAGTCTTAGGGACAAGATGAGGTTTGACAACCAAGTTCGGGAGGAATTATGGTTGAGTTGATCGGGAGGTTGCGCAACATGTTTGAATCAAGAACAATGCATGTGAAGGTATTGTGGACGTCGTTGGAAGATGTTTGCACATGTGAAAGGAGTGCATGGACGTGGCTACATGGTTCCAAGGCATGATGAAAATATGTGGACGTAAAGAAACTATCGGAAAGGTCCAACCGACTAGGTTATGGACTCAAGCTGCGGTTGAGTCGTGTTTGACTCAAATATGGAAATATTTGAGTTGGTTATGATTGGATTTCATGTGGGCCACAAATTTGAGTTGTTTTAGGAATGTGTAATACGTTTCTAAGGTGTTTAGAAGTCTTAATATTGCTTTTATCTGCGTATAGAAGAGTCTTGAGCAGTTATGGAATGTTTCGATTCGTGAACCGAGTAGGATTAGAGTCCTAGTTGAGATTGGGTTGGCCTAAGTGCTGGATATATAAGCAAGGGAGGCCAGAGCTCGTGGTAAACGTCTTTTGGGCTGTTCCTCTTGTGTTCTATAGAATAAAATTCATATTTGAAAGGAACTTTTTTTTTTCTGTCAAGTCTTTCTCGTCGAGTTTCTGCACAGAACTACCTTGGTTCGGTGGTTTTATCATAACCTGGGTTTTACATATCCAATTGACGTGATTCTTTTTTGTTTTCTTCACAACTTGATTATATATCATATTTAAAAATTTCACAGTCATTGGATTTGTGGTTTCCGAGCTACACGAGTTTCTTTGCAGCGTTCTAGAACTGTTTTTCTCGGGTAGGACAGATTGACCTTTGTTCAATCTTTCAATCGTAACTTGAGTTTCTCTTGATGGATTTGAGTGATTCTTGTTATGTCGTCTTCGTGAATTGATTCTCTCTAATATATATCACTTTTTTCACGGTGAAATACATTTATATTAGTCTCACACACGATTTCTTTAACAATCGTTTTCTACCGAAGGGGTTGGGATTTAATTGTTTCCGCTGCGTAAGATTTCTTAAATCTACCATTCACCCCCCTCTGGTAGCTTTTCACGTGCTATTTGATCTTACAGACTTCAATATTTGCTTTGTCCACCTCTATCCCCCCCTCATACACTAAGTGTCCAAGAACAATGCTTTCACGGACCATGAAATGACACTTTTCCCAATTAAGCACCAGGTCCTTCTATTAGCATCTTTGTAAGACCTTGTCTAAATTTTCCAGACAATGATCAAAAGTTTTCCATAGACGGATAAATCATCCATGAAAACTTCCATGATATCATCGATCATGTTCGAAAAGATAGACATCGTGCATCCTTGAAAAGAGGCAGGAACATTACACAGTCCAAAGGACATACGCCGGTAGGCATAAGTCCCGTAAGGACATGTGAATGTGGTCTTACTTTGATCGTCGGGATGGATTGGAATTTGATGATAACATGAATACACATCAAGGAAACCGAAGTAGGAGTGTTTTGCCAACCGCTCTAACATCACATCAATGAAGGGCAGTGGAAAATGATCCTTCCTCGTAGACTTGTTAAGTTTTCGGTAATCAATGCACATCCTACAACCCGTGACGGTTCATTGAGGAATTAATTCATTCTTCTCATTTTGAACGACCGTCATACATCCCTTCTTAGGCACTACTTGAACTGGGCTGACCCATTCACTATGAGGAGCAGTAGATAATCCCGACATGCAAAAGTTTTAAGACTTCTGTCTTGACAACTTCCCGCATCACATTATTCAACCACGTTTGAGATTCCCTTGAGGGGACACTCTTAGGGTCAATAGGAATGCGGTGGGTGCATAACGCTGGGCTAATCCCCTTGAGATCCTCTCGTAAATAGCCAAACATAGCCCTATGCTTTTCTAACAAGGCAACGAGTTTGAGCATCTCATCATCTCAAATCTTGTCACTTATGATGACAGGAGCTTCCAAATCACCATTTATAGAGGCATAACGTAGGCCTGTAGGTAGAATTTTTAACTCAACAAAAGGTTTTGGGGAAAACTCTTCTTTTAGCAATTCAATTGCCTCCTGAAATGCATCCTCCTCTTGGATGAAATCATCTTCTCCTTCAATTTCAGGTGTTGCTAAGAATTGAAGAGTTCTAACCTCATCTAATGGCTCATCATGGATGTGAGATTCTGCGGATGAGTTCTTGGAATGCAGGATAGGAATAGAGAATTTTCTCCCTCCAAGTTCAACATTGAGGTTTCCTTCCAAATGAATTTCTATGAGAAGTTTCTCAATCGGAATCCCAATCATAATTGGAATATTGGATTTCGAATACATGGAAGTCCAGGATAGCCTCAATACCTTTGTGTCTTACAGACACCTGTTGCAAAATCCCGCATCCTACAAGGATTTTTCCAAAAGAATTTCGGAAGGATTTACATGTTGATGCCAACGGCACATCGCCAAGAATGGCGAGAGCACGAGAATCGAAAATGAGATTTGCTCCAACAGTGGGGTTGTATAGGACCCTCTTTGGTGTCCCTCTAATAAAACATAGAATAGTTGCTAAAGGTGAGGTAATCTGAAGGATTTCAAGTGACAGCTCAACTTCCGCAGTCCATTCCCTGCTTCAAATAGAGGTTAACTCCTTGACTGTCTGTTGAATGGACGCTCCATCCGGTGGGTCAGGTGGAATTAATGGAAATGATGGTTTCCTATAGCAACAATACTTCGAGGTATTTCAAAAATCTTCAAATATCTCTTCCTCGAAGTAGAAGGGAAACTCCGAAGGTTGAATTTCTTCTTCCTTCGTAGTTCTTGTGTCATACCCTTGATTAGAAGGCATGAACACAATTGTTCGAATTCTCGTAGATTGTGGTAAGGGTTTTCACAATCCGTTTCTAAGATGGATTGTTCCTGAACAATGACTATAAAGCTAGGGCGAAGTTCATAGCTAGTAGAACAGATGGGTTTCACCGATGGCGGTGGCTCACATAACTTGCCCTTTGGGGCAGAATAAGAAAGAATAGTGGGCTGCTCCATATATGTGGTGGTGGTAAGAAAAGGAAAGATAAGGTAAGAAGATAGATATGAGGGTGAATATTGTTCGAAGATTAACAGCAATCGTTCCCCAGCAATGGCGATAGAAATTCTTGTTGACGTTTCTTACATCACAGATAAAAATCTACGAGTGCACGGAAACTGTTGTGTAGCACTCCCCCTTAAGAGTATTCCCAAGGGTGTTGAATCCAAGGAATGTATGTGCTAATCATACGAACTAATCCACCCAAGGAGTCAAAGTTGTTTGGTAGGCAAGGAGGAGAGAGAAATTCAAAGTAATAATTCTAATTCAAAGGAATTTGCGGCAGCTGCTTGCTTCAGGCACGGGTTTACCCCTAGCAACAATAGGACGACTCTTGCCAAGAGCCTATGGCATAGCCGAACGTGGAGGATTACTAAGGACAGATAGGACAATCACCACCTACTGCCTACCTTTTCAATTCGTGGGTCTACGAGATATTCACAGGTGATTTCTAATCTAAGCACCACGCTTACATTCTAAATCACAACTCTAGTTGTTTTGAACACAAAGCTACAACTAGAGCCTCTAATAAATTAAATCAATGAACCTACAAGTAACTACTTGTGCAAGCTACTATGAATTGAGAATCAAACTTGAATTGAATTTGCAAAGGGCTTACTTGATTTGAGTAACACCTTCGTAGGGGTACATGTGTAGAAGAGGGACTTGACAAGCCCAAGCCTCCTTCTCCTAAACTCTCATCACACTCTCCTTCTACTTGGCAGCCTCTAGGACTACTCTAAACCTTAGGAGTGGTTTTATATTCTCAATTTTTTGTGTGTTTGTGAAGTGAGGTGTGGGGTTCTATTTATAAGAGGAGAAGTGTCAGTTCCGGCCACCAAATGCGCGCAAACAAATCTTCATCATGATCAGGGCACCACAAGGAGTCGACATGTGGAAGCTGACCAAGTTTGGCACCAGGAAGGGTTCAGCCAAACCTTCTAGTCGATCGAACAGAAACTTGGACCAATTCTAGTGTGCTTCCTCGAGGTGACTTCTAGGTGGGTCCCATCCCTTGATATGGGTGATACACTGTTGGATGGCCTCAGATAATTCTTTGTGTGGGCCATTTGATCCATGTGGTGCCACATGTCGTCACCTGATTCGTTGAAATCCAATTTTATGGATTACTCCCTGCATGTCTTAGTATTTTGGGTCTGAATTCACCTGCATACATATAAACACCAACACTTGTGGAATTGGTTAGTTTTTAACCCTACCACTATGTTGTGTTTCTTTTTTGTGCACATTATGAGATGAATTGATGGTTTAAATATGGCACTTAAGGACCGTCAACAGGCAGCTCTAGAGTTGGAGATAGATGCGGCTGATCTCAAATTGGAGACTTCTGCTGCTTCTCTGTAACTAAAGACAACTGCTCTCGAATTGGAGACTTATGTTGCTTCTCTATAATTGGAGGCAAATACTGTTGTGGAATTTGAGATAGAACCATCTGCTCTAGATTTGGAGATGGAAGCAGATGTGCCTCAGGAGACATCGAAGTAGTAGAGGTCGATGCTGAAGCTGCTGCTGCTGGGTCAAATAGATGTCTGTCTCCACCGAACCCTTCTAGCAAATGCATCCTGCGTAGTCAGCATTGTATCGTCCGGTGGCACTTCGAGATTTAGGTCATACAAATTGTCATGCACCATGTCCACCTTGACCACAACATAGGATGTTGTGTCGACCTGGATGTTATCAAGCATGCATGGTCTGACTGGGATACACTAGCCCTCTCCTGACCTCCATTCGAAAGATTCCTTCGACCATTAGCGTAAGGCTACATGTTGTTCGCTGAGTCAAGTTATCTATCGTGTCTGGCAAATTGAAGCTCCACACGTTGGTGCCTCAAGATCCTCGTGTGGTTGTCCACCCCCGACTGCTATAGAATCTAAGTTGCTCCTACACTCCTCGTCGTTACTTATGAACGCATCAAAGTTAGGGAATTATATACCTGAGACCACTAGTATAGGCTTCAGGTCACCTAGAACCTCCCTTCTTGGCTATCTTTTTAGCTCCTCCATGTCAACCTGTGGTGTCGAGTTTGTTTTCCGCTTTTAATATGTAGTTTTGTGATCTAAAAAATTCTCCCTCTAGGTCAACTTACTGGAAACACCACGGACATGACCTCATTGCTCCTTGGTTTGCAGGGCCTTGTTGAGGGCATCGTTTTCCCTCTCACTATTTGAGTCTTCGCTGCTCTGCCAAAATACCCTTTGAGCAACATCCGCATTGCTCTGGCTGTAGTAACTTACATCACCTGACTCTGTCAGCTTAGAACGAGCACGCATAAATGGTCTCAGCCGTCCACGGATATTGTCGTATCGATTTTGAAGACCTAACTGGACCAATCTTTCATCCTCTTGTCGCCACCTCCTTTGTTTTCCGGCATAACCGGTGTCGCTGAGGTGGCGGTCAAGCTTGTTCTGTGATCAGAGCCACTTCATATACTCACTGTTCACGGCAAAGTTCTCTGGTTCACACTTTTCAACAAATATCGCCCAACCATCTTCTAACAAATCTTTATACTTATCAAAGGAGGTTTCCTGCTTCCTCCAAATATTTACAATCTTATTCTTGTAGCTCCTCCAAACACAAGAGATGATCTTCATAGATAGCTTCTTCCCATTCTGCTTCAGCTCTTCCGAATATTGAATGTATGCTTGAATAGAGTTTTCAAATAGTTTATCCTTTTAATTTTCCATCAACTCATTGAATCTCTGCGGGGTTAGCAACACCCTTTGCCGGGCAGGTAGACCACAAACCTTAGACAATCTCGTATTAACTTTCGTGTCTAGGGGTAAGCTTTCGTCATTAACCTCACCAACACTCCTAACATCTGTCGGCCACTACGTATGTGGCCTTTTCTTTCATTGGTCAAAGGCAAGTTCTGAATGTGATCCAACCAATGCATCCTCTTCATGAGTCTGCTGGTGACTCAGCTGTTCAGCCTGCTCCTACTGAGTCTACTGCTGAGCCTGCTAAGTCTGCTGCTATTGAGGGGTCTGATATTGAGCCTCTTCGATCTGTTGCTGATGCTCTGACTGAGACATCTTAAAATTCACTGAAATCCTATAAAACATTATAAAATTTCAGTCACATTCGCACAAACCATTACATAAGGGAGTAAATTCTATCATGCCATTTGTACCTTAATAAAAAAATGATCTATGTGGCTACTGTAACTGTAAGGACAATCCAAAGCTATCTGACACAACCAAACAATCATTAAAAGCCAAACCATAATACTCTAAACATGTCACGGCTGAAATTTGGCATCCTTATCACATTAACATGTCAATACACTAAACATTGAACCACCAAAGAGCATCAATGAAACCATATATACATCAAACAGGAGTAGATTTCACAAGTATCAAGAATGGTGCATAAAAGTGCAAACTATTTAGACTCCAACCAGCACACAATAAACCATCAACGCACATCCATGAGACAACGCCGTAAAAGTTCGTATGACAAACCTTATTAACAGTACCCAATAGAAACATAAAAACTTACTAGGACGAGGTCGGTGTCGAGGTGGAGTCAAGGTTGACGGCGGCAGCGCGATAATGAGCAAGAGGGCAGGGTCGAGAAAGCAACGTGCTACAACGAAGGGGGCGAGGTAGCAGCATGCTGGGGGACGAGGTGGTAGCGGCACTGGCGTGGCGGTTTCTAGGGAGATAGAGCGAGAGGTCGAAAATTTTACAAAATTTTTGCTATGTGTTGGGAAGAGAGTACGCTAGATCTAAAGTACCTAGGGCAACAATCGGAGATGAGGGCACAAGAAGAGCGTTTCACATATATTTTGTATGAGAGACGGGCCTGATAAGTGCGTGCCTCTCATAAACTGTCTTAGGGACTGCGTTGCCTTGGAGTAACATGTCCTTAAGGAGCGGGAACAATTCATTAAAAGTACAATCGCTCCATCCATTGCCCGCCTTCAACTGGAAAAGTTTTTACATCGCAAACAATCTCATGTACTGAGCCACACAACTATGATACAATGGCTTCTTTGAGAATTGGATCATCTTCTTGTACTTTGCAAGTTCATCATTACTGTACTGATCATCATCGTCATGACTCTCGACATTGCATACCATCTCCTCTATTTGTATGCACCTGAAACTCAATATCATCATAGGTGAATCCTAATATATCTTTCTCGTTCACATTATCGTTGTGATCTTCTTCAACACTGGTGAGGACCTCCCTCATCAGATATGAATCTCCCATCTCTGCTTCAGTAAATCCCTCCTCCCCATGTTTGTTCCAACATCGATAATCCATCATGAATCCATGATTGATCAAATGTGACCTGAACACATCATTTGTGCAATATCTCTTCTCATTCTTGCAATTTTGCAAGGACAATGAATATTCCCTCTAATGTTATTCAACATGTCTTTGTTCGCAAAATCGATAAATGCATCTGCCCCTTTGATATACTCATTGCAAAGGTGTGGCCCATACATCCAATTTTGATCCGTTGACATCTATGTACAGAAAAGAAGAGCTAAATCAAAGAAATTTGAAGCCACTGATCGTCAAGAGGTAAAAAAATAGTAAGGAACAAAAGTGGAGGAGTGGACTGACCCTTTATTTTAAGGACAACTAATAATCACAGCAAGATTTTTAGAAGGGCACCTCCAAAGAGGGAAAGAAACGATTAGAACAGGGCAGATCTGGCAGCCCCTGTTCTGCCATAGCCGGGAGCTCATATAAGAGCATACAAAATTGAGACGGTCCTTTATAATGCGCGTCTCTCTATAGTGAGAATGGGAGACGAGCCTGCTTCCATGACCAAAGTAGACGAGCCCGATCTGTGGGACTGGGAGACACACCCACTTCCATGATAAAAAGGACACGGTCTCCAAGAAATGTTTGTCTCCTTTTCTTTCATAATGGGAGTCACTCTATAGGAAGGCTCGTCTCCATTTTATCAAAGAAGCGGCACGTCTCGGATATTAACTTAACTGGGATGCGACTTAAAGTAGGCCATCTCTTTTTACTTTCAACCATGCCAGCTCTGATCATCGCTGATGCAGGGGCGTCTTGTTTTTCCAGATCGGAGACGGTCGCCTTGGCGCTCGTCTCTGATCTACGTCTCCGATTTGAGGTTCTTACTTAGTGAAAAAATTCTTATTGTAGTGTCTCCCTGATTAATTTCCTTTTTTATTTTGTATCAGTGCTCTTTTCAATTGTTGCAAAGCCAATTAAGCAAGCAACCAAGCATGCATGCAATAAAAGTGGCTTCAACTTCCAATGAGAGCTCGGTGGACTAATTAGCTTCCCCTATTTTTTCATTTACTTTCATCCTGCAATAATGATGCTTTCGTTTTTCTTCACTTACCTTCAATCCCACGTAGAAAAGTTTGCAAATTTCACAAACGTAAGCCTGTTGTAGGATCGAAGAGCACGTGAAAAGCTACCAGAGGGGGGGAGGTGAATCGTAGATTTAAAAATCTTATGCAGCGGAAACAATTAAACCCCAACCCCTTCGGCAGAAAAACGATATGTTAAAGAAATTGTGTGTGAGACTAATCTAAATGTGCTTCACCGTGACAAAAGTGATAGATATCAGAAAGAATCAAGTCACGAAGACAACACAACAAGAATCACTCAAATACGTTGAGAAAAACTCAAGTTATGATCGAAAGATCAAACAAAGGTCAATCTGTCCTACCCGAGAAAAACAGTTCTGGAACGCTGCAAAGAAACTCGTGTAGATCAGAAACCACAAATCCAATGACCGTGAAATTTTGACAGATGATATATAATCAAGTTCTGAAGACAACCAAAAAACAATCACATAAATTGGATCTGTAAAACTCGAGTTATGATAAAACCACCGACGAAAGGTAGTGCTGTCGAGAAACTCGATGAGTAAAACTTGTCTGGAACAAGTTGGACGAACAAGGCACAAAAGTTCCTTCAAACTACGAATTTTATTCAATAGAACACAAGAGGAACCGCCCCCAAAGTCGTGCACCACGAGCTCTGGGCTCCCTTGCTTATATAACCAGCTCGAAAGCCAACTCAACTCAAATCAGGAACCTAATCCTACTCTGTTCAAGAATCGTAACTTTCCATAACTGCTTAGGATTCTTCTATACGCAGATAGAAGCAATCTTAAGACTTCCAAACACCTTAGGAACGTATCTCACATTCCTAAGCAACTCAAATTCGTGACTCACATGAAATCCTATCATAACCAACTCAAATATTTCCATATTTGAGTCAAACCCGACTCAGCCGCAGTCTGAGTCCATAACCTAGTCGGTTGGACCTTTCCGACCAACTCTTTACGTCCACATCTCTTCATCACGTCTTGGAACCATGTAGCCACGTCCATGAACTCCTTGCACACGTGCAAACATCTTCCAATGACGTCTACGATACCTTCACATGCATTGTTGTTGATTCAATCATGTTGCACAACCTCCTGATCAGCTCAACCACAATTCCTCCTGAATTTGGTTGTTGGAACCTCATCTCCTCCCTCAGACTAGTCCAATAGATCCCATCACCAGCCATGTCTTGAACTCAAGCAACACCTGCACATGAATAAACAACCAATCCATACGAGCCCAAGTCCTCAACTTGACTCAAGTTAGTTCCGAACATAACACCTTACGTGAGAACCTCACATATGCATGTTGCAAAACAACAGTAACACGATATCATCCATGTCAACCAAAAACGCAACAAAACTTATAAAATGAATACTAAGCAACCTTTTCATAGATGTAAAGCAAGTACGAAACATTTCACATTAAAAGCTAGAACATTGCGATCAAGCATCGGACCTTGCCAAAGCTAACCAAAACTAGTCGGAACTAGTCATCCCAAAAGTCAGAGCTAGAAAAATCAACTTGGATCTTAGCAAAAACATGCCGGAGATATCAAAAACATGTCGGAGCTATCAAAGACATGTCGGAGCTAAAGACAAAACTCACCGGAGCTAACCAAAACTAGTCGGGCCTTAATAAAAAGGTGTTTTGTTGATATTCAAAACTTTTATCGTCAAAGCAAGTGTATTCACTATAAGCCAATGTATTCAGCACACATAGGTTTTACAATCTCCCCCTTGATGAATGCATTGGCAACACCATTTAAAATCCAAACATTGGCTTATTCAAATAGAAGTTTTGAAGGCAATTTCTCCCCCTTTGTAAGTCAAATGTAAAATGAGAAGAAAATCCAAAAATTATCCCATATTATCTCTCCCGCTTTATTATCTCTCCTTATGCACATATTCTCTTTCTCTTCATGCTTATCTCTCCCCCTTTGACAATGTATTCAGCAAGTCATGCGCATATAAACAAATTATCTCTCCCCTTTTAGTTGTTATGAGCATATTATAACATATACATATAAACAAAGCTCATCCAAGTCATACTATCAAGCACCTTACATTATCACATCAATGAAATACATAAAGTAGTGTAAGTCATGCTAGAGATTATATGTAATTTTCAATTTAAGCAAGTCATGATCTCACAAACTTAACTATTTCATAACTTGAAAGCATGACACTAGTTGCTGCATTTTATTATTTTTCAAAGCATAAATTTAGATCATATGATATTTGCAAGAGATTATATGCGCATCTGCCTTATTCTAACCAACCAAGCCAAGCCTATGTCATTTGACAATCAGAAGCTTAAGGACATGGTTTTAGTCATACACAACTTCTTCCAAGCTCATATCTAAGTGCAATGATAAGCCATCTCAAAAGAAGAAGTGCGATGCATGCATATTCTCTTGATCTTTTCTCAATTTATATTTGTTCATAAAAACTCAACATGTGAGTTGATTACTTGATTAATTCTTAATGATTAAAGGCACTTGTGAACATGTAACAAGTTCAAAACAGCAAGAAAGTTCGACCATGACCAGTTTTAGTGTAAGTAATTATTCCAATTACTAGACATGGCAAAAACTACAAAATGTATAACACGAGTAATGTAGTAAGAACTTTCAGCATGTAAAAGGAATCACAAAGTCATATATGTATGAAATACTATGCTCATATTATTTTAATTTTAGATTCACACATAGACTTCCCAAATTTCTGAACTCCCCCTCAATTTAAGCCATGAGGATGCATAACCGCTATTTCACTACGAATGTAACAAAAATGAGTGAAATCAAAAATGTCAGCCAATTGTTGTTCGGTATCTACATGGTGAAGCACAATGTTTCCTTTTTCATTATTATCTCGGAGAAAGTGATACCTAATGTCAATGTGCTTAGTTCTAGAATGTTGCACGGGGTTTTTAGCAATGCAAATGGCAACAGAACAGTGGAACGCTATCTAGATCAACCCCATAGTCCTTAAGTGTTTGAACAATCCAAAGAATTTGTGATCAAGCACTAGCAGCAGCTACATATTCAGATTCGGTTGTGGATTGTGCAACTGAATTTATTTTCTAGAGGACCAAGCAACAAGAGAATTACCAAGAAAATGACAAGCACCGGAAGTACTTTTCCTATCAATCCTACAACCCCCAAAATCAGCATCCGAAAAAGCTTTCAAAGTAACGGTTGAGGAAGAAGGAAGAAAAATTCCAAATTCTTGAGTTCCATGTAAGTACCTGAGAATCCTTTTGATGGCTTGACGATGTGAAGCACGTGGGGAGGTTTGAAACCATGCACAAAGACATATGCCGAATTTTATGACTGGTCTTGATGCCGTGAGGTACAAAAGTGATCCGATCATGCTTCTATATTCTTTTTGATTCATGGGTTCACCATCTTATCAAGTTCAAGTGTTGTTGCTGTTCCCATTGGTGTCCGAAGAGGCTTGCTTTTGTCCATGTTGAAGCGCCTTAGGAGGTCTTTTGTATACTTCGTTTGATGCACAAAGGTACCCTCCTTAGTTTGCTTGATTTGCAGCTCCAAAAAGTAAGTGAGTTCACCCATCATACTCATTTCAAATTAGGAACTCATCATTGCTGAAAACTTGGACACAAGATCATGAGAAGCACAACCAATGATAATATCATCCACATACACTTGAACGAATAATGAGTCATTGCCATGTTTAAGCGCAAAAAGATTTTTATCAACCTTGCCCATGGTAAACCCCTTTTCAAGTAAGAATGTTTTTAACCTATCATACCATGCTTTAGGGGCTTGTTTGAGACCGTATAAGGCTTTGGACAGTTTGTAAACATGATTAGGAAAATTTAAATTTTCAAAACCCAGTGGTTGTTTGACATAAATCTCCTCATCTATGTAGCCATTAAGAAAAGCACTTTTAACATCCATTTGATATAGCTTAGAACCATTTGATGCAGCAAAAGCTAACAAAATTCTTATGGCTTCTAATATAGCAACAGGAGCAAATGTTTCATCAAAATCTAGACCTTCAACTTGAGTGAAACCTTGAGCAACCAACCTAGCCTTATTCCTAACCACAACCCCATCCTCACTTTGTTTATTTTTAAATATCCATTTAGTTCTAATTAAAGTGTGACCTTGAGGTGGAGGTACAAGTTTCCAAACATTATTTCTTTCAAAATTTTCTAACTCTTCTTGCATGGCAATAATCCAAGATTCATTAGTGAGTGCGTGTGATATATCTTTGGGTTCAAAGGAAGCAAAAAAAAGCAGAATGAGCATAAGAGTTTGGATCGCAAAACCTGGATCGTGTGACTCGTTCGTGCAAGCTTCCAATCATCTGTTGTGGAGGATGATCTTTGTAAAACCGTAGGGGAACAGATGTCTCACAAGCTTCTTCTTCTTCATGTTCATCAAAAATCGATGAGCTTGTGACTTGAGGATGATTTGAATTAGCATTGAAGGTTGTCGGTGCTGGTTGAGAATTAACATCCGGAGCTGAACCAAAGTCTTTAGCGCTGAATTTTCGGGCAGCAGCTCCAATTCTTTCTCATCTTCAACGAAAATGCTCCCCCCTGCAGTTATGGATCTGGACCTGCAATGTTTGAGCTAGTACCTGGGCTAGTTTCATCAAAAGACACTTCACAAGTCTCCACAATTTTGTTAGTGTCAAGTAAAAGCACACATTAGCCTCTAGTATGAGATGGATAACCAAGAAACATGCCATCAATGGATCTAGGTTCAAATTTATCAAGATTACCATGTCTCTTAACAAAGCATTTGCATCCAAAGACCCAAAAGTGTGTAACACTAGGCCTATGTCCAAACCGGAGCTCATATGGTGTTTTACCTAGCTTAGCACGCAAGAAAACACGATTTGAGACATAACAAGCGGTTGCTAACGCATCAGCCCAAAATTTCCTAGGAGTTTGATATTCATCAAGCATAGTCCTAGCCATCTCAACTAAGGTTCTGTTCTTTCTTTCTACAACACCATCTATTCTATTTTCAGCACAAAAGTGATCAAAAGATTGATTTTTAATTTCAGTTCCATTATCACTTCTAATTGCTTTTAAAAATCCTGGGTAATCAATTGATAATCTAAGAAATAAAGTTCTAAAGTGACTAAAAACTTCATTCTTAGACCCAATGAAGTAAACCCAAGAGTATCTGGAATAATCATCAACAATCACAAGAACATATGATTTTCCTCCGAAGGATTGAACACGTGAAGGTCCTACGGTGTCAAGGTGCAAAGTTGACACGGTTCAGTTGTCATGATCATTGTGAGAGGAGTATGTGAACCTGCAACCATCTTAGCATGTCTACAAGAAGAGCACATAGTTTCTTTGTCCCCTTTAAGCTTAGGCAGCCCACGTATGTGACCAAGAGCACTAACACGCGTTAGGTGATCAAAGCCTACGTGACCAAGTCTACGATGCCAAAAATATAAGTCCTTTGAATCATTAGCAACTAGACACCTATGCTTAGAGGAAGACATATCAAAATCAGCTTTAAAAACTCTTCCAAACCGAGACATGTTAAAAATAAGATCACTATTTGAACTTACAACTTTGCAGCAGTTTTTATTGAAAATAATTTCTAGATTTTCTTCTAGCAATTGTGCAACAAAAAGCAAGGTTTATTTCAAATTTTTGACAAGTGCCACATCCTTCAAAGTGTAGTAATCATTTACTCTAACCGAACCCTTAGCAATTATAGGAGTTGAAGAATTATCAGCAAAAGTAACATTCTCTACACGTGACACAAAAGAGAAGGAGGAGAACCAATCTTTGTTACCGGTCATGTGGCGTGAGCAACCTGAATCCACAATCCAAATGTTCTCCTTCCTCAAACATGTAACCTACATAGAAGCACAATACGTCGATGACTCAATACTGGGGTTAGTCAAAAGGCATTTAGGAATCCAGTACTGAGTCACGCGACGTGCAGCAGGAAAAACACACGAAAGCTGAGACAAAACAGCAGATTTATGAGTCAAAGTTTGAAATTTTTTATTCTTAACTACTGACCTATAAGGTGTTACTTGTGTAGCACAAAAATCAGTAGCTCCGGAGGCAAAAACAGAAGGTCTGGAGGTAAACTTTGAATGTTTTTGACTCAAAACAGCAGGTTGTACATTCAGTTCAATATGTGCAGCAAATTTTGCATGAAAGTTATGAGATCTAGCAACCATTCTTTCCCTTTTCTGTTGTTTAGCTAGTCTATAACAAAAATCTATGACATGACCATCTCTACCACAGTAGGTACAATGAAATTTAACTTTCTGTTCATGTCTAGATGAGCAAACAACATTTTTATTTGAAACCGAATGAGACAATACTCCTGCAGATTTGAAAACCACTTTTTTTGTTTAGGAACCATTTGAATCAAACCACTTCCTAATGACTTTACACTTTTAGGTGGATGTTCCTTAGCATGAGCATAAGAATCAAAACCTAAACCAGTTTTATCATAGCAAGACTTGGATGAATTCAACAACAAGTTTAGGTTCTTATTCCCATTACAAAACTGATCAAATGTCTTATGCATGTTATCAAGTTTAATGGACAGATCAAGGCAATTTTCACATGAGGTTTTTTCTTTTAATTTGCAATTGGAACAATATTTAACTTCATGACAACGTAAAGCATTGTTCAATATAGAGATTTCATTCATAGCATCTTGCAGTTTCTTTTCAAGATCATCACAACTTGAACAATGCAAATCAATTGTAGAACAAGAAGCATCTTTTAAGTTTCCAATATTAAGTGCAGCAAGCTTTTTGTTCTTTTCGATTTCAAGTTCAAGTTTATCATGTGTGGAGGTATGTGCATTTCTTAGGGAGGACAATTTTTCATATATTAAGTCACATGAGGAACAAGAATAATCACTAGAAATCAAGGATTTCAAACGATTAATTTCAGATTCTAGTGACTCAGTTTTAATAGCATTGTTCCTAAGCTTTTTGTCCTTTTTCTTAACAATAACAGTGGCACGAGAAATAGCATCACACATTTCTTTGCAAGTAGGACATACCTCTTCATTGTCGCTGTTGTGTTCTGCCTCCTCCATACTTGATCTTGACTTGCCCGCCATGAAGCACAAGTTTGCCAAATCATCTTCATCTTCATCACTTCCAATGTCGACGTCGCTTGAGCCAAGTTCCTGGAGTGCTGAGATAAAACTGCTCACCAATTGACGTCCTGTAAAACCCTTCTTTTTCTTCGTATCTTTTGCAGAGGAGTGCTTCGTTCTTGTTTTCTTTTCATCCTGAGGAGTAGGACATGAAAGGTTAGGGCAATCTGAACGAAAATGTCCTGTCTTACCACGTTCAAAGCATCATTGAGGTCCGGAGCTTCCTCTCCTTCTAGTTCTCACATTTTGCGATGCTTTTGAGAACCAGGTAGAGATGAGCACTAGCTCTTCCTCTGGAAACTCCTCAATCTGTTCAAGGGTTAGAGAGGACAGCAAAGCAAGTGTACCACGAGATGATGTTTGACCGGAACTAGGCATGTCACGTTGAGAAACAAAAGCAATAGACTTGTTGGGGTTCTTACGTGAGATTATGTCAATTTCATGAGTTTTTAACTTGGAATATAGCATATCTAAAGTAAGTGAACTCATGACAGTAGATTCGTGAATAGATGTGACTTTCATCTCCCAAATTGACATATCTAATGCACTTAGCAATTGCCTAGCATTTTCAGCATCTGAAAAATTAACATTGACACTACGCAAGTTGCTGAGAATCTTATTAAAGCGAGCAAAAAGGTCATCAATAGACTCACCGGGTTGCATCTCAAAGCACATGTATTCTTTCTTGAACATGTCTTGCCTTACCTTTGGATCCTTCGTGGTAGTCACAAAGTGCTTTCCACACATCGTATGCAGATCGGAGGTGTGTAACACGGTCGAAGTCGCCTTGTGTTAATCCTTGTATGATCAAGTTCCGAGCCTTGTTGTTGTTGTCGACATTTCTCAGATTTGTAGCTATAACTTGATCATTTGATGGAACTTAGTAAGGCTTGTATACCTTTTCCCATGTTGCAAAGCCTTGTGCCTGGATGAAAGCCTCCATGCATGCCTTCCAAACCAAAAAATCAATACCAGCGAACACACAAGGTTTGGCAGAGTACTTCTCCATGATGATTAGTCAAAAACACGCACAAATCACAAAGATTAGAGCACCGTGGCTCTGATACCAATTGTAGGATCGAAGAGCACGTGAAAAGCTACCAGAGAGGGGGTGAATGGTAGATTTAAAAATCTTATGCAGCGGAAACAATTAAACCCCAACCCCTTCGGCAGAAAAACGATATGTTAAAGAAATCATGTGTGAGACTAATCTAAATGTGTTTCACCGTGACAAAAGTGATAGATATCAGAAATAATCAAGTCACAAAGACAACACAACAAGAATCACTCAAATACGTCGATAAAAACTCAAGTTATCATCGAAAGATCAAACAAAGGTCAATCTGTCCTACCCGAGAAAAACAGTTCTGGAACGCTGCAAAGAAACTCGTGTAGATCAGAAACCACAAATCCAATGAACGTGAAATTTTGACAGATGATATATAATCAAGTTATGAAGACAACCCAAAAATAATCACGTCAATTGGATCTGTAAAACTCGAGTTGTGATAAAACCATCGATGAAAGGTAGTGCTGTCCAGAAACTCAACGAGTAAAACTTGTCCGGAACAAGTCGGACGAACAAGGCACAAAAGTTCCTTCAAACTACAAATTTTATTCAAAAGAACACAAGAGGAACAGCCCCCAAAGTCGTGCACCACGAGCTGTGGGATCCCTTGCTTATATAACTAGCTCAAAAGCCAACTCAACTCAAATCAGGAACCTAATCCTACTCTGTTCACAAATCGTAACTTTCCATAATTGCTTAGGATTCTTCTATACGCAGATAGAAGCAATCTTAAGACTTCCAGAGACCTTAGGAACGTATCTCACATTCCTAAAAAACTCAAATTCGTGACCCACACGAAATCCTATCATAACCAACTCAAATCTTTCCATATTTGAGTCAAACCCGACTCAGCCGCAGTCTGAGTCCATAACCTAGTCGGTTGGACCTTTCCGACCAACTCTTTACGTCCACATCTCTTCATCACGTCTTGGAACCATGTAGCCACGTCCATTCACTCCTTGCACACGTGCAAACATCTTCCAATGATGTCCACGATACCTTCACATGCATTGTTCTTGATTCAAACATGATGCGCAACCTCCTGATCAGCTCAACCACAATTCCTCCTGAATTTGGTTGTTGGAACCTCATATCCTCCCAGAGACTAGTCCAATGGATCCCATCACCAGCCATGTCTTGAACTCAAGCAACACCTGCACACGAATAAACAACCAATCTATACGAGCCCAAGTCCTCGACTTGACTAAAGTTAGTTCCGAACACAACACCTTACGTGAGAACCTCACATAAGCATGTTGCAAAACCACAGTAACACGATATCATCCATGTCAACTAAAAACGCACCAAAAACTTAGAAAATGAATACTAAGCAACCTTTCCAGAGATGTAAAGCAAGTACGAAACATTTCACATTAAAAGCCAGAACATTGCAATCAAGCACCGGACCTTGCCAAAGCTAACCAAAACTAGTCGAAACTAGTCATCCCAAAAGTCGGAGCTAGAAAAATCAACTCGGAGCTTAGCAAAAACATGCCGGAGCTATCAAAAACATGTCAGAGCTATCAAAGACATACCGGAGCTAAAGACAAAACTTACCGGAGCTAACCAAAACTAGTCGGACCTTAATAAAAAGGTGTTTTGGTGATATTCAAAACTTTTATCGTCAAAGCAAGTGTATTCACGACAAGCTAATGTATTCACCACACATAGGTCTTACACCTGTGAAGAAAAATAATTTAAAATCTTAGACCTTTGATTCAAAGGTTTGATGTGTTCGTGGCTTGCTTAACTATGTGCTACATCAGCTGTCCTAACAGCAAGTAGATGCTCCATCCGCTCCAATTTACATGTCGTTCAAGCCTTTAGTTTTCTCAAATTACTTGTCATTCTCATTTTTCTCAATATATCTGTGTCTCTCTTCTCATTTCCTGTGCACAACACATTTTACATCTTTCCATAAATGTTTTGCCTAGAGTGAGAATGACAAGTAAATTATAACGGAAAGAATCGTGTAGTGTATGTCAAAATCCATCTAGTGGTTACTCATTAGTTAAACTGGTAAAGTGATTAACCTAGTAGGGACAAAAGTGATACCACTACAAGAATCCGTCTGATTTACGACGGCCATAGCCGTCCTAAATAAGTAAAAAATCCGTCGTAAATAGCTTATTTACGATAGTTTTCTCTATTTACGATGGTGTTTGGCAGTCGTAAATTAATTATCGTAAATAAGCTTATTAACAACGGCCCGAAGACGTTAAAAATAAGGGTCCGAGCCACGTGGGTTCGTTGGGTCTCCTTATTTATGACAGCTTCAGCAGCCTTCGTAAATAAGCCCCTTATTTACGACAATTTTTAAGTTCGTCGTAAATAGGAATGTCTTATTTACGACGATCAGAGCAGCCGTCATAAAAAACACAAATCTTATTTACGACGATTCTGTATAAAAACCGTCATAAAGAAGGATTTTTATTTTTTAACAAATAGAAATGGCTACCCGACGCGATGACTAGAATCATAGAAACATCACATCAATACAACAGCATATAACAGCATCACATCACAAGGGCACAAACTTCATATACATCACAAATGTCGCATCAGATCACAAGGACATAAACCAGACAAGAGGGGCTATACACTAGGCCCTCTACTACCTCCGGAGCCGTAGACATCGTCTTCGAGAGTCACTCTCGGTGCCGGTAGCGACGACGACGGAGTTTGAGCCTTCGTCACCAATTCATGCGATATACGTAAGTAGTTAGACATGTTTATAAGTTTGAAACTTTGATTTTGACTAGAATTGTTTAAATAAGATGGAATTGATCATATTTAGCTTAATTTAGCTAAATTGAGTTAGATTTTGTTATGTTAGATGAAATAAGACTAGAATTTGAAGTTTTCATTACCTGAACCGCCGAAGAAGCCGCAATTGGTATGGGATACACCGGTGGTGGTGGCTGCCACTATGGTATCTGGATCTGCTACCCATGCTGTCGAGCTAGGACCTATTATTGCAAACATTAGAGGTTACAAATTATTGAAATGTGATAAATTTAAATTACATTAGTCTATATTTCTTACCTGCATCGCCTCCCATATCTGCGTCATGTAGGTGTCTCATACTCCATCCCGGTCTTGTGCGCCTCCTCTTGCCGCGCAAGCTTCTCTTCAATGCTTTGTCAGAGATAATGCACCTCAATATTTCTTTGTAAGACACAGCGAATCGACGTGCCCATTGATGAAGCCTGCGTGGAGCTTCTTTTCGAAGATCGTGCCACCCTTGAGTTGACAACACCGTTGGATATGGCAAACCTACAGAAATAAGAATCTATAATGCTAAGTTGAATTACCTTGAATTGAAAACAATAAGACGAAAGAGCAACTCACCTATCGTGGGCTTTGCCGCCTGGCTTGCATACGCGGCTTGCAGATCGATTGGCTCATGTTTCCCTATCGAAATCTTTGCCGTGTGTCCTCATGGCCTTCTGTCCATACCTAGCATGAAGAGGCAAGTGACTCATCAGCTAAGAGCGTTTGCTCCCCACTGACGAGGCACCACGAAGAGTCTATTGCGTCGGTGAGGGATTTATCCATCATCCCTATGTTGATTTCTTTAGCACAGAGTTGTCTATAGAAATAGCAAAGCTCAGCTAAAACTTTCCACACTACATCATATAGATTGTACCAAAACATAACACGTAGGAGTCTTTCCATGATTATGTGATAATCATGACTCTTGAATCCAGTGAGCTTTCCATTCTTCACATTTACGACACATTTTAGGATAGCCGCATAACCATCTTGGAATTTCAAAGTTTTCAACTATTTCAGGACTTTTTTCTTTTCCTTAGGTCGAAGATAGAAAAGAAGCACGTGGCTTAGCACCACTTCCAGAGATCTCAAGAGTTGGACAGTTATAAATTTTTGTCAAATCCTTTCTAGCTTTTATATTATCTTTCGTTTTGCCTCTCATAACCATGCATGTGCTTATGATACATTCGCATATGTTACGCTCTTCATGCATGACATCAATATTGTGCATTAGTATCAATGACTTCACATATGGTACCTCGCATAGTCCACATATATGAGTAATTTTGATGCTCTGCGTAACCGAGAAAATATCTAGGATGACCTTCATATGGCACCAGTTTCTCTAACATATAGATATTTTTGACCCATTTAGACGATTCAGTGCTCCTTTAGTGACAACAATGTCCTTTCTAAAGACATTCCTTTGTTGCCTAAAGATGTGATTCGAAGGCAGCCGACGTCTATGATAATTGAAGTAGCATTTTTTGCCTCTATGAGTAAGTCAAAAACAATCTTTGTCAGAAGCACATATTGAACACATCAAACGACTGTGAGTGCTCCATCCCATGAACATGTCGTATGCCATAAAATCATGGACGAAACACAAATAAGCAGCTTGATATTGAATTTCTGATTTTGTAACATTCGTATGTTTAGACTGTTGTCCAGAACATTTCAATTCTTCGATCAGCTGATTCAACATCACGTTGAGATGTGACCCAGGATGATCCGGCCCAGGTACAATGAGGCTAAGGAACATAAACTCATACTTCATACAAAGAGCCAGTGGTAGGTTGTATGAATGACAAAGACAAGCCAACATGAGTATGGCGTGGCATTTGCACTAAATGGTGAGAATCCATCTATCGCTAACCCGATGCGAATATTCCTCGTATCGCTAGCAAAATATGGATCAAAACAGTCCAGCGCCTTCCATGCATCACCATCGGATGGGTGCGTCATGACTTCTTTATTCTCATGTACACCTTCTTTGTGCTGTCTCATGTGGCTATCACTTCTTTTTGAAAGAAACAACCGCTTCATATGAGGTGTCATAGGTAAGTAACAAAGCTACTTATGTGCAACTTCTGTCACCACATTATCACCATCGCCATTAACAACTTTGACATACCTCAATTTATTATATTTTAAGCACTTTTTCTCTTTGTCATGCTCTTTTTAGAAAAGCATTCAGTTGTGTAGACACACATCAATTTTCTCATATGTCATACAGAGACCAGATAGCAATTTTTTCGACTGATACATATCTTTCGGCATATTATGAGGTTATGGAAGGATATAGTTGATAAATTTAATGAGATCATTGTAGCAGTTATTGGAGAAGTACTTAGATTTAATTGTCATAAGCCTGATCATGAAAGTAAAGAGGGTCACTTTTGTGTGTTCATACAATGGCTGTTCTGAATCATTGAGAAGCTTGAAGAACGCGTCTGCCTCCACTGTAGGACGATCATCCGTCTGTATAGCTTCTAGCATCTCATCCATCGTATCAACCCCTGTGGTATCATCATCCTCATCCACTTCTTCTACGGTGTGAGAAATTGTCTTGACGTGGAATTTCCACACCTCATAACGTGGCATATGACTGTTTCGACACAAGTGTATCAAAACTGTTATTTTGTCCAAAAACTTTGTATTCTGGTATTTCATACATGGTCACCACACTTTATCAATCATTACAATGAAAATGCTCGATCGAAAATCATCTGACTTGGCAAACCACTCATCTAAGTAAACCTTTTTTGTTCCAACCAGTATACATCCAACTTTGGTCTTTCTCCATGTTTAACTCTACAGTTTAAAGCCAGAGAAATTATTGTTACTTTATACATTGTTTAGTGTCACAACCCTACATATTTTTGAAAAGGATAGGTCCTAAACCCTCCCAAGAGTGACCGAGAGGAATGTTATTATGACAAGACACGAGGTATGTGTCGGTGGTTTTGATCCGGCAGATCTCCCGACACTGCTAAAGTGTTGAAGGAGTTTGTGGTTCGGTGTGGGCGCGCGGAGATTCAAGAAGGTGAATTGTAGTTTAACACAGGAGACACAAGGATTTACGTGGTTCGGGCCGCCTGAGCGTAATACCCTACTCCACGGGTGTGTTGGTGTTGTATTAGCTTGTCACGAGTGTATCGGGTGCATGAGTTCGTCTGTGAACGTCCCTGAGTGTATCGTCGGCCTGTCCTTTTATAGTACAAGGACAGGCTGTTACAAGCTAGCCTGGCCTGACATGTGGCCCCGACGGTTACTAGTATTGATAAAAGATTAATTGCTGTTAATGATCCTGTAACGGGCTCTGACAGTGCCGTTACTGGTGTTAAGATCGTCCGTTTAAGTGTCATTAATATGGCATTAATGACGCTTAATCGGGTCTTGAAGTCCATGGCTCTCCTTTGAAGATCCAGAGCCGTTACAAGGTCTTCTGGAGGTTAGAGGCTGTCAGGTCCGACGTTTGGACACGTGGCAGCTCCGGAGCTTGCTGTGGGAAGTAGGTAGCTCCAGGGCTACCTGACACATGTCAGGTCCGGAGCTTCTCTCGGTCAGGGGTTAAGTACAGAGGTGCTGTTTCGGTACGTGGCCCGGAGCTTCCCCCTTGTGGGCGGTAGCTCCGGTTTGGTTGTACACGTGGCGACCCAGGGATTAACCATGTTGGAGAAGCGGGTCCGGTCATGTCTGACAAGTGGGCCTTCGAGGGTCTTCAAACCAAGTAGATGGCCTTCCTTTGAAATCTTTGTAACTTCAAGGGGTGTACGGGTTTTAGGGTACCGACAGTGGCCCCCTGGACCTACCTCCGGGGAAGATCACTAGGGTGAATTCATTCCGCCGGAGGTGGGTCCATCCTCGCGACTCTTGAACTAAGTCTTCAAGGGTCTTCGGAGGTGCCGTTGGCTGGGATTTACATTTAGATCCCACCCTGTGGCGCAACTCAGTCGGCAGATGAGATCTTTGACGTGCGGATATCACGCAATTGAAGGTCGCCGGTTCCCGATACGAAAATCGTATCAGTTCCGTGCGCCCTATCAGGCCGCCGCCTTTGGGTTTCCCGCCTCGTGATGACAACCGTTCGCCTGGGTAAGAGCCTCGACTTGATCGTCGGGGTGGTCCCGGGCCCTCTTGTCATCGGCTAGGTTGAATTCCTGAGTGGTATCTTCGACTTCCCTGCGGTTTCCATCCAAGCGTTGCGAGGGCTTACTTAAGAAGGAAAGCGCGCACCGTCGGGAGTTCTTTATGCCTCTCATCTGATCTTGCGCTCAAACTCCCGACTCGTACTTCGCTCCTCTTCTCTTGCCTAGTTGTGCCGCGATGGAGTTGGGTCTGCGCGAGAGTCGCTTGAAGAACGACAACGATTTGAAGAAGGTCCGGGCCCTCATGGGGTGGTCCTCGGACTTCTTCAACCGCTTGGTCCGTGCCGGCGGAGAGCTCCCTTTCGAGAAGGAGCGCGCTGGCGAGATGGTGTACTTTTCTTCGTACGCCATGGTGGGGTTGATCCCACCTTTTTCTTCCTTCTTCTTGATGCTGCTAGACTTCTATGGTCTTCAGCTATACCACCTTGGCCCTCACTCCATTCTCCTCGTGTCCATCTTTGTCCACTTCTGTGAGATGTGGGTGGGCATTCCCCCTTGCATCGAACTCTTCTGGACCTTCCTCACCGTCCACACCACCGGCCGGAGCAATGAGTACCTTGGCTTCTACTACTTTGTGAAGCGCGCAAGAAGTGCCCATTCAAGTACCTCCGGTCGTTCCCTTCCGGGAAGTGGGATGACTGGAAGAAAGATTCGATAGTCGTCAGGGTGGAGGAGCATGAGCGGTTGGAGCTGCCCGACGGTCTGCCCGGCATCGACACGACGATCTGGAGTGAAGTTCCGGTGTTGGCGGAAGCTTTCAACCCCGCCCTGACCAGGATCCGCCAATGCGTGGAGGGAGGATTAACTCCCCAGGCGATATTATGCAATTTCCTGGCCAACAGGTGGGCGCCGCTGAAGAGGAGGGAGAAGCTCGCCTGGGCCCTCAACATCGTGATGGACGAGGACCGGGTTGAGACCGGGTTGAAGTCCAACATGGTGGGGAAGACCTTGGAGTTCCACCTCAAGAAATTTCAGCACGGCATCGACGTCGACGGTGATGACTTGACTCCGCCGTTGGCCTTTCTCCCTCTGAACGTGGAAGTGGAGTTCAGCAGGGAGCTCCGGCGGACGATGCCCGCACTTGACGACCTTGGTGTCGTTGAGAGGAGATCAACCACCCGGGTGGCGATCCCCGGGATGCCCGAGGACGGCTCCGCCCCTGCCCCACAGCCGAGGGTCGAGGTCGTCGGCAAGGGCAAGGAGCTGGCGGAGGAGCCGGAGAGCCGGAAGAGGAAGCTGCGACACGCCGACGGAAGGCCCGTCAGGCCTGCTACTTCCGCCTCGGTTCCTTCTCCCCAGGGGTGAAGATCTTCTGCCACCGTGGCGACTGTTCCCGTAGTGGGGTCCTTCCGGAACGATACTGTTTCGGCAGTGGGATCCTCCCGGAGCGCGTCTGTCCCCGTGGTGGAACCCTCCTGGGGCGCTAGCTCCGGGCGCACGACTCCGGCACCTGGGACGGTGGGAGCCTCCAGGTCCAGGGGTTCCTCCCGATCGAGGAGAGCCTCGACCCGGGAAACGCCCGTAGCTGTGACAAGTTCCGGGGGGCCTTCCGGAGCTCCTACACAGACCGTGGCCAGCCCAGAACGTCCAGGAAAAAGGTTCCGCGCAAGATGGTGCGGAAGCCTTCCAAGGTAATTTTTAATCTTTACCTTGGTTAACTTTTTATTTGTAGCAACTGTTTGTTGATTTTCTTCGATCATCATCTGCAGTGTCCCCAAGAAGGGGAGTGAAGCTCCACCCTCAGCCACAGTGTCTGAGGCCGTGGGAGCTTCTGCTCCAGTCCCGGTGTCGCCCCAAGCGGTGGCCGAGGCTACGACAGCTCTGGCGCCGGCTGTCGTGGTCATGGACCTCGACTCGTCCCCAGAAGTCCCTGTGGTAGCGCCGGACCACGAGAGTGAAGACACGCCAGCGGCACCTGTCCCGGAGGTTGAAGCTTCGGGTCCTGGTGCTGTAGTGATGGAAGCTCCGACTGTTGAGCCGGAGGAAGTAGTAGAAGTTCCATCTTCGGAGCCGGAAAGTGCTGAAGCCCCGGCGGTTGAGCTGGAGGTGATTGAAGCCCCGACATGCGAGCCGGAAGTCGAGGTAGCTCCGGCAGTTGAGCTGGCTACCTACGAAGCACCGGCCGCTGAGCCGGTGATTGTTGGAGCTTTGGTCACGGGGCCGGTTGAAGATGAAGATCTTCCGGCACCTGAACAGGTGGTTGAAGAGGCGAGGGAGCTCGAGCCTCCCTCGGAAGAGGTGTCCCGGCCGGAGCCAGTAGCGGCTCCTGCTCCGGAGGCGACGACGTTGGTGGTACCTGCGGCCGAGCCGGAGTGCCCAAGCGCAGTCGCTGGCCCCCTGCCCGAGGGGGCAAATGAAGACTTGGCGGCGGGGCCTTCTTCGATGGCGACTGAGGCCATCCCGGAGGACGGCCTTAGTGCCTTGGAAGCTCAGGGTTCCACTCTCGTAGAGTGGGACCCAATTTTTGTATGTGAAGACCCGCTGGAACCAGTGGAGGAGGCCCCAGCAGGTCCGGAGCCCATCCCGCTGTCGATGTCTATCGACAATGCCTGCTCCAGTCTGCGTCAAGTCCAACTGGCCTTCTTCCACGACAGCAAGGCTCTTGAAGAGGAGCGCCAAACCTTAGGCGGTGGCGTAATCGGCTCTACTTCGATACCAAGCTGGCGCAGTCGAGGCTAGCGGATGACAAGGAATGGATCAAGCGGGAGAAGATCCGCCTGGAGTACTGGGGCAAGCTGCTGGACGACAGGGAGAGCATGACTCATGCCCTCGACGCCCAATCCCAGGAGATTTACAATCAAGCCAAAGCAGCCAACAGTGCGGCCGAGGAACGCCATGAAAGGCTGGAGGTCATTAACACTGCACTCATCAAGCGCCAGGAGGCACTTGAAGAGAGGGAGAAACGGCTCGAAAATGAAGAGCAGAAACTCCTTGAGCTGCGGGATGATGTCCTGAGGAGGGAAGAGGAGCTTGCCGAGAAGGTAGCTCTAGCGGACAAGGGCCTCGAGGAGCGCACCATGAAATTGGAAGAGCGCTGCCAAGAGGAGGAGAAGAAGACCTAGGTGCGGGGGTAGGATCTCTACGAATATGAGTGTGCCCTTTTTGCCCGGGAGAGAAAAGTGGAGGCTAGGGAGAAGGACCAGGTCGATCGTCGAAACAAGATCCACCTCCGGGAGGAGGAGCTCGGAAGACTCGAGAGGCGGGTGGCTGCAAAGATTCAGCAAAAAGCCAAAGAAGTTGAGCGCCTCGCCCGGGAGAATTCCGAACTAACGGCGGCCAGGAGATCCCTGGAAGAGATGAAGAGCTTGAGGACGGCGGACTCCCTACAGATTTGGGAGTTCCTGGGCAAGGCCAACGACGCGCTGACGCCGATGGGTTTCAGCCCCGTGCGCCCAGATGATTCGGAACCGGAGCCAGACCTTGCACTGCAGGCGTTGAGCGCGGCTGGTAGCAAGCTCTCCAAGGTGGGCGACGTCATCGTGGACCAACTGGAGGTTGAGGGGCAATACCTGGCGAGGAACGTCACAGAATATGTGTTGACGTGCTACACCAGCCGGAATTCTCAATTTCTTCTGGACCCAGTGTTTGAAGGCCCCGTCGAAGGAGAAGGTGAAGCTACCCGAGCCAGCATATCGGAGGTCGCCCAGAAAGTCGCCGAGTTCTTCCATAGGGTCTAGGACCATCTCTTTAGCTCTCACTTGTATTTTCTCTTCTTCTTCCTCAATTTTGTAATCCCTTGTCTCCAGATGAATGAAATCCCCAAAATTTTTGAGAATTTCACTTTTTGTCTTTAACACCTTTATCTTCACTTGGCCCCCTGGTAGATGTACACAATTTAATTGTGAACATGTACCAAAAGGATATTGTGTTTTGTTGAAGACGCATTTGCTTCGAACTTGTAGAATTTAGGTCCGAAGTCTTCGATAGTGAAGGTCCCCTGAGGTTGTCGGAGCTTAGAAGCTCCAGCATTGTCCATCGCTGGAGCTTGGTAGCTCCGGCAATAGCCTCTATCAACACGTAGGGCGTCGATAGTTAGTCCTCCGGGGTGTCGGAGCTCAGTAGCTCCGGCAGTGACCTTTGCCAACACTTGGTTTGTTGGCAGCAGACTCCATTTACAGGGTCTTCTCACCATCTTTTATTCAGCGTCGACGGTTGGCCCCCTTGGGGGAGTCGAAGCTTAGTTAGCTCCGGCTTTTCTCCATCAACGTAGTGTTTATTTTTCCTGCACACTTAAGCCAAGAAAAATAGTAAAATTCGTTCCTTGTCTATAATTTCGCCGCGGCTTATGATTCTCAAGAAAACTTTAAGTTGAATGCGTTTTTAAATACAACCGGATGCGTTGCCTTTTCTCTTAGATTCAACTGTCCATGGACCCGCCTTACTTCGGCCTGCCGGGGTGTAGGTAGAGTGGCGTACTTAGGGTGCTTGACCAAGCTAAGTCGATAGCACACTTCGGCCCTAGATTGGCTTGGCAGCTTTCAGGCGAGTTGGCCATGAACGATATTTGAATCCAAAAGAACTGACAATGCAACTCGAATCGTATATAAACCGGTCGAACTAAAATTTCTTAAGAATTGCACGTCTCTGTTATAGACAAGAAAGAGAAAAATAAAAATGTCGAGCCTGCACAAAATAAATGCACGTGGAGTCTATTTCACATGAAGATGTCTTTCATTATAGGTCCGGGGTACAGGGGAAACAAGTACGCTCTTAGGGTATTGAACCAGGCTAAGTGTGTTTCGTTTCTCGTTTGACCCAGGGTAGTTAGCCACACTTTTAGTACTGATACTGTGACAAGTGTTGCATGAGCTTTGCGGACCTTTCGGGAAAGGTCCGGCTGCTCTCCCTGAGGGACTACCTGACTCTGTACAATGACTCTATAACATACACCCCAAGTTACTCAAGACTCACCTCCGTGGTATTAAGTGTAGAACTTACGGAGGTGCTCGATGTTCCAAGGATTTGGGAGAGGTGTCCCATCCTCGGTAGCCAAGCGAACGCTTCTGGGACGAGATACTTTGATCACTCGGAAGGTCCCCTCCCAGCCGGGGGAGAGTTTGTTTAACCCTTCTCTGGATAGTATTCTCCGTAGCACCAGATCACCTTCCTCGAGGTGTCGGTTGTGTACATGCCGCTGGTGATAACGTCGTAGAGCTTGACGATATCGGGCATTCCGAACAGCTGCTTGACACCTTCCCTCCTCAAGGAGGTCTAGGTCTTCACGCCGGAGCTGGTCCTGCGCGGCTTCGTCGAAGGTTCGGACCCGGAGTGAACCCAAGGTGATTTCCGGAGGAAGGATTGCTTCAGATCCGTACACCAAGAAGAAGGGTGTCTCTCCAGTTGACCGGTTTTGAGATGTCCTGTTGGCCCATAAAGTAGGCGGAAGCTCTTTGATCCAGTTGGCTCCATGTTTCTTCAAGCGCTCATAGGTGCGCGTTTTGAGTCCCTTAAGGATCTCTGCATTTGCTCTCTCGGCTTGGCCATTGCTGGCTGGGTGAGCTACGGAGGCGTAGCAAACTTGTATGGCGAGGTCTTCGCAATATCCTTGGAATGTGGAGCTTGTGAATTGAGTCCCATTATCAGTGATGATCTTGTTTGGAACTCCAAATCTGCTCACAATGGATTGCAGAAAGTTGATAGCAGATTGATTGTTGATCATCACAACTGGAGTTGCTTCCGGCCACTTGGTGAACTTGTCAATGGTGACGTACAAGAACTTGTAACCTCCAACGGCTCTTGGGAAGGGTCCCAAGATGTCCATCCCCCACACAGCGAAGGGCCATGTAGGAGGTATCATTTGTAAGGGCTGAGCCGGTGTAATTTGCTTTGCATGAAATTGGCATGCTTCGCATTTCTTCACCAGCTCAGTGGCATCCTGGAGCGCTGTAGGCCAGTAGAAGTCATGCCGAAAGGCTTTTCCGTCCAGCGTGCGGGAAGATGCAAGGTTCCCGCACTCGCCTCCATGGATTTCTGCGAGGAGCTCGCAACCTTCTTCCCTTGTGATGCACCGCATTAGGATGCCGTTGGCACCACGCCGGTAGAGATCCCCTTCTACCAACGTTTATCTTTTAGCCAATCTGGCTACCCGGTCAGTGGATACATCATCGTCAGGAAGGATGTTGTCTTTCAAGTAGCTTCGGATCTCCGAGATCCATGCATCGAAGCTAGCTTGAGCATTTGAGTCTTGCGTGCTGGGTTGCTTGGAGCTTCCGGCAGCACCTACGACCCTTGATGGCTGCCATGGTAACAGGGCCATCGGGACTTTCAGCTTCGGGATGTTGATCTCGCCCCCTTCGCTCAGCTCGACAGGTTGAGCTGTGGGTTTTGACAACCTCCGGAAGAAGATTCCATTAGGAGCCGGAGCTCCGGTTGATGCTTTCGTCGAGAGTTCGTCGGCTTCAGCGTTGAGAGCACGCTGAACATGGTGAAGATCTAAGACTTCAAAGTCCTTTTGAAGCTTCTGGACTTCAAGGAGGTAAGCAGCTAGCTGGGTATTGTTGCAGGAGCATTCACCCTTCACTTGCTTAACGATGAGATGCGAATATCCCTTGACCAGCAGTTGCTTGACACCGTATGACAGTGCTACCTTTAGTCCATAGATGAGTGCATCATAGACAACCATGTTGTTGGTTGCCTTAAAGTCAAGGTGTACCATGTATTTTACATTCTCTCCGGTTGGCGCGAGGAGAAGGATTCCAGCTCCGGCCCCCTGCTTTTGCATGGAGCCGCCAAAGTAGAGGGTCCAGTGAGGCTCGGTGAAGACCGGAGTCTTGTGTTCCGACTTCTGCTCACTGGGGCCCCCAGGGTTTGATGGAGAGGGAGTCCATTCCGCCACGAAATCTGCCAATGCTTGACTCTTGATTGCTTGCCTTGGAATGAATTCGAGATCGAATTCAGCCAATTCCGCTGCCCATTTTGCGATGTTCCCAGTTGAATTGGTATTATGCAAAATTGCTCGGAGTGGATAAGAGGTCACCACCGAAATCTTTTGAGCTTGGAAGTAATGGTGAAGCTTCGGCAATAAGAGCTGCATAGAGCAGCTTATGCACCTCTAGGTATCGAGTCTTGGCGTCATGAAGTACTTCACTCATGAAGTACACTGGGTGCTGGATGGTCCGGACCCTCCCGGAGGGGCCCGGAGCTTCCTCTTCATCAACCCGGATCCTTGCTGATGGATCCGGCACTTCTTCAGGGATCTCCGGATCCTGGCTGGAGGGACCCGAAGCTACTTCAGCAACGACCTGGACCTTCCCGGAGGGGTCTGGGTCTTCTGAAGTACCTCCTTGTTGGTTCGAGTCTGGGAGCTGAGACCCCGACTCGCTTTCAGGGACATCCGGACCCTCCAGAAGGGATCTGGAGTCCTGAGTATGGGGCGGCTCTGGTCTCTCCGCAACTAGAACCATACTAACAACTTCGTTAGTTGCTGAAATATAAAGCAATAAAGTCTCACCAGGGTTCGGAGCTACCAGGATTGGTAGGGTGGTGAGTAACTGTTTCAGCTCCTGGAACGCCTTCTCTGCTTCTTCAGACCATTGAAATGGTCCGGACTTCCTCAATAACTTTAAGAAGGGAAGTGCCCGTTCCGCCAGTCTTGAAATGAACCAGCTAAGGGCTGCTAGACATCCAGTTAGCTTCTGGACATCCTTGATGCTGGTTGGTGGCCGCATGTCTTCAATGGCTTTGATCTTCGCCGGATTAGCTTCTATGCCCCAGTGACTCACCAGGAAACCAAGAAGTTTTCTGGAGCTAACCCCGAAGACACACTTGTCTGGGTTTAGCTTTGTGCGGGTGACCCGCAGCTTATCGAAGACAGCCTGCAAGGTGTCAAGGAGAGACTCCTTGTTCTTGACCTTGACCACGATTTCATCGACGTACACTTCCACTATGTCTCTAATGAGTTCTTCAAAAGTTTTGTACATAGCTCGTACAAAAGTTGAAGCTGCATTCTTGAGACCAAATGGCATGGCTGTGTAACAATATAATCCATCTACTATGATGAAAGAAGTATGTTCTTCATCTTCCCTAGACATTCTGATTTGATGATACCCAAAATATGCGTCTAGGAAACACAGTAATTCACACCCGGAGGTGGAATCCACTATCTGATCTATTCTAGGTAATGGGAATGGATCTTTTGGACATGCCTTATTTAGTGTCGTGTAGTCGATACACATCCGAAGCTTCCCGCCGGCCTTGGGTACAATGACTGGGTTTGCCAGCCATTTTGGATGGAAGACCTCTCGGATGAATCCAGCTTCGAGCAACTTCTTCACTTCTTGTCGGATGAAGTTATGCCGTTCTATGGATTGCTTCCGAGGCTTCTGGTGTACTGGCCGTGCATCTGGGTAGATCTTCAGATTGTGCTCAATCACTTCCCTGGGGATCCCAGGCATTTCTGACGGTTGCCAAGCAAACACGTCGACATTTGCCCGGAGGAAAGTGATGAGCGCGAGTTCCTATTTGTCGTTCAGCCCTCCCGATATACGGGTGGTCTGAGCGGCATCGGAACCAATTTGGACGACTTTGACGGGAATGTCGGTGTCGCCGCTTGGCTGCACACGAGGTGCTAACGTCGAGCCTCGCTGACGAATGCTCGGAGGTCTTGGAGCTTGCTCCTGCCTAGAGTCTTCCTCTTGCGCTGTAGTGAGCGCATGAAGTTCTTCCAAAGCAGTTACTCCTGCAGTACGATCTCCGCGGAGCCGGAGAACGCCTACTGGTGTTGGCATCTTCAACACCAGATAACCATAATGAGCGGCTGCCATGAATTTGTACAGGGCAGACCTACCCAAGATGGCGTTGAATGGTAAGTTGATCTGAGCAACGTCAAAGACCAACTTCTCGGTGCGATACTTCTCCCGTGTCCCGAAGGTAACAGGAAGAGTAATAGTTCTGAGTGGGGTAATGGCCCCCGGACCTACTCGGGAGAATGGTCGGGGTGGATGGAGATCCGAAGGTCGGAGCTGAAGCTTGGTAAAAGCTTCAAAGCTTATGAGGTTCAGCCCCGAACCTCCGTCCACCATAACATGATGGAGCTGGATGTTATTGATGGTGGGAGATACCATCAAAGGTAACTGTCCAGCTCCGACCATGCTTCGAGGACAGTCCGAAGCATCAAAAGTGATGGCTGTGTCCATCCACTTTCGATGTGGCTCCGGTCTAGCTGTAGGAGCTACAGCGGCCATATCCCGACGCATAGTCTTGATGACGCGGCGGGAGGTGATGTCCCATGATTCACCAAAAATAGTGTTCATGGTTTTCCGACGCTCGTTATCGGAGACGTCGTAATTGTCGTCGACGGAGGTGTAGACGGCTTTCAGGACCTTTTTGGGATCCTGAAACCCTAACTCCTCTTCAGCCGGAGCTTCGTCGACTTTCTGTTTTCCTTCCCTTTGACGGAAAGGAGACTCTTCCCAGCGCTTGTTGTAGCGCTCGGCGAGGTTTTGGACCTCCCGGCAATCTTCCAAACTGTGGCTGCCCGTTTTGTGAATTGGACACCACACCTTCGATTTGCCTCCGTCTTCTGAAGACGGTCGAGGTCGCTTTTCGGGGCGTGGCCCCCAGCCACCCGGAGCTGCAGCAGCTGCGGCATTGGATGTACCGGCCGACTGCTTCTTCTTGCCGTTGGTCTTTTTCTTCTTCTTGCCGTTCCCGAAGGTAGCGGCTTCTTCTTTGGAGGATTTCTTTTTACCCTCCGGAGTTGATTTGGAGTGCATTTCACGGCCCTCTGCAGCTCTGGCGCACTTGTCAGCCAAGCTGAAGAGTTCCGTGACACTGGTAATCTCTTTGATTGCCAGTTTCTCCAACATCTTCTTATCCCGTACTCCCTGTCTGAATGCCACAATGACAGAGGCGCTAGAGATAGAAGGAATAGTGTTGCGTACCTGAGAGAACCTCTGTATGAAGGATCGCAAGGATTCTCTCTCTTTTTGCACGACGGCAAAAAGATCCAGTTCGGTGCCTGGTCGGGTGTATGAACTCCCGAAGTTTGCGGTGAACTGTCGGCACAACTCCTCCCAACTGTTGATAGAGTTGGGTGGAAGGCTCATAAACCAGGACCTCGCGGTTCCGGTTAAAGCCACAGGGAAATAATTGGCCATTACAGCCTCATTTCCTCCAGCTGCCAAAATAGCAGTGGAGTAAATCTGAAGAAATTTGGCGGGGTTGACAGTCCCGTCGAACTTCTCCGGCAGATGAGGCCGGAACTTCTGTGGCCAATTGACCATGCGCAAATGCATGTCTAGGGCTGAACAGCCTCCTCCTACTCCCTCGGGAGCAGGAGTGCTTTGAGCCTCTCGTCTCTCACGAGCACGCTCAATATGGACTCGGCCGTCTCGCTGACGATATCGGCGATCAAGCTCCGACCGGAGGTCATGAGTTGAAAGCATGGATATCGTATGGGTGCGTCGTGCCCCAGAGGGCAACGATGTCACTTGTTGTGACGCAGCTCGTCCCCTATTGTTGGAGACATGCGGACCAAGTCTACCAGACAAAGTCCGCCGCTGCGACGGGGCCCGTCCTGAAGGAGGAGGACCTTGGTTGGTGATGCGGTCGGCTGCGGCTGCAACCAAATGTTCCACATCAGCTCTCCACTGCTCCAATGCATCCCGGGATGCATCAGGAGGTGGTGGACGTTGAAGAAGAGCACGCGCTGCATGAAGCGCATGTTCCGGATTGTCATGATTCGTCGACGCCATGATGGACGCCGGTGCACCATCGCGTTGTCCAGCTTGGTTTGCTGGAGGAGGCGGCGGTGGTGGCTGTGTGACTCCTGCTGGCGCTGAGGCTCTTGCTGGTGGGGGCATATTGGAGGGATTGCCTCCAACAGCCTGAACAGCGGGTTGACCATTGAATGATCCAGCAGCGGAGTTCACCATTCTTGAAATCTCAGGCGCCCCTACCTGGCGCGCCAACTGTCGGTGGTTTTGATCCGGCAGATCTCCCGACACTGCTAAAGTGTTGAAGGAGTTTGTGGTTCGGTGTGGGCGCGCAGAGATTCAAGAAGGTGAATTGTAGTTTAACACAGGAGACACAAGGATTTACGTGGTTCGGGCCGCCTGAGCGTAATACCCTACTCCACGGGTGTGTTGGTGTTGTATTAGCTTGTCACGAGTGTATCGGGTGCATGAGTTCGTCTGTGAACGTCCCTGAGTGTATCGTCGGCCTGTACTTTTATAGTACAAGGACAGGCCGTTACAAGCTAGCCTGGCCCGACATGTGGCCCCGGCGGTCACTAGTATTGATACAAGATTAATTGTTGTTAATGATCCTGTAACGGGCTCCGACAGTGCCGTTACTGGTGTTAAGATCGTCCATTTAAGTGTCATTAATATGGCATTAATGACGCTTAATCGGGTCTTGAAGTCCTTGGCTTTCCTTTGAAGATCCGGAGCCGTTACAAGGTCTTCCGGAGGTTAGAGGCTGTCAGGTCCGATGTTTGGATACGTGGCAGCTCCGGAGCTTGCTATGGGAAGCAGGTAGCTCCGGGGCTACCTGACACATGTCTGGTCCGGAGCTTCTCTCGGTCAGGGGTTAAGTACGGAGGTGCCGTTTCGATACGTGGCCCGGAGCTTCCCCCTTGTGGGTGGTAGCTCCGGTTTGGTTGTACACGTGGCGACCCAGGGATTAATCATGTTGGAGAAGCGGGTCCGGTCATGTCTGACAAGTGGGCCTTCGAGGGTCTTCAAACAAAGTAGATGGCCTTCCTTTGAAATCTTTGTAACTTCAAGGGGTGTACGGGTTTTAGGGTACAGACAGTATGGATCTAGACGAAACTTCGATAGCATAAACCCGCTGTTCTCCAACTGCACGTCTGAAAATGTTGCAGCGGAGAACATTAGGGTTACACCGTCAAAATGTCGTTCGGATCCAGACCCACATCGCGTCTTAAGAACGCCTCCTCGGTCACTCCAAGGCTATCCAAAAAGGAACAATTTCGAACCTACATGCCTCACATGCGTAACACATGTGAGACAGGCCGGTTCGAAACGGGTGATGCATGTTGTATAAGTTACGTTATTCTTTCATTTTTGAGTCATTTACGAGAGAGAGAAGGAAAGAAAAAGAGAGAGACAGGGAACTGGATCAGTCGTCCCAAGTTATGGCATGTCGAGGCCTACCGTTAAAGGCCGAGCAGCTCTAGGGTTAACCATCGTACGTTATGCCCCGTGGGGTCCCGCCTTTAACTTACTACGACTTTAGGGTTTCTCGTCGTAAGTGGGTCAAAGATGAAACTGCCCCATTGGGGCCCACCGTGCACGCACGGGAGCTTGCTGTCCTCATAGTCACTTTTCGGCTCCATGTCCGCCTTGACAAATACATTACCACTAAATGGACCGTGACGGGCCTAATGCGCTGTGTTGGGCCTTGCCGGGACAAAGCCCTTTTATTTACATATAGTAATTCAACACTTGATCAATCAAAATAATAATTAAACATTAATCAATTAAACTACTAAACTAATCTTATATGCATTAATCATAAACAATAAAAAGAACGATTGACAAACTTAATATCAATTAACAAAAAGTTGACCTAGGAATATTAAACAAACCTAATAACCATAATTAAACCTCCGCATAATTAACACAAAAATGACCTAAACATAATAAACAAACTAATAAACATAATTCAACCTAGGCATAATTAACAAAAACTTGACCTAGGCATAATCAACAAAGCTAATAAACATAATTCAACCTAGGCATAATTAACAAAAAATGGCCTAGGCATAATGAACATACCTAATAAACATAACTAAACCTAGACAAAATTAATCCTAAGCATAATTAACAAACTAATATCAATTCATCTAAACAACCATAACTAAACCCAATAAACCATCAACGAAAAAAATTGACCTAGGCTTGAGCTGTCGACCGACGAGCTAGGGCGGCGTGGGGCATCGAGGTCGGCGGGCGTTGGGTGGGCGGCGTCATCCCGGTTGGGTGGAGCATCACTAGCATTGGGGTGGCGGCGCTGAGCTCGAAGACGGGGAGGGGAGGCAGTGACGGGGAGCTCAAGGGCGTGAGACGAGCTTGGGGAGGCGGTGACGGAGGCGGTAGGCGTCTGGGCAGCGCTACATCGGGCGGCGAGCCGGTGGCGTCGGGATCGAGCGAGTGAGAGAGAGAGAAGAGGCGGGCTTTGTGGGCCAGAGTATATCTCCTGATTTACGACGGCTTTGTAACTTTTGACAGTATTAGGGTTAGCCGTCGTAAGTTACACTCTTAATTATATTTGTACGCTAACTTACGATGGTTGAGAGTTAGGCCATCGTAATTTAACTTCTAACTTACAATGGCACCTTTATTTATGACGGCTATGGACTCGCAACCGTCGTAGTAAACTAATTGGCGATGGCCAGTGCGGGTCGTCGTAAATTAGTCTATTTACGTGGTCGACCGTTGTAATTTAGTGAAGCCTTCGTAAATAGACGAGTTGTCTGTAGTGTCCTCCCTCCATCGTCAAATACTTGTCACTAGTTAGTTCATTTTTAAATTAACATGTGACAAGTATTTGGAGATGAAGAGAGTATTAGCTAAGGGCCACTGCACCCAGTCAAAAACTAATAGTAGTTTAACAGTACAAAAAAATATTTCTGTTTGCCCCACACAGTAGCGTTTCTAATAAACTGCTTTTATATAGGTATATTATATATATATATATTATATATATACTATATTTTTAAATTCAGCTTCTGTTTCGAGCATTATTAAATTTAGTATGCGTATATAAATTTCTTCTGACCTATGATTATCAGGCTTGCCTTCCAACAGCTCGATTCCAAACAACATCTAGAAGCACAACTCTTGAAGCTCCTGTCAAGCTAATCCATTTACAGCAAGCTCTTGTAGATGCAAGTAACACCCGAGACTCATCATTTGGATTGTTAAAAGCTTCAATTGATGTCTGATGATACTTCTCGTCCATTTGAGAGCTTGTTTGGATAGGAGTGGATCCACTCCAATATAAGTGGTTTGAGGTGGATTGAGGAGAAAATTAGTTCATTCTTCACCTCATTCCACTTCAATCCAATTTGATTGAGTACACCCAAACAAGCCCTGAAAGATTTCTTTCTCTTCTCTCAATTTTAAAAACTTACGAAGATGCTACTTTATCAGTTCTAATGGCTGAATATATTGACTACAAATCAATACCATCTCTCTTAGTGCTTCACACAAGCGACGAAGCGTACAACTCCAATCACAAATCTTGGTTTTACCATTTTCATAGGAATTTGACCTTAATCTTTCAAGCATAGATTTATCAATAATTGAAGCTTCCTCATCAGACATGTTAATGGCAGTTATAAGTGAAGGGTGTGTCGAAGCTAACGAAATCTCAACGGGACTGAAGACAAACAGATGCTGCATATGAGTGACAATGTTCAGGTTAGACAGCATGAAGCTATGATGGCAGCCTTCAACAACATGAAAAATGATGCCAAAGTTATGCTTGCATCAACCAAGATATGTTGTAAGGGTATAACACTTGTTGGGGCAAGCATAACCTTAGCCAAGGTTATGCTTGCCCCCAACAAGTGTTATACCCTCACAACATGCCTTTGTTGATGCAAGCATAACCTTGACATCACTTTTTATGTTTATGAAGGTTGTCATCATAGCTTCACGTTGTTTAACCTGCACATTGCCGCTCATATGCAGGATCTCTTTATCTTCAGGCCGATTCAGATTTCGTTAGCTTCGACACATCCTTCACTAATAACTGCCATTAACTTGTGTTATACGAAAGCTTCACTTATTTGATAAATATATGCTTGAAAGATTAAGGTTAAATCCCTATGAAAGTGTAAAAACAAGATTTGTGTATGAAGTTGTCTGAGTACTCGCTTGTGTGAAGCACTAAGAAAGTAGGTACCGATTTCTAGTCATTATATTTAGGCACTAAAACTGAGAAAGAAGCATCTTCCTATGTTTTCAAATGGACAGGAGAGAAAGAAATGGTTCAAATGGATGGGAAAATCCTTTCAAGGATCGTCAGACTTCAAATTGATGTTTTCAACAATCCAAATGATGAGTCACAGGTGTTACTTGCATCTACAAGAGCTTGCTGTTCAGGGATTAGCTTGACAGGAGCGTAGCAGCATAACAGGCAATTCTTAAACAACAACCGCCCGTAGAAATCATGTATTTTCTCAAGCGTTGGTTAATTAAGAACCGCCTGTGATGTTAGCTACATCACAAGCGGTTCTTAATTAATAACAGCCTGAGAAAATACATGATTTCCACGGGCGGTTGTTGTTTAAGAACCGCCTGTGATGTTCTGTCATCACAGGCAATTATTGTATCATTTGCCATCACAGTCGTATTTTTTTACGGACCGTCTGTGTTTGAAAAATCCAGGCGCCTGTGAAGATGCTTTTTGTAGTAGTGCACTAACATCATATGCAATGTTTGTATTGCACTTTTGCATGTAAATGCATATAACTTTTGATATAAGCTCTTGATGTTGTCTATACTATCAAACATGTTTTATAGTTCTCTTGTACCTTTCACAGTTAGCTGTTGTCCGTCCATTGGTTATGTAGTCCCATTACCTGCTATGTATGCTATAGTATTGGCGAATCAAGAATGATGGCAATTAAATAACACAGTAAATAAAATACATCTTGAACATATGTAAATCACTCCGAATCAGCACATCTTTAAACTAACAGTCTAATTCGAATTAATTGTGTCGATCCACCTCATGTTCTTGTAACTGTGTCAAGGTACAGAGACCTGAAACGAATACATTTCACAAATTCGATGCTCATCGTGTTTGTATGTTTCAGCTTCACTAACTTGCGAAGACACCTCGAGCAAACACTCCTTCCACTCTCAAATTGGTGTCGATAGGACAATAAGGGCGTGTTTGACATAACTCTACTCTTCAGTGAAGTAACTCTGCTCTGAAATGCTGGAGTGGAGCAACTCTGATGTAGTGATGGAGCTGCCACTAGAGGTGTTTGGCTGAAGAATGGTTTTTAGCTCTGAAAAGAATAGATTTTAGGTTGCAATGCCAGTTTTACCCTACCATTTTGTTAGGCCTGGACCACATATTGTAGGCCGTAGTGCACCATCAAGACTTTTTTTTCTACGGCGTTCAGCTTTTGGTTGCTGTTACGTTCGCTTTTGCTGTTACGTACAACAAAAAGAAAATCATGGTTGTGCTGCCACTGAAGTGTTGCATTTATGATATGATATCACTTTAATTCCTCGACCTCACATGTAAATGTATACGTGTAGCTGTTGTATACATGTGCCAAAAATAAACAATAGCCTAATTTCTTGGCATCAAGAATAATCATATGTATGTAATTATTTTTTATCGGAAAGAAGAGATATTCTAGAAGGAAGTTGAATAATTGAATCATATAAAATATGACATGGAATCATATTACATGATAATTATCTCCATCTCAATTCCACAGCCTAAATTTGCACTCAACTTCACATGGAGAAGATCTCTCACTCTTGGCCACCAAGTGCCCATTTGGTCCATCGCCATCCAAAACACCACAAATAATTGTATCATCTTTTGAACTGATGTTCTGCAAGTGACAAAGTCCTTATCGGTTTATTTACAGTTGAAGTCAAGTAAAAGAAGCAAATAAAGTACTAAGTATTTGTAAACCTGAAAATCAAAAGAAAATAAACCTACTTTTAATTTTATACAGGAAATAAACCTACTCTTCGTTTTGTTTTGTTATTAGCATCAGATTGCAAATGTACAGGAAATTCAATGACAATTTTGTGCACACTTTCCTCAACAATCTAATTGAAGTCATAAACAATATTGAAGCCAAAATCAGCACCTGAAGAAGCAATTATCTGTAGCAACAATCCGTGGCATAAATTGTATAGCAATCTAACAAAATTGACAAAGCGCGAGGCAGGGACGAGCCAGGGATGCAGGGGCGGGACAGGGACAGGAAAATGTGTACCTTGCTGAATCGAGCAGGCGGCACCTGGCGTCTGGACGAGTTCCTGAAAGCGAGTACGGGAGGAGAAACGGGTGAGCAGAGGCGGCCATGGACGGGCGACGCATCGAGACAGCCGCGGACCAGTGTCGTCGAGGCGGCCGCGGATAGGTGGTGCGCCGAGGCAAACACCGACGGGCAGCACGACTAGCCGGGCGCGGAAGGGGGCTGCAAGGCCGGCA
The DNA here is from genome assembly GCA_036927565.1 of Tuctoria greenei. NCBI lineage: Eukaryota > Viridiplantae > Streptophyta > Magnoliopsida > Poales > Poaceae > Tuctoria > Tuctoria greenei. Next base: position 42,657,383 of record JAYESD010000001.1, on the reverse strand, counting down.
AACAAGGGCAGAGGAGGGAGCTCCGAGCGGCGCGCGACGACCGGACGAGGTGGCGGCGACACCTAGGTACTCACGTCTTGGGCAGTCAGGCGAGGTTCCACTGGGAGAGAAAGACCGGTGGAATAGACGACACGAAACGTTTTTTTCATAACCAGTAGCAATTGCGGGTAATTACTCCTCAACTCCACAACTAGATCCATATTGACTGATTATGGAGCAAGAAATGAGGTACTCTAAAAAAATGAACTGGAACTCCTCAAACTCTATGGAGTTGACAGCTCCGTAGAGTTTTAGAGTTGAAGTGTTTGGCTGTATTTCTCGAACTCTCTTTTAGAGTTTGGCTCTGGAGCCATGCCAAACACCCCCTAACTCTAAATCTTTTTTAAACTAGATATTCTTTTCTAACGACAACAATTATTTAAAAATATAAGTAGTGCATAATATATATAACTCAGTTTTAGGTTGTGGGTCCTATCTTGGAGAACGTTTGGCACGCCAAAACAACTGTGATAATACAAACACTTCTTCCACATGATTAAACCCATTTGTTCGTATGTGGCAAACCGTAAAAAGCCGTTACCTTAATTGACACCCTGTGTGACAAATCAAAGTTATTTCAAAAGGCAGCGTCAAAGTTATTTCAAAAGGCAGCATAGGTCCTGCCAATGGATAAAAGTAGTTGAAGTGATACTGCTACAATAAGCCTCATCCTAGGCGGCTCCAAACGTATTATCACACGCGGTTTCTAAAACCGTCTGAAATGAATAGTCTGTGATAATCTGCAATCATAGGCGGAGAAGTGAAACCGCCTATGATAATGGTATTATCAAGGGCGGTTCTTTACTTACGACTAGCCGCCTATGAAGACACATTATCACAGGCGGGTGTGCATTATATATAACCGCCTGTGATAATGGTGTTATCACGGGCGAATCTTTATCTATGACAAGCTGCCTGCAGAGATAAATTATCGCAGCGAGTTTGTACTATAATAATAACCGCCTGTGATAATGAGGTTATCACATATGGTTCTTTACCTATATCTAGCCACCTGTGATAATGATATTTCACAGGCAGATCTAGCCGTAGGTAAATAACCGTTTGTGATAAGGTATACCATATGCAGTACTACCTGCTGTTATTTCTAATTTCCAGTTCAATTCAATATAATCACAGAAGTCAACAATATAATCACAGAAGTAAAAAATATAATCATAGAAGTCATCTCACAGAAGTCAATTTCACTAAAATAATATACATATGTACAAGTTACACATACAAGTCATCTCATAGTTTACAAGTTTCACTAAAAGCTGTTTCTATTGTCATATTGGCAAAGTTGTGGCACATCAGCTATTGCACCATTCTCTTAAAAAAACTCCCCTCTTTTGTGCAAAATTTCAAGACGCACGAATTGGCACAGTTCACCAGCAATCTTGTCGGCTCTTCCACCAGGCATACTTCTACAAACTGGTCATTCCTCATTCACATTCTTTGTATGCTGCAATAAAACACATAACAAGTTTTAGAATGTGTTGGTTTGTACAATCTCAAAGTATAGATCAAAGTGAGAGTTTACAGGAATTTATTTGGTTTTTTGGAGCAGTTGTACTATGAACAATTGAATTCGGAAGTTGGAATCAAAATCTAAAAATAATGTTTATGGTAATATTGAACAGCAGAGAATATAAGTATTAAAATACGCTAGTTATAATGAAAATGAAACTCAAAAGTAAGAAAATAAGATATCGACATTAAGGATAACTTATATCCTCAAGATTCACTCTATATTCGCTGGCGGTCCGAAGATGCTCGCATACATAATACCCGCATAAGACACTCCCAGCAGGCTGCTTCGGACAAGGATAATATGTTGTAATGTCCAATGCATTCGTATTAGGAGGTCTCTGACTACCAAGCCGTTCCGCGTAAAACCGATAAGCGATGTAATACAAGAAATGTCATATAAAACTTGTCAACACATTCTAAATGTGTGTAAATTAAAAGTATTGAATAAACGTACAGTTTCAAAATGGAATGGAAATCTTTGTAACGATCTGGTGGGTAATCGGCTGAGTCCAATACTGTTGCCAAACCCTCTGTTGGCATGATGAAGATCAATATGTAGTGTTTACTACACACGTACAAACACACGTGTTAACAATTATCAATAATTGCTTTTTTAATGTAATGTGTCGAACTTACTCAAAATGGTTCAGAGCCTTTACATGATCCTTGCCGTCTCAAACAAAGTTAAACATTGCATGTCCCATGTAAGCTGCAACTTCTGTCCTTCTATCCTTCTTAAGTTTCGCGATCGATTTTTCAATTCTTTTTTTTCATGTGCTTGTACTGTACTCAGTCTCGATCCGCCTTAACGTCGAATAACATCTTTGCAATCCGTGTAGGGTCAAGGATACCTGTCTTGCGTTTCATCTTTTCATTATCCATGTATTGCATCATATTGAAGAAGTCCAAAATTGTTATAATCTTATGAAATGTTTCTGCGTGTAGGAAGAAAAGCAAATCAAAAATATTAGAGGCACTTACAAGCACCAGACGAGTTGCAAGTTGATTTCGAGCATGCCCTGATGGAAAAGGGTATGCAACTCTTCAAATAAAATGACTCGTTTATTTTCTCCAGAGCTCAAGAATGCATCTTTTGGAACCCGAAATGTGACGCAATAAAGATCATATTTTGTGATGGCAGTGATGTACCACTCGTGCATTCTTTTAGGCAGGATGGGTTGTTTGCTAAATTGTACGGATGTCATGAACGGCTTCCCATTCTAAATTCAGGAGGAACTTTCTCAAGCTTGTATATTCGAACTCCTGGTTTAACTAAAGCCGTCCGCGGATTATACATGACACCGTCTTCTTCCCACTCCTCGATATCTTCTAATGTTGGCTCATGAGAAGAACGAGATGCACTTAATTTTCTAATATTTTCCTTCATATTTTCCAAATACTTTGACACTTCTGATGAAGGTTTCTTAATTTTGTATGAGCTAACTTTGATAGGCACCAATGATCGAGGAGTAGTCGTCGAAAGTTGGACACTGGCTTGTTGTTGAACTGATTGCTCTTTACTCCTAGCAGCTGACTCTAGTACTACTTTAAGCAGTTTCTCAACTGGTTGCTCTTTACTAGAAACAGCTTGCTCTGGTACTGCTTGAAGCTGTTGTCCAACTTGTTGCTTCTGGTTATCTTTACTAGCAAGGTTACTATCATCCTTGCTGAGACATAGGGGGAGTGGATCTTCCTGGACTGGGAGTGGATCTTCCTGGATTGGAAGTGGATCTTCCTGGACTTTCGCCTTAGAAGACGGGGCTACAGTATTTTGAGATGCGATAGGGCTAGAAGACGGCTCATCGTCCAACACGATATCACATCGGTGCCAAATGTTTAATTGGTTGACAGCCTACCCTAGAGTCACGATCCCCTCATGTGTGATGTGGTCCATTTCATAATCTTCATAATCATTATAAATGATATGAAGAACTTGCACCATAGCATAATACAACGAAAGTGGATTGCCGTTGAAGTCATAATCAAGCTTTGCCATAGTAGTGGCAACCTATTTGGTTTTGTTCCCTGCTCTGCCGATCGGGACAAGAAGACGACAAGATCTGTCCTTAGTAATATCATTGACAGCGAACTTACGGGTTGACCCTGAGCCTGACACAGGACCTACGCTGCTAGGGTAGGTACTTGGAGAAAGCAATTGCTCCTTTGGCATGGGAACCATCGTTGTACTCGGTGCCACTAATTGTCCCGATTATCTAAGTTGTTCCATTATTTCTTGAACATTTTCGTTGACCTTTTGAGCAATCGTTTCATCAAGTGTTTTCATGAACTTCTCACGTCTTCTATATGTCTCTTTATCTTTCGAGAAACCATCGAGCCAAGACATTCAAGAAGACATTGCTCGAACCCTTCCACTGTGTTCAGGATTTACAAGGATAGCCTTAAGTTGGTCATTCTCCCTCTTCGGCTTGAAGAGACCCTTCTGTTGCTTTTCAATTACTTCTTTCGTTTTTTCCTCTACTTCATTCACTGGGTCGGGCTTTTCAAGTTTCCCCTCGCTGGTCAAACCTGACCGAGCAAAGATCCACCGCTGAGTTCTCTCATCACAGCCTTCTAGCGGGTGAGGATTTCCCTTACTGTAATTTCATCTAATATCTTATTCCATTTTTGGACTTTGGGGGCATATCTGGCAGACCCTAAGCGATGGTGGTATTTTTTCTTTTTGGCAAGCTCTAACCTAGTTGCACTTAGGGCTTTAGCATCAGGTGTGGTCTTTTGACGAACAAATTCTTGCCACTGAGCTTGTGTGATTTTTCCCATCTTCCTTGGGCTAGGGACCTTATCGGCCTTAATATAAGCATTCAGTTCACTCTTCCGGCCATAAAATTTCTTACCGCAAGAGACCAATGTTGCTTTCTTTACAGCTTCTTCCGTTCTTTTTAGGAACTTGAATTGTTTCTTTATCCTTTCCCACAACTCATTCTTGGCCTCCTCAGGTAATTTTCTCCAATTCTCGGTTGTGATCGGCACGAGCTCTGTAACAAGAAAATCGCATGCATTTTGGTACTTGTTAACTGAATCCAGTGGTTCTTGGGGAAGCCCACCTAGACCGACCCTTGTTATGTACATGATGCGGTCCAATGGACCCTTATTGGGACCTCGTTGTCCTCATTTCCGCTTGAGTGAACCTAAGGATTCATCCATTGGAGAACCTTATGCGGTTTTAGGAGCCGAAGTCACCTCATTGTCTTCGCGATTAATCTAGGTAGAGAAGAATTATAAGACTTCGTATACCTGACAACCAACATTAACGTGAACTGCTGAAGCTAAGATTCATGATTCATACCTCGTCCGCATGATTATATTCCGGGTCAAGATCCTCTAGAGTCTTTTAATTTTTATATTAGGAAAAGGATCTGATGGACTTTAAAAGGAGCCTGAACTGCTGGAGTCACTAAACTCCATACACTACAAGGATTTCGCCCTGTTGCAATGATTGTACAGCAACGAATACTAAATCATTGCAGTAAGCTTGGTCTTTTGCCACGATTCACTAGTTCGTGGCATTAGCATCTATCACCATGGAACACGATCATTGCATTAGGATCTGTTGCCATGATTCACTAGTTCGTGGCATTAGGATCTATCACCACGAATTTGTTGCCACGATTCACTAGTTCGTGGCATTAGCATCTATCGCCACAAATCTTTTGCCACAATTCACTAGTTTGTGGCATTAGCATCTATCGTCCTGGAACACGATCGTTGCATTAGGATCTGTTGCCACGATTCACTAGTTCGTGGCATGAGGACTATCGACATGAATCTGTTTCCACGATTCACTAGTTCGTGGCATTAGCATCTATTGCCATGGACCACGATTGTTGCACTACGATCTGTTGCCACGATTCACTAGTTCGTGACATTAGGATCTATCTCCACGAATTTGTTGCCACGATTCACTAGTTCGTGGCATTAGCATCTATCGCCACAGAACACAATTGTTGCACTAGGATCTGTTGCCACGATTCAGTAGTTAGTGGCATTAGGATCTATCGCCACAAATTTGTTGCCATGATTCACTAGTTTGTGGCATTAGCATCTATCGCCATGGAACCCGATCGTTGCATTAGTATATGTTGCTATGATTAAATAGCTCATGGCGTTAGCATCTATCGCCACAAAACCCGATCATTGCATTAGGATTTGTTGCTACGATTCAATAGTTCGTGGCGTTAGCATCTATCGCCATGGAACCCGATCATTGCATTAGAATATGTTGCCACGATTCACTAGTTCATGGCATTAGCATCTATCACCACGGGACATGATCATTGCATTAGGATCTGTTGCCACGATTCAATAGTTTGTGGCATTAGCATCTATCGCCGCGGAACACAATCATTGCATTAGGAACTTTTGGCACGATTCACCAGTTTGTGGCGTTAGGATCTATCTCCACAAAACACAAATGTTGCATTAGGAACTTATGCCACGATTCACAAGTTCGTGGCCATAGGATCTATCGCACGAAACACAATCGTTGTATTAGGATCTGTTGCCACGAAATACCGGTTGGTGGCGCTAAGATCTATCGCCACGGAATACAAATGTTGCATTACATAGTTCACGTACAGCTAGCTCACACAGTACCTATATAAAAAAATCATCATCTTCGCTGTCCTCCACCAATATTAGAGGTACAATACCATCATTGATATATGTATCATCATCATCTCGCTGTCCTCCCCCAATATTGGAGGTACAATGTCATCGTCGTCATCTTCATTTGAAAGAGCGGAAGCATCACCGGTTGCCCCGTCAATGTCATTCCTATCCCATGCGGTCATATCCTCATTTATATCAGTAAGTCATCGGTCATCAAATAATGTCTCATCCTCCGTCGTCTCAGTGATATTATTTTCACTGTCTCCAGGGGGCATGACAAAAAGATTTTGTGCCTTTGTTTTAACAACTGAAGCCCATTTAGGTTGCTTCACACTTCTAACGTAAAAAACTTGTTCTGCTTTGGTGTCTAGAATGTAAGGCTCATACTTAAATTGAGAAATAGTAGTGTCAACATCTATCATTCCGAATCGATCCATTTTGTAGCCTCTGCTTTGGCTCTGACCGGAACGAGGCCGATCAAACCATTCACATTCAAATAACAGAACCTCTTGATTTTTTCAAAATCAACAGAAATCATTTTCTTGATTACTCCATACCACTCATGATCACCATCCCTAACAACAACACCACTGTTTTGTGTCCGTAAATATTTTTCCACCACTATTATTCGAAAGAAGAAGCCATTTATGAATGATCGACTAAAAAAATGTGCCCGACGATCAGGTCCTCTAGATAATGCATACAAATAATCGGTTACTTTGCCTTCTTTGTGTAATGTCGTAATATGTACACATTAATTAGTATAAAAGGGGTCATCAATAAACCAACTTCAGAACAGATATTTCTTCAATACTTCATCAAAGTAAAAACTTGCATGTACTTACTCGTTTCTAAAACCAATAAACAAACTCATCTCTACGGCATTTTTCAACATCACAAGAATGAATCTTTTTCAGCTCCTCAAAGTGCTCACTGAAAAGGGTACAAAGCATGATCCAATATTGTATAGAACATCTGAGTTATACGTACTTGATCCATGGAGCGGCCTCTTCAACATTAGAAATAATATAATGCCTGATGTTATGTAGTTCCACCATAGTAAGTTGGCCCCATTTAAACCTTTTTTAGAATTATCAACTTCTGTAAATATATTAGACTCGAGAGAAAGGTTCATTCCTAGTTGCAGCTTCATGACGTTCTGGCCTATTAAGCTTGGTGCTCTTGTTATAAAAAAACTGGCTACAAAAAGTCATACACTCTTCCATAATATATCCCTCGGCTATAGAACCCTCCAGGTGAGCTCTGTTACATACATACCTCTTCAATGTACCAAGGTACCTCTCAATTAGATACACCCATCTGTAAGAAACAGGTCCACCCAAGCGAGCTTCTTCGCCAAGATGGATTAGAAGATGTACCATGATATCAAAGAAAGCGGGAGGAAGCAACATCTCAAGCTTACAAATTGTTTCAGGAAATTGTTCAATCATCTTATCCAGATCTGGTTCCGCCAATTCTTTAGAAAAAAGTCCAGAAAAGAATCTGCTAAACTCAATTAAAGGTTCAACAACCTTTTTAGGCAATATGTCACATATTGCAACAGGAAGGAGCTTCTGAAATATAATATGGCAGTCATGAGAGTTTAGACCTGATACCTTACGTGCTGTTATGTCCACACTTCTCTTGATGTTTGAGGCATAGCCATCGGGCATCTTCACATCTGCCAAAAACTTGCACAAGGTGGTCTTCTGATCTTTTTGCAAAGTATATGATGATGATGGACAGTCATACTTCCCTTTCATACCCACCAGAAGTTGCTTTGGCCATATACCCATTTCATGCATATCAAAATGAGCTTGTAGACTATCTTTTGTTTTACCATCCATATTAAGCGATGTCCCCAATATGCTATCACAAATGTTTTCCTCAATGTGCATGACATCCAAGTTATGGCTAATTAGCAATGTCTTCCAATACAGGAGCTGAAAAAATATACTTTTCTTCTTCCAACTATGCTACCTATCTTCCTTAGTGCGCTTTCTCTTATTATTCGTCTATCCAAAATTCACTTGATCAGAAGTCTCGTATTGTTGGAGTACATCGTGAACATAGAGTGATGTTGGAGCCTCTCTATTCTCTATTTTGTTGTTGAAAGAAGCTTTGTCCCGACGCCACCAGTGATCCTGAGGTAGGAAATGACGATGACCCATGTAGCAATACTTTCGTCCATATTTCAACCACAAGGCGTCAGTGTTCACATGGTAGTATGGACATGCTAGCCTACCTTTTGTGCTCCATCCACATAGCATTGCATATGCTGGAAAATCATTTATTGTCCACAATATAGAAGCTCTCATGAGAAATGTCTCTTTCTTTGAACTGTCGTATGTTTCAACACCATCAGACCATAATTTCAGTAGCTCATCAATCAAAGGCTGCAGATACACATCAATGTTGTTTCCAAGTGACTTTGGCCCAGGAATTATCATTGACATCAACCAATAAGGCTACTCCATACACAACCAAGGTGGTAGATTATAACGGATTAGAATCACAGGCCATGTACTGTAAGAAACATTTATTACTCCAAAAGGATTGAGACCATCAGATGCTATCCCAAGTCTTATGTTGCGAGGATCAGATGTGAAATTTGGGTGAATGCTATCAAAATTCTTCCATGCTTTCGAATCTACAGGATGGCGTAATATTTCATCATCAATACGTTCTTCATGGTGCCAGCGCATGTTTGATGCCGTTGATTCTGCCATATAAAACCTTTGAAGACGGGGAATAAGAGGGAAGTATCGTAGAATCTTGCGTGCTACAAGCTTCCAGGCTTTTATACAAGGTAAAGCCTCTCTTGCATCCCCACCAGTACTATTTTTCCATCTTAATTCACCACATTTTGGACATCAATCCAGCAGAGAATAGTCCTTCTTGGATAACAAACATTCATTGACACATGCATCGATCTTTTCGTAGCTCAGCCTGAGGTCACGAACAACCTTCTGAACTTTATCAAGTATTAGGAATGAAATGGCCCTATGGAAGCACATATGAGAATAGTTCAAGGATCAACTCACACGCTTTTTTGCTCAAACCAGTTAAACAATTTATCTGGTACAACCTGACAATGAAGGATAATTGGGTCACTGTCGGTACCCTAGAAATCGTACACCCCTTGAGGTTACAAAGATCTCAAAGGAAAGTCATCTACTAGATTTGAAGACCTTCGGAGGCCCACATGTCAGATATAACCGGACCCGCTTCTCCAGCATGGTTAATCCCAGGGTCGCCACGTGTACTATCAAACCGGAGCTACCACCCACAAGGGGGAAGCTCCGGGCCATGTTCCGAGAGGGCACCTCCGGACTTAACCCCAGGCCAAGAGAAGCTCCGGACCTGACACATGTCGGGTAGCTCCGGAGCTGCCTGCTTCCCACAGTATGCTCCGGAGCTACCACGTGTCCAACCGTTGGAACTTCAGCCTCCGACCTCCAGAAGACCCCGCAACGGCTCCGGATCTTCAAAGGGGAATCAAGGACTTCAAGACTCGATTAAGTGTCATTAATACCATATTAATGACACACGATCGAATGACCTTAATTACCAGTAACAGTGCTGTCAAAGCCCATTACCCGATCGTTAAGGGCAATTAAATGTGTTGAATAAGTGTCAATACTAGTAACCGCCGGGGCCACATGTCGGGCCAGGCTAACTTGTAACGGCCTGCCCTTGTACTACAAAAGGACAAGACGACGACACGTTCAGGGAGATCATCTACTGACACGTTCCATAGACGCTCAGTACAAGCTCATACAGCTAATACAACACCAACACACCCGTGGAGTAGGGTATTACGCTCAGGCGGCCCGAACCACATAAACTTCCGTGTCTCCTGTGCCATTTACGATTCACCTTCTTGAATCTCCGCGCGCCCACACCGAACATCAAACTCCTCCAACACTTTAGTAGAGTCGGGAGATCTGCCGGTTCCAAACCACTGATAGTTGGCGTGCCAGGTAGGGGGGGCCTGAGATTTTGAGAGTGGTGAACTCAGCTGCTGGATCATCCAACGATCAACCTGCTGCTCAGGTTGTTGGGGGCAATCCTCCCAATATGCAGCCACCAGCAGGAGCTTCAGCACCAGCAGGAGTCATACTCCCACCACCACCGCCTCCACCAGCAAATCAAGCTGGGCAACGCGATGGTGCGCCGGCGTCAATCACTGCATCGGCAAATCATGACAACGTGGAACACGCGCTCCATGCAGCGCGGGATCCTCTCCAATGCCCACCACCTCCGGATGCATCCCAGGATGCACTGGAACAGTGGAGGGCCGATGTGGAATATTTGGTTGCAGCAGCAGCCGAACGCCTCAGCAACCAGGGTCCTCCTCCTTCGGGACGAGCCCCGTCGCAGCGGCGGACTTTGTCTGGTAGACTTGGTCCGCACGTTTCCAACAGCAGGAGACGTGCTGCATCACAACAAGTGACGTCATTGCCCTCCGGGGCACGACGCACTCACACGGTATCCAGGCTCTCAACTCATGACCTCCGGGCGGAGCTTGATCGCCGATACCGCCAACAAGACGGCCGAGTCCATATTGAGCGCGCTCGTGAAAGACGGGAAGCTCAGGACCTTTCTGCTCCTGAAGGAGTAGGAGGAGGCTGTTCAGCTCTGGCCATACATCTGCGTATGGTCAGGTGGCCATAGAAGTTCCGGCCTCACCTGCCGGAAAAATTCGATGGGACTGTCAGTCCTGCCGAATTCCTTTAGATCTACTCTACTGCCATCTTGGCAGCTGGAGGAAATGAGGCCGTGATGGCCAATTATTTTCAAGTGGCCTTAACTGGGACCGCCAGGTCCTGGTTTATGAGCCTTCCACCCAACTCTATCAACAGTTGGGAGGAGCTGTGCCGGCGGTTCACCGCCAACTTCGGGAGTTCATACACCCGACCAGGCACTGAACTGGACCTTTTTGCAGTCGTGCAAAAAGGGGGAGAATCCCTGCGGTCATTCATCCAGAGGTTCTCTCAGGTACAAAATACTATTCCTTCTATCTCTAGCGCCTTTGTCATTGTGGCATTCAGACAGGGTGTACGGGACAAGAAGATGCTGGAGAAACTGGCGATCAAGGAGATCACCAGCGTCACGGAACTCCTCAGCTTGGCTGACAAATGTGCCAGAGCTGCGGAGGGCCGTGAGATGCACTCCAAACCAACCCCGGAGGGTCACAAGAAATCCTCCAAATAAGAAGCCGCTACCTCTGAGAACGGCAAGAAGAGGAAAAAGACCAACAGCAAGAAGAAGCCGTCGGTCGGTACATCCAATGTTTGCAGCTACTGCAGCTCCGGGTGGCCGGGGGCCACGCCCCGAAAAGCGACCCTGACCGTCTTCTGAAGATGGTGGCAAGCCCAAGGTGTGGTGCCCAATTCACAAAACGGGCAGCCACAGTTTGGAAGACTGCCGAGAGGTCCAAAACCTTGCCGAGCGCTACAGCAAGCGCTAGGAAGAATCCACTTTCCGACAGAGGGAAGGAAAGCAAAAAGTCGATGAAGCTCCAGCTGAAGAGGAGTTAGGTTTTCAGGATCCCAAAAAGGTCCTAAAGGCCATTTACACCTCTGTCGATGATGATTCTGACGTCTCTAACAACGAGCGTCGGAAGACCATGAACACCATTTTTGGTGGATCATGGGACATCACCTCCCGCCGCATCATCAAGACTATGTGTCGGGATATGGCTGCTGTAGCTCCTACAGTCAGGCCGGAGCCTCATCGGAAGTGGATGGACACAGCCATCACTTTTGATGCTTGGGACTGCCCTCGGAGCATGGTTGGAGTAGGTCAGTTACCTTTGATGGTATCTCCTACCATCAACAACATTCAGCTCCACCACGTCATGGTAGACGGAGGATCGGGGCTTAACCTTATAAGCTTCGAAGCTTTTACTAAGCTTCAACTCCGACCTTCGGATCTCCACCCCTCTCGACCTTTCTCCGGAGTAGGTCCGGGGGCCATTACCCCACTCGGAGCTATTACTCTCCCCGTTACTCTCGGGACACGGGAGAACTACCGCACCGAGAAGTTGGTCTTCGACGTTGCTCAGATCAACTTACCCTTCAATGCCATCTTGGGTAGGCCTACCCTGTACAAATTCATGGCCGCTGCTCATTATGGTTATCTGGTGTTGAAGACGCCAACGCCAGTAGGCGTTCTCTGGATCCGCGGAGAACGTACTGCCGGAGTAACTGCTCTAGAAGAACTCCATGCACTCACTACGGTGCAAGAGGAGGACTCCAGACAGGAGCAAGCTCCAAAAACCCCAAGCATTCGTCGATGAGGCTCGACTTCTGCACCTCATGTGCAGCCAAGCGGCGACACCGACATTCCCGTCAAAGTCATCCAAATTGGTTCCGATGCCGCTCAGACCACCCGTATATCGGGGGGACTGACCGACAAATAGGAACTCGCGCTCATCACTTTCCTCCGGGGTAACGTCGACGTGTTTGCCTGGCAACCGTCACAACTGTCTGGGATCCCCAGGGAAGGGATTGAGCACAATCTGAAGATCTACCCCGACGCCCGGCCTGTGCATCAGAAGCCTCGGAAGCAATCCGTAGAGCGACAGAACTTCATTCGACAAGAAGTGAAGAAGTTACTCGAAGCTGGATTTATCCGTGAAGTCTTCCATCCAAAATGGCTAGCAAACCCAGTCGTTGTGCCCAAGGCCGGTGGGAAGCTTCGGATGTGCATCGACTACACCACACTAAATAAGGCATGTCCAAAAGATCCATTCCCACTACCTAGAATAGATCGGATAGTGGATTCCACCTCCGGGTGTGAATTAATGTGTTTCGTAGACGCATATTCCGGATATCATCAAATCAGGATGTCTCGGGAGGATGAAGAGCATACCTCATTCATCACAGTAGACGGATTGTACTATTATACAGCCATGCCCTTTGGTCTCAAGAATGCAGCTTCAACTTTTGTACGAGCTATGTACAAAACTTTTGAAGAACTCATTAGGGACATAGTGGAAGTGTACGTTGATGACATCGTGGTCAAGGTCAGGGACAAGGAGTCACTCCTTGACACATTGCAGGCTGTCTTCGACAAGCTGCGGGCCACCCGCACAAAGCTAAACCCAGACAAGTGTGTCTTCGGGGTTAGCTTCGGAAAACTTCTCGGTTTCCTGGTAAGTCACCAGGGCATAGAAGCTAATCCGGAGAAGATTAAGGCCATTGAAGACATGCGGCCACCAACCCGCACCAAAGACGTCCAAAAGTTAACTGGATGTCTAGCAGCCCTCAGCCGGTTCATTTCAAGACTGGCGGAATGGGCACTCCCCTTCTTCAAGTTATTGAGGATGTCCGGACCATTCCAATGGTCCAAAGAAGCAGAGAAGGCATTCCAAGAGCTGAAACAGTTCCTCACCACCCTACCAATTCTGGTAGCTCCGAACCCTGGTGAGCCTTTGTTGCTTTACATTTCAGCAACTGACGAAGTCGTCAGTATGGTTCTGGTTGCGGAGAGACCAGAGCTACCTCATACTCAGGAATCCAGACCCCTTCGGGAGGGTCCGGAGGTACCTGAAAGTGAGCGTGGGTCCCAGCTCCCTGACTCGAATCCACAAGAAGTCACTTCAGGAGACCCAGACCCCTCCAGGAGGGTCCAGGTCACTTCTAAAGAAGCCCCGGGTCCCTCCAGCCAGGACCCGGAGATCCTTGAAGAAAATCCGGATTCCTCCGGGAGGATCCGGGTCGGTGAAGAGGAAGCTCCGGACCCCTCCGGGAGGGTCCGGACCATTCAGCGCCCGGTGTACTTCATTAGTGAAGTACTACATGATGCCAAGACTCGATACCTAGAGGTGCATAAGTTGCTCTATGCAGTTCTTATTGCCTCCAGGAAACTTCGCCATTACTTCCAAGCTCACAAATTCTCAGTGGTGACCTCTTACCCACTTTGAGCAATCTTGCATAATCCCAACTCAACTGGGAATATTGCAAAGTGGGCAGCGGAATTGGCTGAATTTTATCTTGAATTCATTTTAAGGCAAGCAGTCAAGAGTCAAGCATTGGCAGATTTTGTGGCGGAATGGACTCCCTCTCCATCAAACCCTGGGGGCCCCAATGAGCAGAAGACAGAGCATCAAGCTCCAACCTTCATTGAGCCTCACTGGACCCTCTACTTCGACGGCTCCATGCAGAAGCAGGGGGCCGGAGCTGGAATCCTTCTCCTTGCACCAACCGGGGAGAAGGTGAAATATATGGTACACCTTGACTTCAAGGCGACCAACAACATGGCAGAGTACGAAGCGCTTATCTACGGACTAAAGGTGGCACTATCATATGGTGTCAAGCAACTGCTGGTCAAGGGAGATTCGCAGCTCATCATTAAGCAAGTGAGGGGTGAATGTTCCTGCAATAATCTCCAACTAGATGCTTACCTCCTTGAAGTCAAGAGGCTTAAAAAGGACTTCAAAGTTCTAGATCTTCACCATGTTCACCGTGCCCATAACGCTAAAGCTGACGAACTCTCGACGAAAGCGTCAACCGGAGCTCCAGCTCCTGACGGAACTTTTGTTCGGAGGTTGTCAAAACCAACAGCTCAGCCTGCCGAACTGAGCGAAGGGGGCGAGATCAGCATCCCAAAGCTGACAGTCCTGATGGCCCTGTTACCATGGCAGCCATCAAGGGTCGTAGGTGCTGCCGGGAGCTCCGAGCAACCCAGCACGCAAGACTTAAAAGCTCAAGATAGTTCCGATGCATGGATCTCGGAGATCCGTAGCTACTTGAAAGACAACATCCTTCCTGACGATGATGTATCCGCTGACCGGGTAGTCAGATTGGCTAAAAGATACACGTTGGTAGAAGGGGATCTCTACCGACGTGGTGCCAATGGCATCCTAATGCGTTGCATAACAAGGGAAGAAGGCTGCAAACTCCTCGCAGAAATCCATGGAGGCGAGTGTGGGAACCACACGTCTTCCCGCACGCTGGTCGGTAAAGCCTTTCGGCATGGTTTCTACTGGCCTACAGCACTCCAGGATGCAACTGAGCTAGTGAAGAAATGCGAAGCATGTCAATTTCATGCAAAGCAAATTCACACACCAGCTCAGCCCCTACAAATGATACCTCCTACATGGCCTTTCGCTGTGTGGGGGATGGACATCTTGGGACCTTTCCCAAGAGCCGTCGGAGGTTAAAAGTTCCTGTACGTCGCCATTGATAAATTCACCAAGTGGACGGAAGCAACTCCAGTTGTGACAATCAACAAGCAATCTGCTATCAACTTTTTGTAGTCCATTGTGTGCAGATATGGAGTCCCAAACAAAATCATCACTGATAATGGGACCCAATTCACAAGCTCAACATTCCAAGGATATTGCAAAGACCTCGGCATACAAGTTTGCTACGCCTCCGTAGCTCACCCAACAAGCAATGGTCAAGCCAAGAGAGCAAATGCTGAAATCCTTAAAGGACTCAAGACGCGCACATATGAGCGCTTGAAAAAACACAGAGCCAACTGGATTGAAGAGCTTCCACCCACTTTATGGGCTAGCAGGGCATCTCCAAACCGGTCAACCGGAGAGACACCCTTCTTCCTGGTGTACGGAGTTGAAGCAATTCTTCCTCCGGAAATCACCTTGGGTTCACTCCGGGTCCGGACCTTCGACGAAGCCACGCAGGATCAGCTCCGGCGTGAAGACCTAGACCTCCTGGAGGAGGGAAGGTGCCAAGCAGCTGTTCGGAATGCCCAATATCGCCAATCCCTACGGTGTTATCATCAGCGGCATGTACATAACCGACAGCTTGAGGAAGGCGATCTGGTGCTACGGAGAATACAATCCAGAGAAGGGTTAAACAAACTCTCCCCCAGCTGGGAGGGACCCTTTCGAGTGATTAAAGTATCCTGTCCCAGAAGCGTTCGCTTGGCTACCGAGGATGGGACACCTCTCCCAAATCCTTGGAACATCGAGCACCTCCGTAAGTTCTACACTTAATACCACGGAGGTGAGTCTTGAGTAACTTGAGATGTATGTTATAGAGTCATTATACAAAGTCGGGTAGTTCCTCCGGGAGAACAACCGGACCTTCCCCGGAAGGTCCACCAAGTTTATGCAACACTTGTCACAGTCTCAGGACTAAAAGTGTGGCTATCTACCCTGGGTCAAACAAGAAATGAAACACGCTTAGCCTGGTTCTGTACCCTAAGAGTGTACTTGTTTCCCCTGTACCCCGGACCTATAATGAAAGACATCTTCAGGTGAAACAGACTCCACGTGCATTCATTTTGTACAGGCTCAACATTTTTATTTTTCTCTTTCTTGTCTATAACAAAGATGTGCAATTCCAAAGAAATTTTAGTTCGACCAGTTCATATGCAACTCGAGTTGTATTGTCGATTCTTTTGGATTAAATATTGTTCATGGCCTACTCGCCCGAATGCCGCCAAGCCAATCTAGGGCCGGAGTGTGCTATCGACTTAGCCTGGTCAAGCACCCTAAGTACGCCACTCTACCTACACACCGGCAGGCCGAAGTAAGGCGAGTACATGTATAGTTGGATCTGAAGAAAAGATAACGCATTCGGTTGTATTTAGAATCGTGTTTGACCTAAAAATTTCTTGAGAATCGTAAGCCGCGACGAAGTTATAGGCAAGAAATGAATTTTACTATTTTTCTTGACTTCAGTGTGCAGGAAAAATAAAATACACGTTGAAGGAGAAAAGCCGGAGCTAACAAAGCTCCGACCCCTCTAGATGGCTTGTAATCGATGTTAACAAGGATCACCGGAGCAACCAAGCCCCGATAAAGCTAGGGGGGCCCAACTGTCGACGTAAAAGATGGTGAAAAGACCCCATAAGTGGAGTCTGCTGCCGACAAGTTACATGTTGGCAAAGGTCAGCGCCGGAGCTACTAAGCTCCGACACCCCGAAGGACTAAATATCGATGCTCTATGCGTTGATAGGGACTATTATCGGAGCTACTAAGCTCCAATGATAGTCACTTTGACCTCAGGGGGCCTTCACTATCGAAGACTTCGGACCTAAATTCTACAAGTTCGGAGCAAATGAGTCTTCAACAAAACATAATATCCTATTGGTACATGTTCACAATCAAATTGTGTACATCTACCAGGGGGCCAAGTGAAGAAAAAAGTGTTGAAGACAAAAAGTGAAATTCACAAAAATTTGGGGATTTCATTTAAATTTGGGGATTTCATTCATCTGGAGACAAGGGATTACAAAATTGATGAAGAAGAAGAGAAAATACAAGTGAGAACTAAGGAAATGGTCCTAGACCCTATGGAAGAATTGAGCGACTTTTTGGGCAACCTCCGACACGTTGGCTCGGGAAGCCTCCCCTTCTCCTTCGACGGGACCTTCAAGCACCGGGTCCAGAGGAAATTAGGAGTTCCGGCTGGTGTAGCACGTCAGCACATATTCTGCGACGTTCTTCGCCAGGGATTGCCCCTCAACCTCCAATTGGTCCGCGATGACATCGCCCACCTTGGAGAGCTTGCTACCTGCCGAGCTCAATGCCTGCAGCGCTAGGTCCGGCTCCGGCTCTGGGTCATCCGGCGCATGGGACTGAAGCCCATTGGTGTCAGCGCGTCGTTGGCCTTGCCCAGGAACTCCCAAATTTTTAGGGAGTCCGCAGTCCTCAAGCTTTTCAATTCTTCCAAGGATCCTCTGGCCGCCACCAGTTCGGAATTCTCACGGGCGAGGCACTCAACTTCTTTGGCGTTTTGCTGAATCTTCTTAGCAACCCGCTTCTTGAGTTTTCTGAGCTCCTCCTCCCGGAGGTGGATCTTGTTCCGGTGGTCGACCAGGTCCTTCTCCCTGCCCCTTACATTCTTTTCCCTGGCAACGAGGGCACACTCCCGTTCATGGAGCTCCTGTCCTCGCACCCATACCTTCTTCTCCTCCTCTGCGCAGCGCTCTTCCAATTTCTTGGCGCGCTCCTCAAGGCCCTTGTCAGCCAGAGCCACCTTCTCGGAGAGCTCCTCCTCCCTCCTCAGGATGTCATCCCGCAGCTCTAGGAGTTTCTGCTCTTCATCTTCGAGCCGTTTCTCCCTCTCCTCAAGTGCCTCTCGGCGCTTGATGAGTGTAGTGTTGATGGCCTCAAGCCTTTCGTGGCGTTCATCGGCCGCACTATTGGCTGCTTTGGCCTGATTGTAGATCTCCTAGGATTGAGCGTCGAGGGCGCGAGTCACACTCTCCCTGTCATCCAATAATTTACCCCAATACTCCGGGCGGACTTTCTCCCGTTTGATCCACTCTTTGTCATCCGCTAGCCTTGACTGCGCCAGCTTGGTCTCGAAGTAGAGCCAGTTACGCCACCTCCTAAGGGTTTGGCGTTCCTCTTCATGAGCCTTGCTGTCGTGGAAGAATGCCAGTTGGACTTGACGCAGACTGGAACATGCGTTGTCAATGGACAGTGACAACGGGATAGGTTCCGGACCTGCTGGGGTCTCCTCCGCTTGTTCCAGCGGGTTTTCAGATACAAAAATTGGGTCCCACTCCAAAAGAGTGGTCCCCCGTGTCTCCATGGCACTAGGGACGTCCTCCGGGATGGCCTCAGTCACCATCGGGAAGGGCCCCGCAGCCAGGTCTTCATTCACCCCCTCAGACAGGGGGCCAGCGACTTCTCCGGGGCACTCCGGCTCAGCCGTGAGTACCTCCGACGTCGTCACTTCCGAAGCAGGGGCCGCTTCTGGCTCCGGCCTTGGCACCTCCTTCGATGGGGGCTCGAGCTCCGATGCTTCTGTATCAACCGGCTCAGGAGCTGGAAGATCTTCATCTCCAATCGGCCCTGCAGCCGGAGCTCCAACAACTACCGGCTCTGCGACCGGTGCTTCTGAGGTAGCCGGCCCAACCGCCGGGACTTCCTCAACATCTGACACGCATGCCGGGACTTCAACCACCTCCGACTCGACCGCCGGGGTTTCGACACTTTCCGGCTCTAGGGCCAGAATCACAGCTTCTTCCGTCTCAACGGCCGGAGCTTCCATCATCCCAGCACCAGGACCCGGAGCTTCAACCTCTGGGACAGGTGCCGCTGGCGCATCTTCACTCCTGCGGTCTGGCGCTACCACGGGGGCCTCTGGGGATGAGTCGAGGTCCATGACCACGACAGTCGGTGCCGGAGCTGTCGCAGCTGCATCCACCACTTGGGGCGGCATCGGGACGAGAGCAGAAGCTTCCACCCTCACGGCTTCAACCACTGTGGTTGAGGATGGAGCCTCACTCCCCTTCTTGGGGAAACTACTGATGATGAACGAAGAAACTTAAAAAATAGTCACTACAATTAAAACAACTATCCAAGGTAAAGAATAAAAATTACCTTGGGAGGCTTCCGCACCAGCTTCTGCGGAACCTTTTTCCCGGGCGTTCTGGGCTGGTCATAGCCGGCGTGGAAGCTCCGGAAGCCCCCCCCCCCCCCCCCCCCCCCGCAACTAGTCGCGGCCATAGGTGTTTCCCGAGTCGAGGCCATCCTCGATCGGGAAGAACCTCCGGACCTGGAGGCCTCCACCGGCCCAGGTGCTGGAGTCGCATGCCCGGAGCTAACACTCCGGGAGGATCCCACTGCGGGAACAGTCGCATTCCGGGAGGACCCCACTGCGGGAACAGTTGCGCCCCGAGAGGACCCCACTGCGGGAACAGTCGCCGCAGTTGTAGAAGACCTTCCCCTCCGGGGAGAAGGAGCCGACGCGGAAGTAGCGGGCCTGACGGACCTTCTGTCGGCGTACTGCAGCTTCCTCTTCCGGCTCTCGGGTTCATCTGCCAGGTCCTTGCCCTTGCCGACGACCTCGACCCTCGGCTTTGGGGCAGGTTCAGAGCCATCTTTGGGCATTCCGGGGATCGCCACCGTAGTGGTTTATCTTCTCTCGACGACACCAAGGTCGTCAAGCACGGGCATCTTCCGCCGAAGCTCTCTGCTGAACTCCACTTCCACGTTCAGAGGGAGAAAGGCTGATGGTGGAGTCAAGTCATCACCATCGACGTCGATGAAGTGCTGGAACTTCTTGAGGTGGAACTCCAAAGTTTTCCCCACCATGTTGGACTTCAACCCAGTCTCAACCCGGTTGTCGTCCATCACGCTATTGAGGGCCCATGCGAGTTTCTCCCTCTTCTTCAGCGGCGCTCACCTGTTGACCAAGAAGTTGCAAAATACCGCCTGAGGAGTCAATCCTCCCTCCACGCATTGGCGGATCCTGGTCAAAGCAGGGTTGAAAGCTTCCGCCAGCACCGGAGCTTCACTCCAGATCGTCGTGTCGATGCTGGGAAGACCTTCGGGCAGCTCCAGCCTCTCGTGCTCCTCCACCCTGACGACTATCCAGTCCTTCTTCCAGTCATCCCACTTCCATGAGGGAAAGGACCGGAGGTACTTGAATGGGCACTTCTTGCGCTTCACGAAGTAGTAGAAGCCAAGGTACTCATTGCTCCGACCGGTGGTGTGGACGATGAAGAAGGTCCGGAAGAGTTCAATGCAGGGGGGGATGCCCACCGACATCTCATAGAAGTGGACGAAAATGGACACAAGGAGAATGGAGTGGGGGCCGAGATGATACAACTACAGACCATAAAAGTCTAGCAGCATCAAGAAAAAGGAAGAAAAAGGTGGGATCAACCCCACCATGGCGTACGAGGAGGAGTACATCATTTCGCCGGAGTGCTCCTTCTCAAACGGGAGCTCTCCACCAGCACGGACCGAGCGGTTGAAGAAGTCCGAGGACCATCCCATGAGGGCCCGGACCTTCTTCAGATCGCCGTCGGTCTTCAAACGGCTTTCGCGGAGACCCAACTCCATCGCGGCACAACAAGGCAAGAGAGGAAAAGTGAAGCACAAGATGGGAGTTTGAGCGCAAGAACATATGAGAGGCGTAAAGAACTCCCGACGGTGCGCGCTTCCCTTCTTAAGTAAGCCCTCGCAACGTTTGGATGGAAACCGTAAGGAAGTCGAGGATACCATTCAAAAATTCCACCCAGCCGTTGACAAGGGGGCCCGAGACCACCCCGACGATCAAGTCGAGGTTCTTACCCAGGCGAACGGTTGTCATCATGAGGCGGGAAGCCCAAAGGCGGCGGCCTGACAAGGCGCGCGGAACCGATACAGTTTTCGTATCGGGAACCGGCGACCTTCAATTGCGTGAGATCCGCACGCCAAAGATCTCATCTGCCGCACGCGGGATGCACCACGTGGCGGGGATTTAACTCCAAATCCTCGCCAACGGCACCTCTAAAGACCTTTGAAGACTCAGTTCAAAAGTCGCGAGGATGGACCCACCTCCGGCGAAATGACTTCACCCCAGTGGTCTTCCCCGGAGGTAGGTCCAGGGGGCCACTGTCGGTAACCTAGAAACCATACACCCCTTGAGGTTACAAAGATCTCAAAGGAAAGTCATCTACTTGATTTGAAGACCTTCGGAGGCCCACATGTCAGATATAACCGGACCCGCTTCTCCAGCATGGTTAATCCCAGGGTCTCCACGTGTACTATCAAACCGGAGCTACCACCCACAAGGGGGAAGCTCCAGGCCATGTACCGAGAGGGCACCTCCGGACTTAACCCTAGACTGAGAGAAGCTCCGGACCTGAAACGTGCCGGGTAGCTCTGGAGCTGCCTGCTTCCCACAGTATGCTCTGGAGCTACCACGTGTCCAACCGTTGGAACTTCAGCCTCCGACCTCCAGAAGACCCCGCAACGGCTCCGGATCTTCAAAGGGTAATCAAGGACTTCAAGATTCCATTAAGTGTAATTAATACCATATTAATGACACAGGATCGAATGACCTTAATTACCAGTAATGGTGCTGTCAAAGCCCATTACCCGATCGTTAAGGACAATTAAATGTGTTGAATAAGTGTCAATACTAGTAACCGCCGGGGCCACATGTCGGGCCAGGCTAAATTGTAACGGTCTGCCCTTGTACTATAAAAGGACAGGCCGACGACACGTTCAAGGAGATCATCTACTGACACGTTCCATAGACGCTCAGTACAAGCTCATACAGCTAATACAACACCAACACACCCGTGGAGTAAGGTATTACGCTCAGGCGGCCCGAACCACGTAAACTTCCGTGTCTCCTATGCCATTTATGATTCACCTTCTTGAATCTCCGCGCGCCCACACCGAACATCAAACTCCTCCAACACTTTAGTAGTGTCAGGAGATCTGCCGGTTCCAAACCACCGACAGTCACCTTCTCACAACCAGGATACAACTCCTTTTTGGCATCATTTAATAAATCATAGAATGCCTTTGCACACCCAGTTGGCTCCTGCTGGTTTGTAGCATTTCCTAGATCATCAACATCTGCTGAAGTACCACCATGATCATCAATTCCTCTAAGAAGACTGGACAACATATTTTCCATAGCAGCATCATCAGAAATTATCTCCTCATTATTTGCTGATTGCTCAACAATATTTTTCTCAACTCGTTTTTCTCCATGGTGTACCCAACAAGTATAATCAAATGACATCCCATTACGAAGCAAGTGAAGATGAACTTCCTTGCGTGTCCCGTGGCAAATATTACGACATTTCGTGCAAGGACAAGGCTTAGTTTCTTCTTCACGGGTGCCCTGGAATGCTAAATTTAAAAATGACTTCATTCCATCCTGCCACTCCTTCGTACGCCTGTCTTTTCCCATCCATGTCTTATCTTCTGACTTCGCTTCCTACAATTCAATCTGTGTACCCGTAAGAGGAATGAACTACAATAACATTATGTGAGCAATTGTACCTAGCGCTGTTGCTCCTCCATGTGCGGCAGCCGGCGGATGCTCCTCCATGCTGGTAGATGGCGGATGCTCTTCCAAGAGCGTGGCGGCCGGCGGATGCTCCTCCAAGAGCGTGGCGGTCGGCGGTTGCTCCTCCAAGAGCGTGGCGGCCGGCGGATGCTCCTTCAGGCGCATTGCGTGCAATCCGGAGAGGGTCTATTGTGGATCGAAGGGTTCGGCGGGGAGGCAGCCAGGACAAAGCGTACATAAGCTATCAGAGTAGGCCCAACACTGCGCTGGGCCGCTTGTTATTCGTGGGCTGAAACTGCGCTGAGTCACTTTGTATGCCTGGGCCGAAACTGTGATGGAACACTTGGTGTTCGTCCCCATGACGCGTGAGCCCATGTACGGGCACACGTCTCTGGCTCTGGCAATTTGTAATCTAAATAAGTTAATGTAGCAATGGGGGTGGTATTCCGATCAAAGGGGAAAATTCGGCGTCATTAAAGGAGATGTTTTTCGATAAAAGGAGAAATTTTTAATTTGACACGGAAAGGGCCCAACGTATGCATGGAAAAATTATGCTTATAAAAAACCGCGGTTTGCATCCCTCTCGATTATCGCAACGGCTCGACGTGTCCCATCGGCTTCACTGGCAGTTTTTTAATTTGACACGGAAAGGGCCCATAGCTTATATAAAAAAACAACCGCCCGATACACGCCTCATTCACGTTCCATTTGACTTCGACCGGGCGAGCGGACGATGTCGAAAGGAACATGGCTGAGTCTTGTACGACATATTGTTTTAATCATATGTCTTAATACAATAGCGTGCATTGCCTTATATTCTCGTTGCAAAGAGGTCAACTTTCCGAGGTGGGACAAATCGTTCACAGCTTGTCAAAATCGCTCGCACGAATTCATTACAGACACCGGGTATAGGAGTAGTGGTAATGATTACATCGCACATAGGGGCATTGGGCCAATGTTATGTTGGGGCTAGTGGTATACAGATGGTGCCACGATCAGGGAACGACGATTGAAGACATGAGAAGGAAGTACGTGTGGCACCATTTGAGAACGGTATGCACTTGCTCTCTGGTGCGTCATTAAAGGATATGTTTTTCGATATAAGGAGAAATTTTTAATTTGACACGCAGGGGGCCCAAAGTATGTGTTGACGGCTATTATACACCAATTTCATTCGTCATTTTAACTCAGTTATGTGAAGGATTTGTCATTTCTTGCACACATCACCTTTCTATCTAACCCAATTCCTCTTGTACTTGGAGAAATATGTGTATGCAACATTTTATGAAGGAAATGAGGAAATGATGATGGACCATAAAATATCATCCCAGCCAATCAGGCGATGACACGTGGCATACCATGGATCAAATGGCCCACAAACAGAAGTATCCAAGGAGATCCAACGGTGTATCACCCATATACATCAATGGGACCTCCCTGGCAGCCACCTAGATAAAGCACACGAGAAACGGATCAATGACCAGGTCGGCCGAACCAGGGGGTCAACCGACCTGGTCTTTGCACCAAACTCGTTCAGCCTCCACGTGTTGGCTCCTCCCGGCTCCCTGGAGTCAATGGTGACTGATACGCGTGCTTTTGGTGGTGGGAACCGACCTCAACACTAGTATAAATAGGACCCCCTACCCCTCACTTCATCACGCACCACTTGGGCATCATTCTATTGTATACACTATCTTCCATAGTCCTTAGAGGAGTTAGGATGTAGAGAAGAGAGCCTCTAGTCCCAAGTCCAAATTGGGAAAGGAGAAGAAGGACTCTCTCTTCCCAATTCCACATTGGGAAAGGTATGGCTTATGTACACCTTCTTGTATTTGTGACTTTGTGCTCAATAAAGATATTATATTTAGTCTTCTTTTATACGTATACTTGAAAAAGCATTACTTGTTTGATTGTGGAGTCCGTGTATGTGTAAGGTATAGTCTTTATGATTTCACTCTCATGATCACATCTTATGGTCATAAACACTACAGACCCCCACTATAGTCTATGTAGTTATAATATGATTAGGTCAATATGAATGACTTATGTTATGCTTCAGCATTGGCTCAATGATGTTTAGGTTAGTCATTGCCTTAGGATGGCTTGTGCCATGGCTCCTAAGGTATTTTCTTAGTATGCTAGCATGGTGCTAGGGTATTTAAGTAGCGTTGGATGTCTCGTAGACCCACGGATTGAAAAGGTAGGCAGTAGGTGGTAACAGCCCTATCTGTCCTTTGTAATCCTCCACGTTCGGCTATGCCATAGGCTCTTGGCAGGAGTCGCCCTAGTATTGCTAGAGGTAAGCCTGTGCCCGATTTGTTCAATAGCATTGCATAGGAATTCATCATTGACATGACAATTAGTATCTACCTTAGGCTATGTATATGTATTAGGAGCATTGTAGGAGCAACTCTCTAACTCTCAATCCAATCTCCCTCTAGGCCCCATTTTACCCTTTAGAATAGATTGCCTAGGTGTATGTCACACTACCCCTATTATTAACTTACCCCTATCCGGATAATGGATTTGTATCCCATAGCTTGACCGTAAGAGTAGTATATACTTTACTCCTTTGCCTTCCTTTTGGATAAATGCGATACCCTTGGGAATACTCATGGGTGAAATGCTACAATGGTATCTTCCGTGCGCTTGCGGATCTCATCTCTTTACCGGAGATGATCTGTGGTGTTAAAAAATACCAACAAGCATTTCTGGTGCCGTTGTTGGGGATGATTTGTTTGTATATCTTAGGAGCCGTCAACAAGCATTTCTGGCGCCATTGCTGGGGAAGGCAAAAAAAAGTGAAGGATAGCTATCACTCGTGATTAAGCTATAGGTACTAATAGTTATTAGACAGGATTACCCTTGTTTGTTTTCTCCTTTGTGTGAAAACAGGGTAGTGTTGGCCAACCCATTGTGTGGGATGGCCAACGAGGACGCAAGTGCTAAACTACAAGATGATTCAAGGTGTACCTCAACAAATGTCCGCTAGGCAACCCCATTGCCTTTTTGCGGGAGAATTTCAACTTTTAGTAGGAGCCAAAGTCATCCATACCCAAGCTTGGGGAAGTCTCCAAGAAGTTCTTCGTGGTTCGCCTGCACCATGGGGTGGATAGCTGGCTCTTCATCCAACACTCATATCATGGGTTGGCTCCACCAATCCATGACCACATTCATGCTGGAGCTGAAGGAGTCCTATTCTCATTCATCATGGATGAGAAGAAGGTCTCCACTCAAGGGGTGGATTGAAGAATGCTCGAGTTCCCATAGCTTGTCATGCACACCACTTCACAAGGTGGGTATGCTAGTTATGGAACTACACCTCCCATTGAAGTGTTATGAATATCCAAGTCGTTGGAGATTTGTTTGGATAATCCGAGTCGTGGATATTCACATGATTTGTGAAAATCCATATCATCATGGGATGCGTGGGAATTATTTCCCTAAGACATATGAGGACCTTTTTCAAACAACCACCCCAATGGCTACCATTCACAAGGAGGTCAAGGGTTGAATTAACATCACCCTTGTATTCAAGGAGGATATGGCTCTCCAAGGGATTTAAGTTCAACTAGCCTACCTTGAATTATCTTGGCCAAGCAGAAATCAAGACAACATTCACATGAAGATCTTGGCGAAGGACAAGAACTTAAGGAGCATTCAAAGTACAAGATATCCCACATCACTTGTTGGGATTCTCACACTTCGACCAAACCGATTCAACCTAGGGCAAGTGACATTGTGGATGCAACATTTCTTGTTTGATTGTGGAGTCCACATGTCATCATGCCCAAGGAAGAATTTGATCCATGATCAAGGTATGGGTTGATTCAATGTAATATCAATATGGTCAGAGTGGCACCCCTAAGAAGGACAAAGCCTCACCATGCTCATGAAGGAATACATTCAAGAGGGAGAACCCGTCGCTACAACAACATGTCTATATCAATACAACGGGGAGAGGCTAGGGCCACCATGTGGCCCACATGTCCAAATGACAGCCAAATGAGTTTGGCATGTCAAAACAGAAGAAATCGTCCACATCTTGAACTCCGGGATTGGACAACAAATCATCGCGCTGAACAGAAGGAAGGTAAGTCCTACTCATCGGACTTCAAAAATTCGGTGAGTCCTTGCCAATAGATTAATTGGTAGTTATCTCATATTTGTTTTCCAAATTGCATTAACCCTTGCATTTGTATGTTTGAAGTTCCACACTTGCATGATGGAAAGTAAATTTCCAACCATCATAAAACTAAAAATTTGAATTAGGGGAGAAATTTAATTGGATATGAACTACATGCATGACCACTTGAATTTATCTTCCTAGTTCAAACCAAAAAGATTTGCTTTGACCCTCATTGCATTTACAAGTTATTTCAAGCTGGGCAAGACAATTTGAAAATTGGGTTCAATTTTCTTTTGGCTAACGTAACCCGTTTTTGAGTTGTTTTGTGTGTTCTTGATTAAAGTGCAGCTAGGTCAAAATTGTGAAGAGGTGGTTTTACAATAAAGTGTAAGGTTTCATCAAGCTCAAGTCACCATTAGGAGAATTTGAGAACACTTCTCTCCTTCAAACTCATTTTGAGTTTGAGGAAGAGAAATGTTCAAGAGGATGACCCAATGGAGGAGCCAGAACCAAATCCATCGCCAAAACCAACCTCAACTTGGCATTTGACATTAACCATCAAGCCTACGCTGAAAATCAATGTTGTGAGTTTCTCACACAAAGACCTTCGTCACCAACTTCTCTTCAAATGAGGTATGAGTTTAAAATTTTTAATTGTTTAGTTTGCTATAGAATTGGATGTATTTGCTTGCATTTGTGAGGAAGTTTGACACTTCCTCATCATTCAATTCTCAACCATCCTCACAAGAGTAAGCGTGGGTATTGACTTTTGGATCTCCAAAAGGAAATCCCACCTTACTTTGAAAAATCTCAAACAAGTACCTAGAATCCTTTAAGTATTGTTTTGTAAACTTAGTCATTTTTGTGGAGGTTTAGAAAACAAAACTTTTGGGCATGACTTAATTGGTGAACTGGCATATAGGAACTTGGGCATAGTGACAGCCATAATTTTTAATTGAGCTTCATGCATAGATGGTGTCACTAGATTTCAAACTCCTAGGAATAAGTGATATCATTGCTCTAAAATTGAATTGCATTTTTAGGAGGAGTCACTAAATTTCAAATTCCTAGTGAGGTTCAGGAGGATAAAGTTGAGAATCTTGTTTGTCATGGCCTAAATGATAATAATTTGCTCTTGAAAGCTAAGATGGTTAAAAACTTTAAAAGGTGTAGGGATCCATATAGTGTATTTCTATCACATGCATTGCTATGAGTAGGAGCTTTAGAAAATATGCAACATGAATTATCCATAAAGCTCCACTCTTATCAATGAATAACACATTGATCATAGATACACTTGACATTGGAACCAATGCATCTTTTTTTTTCTTCCCCGTATGTACAAATGAAAGTTCGGTTACCTAACTCGAACGTTCATTTGTACAAGTATTTAGAGCTAACCATCACTGTCTATTCAAGAGAGGAAGTTTGTAGGAGTAATATTACTATGCAGGCATTCAAGAAGCTGATTGTTGGGATCCCTAGAGGATCCCATTTCAACATCTCTTGGCCAAGGAGTAAATGAGGATGGTTGCTACCTATCGGAAATTATGCCCAAAGGTCAATCTTAACTATACGAGGCTAGAGATTTGATATGGGAACCCTCCATGAGCAACCAATGGGCTGCCACGAATGGGTGTGAGCATTATGCTCTCAACTAATCTAAGCACTCATTCAAGCTTCAGGGATTTGCCACCATCTTTGGGTACATGTTATTCCTATGTGGCTAAGAGTTATGATGTACCATGACCAAGGAATGACAAGAGCACACCCAATTTATATTGGGTGCAAGTTGTTCCTATGTGGCTAGTAGGTATGTCATGCCTTAGCCGAGAAACAACAGATCTCACTCAACCCATGTTGAGTGCATGTAATTCCTTTGTGGTTAGAGGTATGTTGTACCTTATCCAAGGAACAACTGATCATACCCAATGCATGTTGGGCACATGTCACTCCCTTATGGCGAAACGACATGATACACCTTAGCCAAAGAATAACGAACATACTCAATGTATGTTGAGTGCACGTCATTCCTTTGAATCTAAAAGGTTATCATTATCCTAGCCAAGGAATGGCAAATCACACCCAACACATGGAGACCCTGATGCACGGGCGATTAACATCGAAAACACTCTATTCAGCGACACTCATGGTGTCCATGGGAGGCAACACAACAATCAACACTCAACCCTCCATTGTCAAAGCCATGCTGCAACAAGGATAGGTCAACTCATGGCCTACCTCCATCGTTGGGGTTTCAACCCCTATCACGGACCTTGATCAAGAATAAGCTTGGGGGAGGACCCCCACTCGAGGTAACTTGTATCACACCCACTACATTTTTATTTCAAATCATCCATTGCATATTAATTTTCCATCCATCCATCATCCACCTTGCAAAAAAATATATATAAAAATAGGTTAAATTTGCTCTCATCAAATAAAGATGTGCGCTAAGAATGATTTAAAATTCACATAGATGAAATGATGAATAGTTGCTCTGTTTTATTTTCCTAAGTCTCTAGTTTACAAGTTGCTACTCTCCGAATATTGCTTTCATTGGTTTGAAATACTTTTACCTTAATTTGGAAGTTGTGGGTAGCAAAAGATTAATCTAATTATAGGTTGTTGCAAGACTAGAATTGGTAATAGGGCTGCTAGTCCTAGTTTGAAAGTAAAACTTAGATTATCGGACAAATTTTAAAAAGATTTAAGTTTGCCTCAATTGATTGGAAATACCTACCAAAGCCATACGATGTCCATACATAGACAAAACCTTATGCATATGCTATTTGCTTTCACATTGAGCCTAGTCAAACTAGTATAGACCTATGTGAGAAATCATTCAACTCTTTTTGAATTCAAGACTTCACTTGCACATGCTATACTTCTACACTAGAAGGAAGCAAAATTCCATCATATCCACCATTCAACAATAAAAAGAGAAACTCCATGCCATTCATAGTTAGCACTTTCTTCAAGTCATTGCAAAGAAAGGGAGTAGAAAACATGGCTACAAAAAAAGCATGCTTACATCATAAGCATGAGAAAAAAAAAAGAGAGAGAAAAGAAAAGTAGTCATGTTTCATCCCTGCAAAAGAAAGAGAGATTATACCAAAAAGGAGTTATCTCAAGTATCCACACCCACTTCCACTCCATCTCACACATGCACTAGTCTTGAATCAAAAAGTTTTGATTTGAATTCTCCTAAGGCTTACTCTTTTGACTTAGCAATATATGTGATGCAAATATGCCTACTTACTTTCCTTACCAAGCTCCACATACAAGCCATATTCAATGAGTAGGAATAGTAGAGGCACAATGCTTTGGTGAGGAAATATTTCCACTATCCACAAAGGAGTGATTAAGAGAATCAAATTGAGGTACTTAATATCTAAATTGAATTCTCCGAGATTTAAGTGGAACTTGATTTCTAGGCAATGTTTGCTCCAATTGCTATTCTACCTTTCAACTACTCATGAATATGAAAAATCATTAGCCCCATGATAACTCAAGAAAGGTAGGGTATCATAGCCAATTTTTGCAATACTAGGTAGAGTATCTTGTTGTGTATTAGATACTTTTGAAAATAAGATATTGCAGCAACTCCTGATCATCAACCTAAATTCTTGACTTTGCTCAGGACGAGCAAAGGATAAGCTTGGGGGAGTTTGTTGACGGCTGTTATATACCAATTTCATCCGTCAATTTAACTCAATTATGTGAAGGATTTGTCATTTCTTGAACACATCACCTTTCTATCTAACCCAATTCCACTTGGACTTGGAGGAATATGTGTATGCAACATTTTATGCAGGAAATGAGGAAATGTAGAGGGACCAATCCTATAAAATATCATCCCAGCCAATCAGGCGATGACACGTGGCATCCCATTGATCAAATGGCCCATAAACATAAGTATCCAAGGAGATCCAACGGGTATCACCCATATACATCAATGGGACCCACCTGGCAGCCACCTCGAGAAAGCACACGAGAAACGGTGCAATGACCAGGTCGGCCGAACCAGGGGGTCGGTCGACCTGGTCTTTGCACCAAACTCGGTCAGCCTCCACGTGTTGGCTCCTCCCTACTCCCTGGAGTCAACGGTGACTGATTCGTGCACTTTTGGTGGCGAGAACCGACCTCAGCACTAGTATAAATAGGACCCCCTACTCCTCACTTCAACACACACCACTTGGGCATCATTCTATTGTATACACTATCTTCCATAGTCCTTAGAGGAGTTAGGATGTAGAGAGGAGAGCCTCTAGTCCCAAGTCCAAATTGGGAAAGGAGTAGAAGGAGTCTCTCTTCCCAATTCCACATTGGGAAAGGTATGGCTTATGTATTCCTTCTTGTATTTGTGACTTTGTGCTCAATAAATATATTATCTTTAGTCTTCTTTTATACGTATACTTGGACAAAGCATTTCTTGTTTGATTGTTGAGTCTGTGTATGTGGAAGGTATAGTCTTTATGAGTTCACTCTCATGATCACATCTTATGGTCATAAACACTATAGACCCCCACTATAGTCTATGTAGTTATGATATGATTAGGTTAATATGAATGACTTATGCTATGCTTCAACATTGGTTCAACGATGTTTAGGTTAGTCATTTCCTTAGGATGGCTTGTGCCATGGCTCCTAAGGTATTTGCTTAGTATGCTAGTATGGTGCTAGGGTATTTATGTAGCGTTGGATGTCTCGTAGACCCACAGATTGAAGAGGTAGGCAGTAGGTGGTGACAGTACTATCTGTCCTTTGTAATCCTCCACGTTCGGCTATGCCACAGGCTCTTGGCAGGAGTCGCCCTAGTATTGCTAGGGGTAAGCCCGTGCCCGATGTGTTGAATAGCATTGCATAGGAATTCATCATTGACATGACATTAGTATCTACCTTAGGCTATGTATATGTATTAGGAGCATTGTAGGAGCAACTCTCTAACTCTCAATCCAATCTCCCTCTAGGCCCCATTTTACCCTTTAGAATAGATTTCCTAGGTGTGTGTCACACTACCCCTATTATCAACTTACCCCTGTCCGGATAATGGATTAGTATCCCATAGCTTGACCATAAGAGTAGTATATACTTTACTCCATTGCCTTCCTTTGGGATAAATACGATACCCTTGGGAATACTCATGGGTGAAATGCTATAACGGTATCTTTCGTGCGCTTGCGTATCTCATCTCTTTACCGGAGATGATCTGTGGTGTTAAGAAATACCAACAAGCATTTCTGGCGCCGTTGCCGAGGATGATTTGTTAGTATATCTTAGGAGCCGTCAACAGTATGCGGGGAAAAATTATGCTTAAAAACCCGCAGTTTGAATCCCTCTCGGTTATCGCAACGGCTCAACGTGTCCCATCAGCTTCACTGGCAGATTTTTAATTTGACGTGGAAATGGCCCATGGTTTTATATAAAAAACATCCGCCCCGTACATGCCTCATACACGTCCCGTTCGACTTCGACCGGGCGAGCGGACGATGTCGAACGGAACGTGCAGAAGTCTTGTACGACATATTTTTTCAATTAGATGTCTGACTACAACAGCGCGCATTGCCTTATATTCTCATTGCAACGAGCTCAACTTTACAAGGTGGTACAAATCGTTCACAACTTGTCAAAATCATTCACACGAATTCGTTATGGACACCACACGCGGTGGCAGACGTAGGGAATATGCCAGATGACCAATGCACAACCTGGGCCCAGGTGGTGCATAGATTGCAAGTGACGAGGATACGATTCTTGGAATTAATCCTGGCGTTATCCCTGTCATGTCCGGCCATCATATGAGACCTCGTTCGTTCATGTGCACACATGTCATAGTCATGCAACTGCTTCATCCGTCCGTTCATGTGGACACATGTCACAAATGTGGAACGGTATGCACAGCCTTGCATATGCATACCGTATCCATAATTTGTTTCCTCGATTGGGCAGGAGTGGATCCACTTCAATCTAAGCGGATTGGAGAGTGTCTGGCCATCATACGACCTGGCGTAATAAAGATTTTTGAATCTTATATACTTATCTTCTTAATTCTTATCGTTATGACCACAAGTTGCATTGTCTCAACCAAACACCACGTAAGACAACAATGACTCAGCTGAATTGGGAACTGGCCAATTAAAATGGAAGTCAGACGTCTCACGGTTCATAAATCGAACCGCGCGCCATCCTTTTTGTTCTTCCTTTTTTTCTATCCATAACTTTGAGGCTGTTGAGTTCCATCTTCACCGGCACATATGTACGGTCCGGGTGTGCTGGTGTGTACCTTAAACCCCGTCGTACGTCCCCAGTGGTGGTTGGAGGACCCCTGTAGGTATGTTCTTATTAACTGGATTAAAAACACATTAACTATCTTATGTGGCATGCCAATGTGGATGTCCAACTCAGAGTAAGGATGAAAGTGAAACGGTTTTTTGAAGTTGATGGACTAAATAATTGACCCATTTGAAAGTTCAAAGACCAAACTTAGTGTTGATTGAATGTTTGAGGATGAAGTTGAGTATTGCCAGCTTGATGAGCTCAAGCTCGAAAAGTTCGAGTAAGCTCATTTGTTGTTGCCATTATGATATGAACGTATCATTAACTAAAATATATAACTCTATTAAAAATTTTCTATGGGACACAATTTTTATGTATGGTAGAAACAAACTCGTTCGAGTTTGACTCGTTGACAGCGCTACATGCAATTAAAGTTTTGGTGCAATCGTGTAATTAAAGATTTTCATCTATTGGATCTATACATCCTACGGTTTTTACATCTTTTCATTAAACCCCTTCCACCCCCACCACCACCCCTCCACCTGGTGGAGGGTGTTAAATAAAAAGATTCAATGACCGTAATGTAGATCGATCCAATGGTTGAAGATGGTTGATTACACGATTGCACCAAACATCTTATTACATTCTAGTTCAACTCAACAGTAAAATAGGAACTCTTTTGACACTGATTAATCCAGTCGTGATGTTTTTCTCTTCTTGTTTTTGTGATGTTTTATTTTTTTCTTGTTTTATGATGCTGATTTTCATGTTTTGTACTTCCTCCTTCCCATATTAGTACTTGTGATTAATAATTAGGACATGTTTTGTAGTTCAAATATGAACTAAAAAACTTGTTCTAAGGACAAGTAATATAGGTAGGAGGCTGTAATGTTTTATGATAATGAACTCAATGTTGTTCGTCTGTTCCATCTGTTATTTTGTTTTCTTTCTGCTGTTTAGTGAACTATCTGTTCTATCTGTATTCTCTGTTAATGAACGACCCTCCACACCGCTGGTGGCTTGTAAAGTTGCCTGTACAATACTTTAGATGCCAGAGGTGCCAGGAGATCGCCCGCAGCGGGGCCTGCAAAGCGGTCAAATAAGTAGTATACAGTACTAACAGGTAGCGATGTCTGGAAAGAAAAGTGGAGACAATCAACAGAGAGGAAAGAAAAGAAAGGACGAGAAAAATGTTAGAAAAATATAGGTAGAACTCCAACGTACCACTGGCCCTATGCCCCTATACGCGGTGTAATCATTACCACTACTCCTATACGTGACCAGAAGTTATTACCACTGCTTCAAGGGAAGTGCTGCGGACTAGATGTGCCAATTAGTTTATTTTGTGTTTATTGGGGATTATGTAACAGCTAGTTCCGTCGATTAGCGACGATTGGAATGAAAAGTGGATACAATGAACAGAGAGAAGGGAACATTGATTTCCTTTGTTCCAAAGTATTGTATGATTGAATGTATTCATTTCCGGAAGAATCCATTTCTTTAAACTGTCCTGTGAGTTTCCTTTGATGCAAACAGGGCTAAACATAAGATGAGCGCGCATAGGGGAAACACAACAAGTGCAACATTCATCAGAGACGAGTGGGCATAGGGGAAACACATATACTACAAGTCTATTTTATGTACTTTCTTTGTTCTCTATTAATTGGCGTTGGGAGAAATAGGGGTGCATCCAAACGGGAATGGAGGGAATATAATCAATAGAGTACAATGCCTGACGACAGAACATGTCATGCTCGTGCTTAATCCTACAGTTCTCTATACAGAAGACTGCCCACTCCTCCTACGTAGGCCTGCTGCAGCAAGCCGTTCCCTGGTTCCCCCCTATTGAGCAGCCCCAAGTGTTGTCATCAATGTTGGGCACCGCCACCAGCAGCGCTTCTGGACGAGGCCTGCCCAGGAACCTCCAGACGACAGCATTGATACTATTCATGGCTTCATGCCGACACCGGCAACACTCCTTGTTGGTCCGCTTCATGGTGATGGACCCGACCGCGTTGTAGCCGACGTGGGCCTCACCTTCGACCTGCCAGATATACTAAAAGGCATCGCGAGCCCCGCGGTCGGCGTTGTAGCGGAGCATGGCGAGGACGTAGGCCGCCACCATGTGGCCGTTCGCGGCCGCCCGGGCAAGGAACTGGTGCTCGGCTGCGCGCGACTGTGCAGGAAGACGAGGTCCAACCCAGTGACGTAGCATGCATGAGGGTTGCCGACGATTGTCAGGCACTGCACGAGGCGGTTGTAGCTCTAGTTAAACTTCCAGATGCTCTCCCGCTCCAGCGCCACGCGCCTGCCCACGGCGCGATCCCGACACACCGCGTGCATGGCCTTGCAGGTGGCGCGCAGACTGGAGAGGTCGTCCATGGGCTGCGGGGAGGTTGCGGTGACCCACCCCGCAATCAGGTCCGCAATATCGTGCGGCAAGGGGAACTCCATGGGCTTCGAAAGGAACCAATGAGGGCGCGCGTGACAGAGATGAAGAGGAAGAGTACGAGCGGATAAGAGGATGGCACATGTGTGCGTTGCGGAGAAGAGGATGGTGTGTCTTTATTAGTACGCGCGGAGAAGACGATGAGACGCGCACAGTGATGGTTATGGCTTCTAAAGTGCACCGTTTGAAATGCTACTTGCGAAACTCGTATAAATGTCTTTCCCTTCCGGAGGATTCCATTCCTTTAAACTATCTCGTGAGTTTCATTTGATGCAAAATGGGGTTACGACTTCTAAAGTGCAGTTGTACGCTACTTTAGCCGCTGGAGGTTTCAGCAGACATGAGATCACCCGCAGCGGGGCCTGCAAAGCGGTCTGTAAAAAGTACTCCTCCCTCCATCCCAACTCAACTCTATTTTTAGCTTTGATCAAACTTACCTTTGACCAATGATTTCTTGTCTGGTCCTTATCCGGATCATCAAGGTCCTCCGCCTGCTGCCCCAGATGACTTGGGTCAAAATAATCCCGGCGACCAGAATGGAGTGGCGGATATGTTGTCCACGGCGCAGGGTTATTCAAAACAAGCAATAGATAGCATATCCTAATCTTTATCCACATATATAGTGTGTTAACTAATTTTTTGGCCCCAAATGACCTAGAAAAATTACTCCAGATTTGATGATGCCATAAATTAATCATTGCTCAAAACAATGACAGTGCTCATCAAGCTCGCAAGCTCAACTTCATTCATCCTCAAACTAGCTAATTATTTCGTATGGATTTACGTTAGGGGTGTGCATTCGGTCTACCCGATATTTTGGTTCGGGTATTTCGGTCTCTTGAAATTTGGTTTCTTGAAATCACTACCCGAATTATTGTAATAATATTAGGTACCCGAACATTTTTGGTACCAAAATTCTGGTTCGGTCTTCGGTCCTACCCGATATATCCGAATTATACATTATATTCATGTCATGTTTGCACAAATTTAATATGATTGATAAACTTAATCCCATGAGGTAATTTATTATAAATTGACAAATGAAAAATAAAAAATAAACATTTAAATCCAATAACTTCACACATCACAACTTGAAAATAAAATATCTAAATTTGAATTATTCATAGTTTAGCACGCATAATTTAACTTATTATTTGATGGACCGACTATTCGGTTATTTCAGTTACCCGAGAGTGGTACCTGAACCTGACATTTATTTTTTAGTTATTTATATTTTCTACCCGAAAAGTACCTGATACCCGATATTTCGGTCTTTTGGGTTCCGGACTCGGTTTTTTGGGTTTCGGTTTTTCGGTCTCAGTTTATTTGCCCACCCCTAATTTACGTGGTAGTAGCATATGGGATATACATATTACTCCTCCATGTTTTTTCGCAAAACTATCAAGTGATATATCCTATGTGCATATTACATATGTAAAACTAATGTAAAATATAAAACTTTTTCAAACGGAAGTCTTAGGTTTCGTCAAATCTATCTTTGAGATTCACACAATTTTGATCTGTTTTAACAATACAATAATTGTACTTTTATATTCACCATGAAAATATTTCCATAATATACAATCTAGTACTACATATTATTGAAGTTAATAAATTCCATATAAATCATTGGTCAAAGGTAATTAGTTCGACATAAACAGAAATAGAGTTGAGTTGGGGCGGAGGAAGTATTATACGTTCTTGTTTGCAGCATAAGGTTTGGTCCTTCGTTCAAGCCGTAGCCATTTGTACATGCGGCTCACCGAGCTTACGTGCGCGCCAGTCACCGAGGCGCCTTAAACGCGCGCAGCGCATGCACATCTTTGAATTCAATTAGAACCGATCCGCGTCCCATCGCCACTACTGCGCGGGTCGAGAGACGAACAGCCAGGCAGGTTCAAGTCCCCTGCAGTACTGCAAGTGCAGTAGAGATGGCTGACATGAGGGCCCTACAGGGTGTGGGACCCACATGTCAGCCATCTCTACTGCACCTGCAGTACTGTAGAGGATGAGCACTCCCGCCAGGCTGCTACTACGGTATAAGATCACTCGGGCACACCATCGTCTTGTCCGCACAGCCACTCTTCCTCTCTTCTGAAAATCGCGCCAAGAACACCATGGCTGACAAGACAACGCCGCCGCCAAGCCCACCGAAGGACGCCAAGCGGAAGCATCCCCGACCAGACTCCCCCCCCCCCCGGACAAGGAGTGGGCTCTCCGTAAGATGGCGCGCGATGTATTTGACAATACATCGCTCTCCATGCGTTGCCTTGGACTTGGTCCCCTTCCAGAGTATGCTGCAATGGGGACCACGGGCCACTACGTCTTCGGCATGACGCACTTGGTTGGTCGCCTCGACGTCCTCTGGGAGACGCTGGCGGACGAGCTTGGCGTCGCCGGCCGCGACAACCTGGTGGCGGCGACATCCAGGAAACTGGGCTTCCCATCTCCACCGCGGGAGGCGCCCCCGCCCAGCCAGGAGCCCAAGGAGGAGGACGAGAAGGAGAGGGAGAAGTAGGTGGAGCGATGTGGAGGACAAGTAGTTTTTTTTTCTTGTTCTTAGTTGTGTTTTTTTCTTTTCCTGTTTGTAGTTTGTGTTTTTCTTTTTTCTTGTCTGTAATGTATCGTCTTAAGGTAATGAACTTTATATTTCTGTTCATTGGTGCGCAAAAATAGTTCTAATGTTGCCGTTCTAATGATAAACTAGTGGACTATTTATCTCTTTTATCTTTTAGAATGGAATATATTTCCACTTCCAACTCTACTAAGCTGGAGATCCAGAAAGTGACTATCACCTAGTTTATCTGACAGGACTAGCAGCGAGAAGCCCATTCTCTGTTCAAACCCTACACGGATCCAACATAATGAGCAATCAAACAACAAAGCACGTAGTAAATAAAAAAATGCAACAACAATTTCTGGAGTACGTATCAACTTTAGCCCAGATTAGATGCTCGTGGGCATTATTGCAAAAGGGTGAAGACAAAAAAGACTTGATCCGGATGGCTTGCAAAAACAAACTAGAAGTCAGGGTCATCGAAATTTTTGCCCGATTTGGATTTAGTCTTAGTTATAGACTTCCATAATAATAAAATGTATCGGGTATTTTACTTTCACAAGTGTGTCATAAAATGTATCGGATGTTTTACTTTCACTAGTGGGTCATAAAGTGTACGCCGGCCATGTATCCTGATCCAACCGTACAGCTTCAAATAAAGGAGTATTAGAACATCTCCAACCCATTAGCTATATGGTGTGCTATCCTATTATTTAGCAAATTTAGAGCAAAAATTATCTCCAACTGGTTTGCTATTAGGATTGCTACTTTTAGCCATTTGCTATATAGAGCTCTAGGTGTGCTACTAGTAGCAAATGCTCTCTGGTTTGCTATCCCCAATTTCTACTACATTATTGTCATCTCTGTTGCAAAATAGTTGTTGAAAATTAACCGTTGGAAATAACACTGTTGAAAAATAGTCGTTAGAAATATAACCATTGAAAAATAGCCGTTAGAAATGCAAACGTCATAATATAGCCGTTGCAACAATGTTATTTGAATTTAAAAATAATTATTACATATTAATAATGATGAGGACATCACTTCTATGGATACAAACAACACTCCATTGAACATACAAGATGCAATCAATAGAATTCATACACAACAATTAATTTCAGAGGTGAGCTCGTTCTTATATGTTTCCTTATATGTTTTTGAGCATAAATTGCTACCTAATGATTTAATTGTGATTAGGGTCTATGAAGAGGTTCAAGGAGTAGCTGTAGGAAGTATTAGGTACGTGGAGGACCAGAGATTTCGTTGAATAAGATGGAAACCGAGCCAAATTCAAAATCGTGTCCAACTCGGAGTCCAGGAGCAGTACGCACTAAAACGGACGCCCAGGATACATACGAACTCCGTTTTGGACGTTCTACATATACATGGAAAGGGGAGAGGATAAACATTCCAATGGATCTGGTCCCATGTCAAAATTCATTCGGAATCGACGGGAATCGTCGAAACAAACTGGAGTTCAGAATCTGTCAAGGTGCTGCGCCACCGTATTGGGCCATTGGGCTTTGTATCAAGTCTAAATCCAATATTTTCGTGTCTTAGGGTTAGGTCACGACCCCAACACCCCCTTGAACGTCCTCCCACCTATACATAGTCCATAGTAGCCGCCATAAATAATTGGATTTTTCTTATGTTAATCTGTTATACACAGTTTCGCCGTTCATTGGTTTGTGAGACCCCAACTTAGCAATTCAGATTGCTTTTACCTTGTTCTTGCTTGTGTTCTCGGTTGCACTTGCAGGGATTAGCCTGCTTGGCGAGGTCAATTGTGTGCAGCACAATTGATAACCAACGGCGCGGTGGTGTAGTTATTGCAGGGGTTTTTCGTGTTCTACTCGAGAGCCTTGGATCATCAACGTCGAGATCTCCATCAATCGACTTATCCATTACCTTTCGGAAGATCGGGCCTAAATCTTTTTCTCATCAATTGGTATCAGATTTCCAGGTTATCTATTAGGTAATTCATCCATCCATTACATTAGATTTGTTTTTCATACCTAGAGTCAACAAAAAAGCCACAAAAAACTTGCAGTTTAGTAGATCTGTTCATTACTTTGTCCAAACCACCATTGAGCCTTTGCAACTTTTGTTTTCAGGTTGGTTTTGTAGAGTTTGTATCCGTTGTTGAGTCATATTGCTGGTTTACAAAGTATTTTTGGTCTTAGTTTGAGATTTGTATTGTGTTGATTCATCCTCTTGAATCACGTCATCACGTCCAGATTAGATTCATCTCTGTCCAGTTAGGTATTTTCAATGTATCTCGCTCATACGATCTCGGATTTTGCAGTTTTTATACTTTCTGGAAATCTTAAGAAGTTCTCTACAACTTTTGTATTCATAGGTGTTCCATAAAATGGAGTTATCGTGGTCAAAAATATATTAGATCTGAATGTGTTCTCGACCTAGAATTTCTAAACAGTCTGTATTTTAGAGACAATATCTCCTATTGTTCTTGTCCAAAATAGGTCTTACATATATTGTAATTAAAGAGGAGAGATATATATACAATCTTTCTGCTGTAAGTTTTTCTATTTAGAGCCTCTAGGTGTGCCTATTTGTCCTTGGAAGATTGAGCAGAAAATCTACGACAGACACACGAGATATCATTGATTGGTCTTTATTGTGTTCTTCACTTGCAGCACATTCTGAAAAAAAGGAAAAAAAAAAGAAAAGGCAAGTGCAAAACAAGATACAAAAGCCGCACAAAAAAGGAGAAAAAAACAGAAGTGTTGGCATTCTTTGTGTCATCTAGTTTTGTCTCATGTCTTGCTTGCTTGAACTACTAGGAACACATTTAGGCCAGCAACTTTGATAAGTACTTTGGACACTTATTCAACTTTACTATCTGATTTCATTGTTGCTAATCCTTGCTACATATAAAGTGTCATCCAAGCTACACTTTACTCTTGAGCAGAATCGATACACCTTTGCAATCATCCCACGCTTCATTGGTTTCTTCATACCGGCCACCGTTTGCCACCTGCAGTGTCGGTAAGAACACTTTTAAGAACATGGTAAGACGCTTGAGAGTGTGTGATTCCACTTCCATATTGCCATTATCCTTTGTAGTTTATAGGGATAACATATTTTTTTGTTGTCTTTTGTTTGCTACTAACAATGTCAAGTAAAAGCAAGAATCATGCATTATATGCTAATATGATTGACATGATGAAGACGGCGATGGAGTTGCTCACTAAAAATCAAATATCAACCAAGGATTCACATGACATTCAGACCACCTTTCCAACACCTTCCGCAAGATGTTATTACATTCTCCCATCTCTTCCTTCTTATGATGGTTTTGGTTATGATGAATGTATTGCTTGGGAAATAGAGTTGGATGAAATCTTTGGAGAATGTCATATGTGTGAGAGGAGAAAGATTAGAAATGTTGCAAGTTCATTAGTAGGTTGTGCATTAACTTGGTGGAACAATTTAAATGATTTAGAAAAACCTCGAACATGGAAGGATATGAAAATTTGTGTGCAAGAAGGTTTTATGAATGTATCTAATTGCAAAGATGAAGTGCATTAATTTGAGGAGAAATTTCTTATTATACCTCCTTTTGTGTCTAACATTTTGCAGGATAATGTAGAAAATAATGTAGATGATGCGAAAGAGAATGAGACTTTCGACAACACTTGTAAAATTTTAGATGGATCAACTCATAATGCACTCGAAATCACTGCTGGAAATGGTAAGACACAACATTCTACAAATTCAGAAGGTGAGAAGTTTTTGGATGTCCTGAATTTTTTCCACCAATCATGCTATTTTCGAGAAGCAACTATTAGAATCGTTTATTTATACACCATTGTCACATGTTGATTTTCCCGCTGATCGTTGCGCTAAGAATGAGTTGTGTGCTGATAACTCTATTATACCTATGCAAAACCAAGTTAATGTACTGGATGATTGTGTTTTGGATTCACCTACTTGTGCTGAAATTCATAATTTGATCACTGCTACTTCTGAAATCGATGAGCTGAAATTGTTGTCTTCTCTAAATACTTTTGGTTATATTGAATTTGACACTCTTTGTGATCTAGATATTGTAGAGAGGAGAATGTTTTCCCAATCTGAATTGCCTCTGTTAAGTAGAAATATTTTTCATGCTATAGGCAACTATGAAGATAGTGGTGAATTTATGGTCCATAAAGTTTATATCTGCTCAAATGAGAAATCCCATTTTGTGCTGCAACAACATGGTGAAACGAATGAATGCACTAACACTAATAATTCTTTGTCCAGTTTTTCTAGTATTTTTGTCTTGCAGCAAAGACAGCATATAATAGAAGAGCATTGTTTGCTGCGATTGTGCAATATGGATAACGCTCATTCTACCCACAAATCAAGCCTCTTTGCTAGACATACGAGCAATCCGAGGACGGCTTTTCATAAACAAGGGGAGAATGATGAGATCATGCACATTATTATTGCACCTACAAATATGACACAATGTTTATTTGTTTGGGATCCTGGCTCAAGTGAATGTGCAATATTATTTGATGGACAAGATCAAGATGGCGCACTATGTCGTCCACCACCTTGGCCTCCTCCATTCATGCATAAAAGAATATTTGATGGCGTTACACATTGAGACAAACACATGAGAGGAGATGAACTTGAGTCGAGGATGACTCCAATTCAAGAAGGCGAGGATGATGAGGACATCACTTCTATGGATACAAACAACACTCCATTGAACATACAAATTCATACACAACAATTAATTTCAGAGGTGAGCTCGTTCTTATATGTTTCCTTATATGTTTTTCAGCATAGATTGCTACCTATGATTTAATTATGATTAGGGTCTATGAAGAGGTTCAAGGAGTAGTTGGAGGAAGTATTAGGGACATGGAGGACCAGAGAATTCGTTCAAATAAGATGGAAATCGAGCCAAACTCAAAATCGTGTCCAACTCAGAGTCCAGGAGCAGTACGCACTAAAACGGATGCCCAGGACGCATACGAACTCCGTTTTGGATGTTATACATATGCGCGGAAAGGGGAGAGGATAATATTTCAAATGGATCTGGTCCCATGTCAAAATTCCTTAGGAGTCGACAGGAATCATCGAAACAAAATTGAGTTCAGAATCTATCAGGGTGCTGCAACACCGTATTGGGCCATTGGGCCTCGTATCAAGTCTAAATCCAATATTTCCGTGTCTTAGGGTTAGGTTACGACCCCAACACCCCCTTGGACGTCCTCGCACCTATATATAGTCCATAGTAGTCGCCATAAACAATTGGGTTTTACTTAGATTAATCTGTTATACACGGTTTCGCCATTCATTGGTTTGTGAGACCCCAACTTAGCA
The DNA here is from genome assembly GCA_036927565.1 of Tuctoria greenei. Taxonomy (NCBI): domain Eukaryota; kingdom Viridiplantae; phylum Streptophyta; class Magnoliopsida; order Poales; family Poaceae; genus Tuctoria; species Tuctoria greenei. The sequence goes on along the minus strand of JAYESD010000001.1, from coordinate 42,613,701 downwards.
ATTCAGATTGCTTTTACCTTGTTCTTGCTTGTGTTCTCGGTTGCACTTGTAGGGATTAGCCTTCTTGGCGAGGTCAATCGTGTGCAGCACGGTTGATAACCAACGGAGTGGTGGTGTAGTGATTGTAGGGGTTCTTCGTGTTCTACTCAAGAGCCTCAGATCATCAATGTCGAGATATCCATCAATCGACTTATCCATTACGATTCGGAAGATCGGGACTAAATCTTTTTCTCATCAAATAAAATATGAAAATTTTTAATATAGCACATCATATAACAAACGGGTTGGAGATGCTCATAGAATGAGATGCTAAATGTGGATAGCATATTTGCTATTTGAAAGAATAGCAAACTAAAAATAGCAAACGGGTTGGAGATGCTCTTAGAAGATTGGTGGAAAATAATACAAACTTATAAGAAAAAAGAGAAGAAGAAAAAGGATGGCGCGCGTTTTGATACACGAACTGTGACACAACTGACATCCATCTTCATTGGCCAGTTCTCGATTCCGCTAATCTCTCCATCATGTATTCACACTAGCTACTCTCTGGTGACTGGACCCAGGGTATCCCGTGGCCCACCCGGCATATGCAGTGGGTGTACTCCTGAGAAATGTTGTTGTTGTTGTACGTGGTGTTAGGTTGAGACAATGAAACTTGTGGTCATAACAATAAGAATTAAAAATTAGAAATAGTATATAAGATTCAAAAATCTTCATTACTCCCTTTACTCTGGGCTCGAGCACGTCAAATTCAGAAACTCCTCCGCTCATATCGTAACTGCATCAGTTATATATCCAGGCCCGTTTCTAATTAAAATCCAAACTAAAGGTGCAGACGAAGGTTTTGCACAAGAGAGAAGTTGCGTCGCGCTGCCGCAGATGGCAACCGTAGGGACGACAAGGAGAGAGACCCAATGGCGGGGACTCAGGTGTACAACGTGAAGTTTGAGGAAGACGTGATCACCACCACCGTGACGTTCTCCAGCAAGGCCGTGGAGGACTGACTCGACGAGGTCCTCTCCGTCCACCATCGGCGCCTTCACAAGCTCATTGTCGGGCTCGACATCGAGTGGCGCCCCAGCTACTCCGCTGACCAGAACCCCGTCGCCGTTCTGCAACTCTGCGTCGGCCGCTGCTACCTCATCTTCCAGGTCATCCACACTGACTACTTCCCCTTCGAGCTGGAAGATTTCCTCAGTGATTCCGACTACCGCTTCGTCGTCGTCGGTGTGGAGGGTGACGCCAACAGACTTTGGAAGGACTGGCAGCTGAAGGTGGCCAAAATGGTGGACCTGGCCGAGCTCGCGGTGGAGGAGATGGATCGCCCGAGCCTCCGCCGCGCGGGGCTGAAGGACACCGCGAGCGCCGTGATGGGCGCCGACATGGAGAAGCCATACGGGGTGAGGACGAGCAACCGGGATGCATACAATCTCTCCGGCAAGCAGATCAGCTATGCATGCATCGACACCTTCATCTCCATCGAGGTCGGTCGCAATATGCTCTCCGGCGACTACTGATCTTACCACCGAGTTTGCGGATCGGCTGTCGTCGATCATCCCGGCATATGGAATTCGTAGGTGCATCGCTCAAGTTCTAGATTTTGTGCTTGTGCACCCAATCTCTCATAAAATTATTTTTTTCTTTAGGAAACACTATATCTTGCTTTTAAAAACATGCAGGAATAGAAAAAAGAGCTTGTTTATTGGCTCTTTAATCTTGCTTTTAATCTTCTTTTAAAAATTTGCATCGAGGTCTTTCACATGTATGTTAGTTGTCCATGCATGCTACACACCAAACATGATCAACGAGCCTCAAAGATGATGATCTCTCAATAAAAAAGAGAACACATAATGTCAGAAAACATGATCGAGGTCTTTCACATGGATGTTACACGTACATATGCATGCAACATCCCAAACATGTATTCCAAGAATAGAATAATATTTCCTACCATGTATATATATTTCTATATTTATCATATTCTCTACCATGCATGTGTGTATGCTCTCAACCTATATGGCAGTTTAACTACAACACTAATGAAGAATATTATCCTGTCATCAATAGAGATAAAAAATTTGACACAAGGATGTTCCCTCGACGGTACGAGGATAGAATGTGAACTACCATCATCTAATAAGCACACATCTCTCACTATGTACGTATGTGCTTCATCAAATTAATCGATCGCATGCTGTCATTATGTATCGCTGTACTCATCTTTTGAAGAAACGACAGGCGTAGGTTCTAGCCGCTACGTGTTTTGATTTTTAGGAACAAATGAACACACTTGTGAAAACACGTACGCCACATCCGATCCTCAACGTCATCCAATTAACATGTTCCTCAACAACGGGATACAAAAATCTTCAACACAGGACCAAACATGCTTCATTGCAAGTCACTTTCACATGCATTACATTCATGTCCACCATCATCCATGATCACGACAATTATCAGTTTGATATGGACCCTCAGTCGGCAACGGTCGGATCATTAAAAAAAATATATGGACTCTCGGTCGATTGCCACGCGCGTTCATGTCAATCTCCGCACCTTTGTGTGTCAAATTAAAAAACTAGCCGATGGGACATGTTGAGCCATTGCGATAACCGAGAGGAGGCGAACCGCGGTTTGGAGTAACTCCAACCGTCGATTCAAAAGCACAATTTTGGAAGCGTCCGATCATCTTCACTCGTACGCTTAGACGACGACCCGCTATAAAGGCACACCGTCCTCTTCTTCTCCGCCGCACCTCTCGATCGATTTTAGCCTCCAAACTTCTCCTCTTGCTTCTCCGCCGAACCACCGTCAACCACCTCTCTCTCTTTGTTCACACCTCCGTCGCTGCACAAATGGGTAGCCCCGCACCGAAGCGCTCTAGGTCATCGATGTCCTCTGAACCTCCTTCTCCGTTTCCGTCGCCGCCAAGGCCGGTGGAACTGGAGGCGGCGCCCGCACCTCCTCCACTCCCATCTTCGCCTGCAGCGCCCACACCTCTTCCGTCCGACTATGATGAGACTGTCTGCCTCATCGAGGAAAGCATCGACAAACTCGACGGCAAGCTTAAGGAGGTCATCGACATCCTGTTCGCCATCGACGTGCAAGCAAAAGCGCTTGACAAAATGCGCAGGATGTATTTCACAATACATATCACTCTTGTCGCCGACCGGGACTTGGTATCCTTCCCCACCACACCAGCATGGACTCCATCGGCTACTACATCTTCGGGTTAGGCTTTGTTGCCGCTCGTCTCGACTGCCTCTACGAGACGATCGGTGAGGATGCCGGGGTGGAGTTTCGCGAGCAACTCGTGAACACTGTCAGCTAGAAGAAGTTCGATCTTGTGTTAGAGGATGCTCTGCCAGCGGTTGCGGCGGAGGCGGAGGCGCCTGCAGCGGATGCGGAGGTGGAGGCGCCACTGGCGGAGGCGCCGCCGGCGGATGCGGAGGCGGCGGCAGAGGTGGACAAGTCCTCCTCCGAGTAGAGTAGGATGAGTAGTAGTTTTTTTCATTTATTTTCTATGTGTTTTTTTCTTGTTTGTAGTATATGTGTTGTTTTTATGTTAATGAAAAATGTCTTTTATTTTATATTCATGAACAATGTGTCCTACAGTACATGCACTAACGAAAAAATCCTCCTTTTATCGAAAAATCCTCCTTTTCTCCAAAATTGACGTTTTGGAGAAAACATTGGACTATATACGAACTAGAACTTATTGTCTAAATGACAATTAAAAAGATAAGGAGACAGTATTAAACACATTAGTAGGACGTACGTAGTAGAATTATATTTGAAAAAATTACGAAAATAAAAAGCTACACACTTAATTAATTTAATTTCTTTTCTCTTTACCAGCTGTCATCGTGTCTACCCCACCACCCCCACCCAACGGCCTGGCCCTAGGCAGTAGCCCACAAATTTTCTGCAACCCTGCCGCACAGCATCGCGCGTGCACCCCCGCCTCGCACGCCGTCCGATCAAAATCTCATAATCGTGGGAGCAGGACACGTGGGATTTCCATCCTTCGGTGTCCAGACAACAAACCCAGCGCAAAGCGAAGGATCTCAGTGGGATTTCCATGGGACGGCATGCAGGGCGGGGGTGCACGCGTGACGTTGTGCGGCAGGGCCGTAGAAAATTTATTTTCGCCTGCCTAGGCCCAGAGCCGGGCCTTCCTTTAAGAGAATCTGCAGTTGTTCACGGTAAAGCTTTAGGCTGTGTTTGGGAGCATAGTTATTCAATACTAAGTTTTTGGAAACCACAGTTTTTAAAATGACATGGCAATACATAACATAGATTTGTAATATCACGATTTTGCAATACATAGGACTGTTTGGTTGACAAACACCATTCTGTAAAAATACCATAGTAATATGAAATACCACAATATTGCTAATTGCTCTAAAACTCCAAAAATATCGTGTTCCCAAACACCATTACTGGCCTTCGAATTAGAAGGTCTTATCTCTTAACCCCTTGGTGCGGAAATCGAATTCTCTGCGGCCCTTCCGCACAGCCGACTCTATACGACCCTGCCCAGATGGTAGCCATGTACGTTCACGCTACAAATCTTATAGCCAAGGACGCACTGCACGGTTCCCACGACTGTACTACTCTGTCCTGATGATTGACACTTACGTGAACGCACCAAATCTTGCAGCGTGCACGGGCACAGAACTCCACGTCCGAACTTTGCTCAGCGATCCAAATAACTCGGCGCTCGGCATGCACGATCCATCATCATGCGCACGAGCACGTACGACGCGGCAAAAAAGATCTGTGTTTGGTTGCTTGTATTGGATTGAATTGACATGGATTAATTGAATGGTCCAGTCAAGTGTTATTTGTTTCGTGGTCAGACGGATGATCTAGGTTTGAGGAATATAAAATATTCCTCGCAGATGCTAGATGAGATGGTTCAGGACATTTTGTTGGATGTGAGTCCATCCACCTTATCTAATTATGCTACTTAGCAATGTATTTAGTGATAATTACTTTATTTATTGTTGATTAATAACTACAATTATGATATTAACATTAATATTCGCTAGTAATATGATAATTAGTATATAAACAATTAATATTATGAAATTATCAACTTTGATGATTCAATAATCCAATCAAGTTTCATCCAACCTACCAACAAAAAATTGGATCGTCGAGTCCATCCAACCAAACGTTAATTTGGATGATCCAAGACATAAATAAATGGATGATCTATCTCCAATCGAACTTCGACGTCAAACCAAACGCAATTGATGATTGAGCACTTTGTCACATGTCACTAGAGTGTACGCACAAATGACAAATACACGGCCTCAACACCGGGTTTAGGGTGCATCGTGGACTAACCACATGACCCGACCAAACACTCACGTAATTACCATACACCTACAAGAGCAACTACCTGGCCGCATCCTTCACGTACGAACGGCAACGCCGACCAACTTATACTTTTTGTACTATGTACAAAGAATTTTCCTTGTCCATGAGCCAATAAACAAGCTCTTCTGATGCGGCTTTTGTAGCTAAAAAATGAACTACGACAAAGCAACAAGTTCATGGAGACGGGGGTAGTACATATGATCATCGATGTCTCTATCACATGCATGTTATAGTTGTCCATGCATGCTACCCAACGCCCCAAACATAGGATGAACGAGGCAAACTATATATATATATATATATAGTGTGTGTGTGTGTGTGTGTTAATGAATGCATGAATGTGTGGTGTGTTCATCGTCTTGTACTTTTTTCTTGTGTTTTCTGATGATCTTTCAACTATATATATATATATATATATATATATATATATATATATATATATATATATATATATATATATATATATATGACGATCTTTCAAAAAATAAGAGAAAACACGTAACGTCATGAAACATGATCGAGGTCCTTTGCGTGACAAACTGAAAAATAATGGAACATTGCATATACCTTGGGCCGATGGGCCCTTTGCGTGTCCAAATTAAAAACTGGAACTGAAAAACTGACACACTGCCAGACGGACCTACAAAGTATGCCAGGTGGGCCACTGCATACCCCGAACCCTTTTCATGTCAAATTAAAAAACTACCTGTGAAGCGGAGATGGGAGACGTCGAGCCGTTGCGACAACTTAGAGGAAGCCAACCGCGGTTTGCATTAATTCGAAAGTGTAGTTTCCAAAGCATCCGATCATCTCCACTCGCGCGGACCATCTGTAGTGGCGTACTGTAAAGCATACTGGATACACTGTTTTCGCGGTGTAATTTAGAGTACGTAGTGTAAAAGCTGAAGGAAAATAGTGTATAGAGTATGCTTTAGAGTACGCTGGTGCGGATGGGCTAAGACGAGGACCCGCTATAAAGGCACACCCGTCCTCTTGCGTCTTTGCTGCACCAGTCCATCTCCATCGATCGTAGCCTCCAAACTTCTCTTTCTTCACCGTTGCACCGTCGTCGACCACCTCTCGCTCTTTCTCCGCACCACCGTCGCCGCACAAATGTGTAGCTCCGCACCAAAGCGCTCCAGGCCATCGACGTCCTACGAACCCACTTCTTCTCTGTTTCTGTCGCAGCCAATGCCGGTGGAACCGGAGGCGGCGCCCGCACCTCCTCCGCCCCCTTCTCCGCCTGCGGCGCCCGCACCTCCTCATCTCGTTAGGGTTTGTGAGCGGTCGTCTCGATGTCATCTACGAGACAATCGGGGAGGTCACTGGGGTGGAGGGCCGCCAGCATCTTGTGCGGACTGCCGCCCGGAAGCTTCGGACTCAATTGCCGGAGGAGGCGGCAGCAGCGACGGCAGCGGAGGAGGCGACAGCGGCAGCGGCGGAGGAGGCCGCGACAGCAGCAGCGGCAGAGGAGGAGGCGGCGGTGGCGGAGAAGGAGGTGGAGGAGATCTCCTCTGACTCCGAGTAGAGTAGTATTTGTAGTTTTTCTTTTTCTTGTTTTTTATCTACTTTCGTAGTTCTTGTTTGTAATATATGTTTTGTTTCTATTTTAATGATAAATGTCTTTTCTGTTCATGAACAATGTGTCCTATGCAGTATCGAAAAACAACTCCTTTCTAAAAAAGGGCGAGATAACTGTTGTTCAATGTCTAGCCAAGAATTCGTTGTGTTGCGACAATCGACGATTCTTGGTTGAAACTCCATTGAGATCGTGGTTGAGGCTGCATTTCTCCACTTTTGTGTTCTTTCACTCAATTTTTTCATTTGTAGTCGGCGAATGAGAAAATGTATTTTTAGTATGTAGTAGTATATACTACATGTTATCATTTCATTGTGATTAATGTTACAAAATGTTGATTGTTTACCATCGTCCTTTCCTGGACTTGGCTGTATTTGCATATCGTTTGCATTAGCACATATACATTTGGCGATTCATATTTTTTTTTGTATTTTTTTGGAATGTCCCACGAGCTAGCAGATGATAGCTTTTAGATTTTGATCTCCATGCATGGCAACAAAGATGAATTAAGAATTCATCAAGTTGTCCTAAGACGAAGTCTACCACTCTAGCTACACGCACCATGTGCAGGAATCGACGCAACATGAGGTGTAATATATTATGATTGGATGCATGCACAAGGGCACGGCTTGCGTCAATTTCTCCACTCCCGCGGAAATTTTATCGCTCTACTTGGCGCGCCACATTTGAGATTTTGACAATTCAATTTTCACTACCTGCGCCTCCAATTTCAGTCCCGCCTATTATTGTAACCCTATTTCAGCCACGATTGGTATAAATGGAAACACTAGCCTCTGTTCCCGACACACCGCTGCCCCGCCCTTCTGGTGATCTCGCAACAAATGTGTTGTCTCTCTGTCCTGTGTTCCATACTTGTATTCCTAAGAAATTCCCGTGTTTTCATTTCCCACGGTTTTTACAATTCCCCCCCCCCCCCCCCCCATGGATCTCGCAGTGATGCATCGGAGCTCTTGGTGGTGTTGACTCCCGGGTACAACGCTGGGCGACCAAGTTTGACGGGCTCTACTGAACCTGTTCATCGCTGAGACCTCCTTGCGACATCACATCCCGAACTCTAGTTTTGTGCTAGATAAACTACACGATACATGCCGTCTTTTTATAGAGCTATATTGGCTTGGTTCTACACGATCCATGCAGTTTTGGCCTAGTTAAGTTATACACGAACCATCCTGATATACAAAGATTAAATAAATTAACAAAGAAGAAATGTGGTCTTCTGTTTCACGAATTTAGTTATATATATATATATATATATATATATATATATATATTACATCTGTCTCTAAATAAATGTTGCTCCGAAAGCTTATTACGGTAGTGTATTTCTAGTTCAATTCCAGGCCAGGGACGACAAATACTGAAAACCAGAGGTAGTAGTATGTAATTTCTAGATTTAGAAGTAAATGACGCACAAATTATCTAATCAACCACTCCAAATGTTGTACTCTATTCTCGTTTTACAAATTTGTATTCCTAAGATTTTTAGATCCCATGGTTTTTACACTTTTTTCTTTCTAGTGGCTTTCTCGGATCGTACGTTTTTTTATATTCTTTATTTTCTAATTCCTCCGTTAGTAAACTGCAGTTTATAGAAAGCACACCGTCCGATCCAAAATCTACGTCGGTCATGTAATATGATGTTATCACTATTATTTGGAATGACTACTTACAATGCTCTTTACATTAGGAACAAGACATCAAACCGTGATGTCGTCTACAAGCATTCATGGTGGCCAACAAGCACCTGGTATAACTCTAAATAAAAAATTTAGACAACATTAAATCGTTTGCATGGTACGCAGAGAATATTGCAGCACATGATTTTCAGGAACCCCGAGGTTCTTCACTCCTTGGTACTACGATGCATGAACCAACATCGGGTATAGATATACAAACCAGAAATACTCCTTCTGCCCCAGTGTAACTTTACTTTTGGATCTTAAAAAATGTCCTACTCCAACTCTATCCTCGGTAGTAGATTCCAACTACCCATATCATATCACATTACTACCTGCCTCTCTATCGTGCCATTTGTTTTGGCAGAGCATGTTAGTTTTTTACTCCTTTGGCATTGAATTTGGAGGATTTTGAGAGACTACATTCTGTCCTTTAGATGTATTGATGATTGGTGTATCATGGTCATTTGCATTCTTTCCTAGGCTCTACTAATTGTTTTAGCATGCCTTGCGATTCTACTTTCTTAGTACTTAGTCTTTATAGTTAACAGTTCATCAGCCTGTGTGATGGCATGATTTTTTTATGCCTCCACGCTGTACCCTCTCGCCGCCGGCCACTCCGGCCGACACCGGCACCCACGCCCTGCTGCTGGTCACTTCAGTGTCCTCCCCGACACGTCTCCCTTGCCCATCGCCATGTCCCATCCTTCGCGTGCCATGATTACCCCGCCACCTGCAAATCCCTGGCCATTACTCGCCCTGCCACCAATCCTCCTCGAGAGTTTCGACGAGACCGAACCCTCGCTTTGTTGAGCGTCGCAAGCTGGCACTATGCAGTACTGCACCTGCAGTAGCCGCCACTAACAAGTAGACCCGATGTCTCATGGGCCCATATGTCAGTGGCAGCCAATGCAGGTGCAGTACTGCGGAGGATTTCAATCCCGCAAGCTGCATGCCTTTTCTGTATTGTATTCGTCACCTGCTACCGCTGGCATTTATTACTTGCCCTGCAACTGATAATTCTCTTCGAGACGCGCTCCGGCTGATGTCAGTCAGACCAAACCGGTGAACCCTATCTTTGTCTAGTCTAGCGTTGCCAGCTGCATGCCCCCTCACAGTCTTGCCTGCTTCGCTCATGGACTGAAAATCCTCTATAGTACTACGAGTGCATAACGCCACTGACATGTGTACCTGATGGCTCATTTTAGGGTATGAACACAACAAAGAAGTCAATAATGTAACCCCCCATCAAAAAAGTTGTCGTTCGTACAATCCTAACTAGTAGTTCATTTTTAATACATTTGGTTGTCTGATACGACAATTAATATAAACCAAGAGGGAGTACTACAGAACAAAATGGTGCTGGCACGACGCGGTCATCCCACGCCCGTTTTTGCCGCACTCGTCCTGAAGATTGTATGAACATCAGACTTTTCTTCTTTTCACACTATTTCTACATCATACTAAAACTGTTCAGTCGGTAATTTGCTTTAATCATTTACCGTTTGAATCAATGTAACAGAAGGAAGGAAGCTAGGAAGAAGTGTGGCTAAAGGACTTAAGGTTGCCAGAATATGCTATGCATCCCAAGTTAGTAGAACGGAGCAGTGAAGCTACCAATTCAGTTCTCTGCTAGGTTGGGTGCTGCGGTTGGTATTAATCAACGTATTTTTGATGTGGTTATGTTTACAAAAAGACATGCATCTCTCAGTGGTGCAAGGATGTGAGCAGAGGTTGGCCATAGTAACAAGAGAGATATAGTACAAGACATTCTGGTTAGTGTTGTCACAACGCCCCCCCTCCACTAGTATTTTTTCTTGCAATCTCCATCCTGTATGTTTACAACATCTTGTTATACAATGTACAGGATTCATGGGACATGGAGGACACACCAGAGAGCACAAGAAATTTTTTGAAAATTGCTGGTGAGCGCTACAAGGGGTGGCGCTCGACTTTGCATGCCACCTATAAGAGTTATTCTACCGATGAAGAACGTATACGAAACAAGCCTGCTGACGTAACGGCGCCCGAGTGGTTGCACCTAATAGAATATTTTGGGTCTGAGCGATTCAAGGTCAGCTAACTTTTTAATAGCTTCGCATCATAGAAAAAATATTTCATTTACTTTCATTCGTGGAATTAATTCATAAAATTATTACAGTCAATAAGCAGGACCGATTCTCAAAATCAAAGAAGACAAAAGGCGTGTCACTTGCTTGACTCCAAATCCTACGCCCAACTTAGTTACGAGAAGGTATGAAAAATAAATCACGCTTTTACTTTGCGCTGCAAACAATATGTATACCGACATGTTAAGGTTTACTTGTATTTTATGTAGCGAGACCCAGAGACTGGAGAAGAACCCGATGAAATACAACTGTGGGAGGCAAGCCATTTGTTGGAGAACAGTAACCGGGCAAACAAGCTGGCAGAAGCTGTACATGTGAGTAACACTTCAAACAATCCCCAATTAAATAAATATTTGCAAATTACCTGTGACTTTTCTTTTCGTATATAGATCCAGGCACCTGCCCAAGTGGACGACATGGAAGCTGAGCAGGGAGGCCCAATTCCAAATGAGGAGAGAAACCACATCTTCCATCGTTGTTATAGATCCTCAATCGGTTGTGCAGGATCACAGGTTCGGGGGCGTGGTTATATGGCTAACCCAATTGGTCCCGAACGTGAACGTATGCGTATCCAGATGTCTGAACACCTCAACGACCAAGTTCGAAACTTAGAAGATAGAAATGCAGGCCTCAATCAAATAGTGCAGGAGTTGGAAGGGAGAAATGATAGCTTAAACACCAAGATGGACTGCATAAACCAAAAGAATGAAGAGTTAAACATTCAAGTCCAGAAATTACAAGGTCAGATAGAAGCTGATCGTGAACATACAGCTAAGGAAATGCAGGACATGCGCGCCTCAATGGCTGAAATGCACAAAATAATGATGGTGACCACTCCACAAAAGGTCCACCAAAGGAACCGCCAAAAGCCACCTGCTCCAACAATTAGTCCCGGTCAGCTTAGGAAAACTCTTACCATGCAAACACATCGCTTTAGTAATCCTTGAGTGTTGTTATGCGTGTTGTAATATCAATTGATGGATGTTTATTGTTAAAATCGTGATTCTGTTGCCACTAATTTTCAAACCTGGTGTATTCGGGTTCTACTACCGCTAATTATAAAACGTGGCATTACGAATTTCTTGTCACGAATGATAAATTGTTGCAATAGGAAGCTATTGCCAATACGGATGATAAAACGTGGCAATAGAATGACAAAACATTGCAGTATAAACATTTGGCAACGACTCAAAAAAACGTTGCATTAAAACACTATTGCCACAGATAAGAAATTGTTGCAATACCAAACTATTTGCCACGAATGCAAAATCTTTGCGGTACCATACTAGTTCTAATGGATCTTAAATCATTGCAATATGGTACTATTCGCCACGTTTGTGGACTCGTTGCAATACCCAACTATTCGCCACGGATACGAAATCGTTGCAGTACTAGATTAGTTCCCACGGATGTGAAATCGTTGCAATACAGCACTATTCGCCACGTTTGTTGACTCGTTGCAATAACCTACTATTTGCCATGGATGTTAAACCGTCGCAGTATCATACTATTTGCCACGGTTGTGACATCGTTGTAGTACCATATTATTTGCCACGAATGTGAAATCGTTGCAATACCGTGATATTCGTTGCAATATGGTAAATCATCACTACACCATAACTCGTTGCAATATGTTACTATTTGCCACGACTGTGAAAATCGTTGCAATACTGTAGTATTTGCCACGAATGTGAAAATCGTTGCAATCACATACTATTACCATGAACGTGAAATGTTGCAATACAATTCTGCTCATTGCAATACGTTAAATTGTCGCAACACGTTAAATCGTTGCAATAACATACTATTTGCCACGAATGTGAAATCGTTACAATACCATACTATTGCCACGCCTGTGAAATCGTTGCAACCACGTACAATTACCATGAATGTGAAATCGTTGCAATACCATGCTATTTGTTGCAATACGTTAAATTGTCGCAATACGCTAAATCATTGTAACAACAACTATTTACCACGAATATGAAATCGTTGCAATACCGTACTATTTGCCACGATCAAGAACCCATTGCAATACCGTACAATTTGTTGCAATACGTTAAATCATCGCAATAGATGAAAACGTTGCAATAGCGTCCTATTTGCCACCGATGTAAAATCTTTGCAATACCATACTATTCGCCACGGATGCCACGGCGTCGCAATAACCTATCATCGCAAGAATTATTATGACGATTCGTAAAAACCATCTTCACGCTCTTTTTCGTTGCAACAACGACCTATTGCGACGAAAAACAACCTATTGCGACGAATTTTTTCGTTGTGATAAACTGGAATCCTTGCAGTGATATTGCCTTCTTTATTGTTACTACCATCAATAGTTTTCTTAGGGCTTTCCATGCTAGAACTGATAGACAAAAAATATAATGAATGACATATTAACTCTACATGAAGTGTTGCATGAAGAAAAAATGGAAGCATTCTAGGGTTTGATAAGGCATTCTAGGGTTTAAGGCGACTGACCAATGTGATTGACCAAGTTCCATTCTAAGGTTTAAGGCGACTGACCAAGGTGATTGACCAAGTTCCATACCTTTATATTCGACCCACCTTTCCTCTTATTTTAAAAATATTTTCTCATTTTACTAGATGGTATTTCTTTTCATCTGACCTCCTTGCCATAAAAACCTTCTTCTATGTACATCCAACTTTTCCACAGTAGTTTTTTTGCAAAAGATACAATTGCCATATGATAAATTGGAATACTAGAGAAAAAGGGCAGCCCGGTGCATGTAGCTCCTGCTTGCGCAGGGTCCAGTGAAGGGTCCGACCCATTTGGGTCTTTTGTACGCAGCCTTTCTCTAGATTTTTGTAAGAGGCTATTTCCAAGACTTGAACCTGTGACCAAGGCAGCAGCTTTACCGCTTCGCCAAGGCTCCCCCTCAAATTGGAATACTAGAGAGATTGGCATTAATCAAGACAACCCTCCCTGCCATAGACAAGTTTTTTCAAAGTTTCTTTTAAGACCTAATAGCTTTTCATACAAAGCCAGAAGAAGTTTCAGATTTCTAGCCCCCGTTAACTCATTTGTGATACATACAGTTGTATCATCTGCATACTGTAAAACTGCCACACCATTATGCACTAGATCATCAACAAACCTGAAAGCAATTTATTTTCCTGGGCCTTATATATCATCCTAGCAAGACAATCAACAGCAATGTTAAACAAAATAGGTGACAAAGGATCACCTTGTCTAACCACCTTGAAGCTTTTTAAAGTAAGGAACAATCTCATTATTGATTCTATCACTCGAGGCCTTACATATATAATTATATATTAGAGCATAAACCACTAATAATGCTCCTATATGGAAATAAACCACTAATAATGTCTGGAACAATAAGCGGATAGGGCATAAACTACAAATAATGCTTCTATAAGGAAATCAACCACTGATAATGTTTGGAACAATAAGCAGATAGAGCTAGGGTTTGAGGCCACTAACCAAGGCACTGAACAACCACTGATAATTCTTTGATTAATGAAAAATAGATAGGAACCTAGGGTTTGAGGTGACTTACCAAGGCACCTACGGTTCAAATACTTTGATTAAGGAAATTAGGGTGCAGCGGCGAAGAGGCCAGCACTCGGTCGGCGGCGAGGGCGAGTAGGGAGGTGGCACGGGGACAGAGGAGGAAAGGAAGCGACAGCGTACCTGACGGTAAGGTCGAAGCTCAGCAGCGATGGCGAGGGCAAAGCTCAGTGTACCTAGAAGAAAGGAAGTGGCAAGGGCGAAGCACGGTGACAACAGCGAAGCTCGGCGGCGACGACAAAGCTCGGCGGCAAGAGCGGTGAAGACTTGGCGGCAAACAAAAATTTGGCAGCCTAACAGCGTCTAAGTGATTTTGCCCGAGTTAGGTTTTTCCAACGCAGTCGAGGGCTATATATAGACGCCTATCTTCGAAGGCGGTTATTAAGTACCAACCGCCTGAGAAGATGATTATCTCAGGTTGGTGGTAATTACCAACCGTCCGAGAAGATTTATTTATCTCAGGTGGTTGATAAGTAATAACCACCTAAGACAAGCTTCTTCTCGGGCGGTTATTCAGTACCAACCACCTGCAAAGATCTTTATGTAAGCTTAATTAATATTCTTGATTAAACATGGGGCCTTTCAAAAGCCCAAATTCCACTTTCTTGTAATATGATTGAGTATTAAAGGTTACCATTAAATTTCACTTCATAAAGCCTTTGAAATTGGCCAGAACATAAAAAACAAATAACAATTGCCAGTTGTCATTTTTCTATCTTGATGTATATAATTATTTTTTCATTTAGTTTTTTAATGTACCTTTTTATCATCATACCAACCCCTATGAATTTTTCAGATTTTTTAACTTTTTTTTAATCAATGTGTGTTCAAAAGTTGATGAATGCCTCATATGTATTTGAGCATTTGGTTAGAATGATGGATAATTTGAATTTTCACATGTTGGAATGCTTTAAAAAATTAACAGAATTCAGACATGTATAAATAGTACAAATATGTTCATACAAACCAATTTCAGTGAAGGATCCCTTTTTTTTTTAGGAGATACACAAATGTGAATAATATGTGAGTATAAATTAACTTGATATATACCAAAACATTACAATGTTAGCTATACAAGTTTTAAAATGTTTGGTCCAGTTGGTAGATGTTAATTTTTGAAAAATATAGAAGAAAGAATCAACAAATTTGGACTCAATTTGCAGAATCTATACATATTTGAGTATTTATGTTGGAATCTAAATAAAAAAGAAGCAAGGGAAAAGAACACTAAAGAACAGACTCGTGTATTATCCCAGGCGGTTGATAAGTAATAACCGTCTGAGATAAGATTCTTCTCAGGCGGTTATTAAGTACCAACCGCCTGAAAAAATCTTTATGTAAGCTTAATTAATATTCTTGATTAAATATGGGGCCTTTTAAAAGCCCAAATTCCACTTTCTTGTAATATGATTGAGTTTAAAGGTTACCATTAAATTTCACTTCATAAAGTCTTTGAAATTGGTCAAAACATAAAAAACAAATAACAATTGCTATTTGTCATTTTTCTATCTTCATAAATATAATGATTTTTTCATTTAGTTTTTAAATGGACCTTTTTAGTCATCATACTAACCTCTATGAATTTTTCTGATATTTTTAATTTTTTTAATCAATGTGTGTTCAAAATTTGATGAATGCCTCATATGTATATAAGCATTTGGCTAGAATGATGGACAATTTGAATTTTGACATGTTGGAATGCTTTAAAAAATAACAAAATTCATACATGTATAAATAATACGAATATGTTCATACAAACCAATTTCAGTGAAGGATCCCTTTTTTTAGGAGATACATAAATGTGAATAATATGTGAGTATAAATTAATTTGATATTTACCAAAACATTACAATGTTAGCTATACAAGTTTTAAAATATTTGGTCCAGGTGGTAGATGTTAGTTTTTGAAAAATATAGAAGAAAAAATCATCGAATTTGGACTCAATTTGCAGAATTTATACATGTTTGAGTATTTATATTGGAATCTAAATAAAAAGAAACAAGGGAAAAGGAAAGTGAAGAACAAGCTCGGGCAATTATCCCAGGCGGTTGATAAGTAATAACTGCATGAGATAAGTTTCTTCTCAGGCGGTTATTTAATACCAACTATCTGTGAAACAGTTAAAAATTGCCTGAAAAAACCGCCTGAACTTTATTAGTTTTTATCACGGGTAGTTATTTCGTTAAAAACCGCCTGTGAAAACCGACATCTATATAAAGACCCCCCGAGCACCACAGAAAACCTTACCCTGGAGACTTTCCATCGAAACCGCCAAACCGCCAAAATTTTCCACCGTGCATGGGTCGGTACTGCATTCATCAGTTCATCAAGCTTTGAATAGAGAAAAAGGTTAGAAGAGACTTCTTCTTCACCATCATGTTTTTAATTTGTTTTGTTTTTCGTTTCATTTTGTTGAGTTTGCATATGCCTCCAGCCCCCCCACCCACCACTTCAGTTTTGTAGTAGATTTGAAGGATTAAAGGTTAAAAGATGTAGCTGAGTCTCCCCTTGAGCTCACCCATGAATTTTACATAACAAGAAGTAAATTTGAAGGATTAAATGTTGAATATGAATACAAGCACATCATGTGTTCGATTAAAAGTTTCAATGAATAAGCCTAACTTCAAAAATCTATTATGGCCACTAGGAAGCTAATAAAATTATGAAACAAATTTTCTTGGAACCCATATGAACAGAACTACCTGATACCAATGTTCAATCATATGATGTAGGCTTGTTATGTCTCTGTAAATTCATTTTATGAAAGACCTTTAGGGAATATCTGTGGCCAAATTTTGTAAATCTTAAAAAAATCTGTTATTGAAGCACGTACCGTCTAGCGTGGATGTATAACATGCCAGGACCCGATCCTATGTACATTCATAATGTTGCAAATTTTATTGAAGCATCTAAGAGACATGCGAAGTTGCAAAAGATCGATGACATATTAGGTCTATGTTCGACTGTGAAAATAAGATTGCTTGGATAGATACTATAGTAATCCAATCTCATTTTGTGAAAAGAGGTTTCAAAAATACTACACAATATGGACAGAGCATGGTGAGCTAGATACACATGAAGTGAATAAAGATGATGAAAGAGGTTCAAATGACGATAATGTTCATATCGACGGTGGTAGTGACAATCAAGATGGTGATGATGATGACGAGTTCGATTGTGAGGAGATGTTGCATCACATTGAAACATATGCATTGACTTCTATGGGAGCAAGTAAAGGTTTAAGTAAAATGGAGACATTGTAAAATGCGGAGACGTAGCTTTTATATGATGAATCAAACAGTTGCGATAAAGAGTTTACTACATTGCATGCAGTCCTAGAACTACTAAAGTTGAAAGCCACACACGGATGGTCTGATTGTAGTTTCTCTGATCTTTTGAATCTTATGACAGAAATTTTTCGAAATCCAAATAAACTGCCTTGAGGCATTTATAAAGCGAAGAAACTTCTTTGCCCGATCGCACTAGGTGTGACAAAAATACACGCTTGTGTGAACCATTGTATTCTTTATCGCAAAGAGCATGAGCTCGCAACTAGATGCCCCATCTGTGGTGTTAGTAGATATAAGAAGGACTACAATCACCAGTATGTTACCAATATGAAAAAGTCTCAAAAGAATAAGAAGTTTCTTATTGGTCCTGGAGGTGACGATGACGATACTTCTGGCGATGCAGACGAGAAGAATAAGAGAAAAATTCCTACCTTGGTGATATGTTATCTTCCGGTAATTGATCGCTTGAAACGTTTGTTCTCAAATCCTAGGGAGGCTGAACTTATGCTTTGGCATTCCGAGCAGCGCAAGAAGAATGAAAAACATATTCGACACCCGAGTGATGCAACACAGTGGAAAATTTGATATTCAGTATCCAGAATTTGCGAAGGAAATCAGAAATATAAGGTTTGCCTTGGGTACATACGGAATGAATTCATTCGGTGAAAAAAGGAGCATACAAAACACATGGTCCGTGGTCTTAATGATGTACAACCTACCGACGTGGTTGTGTCACAAAAGAAATATATCTTGTTATCGGTTCTTATCCAAGATCCAAAACAACCCGACATCAAAATTGATGTGTTCTTGGAACCTTTAATGGAAGATATGGCGAAATTGTGGAATGAAGGGGTACGTACATGGGATGAGTACAAGCGGGTGTATTTCACGCTAAGAGCAATGATATTCATTATTGTGCCTGATTACCCCGGATTGTTTACATTATCAAGAGAAATGAATGGGAAGAAAGGTTGTGTAAGGTGCGTGGATAGAACTAGATTTCTATACCTCACTTCATCCAGAAAGATGGTGTGCATGAGACACTGACAGTTCTTGACAGATACACACAAGTATAGGAATATAAAAGAACAATTTGATAACAAAATCCAAAAATATACTGCACCAAATCTTACAATGGAAAAATCGTGTTCGAAATGGTCAAGAACATTCATATTGCTTTCAGTAAGGGCAAAAAATGTAAAGGAACAAAGAGAAATAAAGTACATCTTCAGGTGATACAACTGACATGGCTTTCAAGTAATAATCATTTTTTTCAAGTATCTTCTGTATTGAAAGAATATGGAATTTTGCCACAGTATTGATTCGATGCACGTTACAAAGAATGTATTTGACAGCATCATTGGAATCTTTCTAGACATATCAAGGAAATCAAAGGACGGATTAAATTCACGTATGGACCTAGTAAATCTTGATATGAGGCCAGAGCATCATCCAGTAGAAAAGGCGAACGGGAAGCATTACCTTCCCGCAGCCAGCTACAACTTGACACTACAAGAGAAAAAAAAAGCAATTTGCGAATGCTTGCGTGGGATCAAAGTGCCAACGAGTTTCTCATCCAATATCTGCAAACTAGTCTCGATGAAATACTTGTCTTTATTGAGCTATAATTCTCACGACTGCCACATGATGATGACAGTGCTCCTTGCCATTGCAACAAGAGTCATCAAACCTGAGCATTTAAAAGTTGTCATCACACGATTGTGTTACTTCTTAAATGCAGTATCACAAAAGGTGATGGCATGTGAAGATTTAGACTATCTGAAAACATACATCATCGAGTCTATGTGCAAGCTTGAGATGTATTTCCCACCATTCTTTTTTGATATGCAAATACACCTAATCATACATCTTCTTGATCAAAAAAAAGCGTTGGGGCCACCATGTTTTCATCATATATTTTTGTTGGAGAGATATTTAGGAGTATTAAGAGGTTATGTGCAGAGCCGTGCTCACCCAAAGGGTTCAATTATGAAAGGATACACCACTGAAGAAGTGATTGAGGGTTGCGCTGATTACATCAATGATGGAAAACCGATAGGTGTGCCTATACCAGTACATGAGGGTAGACTATGTGGGAGAGGCAAAGTGCGTAAGAAAACTTTTATCGTTAAAGATTACAAGAATGTACACCGTGCATATTTTGGTGTACTACAACAGCTCACAATAGTTGAGTCGTACATCGAGGAACACCAAATTGAGCTTCACGAAAAAAACCAAGACTGCACAGAGGACTGGATCATGAAAGAGCACAAAAGATGTTTCACTGAATGGTTAATAGACGAAAATATACCATACAGAAACTCTATAGAAGAGTAAACAATAAAGAAGTCAGCTTCTGGGCCATCTGCCTTGGTGACATCATGGTAAGCATATGGCATCAATGGTTACACATTGTACACTAAAGAAAAAGACGGTAAGAGTGTTGCACAAAATAGTGGTGTTCATTTTTAGGCTTATGATTCACAAGGGCAGAAGGCCACATACTTCGGGTTCATAGAGGAAATATGGGAACTTGATTATGGTGAAAGAATGCTAATGCCCGTATTTAGGTGCCAATGGGTCGAACATCCTGATGGTGTAAAAGTGGACAATTACGGGCTGACACTGGTAGACTTGAATAAAGTGGGTTATAAAGGTGACTTGTAGGTTCTCGCCGATCGTGTCCACGAGTTTTTTATGTACAAGATCTAGAAATTGAGAAGATGCACATAGTTGTTTCTGGAAAGCAAAATATTATTGGAGTTGAGAATGTAGGAGATAATAAAGAGGAATATAATCAGTGTGAAGAGATGTACCTTTTCACTGAACCAGAAAACATTAAGTGCGTAGAGAGAAGCATTAAAAAGGATTTGATACCCTATATGCGAGAAGATGTCAATGCTGGAAAAAATGTATGATATATATTGTATATATTTGTATCCTCTAAAATCAACTTAGAACAATTCTCTATTTCAGCTCTAGATGGCATGTTTCAAACATTATTATTTATATTCAGCTTGCCTTCCAACAACTTGGTTATCAAATTGTATGTGTATATAAATTTATTCTGACCTATGATAATCAGGCTTGCCTTCCAACAGCTTGGTTCCAAACAACATCTGGAAGCACAACTCTTGAAGCTCATGTCAAGCTAATTCCTTCACAGGATGCTCTTGTAGATGCAAGTAACACCCGAGACTCATCATTTGGATTGTTAAAAGCTTCAATTGAAGTCTGACGATACTTCCCATCCATTTTAGGGCTTGTTTAGATAGGAGTGGATCCACTTCAATATAAGTGGATTGAGGAGCAAATTAGTTCATTCTTCACGCCAATCCACTTCAATCAAATTAGATTGAGTACACCCAAACAAGTCCTAAAAGATTTCTTTCTCTTCTCTCCATTTTAAAAACTTACGAAGATGCTACTTTATCAGTTCTAATGGATGAATGTATAGACTACAAATCAGTACCATCTCTTTTAGTGCTTTACACAAAAGACAAAGCGAACAACTTCAATCACAAATCTTATTTTACCCTTTTCATAGGAATTTGACCTTAATCTTTCAAGCATAGATTTATCAACAAGTGAAGCTTACTCATCAGACATGTTAATGACATTTACAAGTGGAGGGTGTGTTAAAGCTAACGAAATCTCAACAGGACTAAGGAAAAAGAGATGCTGCATATGAGTGACAATGTCCAGGTTAGACAATATGAAACTATGATGACAACCTTCAACAACATGAAAAGTGATGCCAAGGTTATGCTTGCATCAACCAAGGCATGTTGTGAGGGCATAATACTTGTTGGAACATCAAGGTTATGCTTGCCCTAACAATTGTTATACCCTCACATTATGCCTTGGTTGACGCAAGTATAACCTTAACATCACTTTTCATGTTGTTGAAGGTTGCCATCATAGCTTCACGCTGTCTAACCTGGACATTGCCACTCATATGCATGATCTTTTTATCTTCAGTCCAATTCAGATTTTGTTAGATTCGGCACATCCATCGCTTATAACTGCCATTAACATGTGTGATGAGGAAGCTTCACTTATTGATATATCTATGCTTGAAAGATTAAGGTCAAATCCCTATGAAAGCATTAAAACCAAGATTTGTGATTGAAGTTGTTCGCTTCCTTGCTTGTGTGAAGCACTAAGAGAATAGGTACTGATATTTAGACATCAAAACTTAGAAAGGAGCACCTTCCTGAATATTTGAAATGGACAGGAGGGAAATAAATCTTTCAAATGGATAGGAAAATCGTTCGAAAGATCGTTAGGCTTCAATTGAGACTTTCAACAATCGAAATGAAGAGCTACGGGTGTTATTTGCATCTACAAGAGCTTGCTGTGCAGGGATTAGCTTGATAGGAGCTTATCAGCATCACAGGCGGTTCTTAACTAATAAGCAGCATGTGAAAACAATGACTTTCCCTAGACGGTTCTTCAACAAAAACCGCTTCTGATGATTAAACCAGTACATACGGTTCTTAAACAATGACCGCCCGTGAAAATCATGTATTTACCCAGGCGGTGGTTAATTAAGAACCTTTTGTGAACTTTGCTAGAGTACATATAGTTTTTAATTAATAGCCACCTGAGAAAATCATGTATTTACACACGCGGTTGTGTACAAGCGGTTATTGTATCATTCATCATCACAGTCGAACTTTTTACGGACCGTCTATGTTTAAAAAATCGAGGCGCCTGTAAAAATGCTTTTTATAGTAGTGTGATGATCACTTGTGCATGTTAACTGTTAAAGACCAGCAAGTTGGTATGAGCTAGGTTCAAAGCTACATTGACCGCTCTGACCTACTGCTGGTTAATTGTTGGAGAAAAATAAATATTCTTTGCACTTTTGCAGTTAGCTGTTGTTTCAAGGTCCTTTTCATATTTAATTAATTTATATATCTGGACAGGATGCTAGGATTAGACAAAGCTTCAACAAATAAACGAAAAACATTTCATAATCGCCACTTTGGTGAAGTTGGTTTCAATCGTAAAAATATGAAATACGTGACGCCACTAAAGGGAATCTTGTGATGTCTTTCTCAACCCTTTTACATTCACTGTCAACAGTATTAGTTCAGTATATATCCTATATTATCTTATTTGAGTTGTAGAACAGTGGTTGAGCGGACATATCTATGTCCCAGATGATGCCTCGAAACTTCCTTGCCGCACCAACGTACTCTAAAGCATACTCTATACACTATTCTTCTACTATTTTTACAGTATGTACTCTAAATTACACTGTGATACAGTATATACAGTATGCTTTACAGTGTGTCACTAGACACGGTCTTATCACCGACGGTTCATGAATCGTTTCGAATTTAGTGTCAGATGTAACCGAACCCTATCTAGATGGCTTGAATTAGTGAATCATGTGTGGTAATAAGGCGTCCTATACATACCCTTGATCTATGAATCAACTTTTATCAACCAGCAGGATCCAACCAGCCTTGATGAGCATGGTGCCATTTGATCGTCTTCCTCAACTCAATGACATATACTAGCTTGTGTGACATTGCCGGCCTGAACACGTTGCAGTACTAAAATAAGCTCAAATAGTAACTACTAGTACTAATATAATTGATAATGCATGTTTAGTTAAACCAATGTCGGTCCGTGGTTAGAGATGGAAATATGTTCTCCTTGTAAGAGTTATGAAATGTGCGTTAAAGTAGTAACCGCGTCCAACACTAGCAACAATAAAGCCAACAGGACAAAAGACATACATGAAGATTGAACATCTCAGCGCATCTTTTGTAGGGATGTGATGTGATTTCAGGTATGAGTCATCAGCTTATCATACATTGCCACCCTCCATTCTTTAACTCACTTCAGCCACTTTGAACAGTCATGGTGTGACATGAGCATGTTAGAGATAAACATGATTTATATCATGATTAGTGAGCACAAAACATGATTATGGAGTTAATTAAGGGGTTAGTTGTAACTGACCCCTAATCAGTTTTCCCACGTGTCCTGATCGGGGACACACCAACCAGATTCGGTTGGAGGCCCCCTCCCACGTCCACCGGCCTATATAAGGAGGTCATTAGGTGCTTAACAGATTGAAGGATCTAATTAAGCCTAATAGCCTCAAAATCCTACGGAGATCGATCTACTAAGGTAGGAAGTGGGGGAAGGTGCTCTAAGGCTTCACCGCCGCCCCGATGCTCCTCCATCTTCTTCCTTAGGTGCTGCTCATCAAGATCTTCTCCATGCCAGAACCTCCATTGTCGCCATTGCCGCCAACGCCATGGCGGCCTTCTTCTTTGCGCACACAAGGTATTCCCAAAGGTGCGTATTAATCAGTGCAATTAGCTCTCAGATTATATTTAATCCGAATAGGTTAGTGGCTAGATTAGATCCTAAGCATGTTTAAATCATTCAATGGTATCCGAGTTAGGCTAGTACACTATTCATTTCGGTTCTATTATTATGCTTAAGTTCTTTTGATAAAGATTAAGATCAGATCCCAAAAGAAATTAGGAGGGCAGTTAGTTTCAATCTCAGCTCAGTTGCAAACTCAGAACAAGATTCAAATCAGATTCAAATCAGTCATTCGATTTCAACTAAGAATCAACTCAGTCAGCCGAATTCGACTCAAGGAATAAGAAAATTAGAGGGGGATTAGGGCAAATCGAACCTACTTTTGCTGTGCCCTCTGTTCTTCACCATGGGTCTTCATGCTCGTCGGTGAAGACGGTGGCACACCTCATCAGAGCCCTCATCGCCGAGGACCTTCACTTAGGCGGCCAGGCCGGTGCCAGATCTGTCGGCTTAGGGCGCCATGCGTCAAGCTACTCGACGGCGGCGCGCTCACCCAACAATGAACGTGCACACTAGTGAGGGAGTCGTCGACGGCACCACCGGACTTGAGCCGCCGTGAGGTGGGCTTATAGGAACCCTAACCCTAGCTGTGGGCCCCCCTTTTCACATGGCCGCACGACCGGCATGCCACCAGAGACGAGCCGCGCTCCAGTGGACTCATGCTTGTCCACAGGCTTGCGAGCCACGAAGGCAGTTGGATATCCTCGCCGTCGGTTGCTCTCAGTCACTCATTCGAGCTCAGATGTGACACTACACTCAGCAGCGGCCACCGGCTTAGTCTCTAGACCCTAACCCTAAGGCAACGGAGTGCTTGCGACGGCCACAGACTGGTGAGTAGCACGACGGCGGCGAGCCCACCAGAAGGCAAGCTCGCACGTCGGCATGCGACTTGCGGATGCACCGTAGCATCCCGCTGCATCGGCAATCATGTCGGTTCCTCAGTCTCTCACTCTCTCTCTCTCTTTCCCTCTCTCTATCTCTATCTCTCTCTACGCCGCACGGTAAAGAGAGAGGAAGGGGACGAAGAGAATGAATGTAGCGTTTCAAAGGAGTGCGGCTCCCTGTGTGTTTTGTTCCATCAAACTCTGACTCTCAACCATCCGATCTCCACTGTACACCTTAGATTAAATGGCACATCGAATGGGTCGGGAAGCCCAGGCGAGATTGCAAATGGGCCATATGGGCCACCCATTTGTTTTTCCCATGGAATTTTCCTAATAGCTAAGCAAGCTTTAGGTCGAATCTTTGTGGGTTAGGCCGCAATAGGCCGCCTCACATTTGATATTTTCTGTGATTTTCTTACTTACCTAAGCAGGTCGTGGGCCACCCAGGCCGAGGCCATTACTGCGCTACGCCCATTTTTAGTTTTCCATTTTCGTGGGATTTTCATAAAATAGTTAGTGGGCCTCTGGACCTATTAGATCACTGGGCTGTTTTCGGGCCACCCGAAATTTTTTTAGTCTTTCCAGAATTATTTGATATTTTCAGATTAATTCAATAGTGGTCTGGGCCAACATTAGGGCTCTTTTTAGGCAATATTCATAAATTGAGTCCTTTATTAGTATTTGTTTGGAAAAAATAAAATATGGGTAAATTTAGTATTTTCTGTAGTTTTAGAAATAGAATTAGTATTTTATGGATTCAGAAAAATAAGTTAGTATTTCAATTAGTTTTTCTTTTAGTATTTTTAGTCATTATCTATTCAATAAAAAATGGGCATTATATTCTAAGTTATTTTAGTATGAACTAAAATCAACACAGATCTATGATTGAATAGATTACGAATAATTAAGCAATATGATATTAATCTCTTTTATTGAAAGTATATTTTCAGTGATGATTATTTTGAAGAAGTAAGTATATTCTCAGTCTATAAGTTTAATTATTCTGTTTCATAATCATGTATGCCCTTAATTAAGCTTCTGCTGTGTACGCAGTCATGCATAATAATATTTGTTGAAAAATAAATTTATTTTATGCTCTCAATTTACTAAGTATTCATAGCAGTGTTGTTAAGTAGCCAACGTGAATGATAAAATTGCTATGATCTTAGATCACTAAGTTTATATATAGTAATTTTCATAATTGCTATATTCTAAGTTATTTAGTTGCATGAAAATTTTATTGAGTAGCCAACGTGAAAGAAAAAATTTGCCATATTCTTAGTTATGAATGTTGTATTTTGTTCTAGTAGCCAATGTGAAAGTCAAACGACGACATTTTTATTTAACTCAGTTATTTAGTGCATAGAAAGTTTCGTTCGAGTAGCCAATGTGAAAGACGAAACTTGTTATGTTTTCTAAATTATTTTTTACGTCGTATTTTGTTGGGACAACAAAAGTCGACATTTCTCCTCAGCTAAGTGATTTGAATGAGTTCATTGAAAATTTTGCTCGAGTAGCCAACGTGAAAGATAAAATTTAGTAAGTTTTCTCTGATATTTTGAATGTCATATTTTGTTTAAACAACAAAAGACAACATTTCATCTCAGCTACTATTATTCATATTAGTCCATAGAAAATTTTGCTCGAGTAGCCAACGTGAAAGACAAAATTTACTATGTTCTCAGTTACGTTATATTTTGCCAAGTAGCCAATATGAAAATAAAAACATAATATTTTTAGTCTATTTATTTCAAAGTTGATATTTTCAGTTTATGCATTCTCTTAAGTATTTCACTCAGCGGATTCCTCCATACTTAGTTCAGCATAATACTCAGTCTTAGTTTTCCGTCTTTCGGGATGGAGAACCTCAGCATGTTTTCTCTGTAGGATGAAATCATTTAGTTCAAGTACGATGTTGTTCCTACTTAGTGAGTCATTTAACATGATATGTTTGATGATTCAATTACTAAACACATACGTGGATCAATTCTCAAATGTGACACTGCTTCTTAGAACCTCCATTAGAATAGAATGTTAGTTTACTAACTATACTAAGTTTGATGCAAGTATTCTTACAAAGAAACTTGTAACTAAGAAATAAAATGGAGGCATTATGCGTGTGCACATACTTAGAATGAAGGATAATTATGAGTGTTGTGTTTTGTCAAGTATCCTTTGTGAAAAACAAAACATAACATTTGTAACACTAAGCAAAGGCATCAGATTTTAGAATAGCTCATATGCTATGAGTGACTAAGTATTTAGTAAAACACATAAGAATCGATCATGAAACAATTTCAAAATTATGGTTTTTTTGTTAATGCCATATTTCGAGGGGGGGAATTGAACACTTTGTTTCTCGATCGATTATTCCTACTAAGATTGCACTCAGATGAATGCATATAATAAGACACTAAGATTAGTATCCGATCGTGTGGGAGAGTACTACGATTGGCATACCCTGATTTACTAAGAAATCAGTGAAGTCCTTAAACTCGGACGATTAGCTAATGAATTGAGACTACATACCTCTATTCAAATTCTAAATGGATGTTTTAAATAGATGGTGCCTAAAAACACCATATTAGAAAAAGGACAAGACATAAACCCTCAATAAACCTTATATGAGGTTGTAACTAAGTCTATTAGCCCAAACATTAGTAAGCCATCTCAGTGGCTATTCAGTAATATAATATTGTTTCTACCGTCTTAGACGACAATAAGCATATGGAAACAATATATGCTAAGATTAGTGGGGAGCAACATAAGTCGAGTAAATGATATTTATGAGGAGTAGATGCAAGATCTACTTATATAACTCAAGAACCATCCTTCTCGATGTGCTGCTGTTAAGTCAACATATCTCGTTATTGTTGACTCAACGCTTTTTTTAGCTCTTTAGTGATGAAATTAAGTAAAACCACTAATGCACAGGATATTAGTTTTTTGTGTTGATTAAATTAGTCGCCTATGGTGAAGAGCAGCAATCGCCTCAATTAGTAAATAATGCATGAATAAGTGGATCTCGTTGAGAGTTCAATATTCAAATGAAGGCTGATCTCACCTGATTTAAACTAAGCTATATGAAGATCTCATCCATCCGAATGGTGTCAAGCCATATATGATTAGATGAGGCATAAGTAAGCCAATAAAGTCTGTAACTCAGTCAACCTTCCTAATGGAACCAAATTAGTAGGCTATCAAAAGTCTACACAGACACGTGACTCCGAAAGTAAAAGTCGGAGATAGTAAGAATGAACTTGTGGCTAATGATTTTATTAAGAAGACGTTGATTACGGTAATCTATTCTCAATTATCTCAACTAAAGATTTGTTCAAAATTAGTATAACATTAGTAGCGCATTATGACTTAGTATTACATCAGACTGATGTAATAATAATGATTCTCAATTGGGATCTACAAGAGAATGTCTGTGTGATAATTGAAGAGTTGTCATTTAAGCAAAAAGAACATATGAGATATAGGGTATCTCAAGTTCTATAAGTAAATTAGTAAGTTTGAGTTACAATAAATATTATGAGGACAAATTAATTTCACTAAATTTAGAATGAGAAATTAACTTTTCTCGCACTATGTAGATGATGTTTTACTGACTAGTATAACGTTAATCTAGCATTAGATAACAATAAGAGTAGTACTCTGATTTCGACACTAATAGGTATTGTGATTATTAGGCATACATAGAGCGTACTTTAGTAGTACGGTATGTATGCGAACAAATTCGTCTGCTCAAAAAAGTCAAGTTTAATTAGTATGAGAACTACTAAGAGATCGATCGAATAAAATTAGTTCTAAAGCTTTCTGCTGTCGAAAGCTCTCAGTTTTCTCATTAACCAGCCTTGACATAGTCTACCAGTTGATTTGACATTAATATGTTCAATCCAAGTCTTTGGAATGAAGATTAGTATAAACATGTGGTTTGCAAGAATTCAGGCCTCATGACAAGTTTAGTATTATTAGAAGAGTCATGGATTAGTAAAACTAAGTTCCTGCGAGATGTGTAGTAAAATCCACATCATTTAATAACACTCGCAGATGGAGCTTTACTATGGAAAAAGCTCCAAACCAAAGGTAACTGCATCATGATCGATGCACACCGACTTAATAATCAGGCCGCTGAGTGGACAAATTAAGAAAACACAGACTAAGAAGTGGTAGACAATATAAACCACATAAGATATTTGTACTTCTGAGGCAACATATCAAATGTGCCACCAAACACGTTGACATCAGTTGTGTTGCAAAAGAAGTAAATTCAGGAACATATTAAGAATTAATTATTAAGTAATTAGATTCATGCAAATCATCACGGTACCGCATACAAAAAGGACTTCTACTCAATATGTTCCGTGAACACATAACGCGCATGAGTTTAAGGAAGAACCAATAATTTTCTAGATAATTAGGGGCCAAACTCAGAATTAATGTATGTTTCTAGTTGTGAGATATAACGTGGTCATCGGGTCAAGCAGTACGTAACTGGCTGTTTTCGATTCGTCGTGCCCTTTATATAAAGCATGAGGAGATATACGGTAAGTTTAGTTCTGAGTTACTAAGTATGTTGGTTCCGTGCTCAAGGGGGAGAATATTAGATATCGACATGATTAATATCATGATTAGTGAGCATGAAACATGATTAAGGAGTTAATTAATGGGTTAGTTGTAACTAACCCCAAATCAATTTTTCCACCACGTGTCCTAATTGGGGACACAACAATCAGATTCGATTGAAGGCCCCCTCCCATGTCTACCAACAAGGAGGTCATTAGGTGCTTAACAGATTGAAGGATCTGATTAAGCCTAATAGCCTCAAAACCCTAAGGAGACTGTAACACCCAAAATTTCAAATTTTTAAATAAAGGGGAATGTACTAGGAATGCATCATGTATGTTTGCATTTGATTGAAAATTTGATTTAAAAAAACTCTAGAAATACGTTTGAAAAATTTAAATTACAAATCAAATGAGAAATAGAAAAGGGAAATAAAAAGAAAAATGCCTGCGTGGGCCAAATCTATGCCCCGACCCACCTTCCTCCCCCCTCCCCTTCTCTTTTTCTTTCTGCCGCTGGCCCAACCCCGCAGCGGCCCAGTTCGGCCCCGCTCCCCCTCCCTCTCCTTCCTTTTTCTCTTTCTCCGCGTGTGGACCCCGCACATCTGTCCCTTCTCCCTCCTCCCGTCGCGCGCCCCTGACTTCTCCCCCGTGGATTTCGCCCCAATTCAAACGCCGACAAGGAATCACCGGATTAAAGGGGCCCCGATCACTTTCCTTAGCATCGGATAACCTTCCATACTTCGCCGCCTCGATCCCCATATAAATACCGGCCGGCGCCCCCATTTTTCCCCACCTCCGAAGCTCACAACCCTAGCCGCCAGTGCCAAGGTATGGCGACGCCGTTCCCGAGGCTCTCATCGATAATCCTCCTCGAATCCCTGCTCAACTTGTTCGCCGTGTCCATAGGTACTCGCCGGGCACCTTCTTTCAGAGATTATGTCGATGCAGCTCCAACTCTGACGAGCTCCACCAAAGATCGCCGCGGCCCGACGTCGCCAACGCACATCTGGCCCCAATCCGAGCTCCGCGACCCCCTAGGTGAGCTCCCCTCACCACTCTCTCGCTTTTCCACCATAGTCGCATTGTTTTCGGCAATGATCTGGCCATTCCGGCCATCTCTGGCGACCCCCGCCGCCGTGCGCCGCCAGGCCTGGCGTGGGCGCCGCCTCTGTCGCCCTTGGGGCGACGTGGCCCAATCTCGGGCGTCGTTCTGAGGCCGACGGTCGGGATTATATCATGGCGTACCCCTTCGGGATTTAAAATCCCGACCTCCCCTTTTAGATCCAACAATCACGGTTAAATCCCCCCATACCCCTTCGCAAATTTGCACATAAGCCCTCGCCTCTTTTTAAATATTCATAGCTAGGTCCTTGAATTTGGGAAATAGACCTTGTACTTTAATTTAATTTTGTCAGCACTATTAAATTGAATAAACAATGCATTCTAGACCCTGTTGTCACCATTGATTATGTTTTTAGCCTCTATAAATTATGATTAACCCCTGGTTATGTTATAAAATATTTCTAGGCCCCTGTTTATGTTTGTTTTGCATAAAAGCCCCTGTTTTAATTGTAAATTACATAAAATCACATGATTACTCTCTGTTTTTGCACAGATCACTTAGGGTATTATTTTATTATTATTTCTTATTTTCTTTAGGATCAAAATAATTTATTTAATTTGCAGATTGTGCTGATTTCCTAATAAACCCATATAGACACTAAAACCCAAACTTCCACCCACACCACTAATTAAAATCTTAACTAAGGACATAATCTCAGCAACGTAATTGCGTAGGTTTTCTTTTGTGTTTACTTATTTGTGGTGTGCCTATTTTCTCTTGTTTCTTATTGTGTGCTGCTACTTTCCGTTCTGCATGCGATGACGTCTTTAGAGTCGGTTCCCGAGCCGGCCTACGACCTTCCGGACTACCCCTTCTATGACCCACTCTCCCAGGAAGGCAAGTTCCTTGACCATTTTGCACCTGTTTTATTAAGTTTTAGTTAGTTGCATGCTTAATAAATTGAATCCTATTTACTGCACCCTTCCATATAATTCCTTATCACCAGGTTGGTTTGCTTAGATGTTATTATTTCTTTTACGCCTAGCCATGCTTAGTTTTGGGAGGGAAATTCTCTACATACATGTTCTACTATTAATTGTTGTGATCATTTATTGAGATTTGGTGAATTGAATTGTAGTGGATAGGAATCTGGAGGGTTGGTTTGTTTGGTATGGTGCAGTACGCATGAGACTCGGGTTTTGGGATATGAACCTTGCTGGATTCTAAGGACCGGTTTATGGAGAAAGCCACTAAGCATTATAGTATCACCACAAGACTTAGTATGAGGCAGCTTGGTCGATTAATTAGGCCTCTCCCGGCATAGTATTAGTGATTGGATAGGGCGAGGAATTGGTTTGGGGTGTACTGCCTTGGGATCCACATGGCTCAAGAGGGGGAAACTGGGGTGTTGAGTCCTGGTTTAACGGCTCACACTTTTGTACAGGGGTGAAACCTCAGAGAGCTAGTACGCGTCAGGAGAATCCTTTGTAAAGACCTCGTAGTGATCTCCTGGCCTCACACCAAAGATAGTGTGCAATGTGGTTTGCGACCACGAGCATCAGGGAGGTTTACATAGTCCACCTAGTAACAGGGGATGAAATCACGGCTCGTAGGTAAAGAGTACATTCTCTGCAGATATTTAGAAACTGTCATGACAGCCGTGCTCACGGACAAGAGCGGCTTGGTGTCCAATTCATAATTAGTCAATGATTGGGAATGGTGGTTTGGTTTTGGCTTGTTAGGACCGGGTGTGACAAAGTGGTATCAGAGCCATGTTGTCCGTAGGACGCAAGCCTAAGTAGAAAAGGATGACTTAAGGACCCTATTATATTCTAAAAAGTAATTTATAAAGATGCTTTGTATTCCCTACCTTGTCTACTTGTTTTATTTACTCCTTTATTTATATGTTTTGCTACTGACACTCTCTTGTTTCAAAATTTGTAGATGGCCCGCACCAAGACGACCCCTTGTAAGTCGACCGGTGGACTTGCGCCCCGGCATAGGCTGGCCAGTCGCTCTCCAGCCATCGACCCCCGTCGCCCCGTTGTGGTCCATTATGACGGCAGGACCGCATGACGCCTATGACTTCGTCTCCTGGCCATAGTCCGTGAGGCTGGCTACCGTCACCACAACCTCTCGATCTCCTACCACACCACTGGAGTGCAGCACCCGGACAGGAAGAAGTGGAACTGCAAGATCTACATCTACCATGGCGATGAGTTGGTGAAGACCCACAACAGTCCTGCTTGGAGGAGCCCCCGTCGATATGTGTAGCAGGATGCTAGCTGGGAAGCAGCTACATTTTGGAGTCACACCTACCGTTTCCGTTTGGTGGACACGGTGCATGCCTTCATTCCGCAGCGTCCTAGTGGTACTGCGGGCTTTGTCTCCAGGCATGTGGCGGGACCTTTGGACCTTCAACAGTCTCGTCAGGCTGTTGACGACGTGGCCCATCTCAGTGCCCGACATCAGAGGTCGCAACAGGAGATTCAAGATGGTCATGACCTCGCCCAGTGCCATGAGGCAGTGATCAGGAGGTATCGCCGGATCACCGGCGAGGACCCGGACGACTACGCGTCCGACACTTCGACGTGGACCCCGGACTCTCCAGACCATCATGACAGCCAGCGTGGGTCGTCTTCTAAGGAGTCTTCTGATGAGGAGCCATCCAGTGTGGCGTCTGCCGCACCACCATCGCCTGCTGCTTCACCACCACACGACCCCGAGGACCCCAATAAGGACCCCGACGAGGACGACGACAACGACGAGGACCCGGAGGAGTTCCCACTGGACGACGAGTAGTCCCGATCCCTACCCACGACTCATGTAGGCACACCGCCCTAATTAGTTGAATAAAAGCGATGTAGATGTATCAGTGTGACCTTGAGTTGTGTTTTCATTCATGATTCCCTCTTGGTGTGTTGTGTGAGTTGTGGAACGCCTTGGCGACTTGTCCACAACCGCACCTTTTTGATACTTCCTTAATTAGTAAGCTATTAATAAAGAATTTTGTTATATACTCGTGTTTGTTGTGATTTTTGCATATAGTAAGGGTATTGTATAGTAGTATTCCACTAGTTATAGTAGTACCTAAGACTATATTCTCTCCGTACTCAGATGGTAGGCAGGGGAATAGGCCGTGGCCGTGGCCGTGCTATGCCCCTCGGTGATGATGAAGCTGGATTCTAGCTACCGCAATGGAATTGGAGAGGTGCCCGTGGAGCACCTTCAATGAATCATATGCAGCAAATGATGGCCATGCAGATGCAGATAATGCAAAATTTAAAACAAGTGGTGGCCAACATGCAGCAAGCCTAGCAAGCCCCTCCACCTCCACCACCAAATCAGCCCCAGCCACAGCCAGCACCAGGACCCCGATACCACATTAGAGACTTTCAACACCCATCCACCCACCATTGCCACTGCTAGTGAGCCAATGGATGCCGACGATTGGCTGAGAACAGTTGAGAGCAAGCTGAGAATTATCCAATGTGAAGGAAGGGAGAAGGTACTGTTAGCCTCGCACCAACTCTAGGGACCTGCAGCTGATTGGTGGACTGCTTTCACCGAAGCCCATCAGGACCCAGATATTATCACATGGGATTAGTTCGAGAATTACTTCCACAATCATTTCGTGCCCGAAGGAGAGGTCCAGGCGAGACGTGAGGAGTTTCTCATGCTGAAGCAGGGCTGTACGAGTGTGCGAGAATACCTGAACAAATTCACACAATTGTCTTGCTATGCACCAGAAGATGTGGACACTGACTCAAAGAAACAGTTTCGTTTTAAGAAGGGACTTGACAAGGAGTTGAAGTTCGCTATGGTTTCTAGTGAGTACAACAGTTTCCATAAGTTGGTGGTCAAGACTTTTGAAGTAGAAAGGAACAAGAAATAGTGGGATGATGATGGCAGGAAGAGGAAGATGGCTCAAGCACACAGTTCTGGAAATAATGTGCGCTCTCGCTTTGCCCCTCAGGCTGCGGCACATATGACTTGTCCTATAAACTCTTACACGGGACAAAAGTTCCCAAACTCCTCCTACAGGCCACCCACACCATACAACCAGCAGATGCACCAACCACCACAGCCTCCACGCCAACCAATGCAACCACCTCGCCCGGCAGCTCCAACACCTCGCCCTAGTGGTCAGCCGCAGCAGAACCCTCAAGGAAGTAATAGAGCCGAAGGTAAAAACGCGGCCGTGCAGTGCTATAACTGTGGTGAGATGGGACATTTCACCAATCGTTGCCCGAAGAAGCCGCTGCAGCAACCTACATGTGGGAGAGTTAACCGCGTGCCACTTGAGGAGGCACACAATGCACCAGATGTGGTTGTTGGTACGTTTCCTGCCGACTCTCATCTAGCTACAGTGTTGTTGGATTCTGGTGCTACGCATTCATTCATATCTAAGGAATTCATGAGGAGGCACGACATGGTAGTGCACTTAATGACTCACCAACTTATAGTTCACTCCCCTGGGGGATAAATGATAACACAGCAAGTATGCCCTAATGTAAGGCTCGACATAAGGGGGGTAGTTTTCCTAGCAAACCTCCTTATTGTTCTATAATCTCAAGGGCTAGATATTATCCTGGGGATGGATTGGTTGACCAAGTACCATGGGGTGATCCACTGCTCCACAAGGACAGTCTCCTTGACCCATACCGATAGTACCAAGGTTGAGTTCTCTCATGATCAAGCTCCAACATAGAGGATCAGGCTAAATCAAACTGAGGTTGCCGAGGAGATTCGAGTTGTCAGTGAATTCCTAGATGTGTTCTCTGAGGAGTTACCGGGTATGCCTCCTTACCATGAAATTGAATTTATCATTGACCTAGTGCCTGGAACGGCCCCGATATATAAGAGGCCATATAGAATGGATGCTAAACAGTTAGCCGAGCTAAAGGATCACATTAGAGAGTTGTTGGAGAATGGATACATCCGCCCTAGTTCATCACCTTGGGGTGCTCCTGTCATATTCGTGCCTATGAAGGATGGCACTCAAAGGTTGTGTGTGGATTATCGTGCATTAAATGCAGTGACCATCAAGAATAAGTACCCACTGCCAAGGATCGAAGATTCGTTTGATCAGCTGCGAGGAGCATGTGTGTTCTCTAAGATTGATCTTCGTTCGGGTTACCACCAATTGAATATTTGACCATCGGACATTCCCAAGACTGCATTTGTCACTCGATATGGTCTTTATGAGTATACTGTTATGTCTTTCGGGTTGACCAATGCTCCAACTTACTTCATGTACCTCATGAACAAAGTATTTATGGAATATTTGGACAAGTTTGTGGTGGTATTCATTGATGATATCTTGATATTCTCCAAGAGTGAAGAAGAGCACGAGGAACACCTAAGGTTGGCACTACAGAAGCTTAGAGAGCACCAATTATACGCTAAATTCAGTAAGTGTGAGTTTTGGCTGAAGCAGGTATCATTCTTGGGACATGTCATATCAGAAGGAGGAATATCAGTGGATCCGGATAAAGTGGCAGATGTTCTCAAATGGGAGACGCCGGAAAATGTGGGACACATCAGAAGCTTCCCGGGGATGGCTGGTTATTATTGATAATTTATTGAGGGATTTTCAAAGATCTCCCGGCCTCTTACCAAGCTACTCGAGAAGGGAGCTACATTCAAGTGGACACCGGAATGTGAAGCAAGCTTTGCTGAGTTGAAGAAGAGGTTGACCACTGCTCCAGTGCTGGTCATGTCAGACATGCAAAAGGAGTTCTCGGTGTATTGTGATGCCTCAGGACAAGGATTGGGATGTGTGTTGATGCAAGAGGGACATGTGGTAGCTTATGCTTAAGACAACTCAAGAAGCATGAGAAGAATTTTCCGACCCATGATATGGAATTAGCAGCTGTAGTAAATGCACTGAAGCTATGGAGACACTACCTGATCGGAAAAATGACAGAAATCTACACCGACCACAAGAGCTTGAAGTACATCTTCACTCAGCCAGACCTTAATTATCGCCAACGAATTTGGTTAGAGCTCATTAATGACTTTGATGTTGGGATCAACTATCACCTAGAAAAGCGAACGTGGTCGCAGATGCCTTGAGTAGGAAGGCACAATGCAACAGTACGACGATCCAAGCTTATCAGCTGCAGCTATGTGAGGAGTTTGTGAGATTAAACCTGTGCATAGTGTCTAATGCAGATGCAGTGGTTATGGAGGTGGACTCCACGTTGGAACAACACATTAGAGAAGGCCAAAAAGAGGATAAGAAAATCCAGAAACTTAAGAAGCTGATGAAGGCTGGTAAAGCCCCAAATTTTACGGAAGATGAACACAGAACCTTATGGTTAGGTAAGACGATATGCGTGCCGAATGTCAAGGGGGTCCGAGATTTGATATTGAGAGAAGCCCACGACTCGTACTATCTATTCATCTTGGGAGTACCAAGATGTACCAAGACTTTAAGGATCGATACTGGTGGCTTGGTATGAAGCGTGATGTGGCCGAATACGTGGCTTTGTGTGACACGTGTCAGTTAGTCAAGGTGAAACATCAGAGACCTGCTGGACTACTTCAACCACTCAAGATACCCGAGTGGAAATGGGAAGAGATAAGTATGGACTTTATTGTGGGATTGCCAAGGACCCAATCAGGATACAACTCCATATGGGTTGTCGTGGACCGGTTGGCTAAAGTCGCTCACTTCATTTCGGTCAAGGAAAGCTACAATGGTTCACGGTTGGCAAAGTTATACATGGCCAGAATTGTGTGTTTGCATGGTGCTCCGAAGAAGATCGTGTCTGATCGAGGTACCCAGTTCACTTCAAGATTCTGGCAGAAGCTACATGAGTCAATGGACTCTCGTCTGGATTTCAGCTCAGCGTATCACCCGCAGACGGATGGTCAGACAGAACGCACCAATGAAATCTTGGAGGATATGTTGCGAGCGTGTGCCTTGAAGAATAGTAAGAGTTCGGACGAAAATCTGCCTTATGCGGAATTTTCTTACAACAACAACTACCAGGCTAGTCTCAAGATGTCCCCGTTTGAGGCACTTTATGGGCAAAAGTGTAGGACACCTTTATTTTGGAATCAGACTGGAGAAGGTCAAGTGTTTGGACCAGAGATATTAAGAGAAGCAGAACGACAAGTACAGGAGATCCAGAATAATCTGAAAACGGCACAGTCAAGGCAGAAGAGTTATGCAGATGCCCGACGCCATGAGCTAACCTTCGAGATCAGAGGCTTTGTGTACCTCAAGGTATCACTAGTAAGAGGTCTGAGACAATTCAAGGTGAAGGGAAAGCTTGCACCCCGTTACATTGGTCCGTTCAAGATCTTAGAGAGAAGAGGAGAAGTAGCTTATCGTCTCGAGCTACCATCTCAACTGTCAGATGTGCACGACGTGTTCCATGTGTCGCAGCTAAAGAAGTGCTTGAGAATACCGGAAGAACAACTACCCATGGAGGCTAGATGTGCAAGAGGATCTTTCATATGCAGAACAACCAGTCAAGATCCTAGAGACATGAGAACATGTCACCAGGAACAAGACAATTCACATGTGCAAAGTGCAGTGGAAGCATCACACCAAGGCAGAAGCAACATGGGAGAGAGAAGAAGACCTCAAGGTCGAGTTTCCCGATCTTTTCTCTTAGGACGTCCGAATCTCGAGGGCGAGATTCCTTTTAAGGGGGGTAGAGTTGTAACACCCAAAATTTCAAATTTTGAAATAAAGGGGAATGTACTAAGAATGCATCATGTATGTTTGCATTTGATTGAAAATTTGGTTTCAAAAAAAATGCTAGAAATCCGTTTGAAAAATTTAAAGTACAAATCAAATGAGAAATAGAAAAGGGAAATAAAAAGAAAAATGCCTGCGTGGGCCAAATCTCTGCCCCGACACACCTTCCTCCCCCCTCCCCTTCTCTTTTTCTTTCCCCCGCCGGCCCAACCCCACAGCGGCCCAGTTCGGTCCTGCTCCCCCCCCCCCCTTTCCTTCCTTTCTCCCTTTCTCTGTGCGTGGACCCCGCTCGTCGGTCCCTTCTCCTTCCTCCCGTCGCGCGCCCGACAGCTTCCCCGTGGATTTTGCCCCAATTCAAACACCGGCAATGAATCACTGGATTAAAGGGGCCCCGATCACTTTCCTTAGCATGGGATCACCTTCCATCCTTCACCGCCTCGATTCCCCTATAAATAATGGTCGGCACCCCCATTTTTCCCCACCTCCAAAGCTCACAACCCTAGCCGCCGGTGCCAAGGTATGGCGACGCCGTTCCCGAGGCTCTCGTCGATAATCCTCCTCGAATCCCTGCTCAACTTGTTCGCCGTGTCCATAGGTACTCGTCGGGTACCTTCTTTCACGGATTTCGTCGACGCAGCTCCAACTCCGACGAGCTCCACCGAAGACCGCCGCCGCCCGACGTCGCCGACGCACCTCCAGCCCCAATCCGAGCTCCGCGACCCCCTAGGTGAGCTCCCGTCACCACCCTCTCGCTTTTCCACCATAACCGCATAGTTTTGGGCAACGATCTGGCCGTTCCAGCCATCTCCGGCGACCCCGCCGCCGTGCGCCGCCGCGCCTGGCACGCGCGGTGCCTCTGTCGCCCTTGGGGCGACGTGGCCCAATCTCGGCCGTCGATCTGAGGCCGACGGTCGGGATTATATCACGGCGTACCCGTTCGGGATTTAAAATCCTGACCTCCCCTTTTAGATCCAACGGTCACGATTAAATCCCCCCATACCCCTTCGCAGATTTGCACATAAGACCTCGCCTCTTTTTAAATATTCACAGCTAGGTCATGGAATTTAGGAAATAGCCCCTGTACTTTAATTTAATTATGTCAGCACTATTAAATTGAATAAACAATGCATTCTAGCCCCTGTTCTGACCATTAATTATGTTTTTAGCCTCTATAAATTATGATTAACCCCCTGGTTATGTTATAAAATATTTCTAGGCCCCTGTTTTTGTCTGTTTTGCATAAAAGCCCCTGTTTTAATTGTAAATTACATAAAATCACATGATTACTCTCTCTTTTTGCACAGATCACTTAGGGTAGTATTTTATTATTATTTCATATTCTGTTTAGGATAAAAATAATGTATTTAATTTGCTGATTGTGCTGAATTCCTAATAAACCCATATAGACACTAAAACCCAAACTTCCACCCACACCAATATTAAAATCTTAACTAAGGACATATTGGTAGCAACGTAATTGCGTAGGTTTTCTTTTGTGTTTACTTATTTGTGGTGTGCCTATTTTATCTTGTTTCTTATTGTGTGCTGCTACTTTCCGTTCCGCATGCGATGACGTATTTAGAGTTGGTTTCCGAGCCGACCTACGACCTTTAGGACTACCCCTTCTACGACCCACTCTCCCAGGAAGGCAAGTTCCTTGACTATTTTGTACCTATTTTATTAAATTTTAGTTAGTTGTATGCTTAATAAATTTAATCCTATTTACTGCATCCTTCCATATAATTCCTTGTCACCAGGTTGGTTTGGGTAGATGTTATTATTGCTTTTACGCTTAGTCATGCTTAGTGTTGGGAGGGAAATTCTCTACATACATATTATACTATTAATTGTTGTGATTATTTATTGAGATTTGGTGAATTGAATTGTAGTGGATAGGAATCTGGCGGGTTGGTTTGTTTGGTATGGTGCAGTACGCACGAGTCCCGAGTTTTGGGTTATGAACCTTATTGGATTCTAAGTACCGGTTTATGGAGGAAGCCACTAAGCTTTATAGTATCGCCACAAGACCGAGTATGAGGCAGCTTGGTCGATTAATTAGGCCTCTCTGGGCACAGTATTAGTGATTGGATAGTGCGGGGAATTGGTTCAGGGTGTACTGCCTTGGGATCCACATGGCTCAAGAGGGGGCAACTGGGGTGTTGAGTCGTAGTTTAACGGCTCACACTTTTGTCCAGGGGTGAAACCTCAGAGGACTAGTACGCGTCGGGAGAATCCTTTGTAAAGACCTCGTAGTGATCTCCTGGCCTCACACCAAAGGAAGTGTGCAATGTGGTTCGCGACCACGAGCATTAGGGAGGTTTACTTAGTCCACCTGGCAACAGGGGATGAAATCACGGCTTGTGGGTAAAGGGTACATTCTCTGCAGAGATTTAGAAACTGTCATGACAGCCGTGCTCACGGACAAGAGCGGCTTGGTGTCCAATTAATAATTAGTCAATGATTGGGAATGGTGGTTTGGTTGGATTGATTTTTGCTTATACATGGGTTATGGTTGGGTTTACTCACCTAGAAGTAGGAGCTAATGAAAGCTAAAGATGCGATGTAATGATATAGTGCTTAACCCAAATTTGGCCTTCCTTCCTAACAACCTGCATGTCATCTCTTCCCCACTTGCTGAGTACCGTTGGTACTCAAACTTGCTTGTTGCTTATCTTTCCTCAGTTTACAATGGAGAAGAGGTGGAGAATGAAGACTTATTCGCTGATCCAGACGAGATGTTCTAGGCTGGCGCAACCCCCAGGCAACGCCTGTGTATGGAGCCACACTAGTTTACTTTTCCGATGTTTTGTTTTGTAATCTTATTTTAGATCTACAGATCATTATTGTAAGACATTTATGTATTTGAACATGGCTTGTAACAAATGATATTACACTTTCGTCTACACGTGTATGATGTGAATCGATCCTGACATATATGTGGAAGCCATCCGGTTGTATTGTTGGGACCGGGTGTGACAGAGTCCGATCTACTCAGGTGGGAAGTGGGAAGTGTGAGGATGGTGCTCCAAGGCTTCACCGCCGCCCCGGTGCTCCTCCATCTTCTTCCTCAGGTGCTGCTCGTCAAGGTCTTCTCTATGCCAGCACCTCCATTGTCGCCTTTGCCGCCAACGCCATGGCGGCCTCCTCTGTGCACTCAAGGTATTCGCAGAGGTGCATGTTAATTAGTGCAATTAGCTCTCATATTAGATTTAATCCAAATAGATTAGTAGCTAGATTAGAACGTAAGCATGTTTAAATCATTCAGAGCAGAGCTAGCAATCACAAGTAGTACATGCTGCTGCAACGTTACACTACAAATTAAAGAGAAACACGGAAAAGAAAAGAACATCAAATGGTGTCTGACCTCATAAGCATTTCAATAAAATGGAGGGCAGGAAAATTTGAGCCGCAAATTGTGGTTGCGAACCTACACAAAATGGAAAAGGGGGAAAGCAAGAGAAGGAAATAAAGAAAGGGAAGTGAAAGAAGCTACCCGGTAGCTGGCATGGCGTCACAGGATTGGAGCCATTAAACTGCCACCATATTGCTTGCGAACCCACAAGTCCGAGCCCGAAGAGTTGGCGGGGCAAACCCCATCCACCCCACTATTTAATCGAGCCGTCGTGTTCGTGCGAGGCTCGTGCCGTTGCGCCCGGGGCACGAGCGCGCACGAGCACGTCCGCCCGCGGCGACAGGCGGGCATTCGGCAAGCCGCGGAGGGTTGACCTGGCGGCGAAACGAACAGGCCGGCGGCCAGCTGGGAGGCGCCACCTGCCCTTGCGTTGTGCGGCTGATCTCGCGCTCAATTGGTTTTCTTCGATCGAATGGCAGATGGCCAGATAGAGCCGTAAACTGGTTGTGGTAGCGGTCACTCTACCAGGGTGAAGAACTGCAGAGGGGATGAGCTGCATGCGTTGGGCAGCTTCGAGCCGATGGAGACAGGAAGCCCGGCTAAAT
Organism: Tuctoria greenei; assembly: GCA_036927565.1. Classification (NCBI taxonomy): domain Eukaryota; kingdom Viridiplantae; phylum Streptophyta; class Magnoliopsida; order Poales; family Poaceae; genus Tuctoria; species Tuctoria greenei. The sequence continues at coordinate 42,571,512 of JAYESD010000001.1, read as the reverse complement.
GCGGCACGTGCCGGCGTCCATCGAAATCACATGATGTTAATTACTGTTTCTGCCAGATTACTAACGGAAACTGGACGGCTCAACTGGGATAGGTCGAGTAGAGTCAATATACACAAATACATCTTATATCGCTATTCTACAACTCTCCTTACATGAGTAGTGTCGTCAGGTTATTGTTGTTCCATTAGTACATCCCTTTGACCAACTAAATTATGCACCACAAAGTTGATGGAATTAGCTGTATGTTAAGCATATAATTACTTATCACCGTAATTTTTGAATCATAAAGCAAAATTTTGCTCCTCACCTCCTCCGTTGCCTAAGATTTAACATTAGTTATAGCGTTCTGGATGCTGCATTAGTTTTGTGTCTTTATTATGAGATTCAATCAACTGTAGTAGCCTTTTTGAATGTTGTCATTGAATATTGTAATTGGGAAAATATTACAACATGCAACAACTACATTATACATCCTAGTTGTTTTTTAATATTACAGATTTGGGAGATTATGGTGTTAGAATAAAGCATGCAGCCACATGCAGCAGGATGACCTTGATGATTCTCGGCTCAAGTCCAGAAGGTTCACGATTGAAGTCAAGAAGGATAAAGATCAGTAGTTAAGATAATATTAGATACATAAGATTGTAATCAACTGATAAAGATAGAAATTATAGATTATGGTCGGTGAGTTAGAATCTCAACCGATTGTGATCCGCTGCAGAACTTTTTGTTTCTATCTATCTGTACATCGATCGCACCTCTCTAGTACTATAAATATAAGATCAACACGTAAACCAGACACAACTCGAGTTTGAGAGTCCTGGCTTCCTCCCAACATCAGCTTCAGTCCACCGATTTTAACATGGTAATCAAAGCTTGATTACTTCTCCACGAGAAAGATTCAGGCGACCAAGGGCGATGGCGTCGAACTCGTCCTCTTCTTCTGGTGCTGGGTTCAACACCCTAGCTAAGTCGCCATGTTGAAAAGCTAACATGAGACAACTTCCTGTTGTGGAAGGCTCAAGTCTTACTGGCGGTACGTGGCGCGCAGCTGCACAGCTTCCCTGACGACACAAAGCTGCGACTAGAGAAGGAGATCATGGTCGAAGCGTCCGACAAGACCATGCAGAAGGTCATCAACCCGGAGTACACCTCATGGGTAATTCAAGATTACCAGTTACTTAGCTAGTTGAATTCCACCCTGTCAAGAGAGGTGCTCACTCCAGTTGCCATGTACGATACATCAGCAGAAGTATGGCAAGCCATACAAGAGAGTTTTGCCTCTCAGTCTCATGCACGCATTATGCATCTGCGTGTGAAAGTGCATCTAGGCATACTCTTGTGGGTTTTGGACGATTGATAATAAACAAACGAGATTCTAATGAGATTCGTTGACATGAAATCAGGTCCACAGAGAATAAAAATAATGGTGCACAAAAAGGTCAAAAATGAGGAATGAGAAGGGAAGAACCCAAATGAAGAATGGAAACACAAAGTAGTTGTTATTGTATAAGATGTGTGTGTGAGACACATCCCAAGAGCTCATGACTTTGCATAGAGAGTAAGGGATAAATTCAATAAGCTAAGCAATTAACTGAAGCACCGAACAAGTCCGTTCGCAAGCGGACTAGTCCAAATTTCTTTTTCTGTTCCCACACAGAAAAGTCTGGAATAGTCCAATTAACTTTCTATTCCCAAACAGACAAGTCCGAAAATAAGTCGGACTAGTCCGATTAACTTTCTGTTGTTTGCACAGACAAGTCCCAAAATGCGAACTAATACGTCAACATAAAACAAACCTCACCTTGCAACAGACAAGTCAGTTTTGATACGGACAAGTCCAATTTAGTTGCTGGAATCACAACAGACTGGTCCGGTCCTATACAGACTAGTACCCAACAGTAACTTTTTGGAATGTCTAAATAGGTGATCCACGACCCCATAACACCCTAATCAAGAACCCTAGCGCTGCCTCTGCATCCAAGAGCACAAAAACACTCCTCTCCACACATTCTAAGGATCTAAGAGTCAAATTTTTGGGACTTGGCTATTGGGAAAGGGAGAGTGACGATCTCATCGACATTGAGCTCTTGGGTTTTATATGTCACACACTCTTGTTGATTATTGTGTATTTATTCAAGTTTGTTGATCTCTCTTTTCGCTATAATCTTGTGGGAGCCCTCAGCTTGCATGGTTGCCCCATTGACTGTGTGATTACCCTGTGATAGTGGAACTCAAGTCGGCCTTCGTGGTGACTTGAAGAGGTAAAGGGTTGGTTGAGACCCGAATCCGTGTGAGCTCCTCAACGAGAGGACGTAGATCTCTTTTGTGGAATCAAACCTCGATAAAAATCCTTTGTCTCGTGTGTTTTAGATCTTCACTTTTGCAATCATCACTATCTAGGTTATAGACTTGATTATATTTGCAACTTGTATTAATCTTATACTTCATGTGCAAATCACTCATCCTAAATGCTTGCTATAGTTGTTAGGATAATTTACTACATTTTGCTGATGTAAAGTTCGAGAAAAACACAAAAATCAGTTAATCCTTTTCGTAGGTGTAATAAGCACACCGGAGTAGTCCCCACCCTACACCGGGCTGGTCCGACCCTCCTGTATTTGACTGTAACACCCTCATTTTTATGCATCATGTCCTACATACATTCATATACATGTTTAACATTAACCCACATAAAGAGGAACAGGTTTAAAATTGTTTTGGAACATTTAAAATTGATTGTTGGAGCAAAACTGCACTTAAAATGCAGGAAAGTGCGGACTAGTCCAATTTTACTCAGGACTAGTCCAATTTCTCTCTGACTAAAAACGGACTTGTCCGTTTTTGCTGCGGACTAGTCTGATTTTGCCTCTGAAAACTTTCGGACTTGTCCGATTTTGTGCGGACTAGTCCGATATTCCAAGAATCTTTGAAAATTTGCTAAGTCCCTGGACTTTTCCGGACTAGTCCGGTGTTCCAGCGGACTTGTCCGTTTTCTTCTCTGACTAAAGTCGAACATGTCAGATATTAAGCCAGACTTGTCTGGTTTTCTCTCTGGACATTTTTGGACTAGTCCGGTCCTTTTCGGACTTGTCTGATGTTTCGCGACTCCAAGTTGCTCTTTTGTTTTACAACTTGTTTCCTGGGGTTCACATTAAGCGGGCCTAGGGACATCGTGCCTAACTCTTTTAGAGCCCATGTGGGACTCTAAATCGGCCTCTACTCCTCTCAAACTTGAAATCCATGTAACCCTAGCCTCCACCTCTATATAAACAACCCCACCCCTTGGCTTGACATCCATTTGCCACATTTCCACCCCACCCAAACCCTAGTTCGTGGAGAGCCACCATCAAGGAGGGAGGAGAAGATCCCAAGCAAGAAGAAAAAGAGGAGGAAACGAAAGAGGATCAAGGTCTCCATCAAGCTTTCATTCTTCATCACCAATTCATCTCCAAGTTCATCACCAATCCTAGATCATCAAGATCCAAGTGTTACCTCCAAATTTCTTGATTCATTGGAATGCTAAAGACCTGGTATACCTTCTATTCTCTTTTACTAGCGAGAATTCAACCCCTAATCTCCAAATTTACGTCGATCTAGAAAACCCTAGTTCGCTAGTTCTGCGAAGTGTGGACTAGTCCGGCCTTCTGCAGACTAGTCCGATTTTCCTGGTTAAATTGCATCGAATTAATTCTAACATTGATTTGAATCAACTCCAAACCTGTATAAACTTGTTAAAATCTATTATAACTGATTAGTGATCATTAAAAGCAATCTATTAACAAGTTCTACCTTGCATTTGCATCAATCATGCATGTCATGTCATATTGAGTAATATTTGTGCACTCTTTGATTGTGTTTCTTGTATTGTATGTTTATTGTGCGGATTAGACGGTTTTGCGCTAGAGAGTGCCACGGAGGATCTACAGCACCAAGAGTTTGAAGGCTTTGACCCTAATCAACAGCAAGAGCAGGGCAAGTGTCCTTGGAGCATATTGATCCTGTTTTTAAAACAAAGGGTTTGTGTGCAAACTGCATGCTGTGTCAATTTCATGGGAAATCCTATGGTAGGAAGTTTACTAGAATTATTTAACCACCCTTGTCACCTGGAATTCCGGTAGAGAGTTGGGATGAGCTTTTTACCTTTCTGCCTCGCTTAATTAATTGGGATGGGAAAACCAAAACTACACATTTAATTATGCATTAATGATATTTTGGTTAATGTGAACTGGTCAATATGATATGGTAATGGGTGATCTAAGCAATCCTGGTATGTGGATGGGTTGGATGTACGGTGGTTTTCTTGCTGTAGATCTAAGAACCGGTTCATGCGAGAATAAGCCAGGACTACAGTGCCACCATGAGGCCAAGTATGAGTGTGGCATAGCTAACTAATTAGGACTTTGCTAGTGCTGTTTGGACCATTGTGGATGCTTGGGGAAGGGGTAGTCGGATTGGGTTTGTTGATGATTGGTGGGACTACCCTGGGATCCGAATGGCTCAAGAGGGGGCCCTTGGTTGAAGATGTGCTTAGTTGGAGGCATCGCCACCGGTGAAACCTCAGTGGGGTCTAAATAGGCTAGTAATCCCTTTGTAAAGGCTATTTTGTGATCTCTTGGCCATACACCAATGGAAGTGTCATTGGCATAAGGGAGGTTCTTTAGTCGCCGACGGGTGATGAAATCACAAACACGTGGGTAAAGCGGTACGAACTCTGCAGAGTCTAATAAAACTATCATGATAGCCGTGCTCCCGGTTATGAGCACCTGGAGAACTTCCAAGATTAGAGGGTAGTTGGTATTGGGATGGTATTTGGGATGGTTATGGTTGGAATTATGGTCATGGATGGTTATGAATTGAATTCTGGTATTGAATATGGATATTGGTATATGGATGATGGAAATGGAATATGGACTGGTATTATGATTATTATATGGCTTATGATGGGTTTATTTCACATACATGATGTGTATTGCTTTTCAAATGTTTTAATGTACTTTTCATCACTTAGCCATTATTATTGTCGTCATTTGAATCAACCACATGTCATACTTTCCACACTTGCTGAGTACGACATCTACCCACTCTTGCAACCCCCCCCCCCCCCCAACAGTTGCAAGTCGGGATTGGGAGTTTAATGGCGATAATGCGGAGTTCTAGGCCATGTCTACCATCAGCTTGCTTGTAGTGTTGCATGGAGCTGCGCTATACCCTTTTGCTTATGCTGCCTAACTGTTTAGTTTGCTTATTTAGTTTATTTCCGCTGCATTAGTCAAACTTGTCATTAATCTTCATTAGAGTTTGTATGTGAGGATAATATGGTTTGTTTAATAAAATTTGGTTAATTAATCTTGTGTTGTGGTAATTTTCTGTATACTCTTTTGTGATGCACTCGTGTATGTGTGTTGAACATCCTGGGCACACATATGCGTTTACATGGTTCCTTTTCGGAACCGAGTGTCACAAATTGGTATCAGAGCCACAGGTTGACCATAGGAAGCAGCTTAGATAGAATGGACACTTTAGAGCACATAGGAGCACTCAGGAATCGATGTGTTTTTATTTGGTGTGTTGTTTGCTATATATTGTTTGCTTGTGTGCTTAATAGAGGATTTTGGGATGCTTTAGCATTGCCATGTCCACCTAGGCTAGTATAGCTAGTTGTTTAGTTCATATCCTTTGATGCATTTAGTTATGGATGTTTCTAAATTCTTACCTATTGCTTTTCTCCATATGGTGAGGACTCGCAACCAGAGGGATGCTGATGATGAGGAGGAGAACCATGGAGCACCTCAGAACAACAATGGACAAGGACCTGCCCAAGGAGCTATTAATATTGAGCAGCTTTTGGCTATGCAAAACCAGCTCATGCAGACCATGATTCAAACAATGGGACAGTTGCAGGCTGGTAACATCAACAATCAGCCCCACATTCCTCCACTGCCGCCCCCACCTCCTCATAACCGGTTGGGAGAGTTTATGAGGACTAGGCCACCCACCTTTGCTCAAGCCGCTGACCCTATGGATGCGGATGATTGGCTCAAGTCCGTGGAGAAGAAGCTAGCTATTGTCCAATGCAGTGACCTGGAGAAGGTGCTTTTTGCTTCTCACCAACTAGTTGGAGCAGCTGCGGATTGGTGGGATTCTTTATGCAATGCTCATGACAACCAAGAGAGGATCACTTGGGCCAAATTCAAAGAGAGCTTTCGTTCTCATTATGTACCGGAAGGTGTTATGATTTTGAAGAGGCAAGAATTTGAGAACTTAAGCCAAGGAAGGTCAAGCGTGAGTGAATATCTCAATAAGTTCACTCAACTCTCAAGATATGCACCTGAGGATGGTAGTCGGGACAGCCGGAAACAATACTTGTTCATGAGGGGCTTGAACAATGAAATCCAAATGCAACTACTCAACTGTGATTATGCCAATTTTCAGAAGCTTGTGGACAAAGAAATTGTGGTTGAGAACAAGATTCGTGAGATGGAACAAGATAACAAGAGGAAGGCGCCATATCAAGGACAGCAACAAGGGAGTAATGTGTGCCCTCACTTTGCGCCACCCATTGCGCCTCATTTCAGCTCTTCTATTCCTGCTCAACACCCTGGATTTGCACCGCGCCCAACTCAGTTCGTGCAGCAGCACCCTATTATGCAAGCACCTAGGCCTCCAATGCCATATGCACCTCGTGCTAATTTTCCTGGTGCCAACGCTCAAAACCAAGATCGTCCCAATAATTCTGGTGGAGTTAAGAAGTGCTATACTTGTGGAGAAGCTGGACACTTTGCGCATCAATGTACTAAGTCAGGCCTTGGTCAAGGAAGCAATGCACCGAGGCAAAACCCAAGACCTAATGGAGGAGCGCCACAAGGAAACCATGTACAACAGAATTTTGCTCGTGGCAATGTGAACCGTGTCTCTACAGAGATGCTCAACAAGCGGATGACATGGTCATTGGTATGTTTCTCGCCAACTCCAACCCCGCGACTATGTTGTTTGATTCTAGAGCATCACATTCATTCATTGCATCGAAGTATGTTGCCAAGTATAGATTGCCTATCTCTCATATGAAGTTTACTCTATTGGTTAAGTCTCCTGGAGGAGAGATGAGGACAAATATAGTATGTCCAAAAGTAAGCCTTAGAATAAGGGGGGTAGACTTCTCCGCCAACCTCATTGTTTTGGATTCTCAAGGATTGGACATTATACTTGGTATGCACTGATTGAGGAAGCACAATGGAGTTAGTGAGTGTGCCACGAAGACGTTGAAGTTGACTAATGAAGAAGGGATCACCGTAGAATTTGAAGCATCTCAAACCACACCGAAGCAATTGGAGCTGAATCATATGGACGGTGCCGCAATTGACGAGATTTCAGTGGTGTGCGAATTTTTGGATGCTTTTCTGGACAAGTTGCCAGGTATGCCACCTGATCGAGACATTGAGTTTGTTCTCGATTTAATACCTAGAACTGCACCTATAGCTAAGAGGCCGTATAGGATGCCTCCTATGGAATTAGCGGAGCTCAAGAAGCAGATTCAAGGGCAACTAGAGAAGGGTTTTATTCGCCCTAGTTCTTCACCTTGAGGAGCGCCCGTTCTATTTGTGGACAAGAAGGATGGAACGCAAAGGATGTGTGTGGATTACCGAGCTCTCAACGAGGTGACAATCAAGAACAAGTACACCTTGCCACACATAGAAGACTTGTTTGATCAGATGAAGGGTGCTTGTGTCTTCTCTAATATTGATTTGAGGTCGGGATACTTTCAAATGAAGATTAGACCATCGGACATACCTAAGACAGCTTCTAGGACGCCGTATGGATCTTATGAGTACATCGTGATGTCCTTTGGTTTGACCAATGCGCCTGCGTACATTATGTACCTCATGAATAAGGTCTTCATGGAGTAATTGGATAAGTTCGTTGTGGTGTTTATTGATGACATTATGATCTACTCAAAGGTAGAGAAGGAACATGGGGAACACTTGAGGCTTACGTTGCAAAAATTGAGGGAGCATCGATTGTATGCCAAGTTCAACAAGTGTCAGTTTTGGTTGAGAGAGGTGTCATTTTTGGGTCATATCATCTCAGGAGGAGGAGTATCGGTTGACCCCGGAAAAGTGAGAGACGTGTTGAAATGGGAACCTCCGCAGAATGTAAGGGAAATAAGGAGTTTTCTCGGTATGGCTGGATATTACCGCAGATTCATCAAGGACTTCTCCAAGATAGCCAACCCAATGACAGAATTGCTAATGAAGGGAAAGGCTTTCCAATGGACTCAAGCTTGTCAAAACAGTTTTGAGGAGTTGAAGAAGAGGTTAACACCAGCCCCAGTTTTGGTACTGCCGGATGTGAGCAAGAGTTTTGATATTTATTGTGATGCATCAAGACAAGGACTTGGATGTGTGCTTATGCAAGAAGGTCAAGTAGTAGCCTATGCATTAAGACAATTGAAGAAACATGAGCAGAATTACCCAACGCATGATCTTGATCTAGCAGCCGTGGTACATGCATTGAAGATCTGGAGACACTATATTCTTGAACATAGGTGTGAAATTTATACAGATCATAAGAGTTTGAAGTATATTTTCACACAAACGGATCTGAATTTGAGGCAATGGAGATGGTTGGAGCTCATTAAGGATTTTGACTTGGGAATCAACTATCATCCAAGAAAGGCCAATGTGGTGGCCGATCCCTTGAGCCGGAATGGGGTAAGGAATCAACTTACAGTTCGAGAGTTACCATCCGAGCTATGTAAGGAATTTGAAAGGTTAAACCTCGGATTTGTGAATGAGATGGGAGTAATGGAGTTAAATCCAACCCTAGAGCGAGAAATTCGAGAAGCACAAGCCACGGATGAAGAGATCAAGGAAATAAAGGAAAGGACCGAAGAAGGGAGAGAATTCAGATTTGATGAGGATGAACATAGTACCCTATGGCTTGGTAAGAGGATTGTTGTGCCTAATGTGAAGCATATTCGGGAGACAATAATAAAAGAGGCACAAGACTCACCTTACTCAATTCACCCCAGTTGTACGAAGATGAACAAAGATTTGAAGGCTTGCTATTGGTGGGATAGCATGAAGAAGGACATAGCTGAATACGTAGCATTGTGTGATGTGCGCCAATGAGTCAAGGCGGAACATCAAAGGACATCTGGATTATTGCAACCATTGAAGATTCTAGAATGGAAGTGGGAAGAAATCGGTATGGACTTCATAGTTGGTTTACCACGTACTCAGTCTGGGTATGTCTCAATCTGGGTAATTGTGGATCGGTTAACTAAGTCAGCCCACTTTATTTCCGTCAAGAGCACCTATAATGGAAAGAAATTGGTAGAACTGTACATGGGAAAAATAGTATGTTTGCATGGAGTTCCAAAGAAGATAGTCTCGGATAGAGTTTCACAATTCACTTCGAGGTTTTGGCAAAAATTGCATGAAGCTTTGGGAACGAGGTTGAATTTTAGTTCAGCATATCACCCTCAAATGGATGGACAAACCGAGAGGACCAATCAAATTTTGGAGGACATGTTAAGAGCTTGTGCTTTAAAGCATGAGAAAAGTTGGGACAAGAGCTTGCCATACGCGGAATTTTCATACAACAATAGTTACCAAACAAGCTTGAAAAATTCAACATATGAAGCGCTTTATGGAAGGAAGTGTAGGATGCCTTTATTCTGGAATGAGGCAGGAGAAACTCCCGTATTTGGTCCGGATGTGTTGCAAGAAGCTGAAAAGCAAGTCCAAATAATTCGTGAAAACTTGAGGGCTGCCCAATCAAGACAAAAGGGCTATGCGGACAATAGGAGAAGGAAATTAGCCTTTGAAGTAGGAGAATTTTTTTACCTCAAGGTTTCACCAATGAGGGGTCATAAGAGGTTTAACATAAGAGGCAAGCTCGCACCTCACTACATTGGACCATTCAAGATTTTGGACAAAAGAGGAGAAGTAGCATATAAGTTGGGGATGCCAGCTCATCTTTCGGATGTCCCTGATGTCTTTCATGTTTCCCAGCTCAAGAAGTGCTTGAGAGTACCGGAAGAATAAGTGCCCATGGAAGGATTCGAACTAGAGGAAGATTTGACTTATGCTGAACAACCGGTCAAAATCTTGGAAACTAAGGAGAGGGTCACAAGGAACAAGGTTATTAGATGGTGTAAAGTTCAATGGAAGCACCACACAGAAAAAAGAAGCGACGTGGGAATTGGAGGATGATATCAAGAAGGAATTTCCCTACCTCTTCTCTTCCGCGTCAAATCTTAAGGGCGAGATTCATTTTAAGGGGGCTAGGTTTGTAACACCCTCATTTTCATGCATCATGCCCTACATAAATTCATATACATGTTTAACATTAACCCACATAAAGAGGAACGGGTTTAAAATTGATTTGGAACATTTAAAATTGATTTTTGGAGCAAAACCGCACTTAAAATGTAGGAAAGTGCGGACTAGTCCGATTTTACTGAGGACTAGTCCGATTTCTCTCTGACGAAAAATGGACTTGTCCGTTTTTGCTTCGGACTAGTCCAATTTTGCCCCTGGAAACTTTCGGACCTGTCCGATTTTGTGCGTACTAGTCCGATATTCCAAGAATCCTTGAAAATTTGCTAAGTCCATAGACTTTTGTGGACAAGTCCGGTGTTCCAGTGGACTTGTACGTTTTCTTCTTTGACTAATGTCATACTTGTCCGATTTTAGGCCAGACTTGTCCGATTTTCTCTCTGGACAATTTCAGACTAGTCCGGTCCTTTTCGGACTTGTCCGATATTTCGCGACTCCGAGTTGATCATTTGTTTTACGACTTGTTTCTTGGGGTTCACGTTAAGTGGGCCTAGGGACGTCGTGCCTAACTCTTTTAGAGCCCATGTGGAACTCTAAACCGGCCTCTACTCCTCTCAAACTCGAAATCCATCTAACCCTAGCCTCCACCTCTATATAAACAACCCCACCCCTTGGCTTGACATCTATTTGCCACTTTTCCACCCCACCCAAACCATAGTTCGTGGAGAGCCACCATCAAGGAGGGAGGATAAGATCCCAAGCAAGAAGAAGAATAGGAGGAAACGAAAGAGGATCAAGATCTCCACTAAGCTTTCGTTCTTCATCACCAATTCATCTCCAAGTTCATCACCAACCCTAGATCATCAAGATTCAAGTGTTACCTCCAAGTTTCTTGATTCATTGGAGTGTTAAACACCTGGTATACCTTCTATTCTATTTTCCTTATGAGAATTCAACCCCTAATCTCCAAATTTACGTCAATCTAGAAAACCCTAGTTCACTAGTTCTGCGAAGTGCGGACTAGTCCGGCCTTCTGCAGACTAGTCCGATTTTCCTGGTTAAATCGCATCGAATTAATTCTAAAATTGATTTAAATCAACTCCAAACCTGTATAAACTTGTTAAAATCTATTAGAACTGATTAGTGATCATCAAAAGCAATCTATTAACAAGTTCTATCTTGCATTTGCATCAATCATGCATGTCATGTCATATTGAGTAATATTTGTGCACTCTTTGATTGTGTTTCTTGTATTGTATGTTTATTGTGCGGATTATATGGTTTTGCGCTAGAGAGTGCCACGGAGGATCTACAGCACCAAGAGTTTGAAGGCTTTGACCCTAATCAACAGCAAGAGCAAGGCAAGTGTCCTTGAAGCATATTGATCCTGTTTTTTAAAATAAATGTTTTGTTTGCAAACTGCATGCTATGTCAATTTGATGGGAAATCCTATGGTAGGAAGTTTACTAGAATTTTTTAACCACCCTTGTCACCTGGAATTATGGTAGAGAGTCGGGATGGGCTTTTTACCTTTTTGCCTCACTTAATTAATTGGGATGGGAAAACCAACACTACACATTTAATTATACAATAATGATATTTTGGTTAATGTGAACTGGTCAATATGATATGGTAATGGGTGATCTAAGCAAGCCTGGTATGTGGATGGGTTGGATGTACAGTGGTTTGCTTGCTTTAGATCTAAGGACCGGTTCATGCGAGAATAAGACAGGACTACAGTGCCACCACGAGGCCAAGTATGGGTGCGGCATAGCTGATTAATTAGGGCTTTGCTAGTGCTGTTTGGACCATTGTGGATGCTCGGGGAAGGGGTAGTCGGATTGGGTTTGTTGGTGATTGGTGGGACTACCCTGGGATCCGAATGGCTCAAGAGGGGGCCATTGGTTGAGGATGTGCTCAGTTGGAGGCATCGCCACCAGTGAAACCTCAGTGGGGTCTAAATAGGCTAGTAATCTCTTTGTAAAGGCTATTTTGTGATCTCTTGGCCATACACCAAAGGAAGTGTCATTGGCACAAGGGAGGTTCTATTGTCGCCGACGGGTGATGAAATCACAAATACGTGGGTAAAGCGGTACAAACTCTGCAGAGTCTAATAAAACTATCATGATAGTCGTGCTCCCGGTTATGAGCACCTGGACAACTTCAAAGAGAGGGTACTCGGTATTGGGATGGTATTTGGGATGGTTATGGTTGGAATTAAGGTCATGGATGGTTATGAATTGAATTCTGGTATTGAATATGGATATTGGTATATGGATGATGGATATGGAATATGGACTGGTATAATGATTATTATATGGCTTTTGATGGGTTTATTTCACATACATGATGTGTATTGCTTTTCAAATGTTTTAATGTACTTTTCAGCACTTAGCCATTATTATTGTCGTCATTTGAATCAACCACACGTCATACTTTCGACACTTGCTGAGTATAACATGTACTCACTCTTGCAATCCCCCCCCAACAGTTGCAGGTCAGGATTAAGAGTTTAATGGCGATAATGGGGAGTTCTAGGCCGTTTCTACCGTCAGCTTGCTTGTGGTGTTGCATGGAGCTGCGCTATACCCTTTTGCTTATGTTGCCTAGCTGTTTAGTTTGCTTATTTATTTTATTTCCGCTGCATTAGTCGAACTTGTCATTAATCTTCATTAGAGTTTGTATTTGATGATAATATGGTTTGTTAAATAAAATTTGGTTAATTAATCTTGTGCTGTGGTAATTTTCTGTATACTCTTTTGTGATGCACTCATGTATGTGTGTTGAACATCCTGGGCACACATATGCGTTTACTTGGTTAATTTTCGGAACCGGGTGTCACATTGACAATTTTGTTAAGTGCTGCAAGAAAAAGTTTCAACGTCTATTCACCCTTTCTAGTTCACAATCAATTGGTATCAGAGCGGGGCTATCCATTTACGAGACTCACCGCTTGGAAAGACAAATGGCCACCGACAAAACCAATGAGATCCTGAAAATTCCCATCATTGGATACGAACAAGACACCAAGGTGTTCGATGTGCTCAAGGAGCACGAACACGATGATGAATAAGTGAGTCAACTCAAGGCGCTTCTAAGGAAGAAGCTCTCGAGCCAAAAGGGCAAGAAAGAAGACAAGAAGCCTAAGGGGAGTGGTCATCATGACTACTCCCGATATCTATTCAATTACGATCATCTTAATTCTAGCAATCACTATCTTTCTATTCCCATAGGAATACCTCCACATTTTGACAGCAATGATTACACAATGTGGAAATACAATACGAAAATGCATCTCATTTCCTTAAACCCCAGTCTTTGGCATGTTGTGTCTACAAGTATAGATCTCCCACACACCGACAATGAACTCACCCCGGAGCAAGAACAAACAATTCACCGCAATGCACAAGCCGCTGCGGTGATCACTTCATCCTTGAGCCGAGAAGAGTTTACCAAGGTGGATGGACTGGAAAGTGCAAAGGAAATATGGGATACCCTCAAGACCGCGCATGAAGGAAATCGCCCCATATGCGAAGCAAAAATCGAAATGCTTGTAGAGGAATTGGGGATATTTGCCTTTGAAGATGGTGAATCTCCCCAAGAAATGTACAAACGAATGAGGACCAATCACGATATTTTCAAGAGGATGATAAGGGCATTCATGCCCCACAATGTCATCTTATGCCCCATGATTCGAGAAAGGACAGGGTTCCATAAAATGACTCTGGATGAAGTATGTGGCAAAATCATCAATCACGATGTGATGGAAAAGGAATCTTAATATGTGAAGAATCTTGTTGAGCTCACCCCATCAAAGAATAAGGAGGTGGCCCTCAAGGCGACTTGCAAATCAGAAGGCAAGAAAGTCCATAAGGTGCAAGACATCAAAGATAGCGACGATGTGAGCACTGACATGGATGACGAAGAAATGGTCCTCTTCATCAAAAAGTTTAAAAGAATGATGAGGAGGAGGAAAGGCAACAACTCCAATGAAGACAAAAGCAAGGACAAAGACATGTCCAGATCCAGGTGGTCATGCTACAGTTATGGCGAATATGGGCACTTCATAGTTGATTGCCCATATAAAGAAGATGACAAGAAAAAGAAGGAAGCTAAACAACACGACAAGAAGACATTCAAGAAGAAGAAACTAGTAGGCCAAGCACACATTGGCAAGGAGTGCGACTCAAACGATGAGTCCACCACTGAAGATGAAGATAGAGTGGCAACTACTGTTGCTCACATTGTTTTTCTTTCTGTTCATTAAAGCACTCTTGATCAATTCCGAACTCAAAAAAAATTATTTGCTTTTGTTTGCATTTGCAATTTGCTCCCAAGTTCTTCAAGGGAGAATTCATCAGGGGATTGCTTTTGCTAACATCACCTCTTTCAAGTTTTTGCCTTGTTGTGTTCTTGTTTGTTGTGGCCATGATAGGAATGAAGAGGTTGTTTGGAAAGAGGAAGGAGGCTACAAGCTCAAGCCACTCTTCTATTGCTACACCAAGTCCACAGAGGAGGAGTGTAGGAGAGGACACTCCCATGGGTGAGAGGAGCAACCGTCACCAACTTCTTCACGACGATGAACTCGACATACGAAGTGAAGTTTAAGATCAAGCACACAAGCTTCTCAAAGATCATGAGTTTTCTCATACGGTAGCTTATGATCCGGATTTGATCTCCAAAATAGATATGGATTCCAAATTCTTTTCCATTTGGCATGCATAAGGATGGGAAAACTTTGCACACATAGAGGAGAAAGGTTCACGCCTTCTCTCCATACAATTCCTTTGCACACTCAAAATACTATTTGATGGTTTTACTTGTAGATTATTTCAAAAAGAATACAACATCATATAGAAAGAATTAAGTGAAATTCTAGAGTTCCATAAACGTTGTTTGCTAGATTTAGACACTTTGCCTAAGTTTAACAAACAAAGTTTTTGGCAAGATTTAACTGGTAAGGTCAGCTGTAGTGCACCTAGGAATAGCCACATGCAAAACCCTACTTTATGCTTCATGCATAGATGGGTGGCTATGACTATGTTCCCTAGAGGAGATGTAAGGGTAGTTCGTGATGATGAGCTAAAATTTTTTTTGCCATGACTAAAAAGATAAAAGATGCTCCAATTATTGCCATGATAACACAATGGTTAGATTACATTCCAAGGGTATAGCCAATTGAATGCACTTCATTGATTACCCGTATTGCTACTAGAGTAGGAGCACTAGAATATTCTTCATTTGAGTATATTGAAAATGAAAGAGAATTAATTAATGAAGAATATTTACTGCAAGGACATACCCTTAAGAATGATCAAGATGGCTCTTTGATATTTTATTACCCTGGCTTTGTAAATGAAATTCGGTTACCTAACACGGATTATCATTTGTACAAATGTCAGAGGCTAACCATTGAACTCCTTCCCATCGGGGAATCCGGAAGAAGTAATGTCTCTGGAAGGGTAACTAGAATCCATTCAAGGAGAGCGGCTATGCCCCCAACAACCTCCATGATCCATTAGTACGAAGAGGAAGAGAACCCAACGGGTGATGCACCCGGTTGGACTCAACCTTCATCGTATGAGACCGAAGGTCCATCTTGGCATGGGTGGCAAGGTGCTATATGGGAGCGACCCCTATCCACATCAAGCTCTCGCAGCTTACCTCCAACATCTATGAGAAGATGTCATTCCTCTTCGGCTAGGAGTCATCGTGACTATAGACAAGGAATGACGGATCTCTCTAGACATATGGAAGAGCTTGAGGTAAGAACCGGTGACATCTACAACACTCTCGAAGGGTATGTCCAAGGTACCCATGTTTGGCAACAACACATGGATGCTCAATCCACCAAATTCAACTCCACGCTACAACAACAAGAAGCCGATCTCGAGGCATACTTCCGTCATCAAGGGTTCAACCCTCATCACGGAGGTGAGTAAAGAACAAGCTTGGGGGAGGACCCCCGCTTGAGGTAAATTGTATCAACCCCTTGCATATTTATTTTCCATTTACCATCATCCACATTGCATATAAAAAAATTAGGATTGGTTTATTTTCAAATGAAACAAAAGATGTGGGGTAAGAATGACATGGAATTCACATAGATGAAATGATGAATAGTTGCTCTGTTTTAATTTTCCTAAATCCCTAGTTTACAACTTGCTACTCTCCAACATATTGCTCTCACTGGCTAAAATTGCTTTTGCCTTGATTTGGAAATTGTGTGTAGCAAAAGCTTAATCCATTCTAAGTTGTTGTGAGATATGATATAGTGATAGAGCTGCTATTCCTAGTTTGAAAGTTAAGCTTGGATTTGTGGAGAAATTCTAAAAAGATTTAAGTTATCCTCATTTGATTGGAAATACTCAATAAAGCCATAAGATACATTCCATTGATAGACCCTATGCATATGATATTTGCCTTCACATTGACCTTTGTCAAACTAGTATAGACCTATGTGAGATTTCATTCATCACTTTTAGAGAGGAAATGCTACATCGATAGTTTTTGTGCGTTTGGGGATTTACATGTGTACTCTAAAACCTATCTACAAGCATTTCTGGCACCACTGCTAGGGATGAATTGTTAGTAGTTCGTAGGAACCGTCAACAAGCATTTCTGGCATCGTTGCCGAGGATGATTTGTTAGTGGTCCTTAGGAAACATCAACAATCGCTGAAGCTTTTACTATTAAGGAAGTAGGATACTTCTCAAGTGTTTACTTTGCAGAGGAATACAATGTCAATACTTTGATAATGCGGTACAATATGGATAAACAACCTTCTTGTAGCTATCTCTCCATTTTTGCAACAAGAGGCACTACTTTTGGTTGTTACACTTCCTATGATGTTAACAAATAAGAAAGGAGTTGTAAGACCCTCATTTTCATTCATTATACAATGCATTAATTCCCATAAATGTTTAACATAGTGCAACACAAAAAGGAACAGGATTAAAACGAATTAGAGGCAAAAGAAGAATTAAAATCAACCGTGTGTACGGACTTGTCCGGTCCTCACCCCGAACTAGTCCGGTATACCCGTCTGCTATAGCTTGATTCAGTTCCTTTGGAGCAACGGACTTATCCTCTACTTGGTACGGACTAGTTTGGTTTTGCCTCTGTTCCCATCCGGACTTGTCCGTTAATATTACAGACTGGTCTAATGTTTAAACTGTAAAGCTCCGAACTTGTCCGTATAATTGCTGTTTTTCCTATATTTCCCCACGACGATTTTTTAGGCAATTGACTTATTTGGGCCCTAGAACGTCGTACCCCACCACCAAGGAGCTCATGTGGGACCCCCACCAAGTCCCTACCCGTCCCCACCGACTTCTACTAGGGGTCCACCCTAACCCCACCACTCGTTACCCTATATAAACAACCCGAAGCCCGCATCTCACCCCTGCCCAGAAAGAAAAACCCCATTTCATGTCTCTTGTCGTGAGCCGCCATCCAAGAAGAGAAGCTCTCACCGAAAGGGAAGGGAGGAGAAGAAAGAGGAAGAGAAGGAATGAAGGAAAAAGGAAGGATCAAGCAAGATCGTCGCCACCGCTGCGTTCTTCTTCATCAACTCTTCGTCACAACGTTCTTCTTCTACATCTTGCCCCTAATTCATCGTCAACGAATCTAGACATCAAGTTTCACGTGTTATCGCCAATCTTTGACAGTTGAACCATTATTTACACGGTAACTACCTTAGATTCAACTTTCCACGTCAGTTTTAATCCCATCCTTGGTTCAAACCATGCCCTAGTTTGGAAGTTCGCAAACCCTAGACCATAGGGGACTTGTCCGGTTCATAGTGGACTAGTCTGGTCCAGAGCGGACATGTTCGACCCCAATGCATACTAGTTTGGTTTCTGATTTCCTTAAATCCTGAAACTTCCCCAAATTTCTTGAAAACGACTCGAAACTTGCTCTAACATGTAAAACTTAATTTTAACAAGTTAGTAAGCAATAATAGTAACTTAATAACGCATACTACTTCATAATTGCATCATTCATGCATATCATGATATATTGTGTAATATATGAGCATTTATTGATTGTAATGCTCGTTTCGCATGTTTGTCGTGCAGAATAGAAGAAAACGCTCTAGAAGGTGATTAGGAGGACCTTTAACACCAGAACTTTGAAGCTCTCGATCCAAACCAGATACCTAAGCAAGGCAAGTGCCCTTGAATATTTTGATCCTGTTTTGAAATGTTTTATTTCAAACTTGCATGCTTGTGTCAAAATTGATGGGAAATCCATAATAGGTGTTTACTAGACTTGTATGCCCATCCTTGTTGCTCAGGATGTAATGTAGAGAGTCGAGAAGAGTATTTTACACTTTGGCTCCGCTTTACTTAATTGGGATTGAGAATAACCAAATGAATTAATTATGAACTACCACTACGTGAGAAAGGCTCATCCGAGTCGAGCCTGCACAAAGAACAGAGACGAACAAACAGCGCGTCTCCATCATCGCGTCTCGCATTACGTAGTCACTGAAGACGAGCGAAGGATGCGTCGCCGATTAGTATAAGTGCAAGAAAAGCTCAAAGATACCACATCTCCTTTCTTTGAGTAATACCAGTTGAGCTTTACAGAGTCATCGAAGACGACTGGCGGGCACATCGCCGATCATCATACATGCGGGACAAGCTCTAAGGCAGCATGTCGCAGATTTATTGACTGATCCGAGACAGGCATTACGGAAGCTTGTCGCAAGCAGGTCTCCTTAATCCAAGATTGGCTTTACATAATCCGAGATGTGCTTTGTTACAACCCATCGCGGATTGTTTACCGGCAGGATCACTGCTGCACTAACAGGGAGACGTATCCTGTTAGACGCTTGTCTCCTATTAGGTGCCCCCACCCCTGATTATCCTGGTTGCCGACTGCATACTGGAGCTAGCTAGGATTTGGCAGCCACATTGCCAGTATTAGCAACATACACATATAGAAACATATGTATAGCCAAATGGAGATCCCCCACATTGATCAATCAAATATTAACAAAGTGTCAATCGTGGTTAGCAAGTAACTAATTACACAAAGAATGCCCCCTGTTCATCCTGATTACCGAGTAGCTAATTACACACATCATAACTGTCATCATCTAATCTTGTATACCGTAATTAAAAAATTACCTTTAGATCAATGACTTCATTAACGATGAGCCTTCATAGGCTCTCTCTAATGTGCCCTCAAAGGCGGTTTCGTAGTTTTGCCACACGATAAAATGAGAATTAGCAAAACATCAATAAAATAACTGAAATCATATAAAATATTATCAAACACAAGAACTGTTAGTGAATGGAGAACCGAGCTTACGTGTAGCACAAACAGTTGGTGAGCATCTGCAAAGCATCGACAGGGAAATTGTTCTCATCATAAAGGACATGGTAGTGAGCTGTTCTGCTTGTCCCCTGAAAAAACAAACATTTACATTCTACTGATGCATTAATAGCCTCATATCAAAAACTCGTGAGAGTAACACCAATTATCTCATAGGTACCTTGATTCCAGCATGGCTGCAGAGGTAGAAAACAAACTCACTGGGATGGCAAATGCTAGTGTCAACCACAGTTCCTCCAATTTCAACGGTTTGCGAATCAGAATTGATAATATACATGATAGTAAAAACAAATACACTACTTCTGCATTTGACATAAACAAGGATGATGAATGTATACCGTAATGAAAATTCTCCCTTTAGATCAATGACTTCATTAATGATGAGCCTTCATTGGACATCTTCAAATTCAATAAAATCACTAAAATGTACGCTCTGAGAGCAGGGTTGATGCAGCAGCGTGCTCCGGGGACAGGGGACAAGGCGGCGGCATGTTTCGAGGATGAGCTGGCAGAGGCGCCGGTGCGGCGGTTCCTCAACTCTCTGATGACAGCAGGCTGGCGGTGTTGAGAGTGTCGTGGTTGCCAAAAATTTGAAACTTATACTACCACTGTTCCAGAAAATTTGGAAATGTGTTGGTTAGGGCTTGGTTCATACCGATTATCAAGGTCAGGAACGACGGCGGCGGCACACTCTAAGGGCACGGTCAAGGCGGTGGCATGCCCCGGGACAGGGGACAAGGAGGCGGCATGCTCCAAGGACGAGCTGGCAAAGGCACCGGAGCAGCGGTTTCTCAACTCTCTAATGGCGTACGGCGGCAGCGCGACAATGACAAATAGCGAGTTGAGGAAGAGAGATAGTGGTAGTGTGCTCCGGGGCCGAGACGATCAGGCGGCGACATGCTCTGGGGATAGGACGATCAGGCAGCAGCGTTTTTCTGGGCACAAGGTGGCCGAGGTGCCGGAGCTGCAGTTTCTAAGTCGAGAAAGCGTGAGTAATTTCTGCGCGAAATTTTTTGCCAAGTGTCGGGAGAGAGTGCTCGAGAGCTAAAAATAGCAAAACTCGGAGACGAGCCTGTATAGTGCCCGTCTCTAATTCGCCCATCTCCCTTAGGTCGAGCGCGAAAATTTTCACCAACTTTTGGAGAGACCGCGCGAGAGCTAAAAATAGCTAGGTAAAAAACAGAGACGGACCTTTATAAAGCTCGTCTCTCATTCGCTCGTTTCCCTTTTGTCAGATATCAAAAATTTGCGATGGTCCTTCATAGCTCCGTCTCTCATTTGCTCATCTCCCTTTCGTGACTCTTGCAACTTCATGATCGTTTGTTGCCACTTGTGCGCAAAATCAACAGTGTCCGTTGCCACTCGCGCGCAGAGATATAGTGGAATTCAGAGATAAACAAGCACAATGACATTGCAATTTAGAGATAATTTGCAACTCAATGAAATTCATAGTTCATACACATTGCGTGCCCTCTAAACTATACATTTCTAAACTATATTCCTATGAAGCTCCCATCGATCAATCTAAACCGTACCGCCTGGCATGCTCCCGAACACGTTTCTTATATTCCCCTGGATCTTGAAAATATTGACATTCTTTAGATTATTAAATGTCGAAAGAGAAATTATATATAACTTACGTTGGTCACTAACACTAAGTTACTAACCTTGAAGTAGATTATAGCAATCATTTTCAACATCGAGCGCATTTGGCTGATAAAGCAAATGCTGAACTTCAAGTAGTATAGTATTGATTGTAAAACAAGACCACCACCCCTACGAAATATCAATTTAAGCAACATAAGAAATCAATTCAAATAAGTTCGGCAACAATTACTAATTACTTGAGCAAAATAAGTCTATCTTACAATCTCTTGATCAAGTACCCCAAGGTAGAGTGCTCCTAAGCGATGGACATTCGGGTGGAAGAAACGACGTGTAAAGGCGCATCTTGGAGGAACTAATGGATAGTCCTCCGAGAAAGAGATTGTTAGGGGGTAGTAACCACCTTCCCAGTCAGTCTACAAAGGAAACACATTAATAAGAGGACGATGTTATACTGGATATGATTGTGCTTGTTCTTCATGACTTACCCCTTCTTAACCGGGGACGATGCACTACCACTTCAATAAATCTCCCGACATAGGCTTTGCATAGAAACCTTATATAGAGAAATTGGACAAACAAGTGACGCAAATGGCGAGCCATGAAATTGCAAATACAAAAAACATACAAGATGGAAAAACAAAACTACAAATTGTTAAGTTCATCGATCCATTGCAGAGCTACATACAACCATGCGACCGATGTGCCATATGTACATACATGGGGATGGTTCTTGTGCCATGCCAAGCCCTCCTCCTTCTGTTGATTACACGCCAAGACGATATCAAACCCAGCCATGAACTACATATAGCAACGAGAAAGGATAGTATGGTGAGGACAGTGACAACGGTGAGGATGGCGCTGATGACGATGACGGCGATGGCGAGCAGAGGCGATAGTCACACTGGAAGTTGGTAAAAAATGTTCAGCGGTCGCACTGGTGATGGTCGATCAGTAAGTGAGAAGCGCGGCACGAGGTGGCGAAGAGAAGCGGGAGATAAAAGCGAGATGCTCTAGACAAAAGTGAGACGCACGAAGAATAAAAGCTCAGCTTCCATTATTGACAAAGAAAGACATGCGACACGAGGATTGCGGAGAACTTAATTTTGGTAGCGGTGATACAGAGACGCGTGCGACTGACATGCGACCTTTCATTTCCCTGAGGCAAGTGGTTTCGCATCCCATCGTCCATCAATGCACGAAGAACGAACCGCTCCATCATCGACTCCGCACAGACCTTATATAAGGCGCGCCATTAGTTCTCCACAAGCACGTCTCTCCTTTTGCATTTGTTTCTCCTCTTCTTCGTCTTCTCCGTGCCAACTACCCACCATGGCCAACGTTCCGCCGCCAAGCCCGTCGAGGGATCCACCCTCCAAGAAATAGTGTCGTGGCTCCCCTGAAAGGCTCAACAACGAACTGCGCCTCGTTATGGAAAGAGAGACATACATTAGTATGTCTCACGCCATGATTTCCTTGGGTCTGGGTACCCTCAGAGTTTACTCGAATGGGTACCACCGGCCACTACCTCTACTCCCTCGCGGTTGTGGCTAATCGTCTTGACATTTTGTTTGAGACGATGGCCCAAGTGCTCGGCGCCAAGGGCAGCAGTAACCTAGTGGCGGCGACTCAGAGGAACCTTAGTCGCGGGGTTGCACCGAAGGTGCAGCTGGAGGAACGGGCACAGTTAGAGCAGTCGACCTAGGCTCCTGTTGCACCAGCGCTGGAGTCACCGCTGGAGGAGGAGGGGGAGGAGGCGGAGCAGGATTTAGTTTTTCTTTTATTGTTTTTAGTTGATGTTTTTCTTTTCTTGTGTCTTCTTGTACTTTTTTCTTGTGTTTTGTATTATATTGTCCTAGTGAATGAAATTTATCTGTGTTCATCTAAGTGAATGAATATTATCTTGTGTGTTCAACTGTGTGAATCTATGAATGTGTGGTGTGTTCATCGTGTTCCTCAGGAATGACATTTCATAAATAAGGAATGATTTTGTTTATTTTTTGATTTAAATCTGACTACAGTGAAGGTGCTCTACATTGGAATGATTTAGTTATCCAGCGAAAGTGCACCAATTCAGTGACGTGTTCATGTCTGTGTGATATCAATTGAACTGAAGAAAAAAACCTAAAGAAAATCACAATGCCAAAGGAGACGTCGAGAATAGGAGACGGGCTTTGTTGTTAAGAAAGTATCCCTTTTGGCTGAGGAGTGGGTGCGACATGCTTTCAGTAAAATCCTTCTCATTTCCTTTCGTCAATAGGAGACGAGCTTTGACAGAAGCTCGTCTCCCGTTTGTCAGAGCTGTGGGGCCTCTCAAATATTTTCTTAAATGAGACGAGCCATATAGTAGCTCGTCTCCTTTTATGCTCATCCGCACCTTTCTTTAATGAACCAACATACTCGCTGAAGCGGGCTCGTATCGTTTACCCATATCAGTGATGGTCGCCTTTACGTTCGTCACTGATCTTTGTCTCCTATTTGAGTTTCTTACATAGTGTACTGAACATATGAACTATGTGAGCAGTAACGACCCTTTAGTAACATGGAACCTACAGATCTAAGCAAGCAGGTTATGTAGAATGGGTTGGATGATTATGTGGTTTTGCTTTCTTTAGATCTAAAGACCAGTTCGTGGAGTGAACACCCAGGATAACAGGGCCACCACAGCGCCAAATATGGGTGCGGCTTAGCCGATTAATTAGTGTATTGTCGGCATCGTTCGGATCAATGAAAGGCTCGGGGAATGGGAGTCGTTTGGGTTTGCAATAGTGGCAGGACTACCCTGGTATCCGAACAACACAAGAGGGCGGGCCCTTGGATGGATGTTCTAGTTGGAGACATCACCTCCGGTGGAACCTTATGGCAACATTCTAGTAGACACTTTCTAAAGGCTATTTTATGATCTATTGGCCACACACCTATAGAAGTGTGAGACGACTTAATAGAGGTTCTTTGTCATCGAAAGGTTATGAAATCACAAACTTATGGGTAAAGTGGTGACACTTCTACACAGTGTAAAACTATCATGATAGTCGTGCTCTCGGTTACGAGCGACCTAGACCCTCACATGATTAGAGTATGGACCTGAGTACTAAATAATGGTTGGAATCGGATATGGAATTGGGATATGGGTTTGGTTATGATGAGTTGGATATGTATGGTTATGGATAATTATGGATGATTATGGTAAATTACATTGAATTGATGGTATTTGATATGGTATTGTTGGTATTTAGATTATTACAGGATTTGACCTCACATTGTAATCATAGGTCCCATTTTCTTGTTTTCATGAATGAAATTTACTTTCTGTAATAAACCATTTATTCCACCCTTGTTTAAGATACATGTCATACTTTCTCACACTTGCTGAGTACGACATGTACTCACTCTTCTATTCCCATATTAATTGAGTAACAGGCAATAATTTGGAGTATGCCTGTGGAGATGGAGTCTACTGGTGTTTAGTATTTCCGTTCAGTACTAGTAGAGCTTGTATTCGAGACTACTTGAATATTGTAATAAAGTACTATTTTATTCGAAACATGCTTATTATCTGAATATCGTTTGTGATGCACTCGCGTATGTGTGATGAACATCCTAGACATACATATGCATGACACTTGGTTTATTCTCGAAACCGGGTGTCACAAATTGGTATCAGAGCCGTGTTTGACTGTAGAATACAAGCCAAGGTAGAATGGACACTTCATACAACTTAGGACCTCTTCTCTAAAAGGCTATTTTAAAAATTTGTGCTGCTAGGTGCGGGTGAACTTATCTTGCTAACTGCTGTGTTTTCTTCTCCTGTTCTCTTATTTATGGACAGCCACACCCCCTATTTTCCTGTTACTTGGCTATTGCAATATTTTGATTCTTTGCTCGTTGCCGGCTGCTGCGTTTCTCTCTTCTTCTCTCTTTTTATTGCGACACACCTTTTGTTTTTCTTTCCTCTTGCTGCTGTATTTTACTCATCAGCACCTACATGGACGGCCAACTTACCTTGGGGTGCACTTGTGTATGAGTTGCCTTCGCCGTCTCATGGCCACAACAGCCACAACTCTCACAATAAAGTCTAGGTCTTGTGTTGAGAAGTTTTGAAGACGTTTAGATTGTAAGAGCTGTAATTAGTGTGGTGTGCTGAATTTTCTATGGTGTGTGTTTGTGATTGTGTGCTTGGTGTGAGTTTTGGAGCGCTTTGGCGATTTGTTCACATCCGCACATAGTAGAGAGATGTGGAATGCTTCAGCACTTGTCCATATCCTCATATAGGGTTTTATTAATAGAAAGGAGTTGCTTAGTTTCATATACCTTGTTGCATGTAGTTGGGGACATTCTTTCTCAATTTTTGAATCCTTCCATCCCGTACTCTTTTTCCACCCACAGATGTCGAGGGTAACCCATAACCAAAGGAACGTCAATGGTGATGATGACAATGTTTAGGTTCCTGAGAATGTCAACCTTGGACCTGAAGCCATCAACATGGAGCACTTCATAGCTACGCAGAACCAGCTCATGCAGACCATGATGCAAACCTTGGGACAACTGCAAGTCAACAACAACAACCAAAACAACATGTCTGCACCACCACCGCCACCTCCACTCCTGACGCCCCACAACTGGCTGGGAGAGTTTATGAGGACCAGACCGCCCACTTTTGCTCAGGCCAACGATCCTATGGAATCTTATGACTGGCTGATATCATTTGAGAAGAAACTTGCTATTGTTCAATACAGTGATCAGAAGAAGGTTCTCTTTACATCACACCAGCTAGTTGGAGCCACCACGGATTGGTGGAAATCTCATTGCAATGCCCATGCTAATAAAGAAAGAATCACTTGGGTTGAATTCAAGGAGAGTTTCCCCTCACAATTTGTACCTAAGGGTGTCATGATACTGAAGAGGCAGGAATTAGAAAGCCTCAAGCAAGGAAGGATGAGTGTGTGTGAGTATCTTAATAAATTCACTCAACTGTCAAGGTATGCTCTAGAGGACTTCAATATAGATTGCAGGAAGAAATACTTGTTCACTAGGGGTCTTAATAATGAAATTCAAATTCAATTGCTCAACGGTGACTATGCCAACTTCTAGAAGCTTGTTGATATGTCTATTATGGTTGAAAACAAGATTCGTGAGATGGGATAGGACGGAAAGAGGAAGATGTCATATCAAGGACGGCCGCAAGTAAGCAGTGTTCGCCATCGCTATGCACCGCCCACTGCACCATACTACAACCCATCTACTTTTGCATATCGCATTGTTTATCCACCATGCCCAAATCAACCACCGCAACAACGCCCTCCCATTCAAGCACCTCGCTTACACATGCTGCCTACACCTTGTCCTAACATGAGTGCCTATGCTCAGAACCAGCCTCGCCCTAACTTCTATGGTGCCACTGGTAACAAGACATTCTATACTTGTGGTTAGGTGGGACACTTTGCTAATTAGTGCCCAAAGTCAAGCCATCGACATATGAACAATGCTCCGAGGTAGAATTCTAGGCTGAATGGAGGAGAAACTCAAGGCAACCATGGACCACAAAATTTCTCCCGTAGCAAGGTGAACCATGTATCTTCGCAGGAGGCCCGACAAGCTGATGATGTTGTGATTGGTATGTTCCTTGCAAACTCCAACCCTTCTACTATATTATTTGATTCTGGAGCATCTCATTCATTCATCTCATCGAAGTATGTCGCAAAGTATAGTATGCCTATATTCCACATCAAGTATACTATGTTGGTTACTTCTCCTAGAGGAGAGATGAGGAAAGATATAGTATGTACAAAAGTAAGTCTTAAAATAAGGGGGTAGATTTCCTCCAACCTTATAGTTCTGGACTCGCAAGGATTGGACATAATACTCGGAATGGATTGGACAAAAGCATAATGGAGTGATCCAGTGTGCCACACGAACAGTGAAGTTGACAAATGACGAGGGAGTCAGTAAAGAATTCAAAGGAGTTCAGCCAACAACTAGAAAGGCAATGCTAAACCATATGGAAGGTGTGACGTTGGAGGAAATTCCGATTGTTCGCGAGTATCCAGTGATTTTTCCAGAAGAATTGCCTGGTATGAAACCTAATCATGACATCGAGTTTGTCATTGAATTTATACCTGGAACTGCAGCTGTAGCTAAAAGGCCATATTTGATGCCTGCTAATGAATTAGTGGAGCTCAAGAAGTAGATTCAAGAGCAGCTAGAAAAGGGTTTTATACGCCCGAGTTCGTCACCATGGGGAGCCCTAGTGCTCTTCATAGATAAGAAGGATGGATCTCAAAGGATGAGTGTGGACTACAGATGTCTCAATGAGGTGACGATCAATAATAAGTATTCATTGCCCCCCATTGAAGATTTGTTTGACCAAATGAAGGAAGCTCGGATATTTTCCAGGATTGATCTTTTATCAGGGTACTTCCAGCTGAAGATCACACTTGTAGACATACCCAAAACAGCCATTCAAACACAGTATGGGTCATATGAGTACACGGTTATGTCATTTGGGTTAACGAATGCACCTACTTACTTCATGTACCTCATGAATAAAGTCTCCATGGAGTACTTGGATTAGTTCGTCGTAGTGTTAATCGATGATATCATGGTATACTCGAGAAGTGAGGAAGAGCATTTAAGGATGACATCGTAGAAATTGCGAGAGCAGCAGTTGTGTGCCAAGTTTAACAAGTGCCAATTATGATTGAGAGATGTATCATTTTTAGGCCGTATCATCTCTGAAGGAGGAGTATCTATGGATACAGAAAAAGTGAAAATGTGTTAAAGTGGAATCCACCGCAAAATGTGAAGGAAATCCGAAGTTTCTTAGGAATGGCTAGATATTATCGGCGATTTATCAAGGATTTCTCCAAAATAGCAAACCCCATGACTGAACTACTAATGAAGGAGAAACCATTCAAATAGACTCAGGCTTGTCAGAATAGCTTTGAGGATCTAAGGAAGAGATTAACCACCGCACCTGTATTAATAATATCATACGTGAGCAAAAGCTTTAATATTTTTTGTGACACATCGAGGCAAGGACTTGGCCGTGTATTGATGCAAGAAGGTTGAGTGGTGGCTTATGCATCAGGACAACAGAAGAAACATCAGCTAAATTATCCAACACATGATCTCGAACTTGAAGCCGTTGTACATGCTTTGAAGATATGAAGGCACTACATTCTTGGTCATAAGTGTGAGATTTACATGGACCCAAGAGTCTCAAGTACATATTCATGCAAATGTATTTGAATTTGAGGCAACGACGATGGTTGGAACTCATTAAAGATTAGAATGTGGGGATTAACTATCACCCAGGAAAGGCCAACATAGTGGTGGAGGCCTTAAGCAGAAAAGGAGCAAGCCACCGACTCACAGTTCAAGAGTTGCCATCCGAGCTATGTAATTGGTTTGAACGAATACATATCGGATTGGTGAATGAAATAGGAGCATGGAAGTAAACCCAACACTAGAACAAGAAATATGAGAGGGTCAAACAACAGATGAGGAAATCCAAGAGATCAAGGAAAGAATCCAAAAGGGGAGAGAACGGAAGTTTGACGAAGATGACAAGGTCACGCTATGCCTTGAGAAATGAATTATCGTGCCGAATGTGAAGCATATCCGGGAGACGATATTGAAGGAGGCACATGACTCACCTTACTCCATTCATCCGGATTGTACAAAAATGTACAAGGACTTGAAGACGTGCTACTTGTGGGAAAGAATGAAGCAGGACATAGCTGAATATGTTGCATTATGCGATGTATACCAACGAGTGAAGGTTGAACTTCAAAGGCTAGTTGGACTATTGCAGCCATTGAAGATACCGGAATGGAAGTGGAAAGAAGTTGGAATGAACATCATAGTTGGCTTACTGTGCACCCCTCAGGATATGACTCGAGATGAGTTATTGTGAATCATTTGACAAAATCAGTGCATTATGTCCCTATCAAGACTACCTATAGCGGTGCAAAGATGGCATAACTGTATTTGGGGAGAATAGTGTGTTTACTCCAAATACCTGAGAAAATAGTATCCGACAAATGTTCTCATATTACCTCTAGGTTTTGGCAGAAACTGCACGAGTCTATGGGAACTCAACTAAATTTTAGCTCTGCATATTATCCCCAAACAGATGGACAAACCAAAAGGACAAATCAGATATTGAAAGACATGCTAAGAGAATGTGCATTAAGGTATGGAGGAAGATGGGACAGAAGTCTGCCATATGCAGAATTCTCCTACAACAACAGCTACCAAACAAGTTTGAAGATGTCAGCGTATGAGGCACTATATGGAAGAAGATGTAGAACACCCCTATTTTGGAATGAGACCGGAGAAACCCAAATATTTGGACCTGATGTGGTACAGGACACTAAAAAGCAAGTCCAGATAATCCGTAAAAACTTTAAGGCTGCTCAGTCACGTCAAAAAGGCTATGCAGATAATAGGCAAAGAGACTTAGCTTTCGAAGTGGGAGACTTTGTGTATCTCAAAGTGTCACCTATGCGAGGTCGTAAGCGATTCAACGTTAAAGGCAAGTTGGCACCTCGCTACATCGAACCACCCAAGATTTTGGATAAACGTGGAGAAATGGCATATCAATTAGAGATGGTGGCACATCTTTCTGATGTTCCTGATTTATTTCATGTTTCTCAACTCAAGAAGTGCTTAAGAGTACCGGAAGAACAAGTACCAATGGACAAAATGAATCTTGAGGAAGATTTGACTTACGGACTTACGTCGAGCAACCTATCAATGTATTGGAGACAAAGGAGAGAGTCACAAGAAGCAAAGTGATTCGATGTTGCAAAGAACAATGGAAACATCATACTGAATCTGAAGCTACATGGGAGCACGAAGAAGATCTCAGGAGAGAATTTCCCTATCTTTTTCCTTGTACGTCGAATCTCGAGGGCAAGATTCATTTAAAGGGGGGTAGGTTTGTAACACCCTCATTTTTATTCATCATATAATTCATTCATTCGAATACATGTTCAACAAAGTTCAACACAAAAAGGAACAAAATTAAAACAAATTAAAGGAAAAAGAACAATTAAAACTAGCCTTGCGTACAGACTTGTCTGGTCCTCACCCTGGACTAATCTGATATACCCGTCTACTATGGCTTAATTCAGTTCCTTCAGGGCAAAGGACTTGTCCGCTACTTGGTACGGACTAGTTCGGTTTTTCCTTTGTTTCCATCCGTACTTGTCCGTTAATATTATAGACTAGTCCGATGTTGAAACTTTAAAGCCTAGAACTTGTCCGAATAATTGCATTTTAGTCCGAAATACTTTTTTGTTGTGGTACATGTTGACGGCTGTTATATATCAATTTCACCCTTCAGTATAACTCAATTATGTGAAGGAATTGTTATTTCTTGCACACATCACCTTTCTATTTAACATATGTCCACTTGTCCTTGGAGAAAGTAGTGCATGCAGGGATTCTATGTAGAGATGAAGTGAAACAAGGGGATGGATCCTATAAAATATTATTCCAGCCAATCAAGAGACAATACGTGGCACCACATGGATCAAACGGCCCACAAACAAAAGTATTCGAGGTCATCCAACGGTGTAGCACCCATATCAGTCAATGGGACCCACCTATCAGTCATCTGGAGAAAGTACACCGCAAAAGGGGCCAAGACTAGGTCAGTTGACCCCTTGTTGGCCGAGCTAGTTCTTGGCACCTTTCTCGATCAAACTCCACGTGGACGCTTCTCCCGTCTTGAAGTTGTCATGGGTGACTGATTCACGCGCTTTTGGTGGCGGGAACCGACCCTTCTCTAAGCTATAAATAGGACCCCTCACCCCTCACTTCAACATACATCACTTGAGTATTCATCCATTGTATCCACTACTCTCCATAGGTTTAGAGGAGTATAGGCTGTAGAGAGGAGAGTTTCTAGTCCATAGTCCAAGTAGGAGAGGAATAGAAGGAGTCTCTTCCCAATTGATAAAGGTATGTCTCCAATATTCCTATTTGTATTTATGAAATTATTCATAATAAAGATGATATCTTTAGTATACTTTTGTTCATATACTTAGATGAAGCGTTTCTTGTTTGATTGTGGATTCCATGTATTTGGTAGGAGTAGTGTCGACTGTTGGAGTCGACAGATCTCCTGACACTGCTAAAGTGTTGAAGGAGTTTGTGGTTCGGTGTGGGCGCGCGGAGACTCAAGAAGGTGAATCACGATTTAACACAGGAGACACTAGGATTTACGTGGTTCGGGCCGCCTGAGCGTAATACCCTACTCCACGGGTGTGTTGGTGTTGTATTAGCTTATCACGTATGATCTCCACGTCTGTGTGCCTGTCCGTCTGTATCGACGTCCTGTCCTTTTATAGTACAAAGATAGGCCGTTACAAGCTGGCCTGGCCCGACATGTGGCCCCGACGGTTACTAGTATTGATACATGATTAATTATTGTTAATGATCCTGTAACGGGCTCCGACAGTGCCGTTACAGGTGTTAAAATCGTCCGTTTAAGTGTCATTAATATGGCATTAATGACATTTAAACGGGTCTTGAAGTCCTTGGCTCTCCTTTGAAGATCCGGAGCCGTTACAAGGTCTTCCGGAGGTTAGAGGCTGCCAGCTCCGACGTTTAGACACGTGGCAGCTCCGGAGCTTGCTGTGGGAAGCAGGAAGCTCCGGGGCTACCTGACACGTGTCAGGTCCGGAGCTTCTCTCGGTCAGGGGTTAAGTCCGGAGGTGCCATTTCGGTACTTGGTCCGGAGCTTCCCCCTTGTGGGCGGTAGCTCCGGTTCGGCAGTACACGTGGTGACCTAGGGATTAACCATGTTGGAGAAGCAGGTCCGGTCATGTCTAACAAGTGGGCCTCCGAGGGTCTTCAATTCAAGTAGTCGTCCTTCCCTCGAGATCTTTGTAATCTCAGGGGGTGTACGGTTTTTAGGGTACCGACAGTGGCCCCCTGGACCTACCTCCGAGGAAGGTCACTGGGGTGAAGTCGTTCCATCGGAGGTGGGTCCATCCTTGCGACTCTTGAACTGGGTCTTCAAGGGTCTTCGGAGGTGCCGTTGGCAGGATTTTACAGTTAGATCCCGACGCGTGGCGCACCTCAGGCGGCAGATAAGATCTTTGACGTGCGGATCTCACGCAATTGAAGGTCGCCGGTTCCCAATACAAAAACCGTATCGGTTCCGCACGCCCTGTCAGGCCGCCGCCTTTAGGTTTCCCGCCTCGTGATGACAACCGTTCGCCTGGGTAAGAGCCTCGACTTGATCGTCGGGGTGGTCCCGGGCCCTCTTGTCATCGGCTGGGTAGAATTCTTGAGGAGTATTTTTGACTCCCCTGCAGTTTCCATCCAAGCGTTGCGAGGGCTTACTTAAGAAGGAAAGCGCGCACCGTCGGGAGTTCTTTACGCCTCCCATCTGATCTTGCGCTCAGAACTCCCGACTCGTACTTTGCTCCTCTTCTCTTGCCTAGCTATGTCGCGATGGAGTTGGGTCTGCGCGAGAGTCGCCTGAAGACCGACAACGATTTGAAGAAGGTCCGGGCCCTCATGGGGTGGTCCTCGGACATCTTCAGCCGCTTGGTCCGTGCCGGCGAAGAGCTCCCCTTTGAGAAGGAGCGTGCTGGCGAGATGGTGTACTTTTCTTCGTACGCCCTGGTGGGGCTGATCCCACCATTTTCTTCTTTCTTCTTGATGCTGCTAGACTTCTATGGTCTGCAGCTATACCACCTTGGCCCTCAATCCATTCTCCTCGTGTCCATCTTTGTCCACTTCTGCGAGATGTGGGTGGGCATCCCCCCCTGCGTCGAGCTCTTCCGAACCTTCTTCACCGTTCACACCACCGGCCGGAGCAATGAGTACCTTGGCTTCTACTACTTCGTGAAGCGCAAGAAGTGCCCATTCAAGTACCTCCGGTCGTTCCCTTCCGGGAAGTGGGATGACTGGAAGAAAGATTGGATAGTCGTCAGGGTGGAGGAGCATGAGCGGTTGGAACTGCCAGACAGTCTGCCCGGCATCGACACGTCGATATGGAGTGAAGTTCCGGTGCTGGCGGAAGTTTTCGACCCTGTCTTGACCCGGATCCGCCGATGTGTGGAGGGAGGATTGACTCCCCAGGCGGTGTTCTGCAACTTCCTGACCAACAGGTGGGCGCCGCTGAAGAGGAGGGAGAAGCTCGCCTGGGCCCTCAACAGCGTGATGGACGAGGACCGGGTTGAGGCCGGGTTGAAGTCCAACATGGTGGGGAAGACCCTTGAGTTCCACCTCAAGAAATTCCAGCATGACATCGACGTCGACGGAGATTACTTGACTCCGCCGTCGGCCTTTCTCCCTCTGAACGGGGAAGTGGAGTTCAGCAGAGAGCTCCAGCGGAAGATGCCTGCGCTTGACGACCTTGGTGTCGTCGAGAGAAGACCAACCACCCGGGTGGCAATCCCTGGGGTGCCCGAAGATGTCTCGGTCCCTGCTCCACAGCCGAGGGTTGAAGTCGTCGGCAAGGGCAAGGAGCTGGCGGAGGAGCCGGAGAGTCGGAAGAGGAAGCTACGGCATGCCGACGGAAGGTCCGTCAGGCCCGCCGCTTCCACCTTGGCTCCTTCTCCCCAGGGGGGAAGATCTTCTGCTGCCGTGGCGACTGTCCCCATGGTGGGGTCCTCCCGGAACGAGACTGTTCCTACAGTGGGATCCTCCCGGAGCGCGTCTGTCTCCGTGGTAGAGCCCTCCGGTGGTGCTAGCTCCGGGTGTACGACTCCGGCCCCCGGGGCGGTTGGAGCCTCCAGGTCCAGGAGTTCCTCCCGATCGAGGAGAGCCTCGACCCGGGAATCTCCCGTGGCTGCGGCGAGTTCTAGGGGCCTCCTGGAGCTCCTACGCCGACCATGGCCAGCCCGGAACGTCCGGGAAAAAGGTTCCGCGCAAGCTGGTGCGGGAGCCTTCCAAGGTAATTTCTGATGTTTACCCTGGTTAACTTTTTAGTTGTAGCGATTGTTTGTTAATTCTCTTTATCCATCCTCTGCAGCGTCCCTAAGAAGGGGAGTGAAGCTCCACCCTCGGCCACGATTTCTGAGGCCGTGGGAGCTTCTGCTCCTGTCCCAGTTCCGCCCCAGGTGGTGGCTGAGGCTGCGACAGCTCCGGCGCCGGCTGTCGTGGTCATGAACCTCGACTCGTCCCCAGAACTTCCCGTGGTAGCGCCGGACCACGGGAGTGAAGACACGCCAGCGGCACTTGTCTCGGAGGTTGAAGCTCCGGGTCCTGGTGCTGCAGTAGTGGAAGCTCCGGCTGCAGAGCCGGAAGAAGTAGTAGTCCCGGCCTCGGAGCCGGAACTCGTTGAAGCCCTGGTGATTGAACCGGAGGTGACTGAAGCTCCGGCATGCGAGCCGGAAGTTGAGGTAGTTCCGGCAGTGGAGCCGGTTACCTCCGAAGCACCGGTCGCTGAGCCGGTTGTTGTTGGAGCACCGGTCACAGAGCCGGCGGTTGAGGAGGCGAGGGAGCTCGAGCTTCCCTCGGAAGAGGTGTCCCGATCGGAGCCAGTAGTAGCTCCTACTCCGGAGGCGACGACGTCGATGGTACCTGTGGCCGAGCCAGAGTGCCTAAGCGAAGTCGCCGGCCCCCTGCCTGAGGGGGCGAATGAAGACTTGGTGGCGGGGCCTTCTTCGATGGCAACTGAGGCCATCCCGGAGGACGGCCCTAGCGCCTTGGAGGCTCAGGGTTCCGCTCTCGTAGAGTGGGACCCAATTTTTGTATGTGAAGACCCGCTGGAACCAGCAGAGGAGACCGCAGCAGGTCCGGAGCCCATCCCGCTGTTGATGTCTAACGACAACGCCTGCTCCAGTTTACGTCAGGTCCAACTAGCCTTCTTCCACGACAGCAAGGCTCTTGAAGAGGAGCGCCAAACCCTTAGGCCGTGGCGTAATCAGCTCCACTTCGAGACTAAGCTGGCGCAGTCGAGGCTAGCGGACGACAAGGAGTGGATCAAGCGGGAGAAGATCCGCCTGGAGTACTGGGACAAGCTGCTGGATGAGAGGGAGAGCATGACCCATGCCCTCGACGCTCAATCTC
Organism: Tuctoria greenei; assembly: GCA_036927565.1. Taxonomy (NCBI): domain Eukaryota; kingdom Viridiplantae; phylum Streptophyta; class Magnoliopsida; order Poales; family Poaceae; genus Tuctoria; species Tuctoria greenei. Next base: position 42,536,242 of record JAYESD010000001.1, on the reverse strand, counting down.
GGGAGTTCCATGATCAGGCCAAGGCTGCCAACGACGCGGCCAATGCTCGGTTCGAGCAGCTTGAGGCCATCAACGCAGCGCTCATCAAGCGCCGAGAGGCACTTGAAGGGAGGGAGAGACGGCTCGAAGACGAAGAGCAAAAACTCCTGGAGCTGCGGGATGACATCCTGAGAAGGGAAGAGGAGCTCACCGAGAAAGCAGCTCTGGCTGACAAGGGCCTCGAGGAGCGTACTAAGAAGTTGGAAGAGCACTGCCTCGAGGAAGAGGAGAAGACCTGGGTGCGAGGGCAGGAACTCTACAAATACGAGTGTGCCCTTGTTGCCCGGGAGAAGAAAGTGGAGGCTAGGGAGAAGGACCTGGTCGATCATCGGAACAAGATCCACCTCCGAGAGGAGGAGCTCGGAAGACTTGAGAGGCGGGTTGCTGCAAAAATTCAGCAAAACGCCAAAGAAGTTGAGCGCCTCGCCCGTGAGAATTCTGAACTGACGGCGGCCAAGAGATCCTTGGAAGAGGTGAAGAGCCTGAGGACGGCAGACTCCCTGCAGATTTGGGAGTTCCTGGGCAAGGCCAACGATGCGCTGACGCCGATGGGTTTCAGCCCCGTGCGCCCGGATGATCTGGAGCCGGAGCCGGACCTTGCGCTGCAAGCGTTGAGCGCAGCAGGCAGCAAGCTCTCCAAGGTTGGCGACGTCATCGTGGACCAACTGGAGGTCGAGGGGCAATCCCTGGCGAGGAACGTCACAGAATATGTGCTGACGTGCTACACCAGCCGGAACCCTCAATTTCCTCTGGACCCGGTGCTTGAAGGCCCCGTCGAAGGAGAAGGCAAAGCTACCCGAGCCATCGTATCGGAGGTCGCCCAGAAGGTCGCCGAGTTCTTCCATAGGGTCTAGGACCATCTCTTTAGCTCTCGCTTGTATTTTCTCTTCTTCTTCCTCAATTTTGTAATCCCTTGTCTCCAGATGTAATCTCCTGTCTCCAGATGAATGAAATCCCCAAATTTTTGCGAATTTCATTTTTTTTCTTCAACATCTTTATCTTCTCTTGGCCCCCTGGTAGATGTACACAATTTGATTGTGAACATGTACCAAAAGGATATTGAGTTTTGTTGAAGACGAATTTGCTTCGAACTTGTAGAATTTAGGTCCGAAGTCTTTGATAGTGAAGGTCCCCTGAGGTTGTCGGAGCTTAGAAGCTCCGGCACTATCCATCGCTGGAGCTTAGTAGCTCCGGCAATAGCCTCTATCAACACATAAAGCGTCGATAGTTAGTCCTCCAAGGTGTCAGAGCTTAGTAGCTCCGGCAGTGACCTTTGCCAACACTTGGTTTGTTGGCAACAGAATCCATTTACGGGGTCTTCTCACCATCTTTTACTCAGCGCCGACGGTTGACCCCCTTGGGGGAGTCGAAGCTTGGTTAGCTCCGGATTTCCTCCATCAACGTAGAGTTTATTTTTCCTGCACACTTAAGCCAAGAAAAATAGTAAAATTCGTTCCTTGTCTATAATTTCATCGCGGCTTACGATTCTCAAGAAAATTTTAAGTTAAACGCGATTTTAAATACAACTGGTTGCGTTGTCTTTTCTCTTAGATCCAACTGTCCATGAACCCGCCTTACTTCGGCCTGCCGGGGTGTAGGTAGAGTGGCGTACTTAGGGTGCTTGACCAGGCTAAGTCGATAGCGCACTCCGGCCCTAGATTGGCTTGGCGGCTTTCAGGCGAGTTGGCCATAAATGGTATTTAAATCCAAGAGATCTGACAATTCCACTCGAATCGTATATAAACCGGTCAAACTAAAATTTCTTAAGAATTGCACGTCTCTGTTATAGACAAGAAAGAGAAAAAAATAAAAATGTCGAGCCTGCACAAAATGAATGCACGTGGAGTCTATTTCACATGAAGATGTCTTTCATTATAGGTCCGGGGTACAGGGGAAACAAGTACACTCTTAGGGTACGGGACCAGGCTAAGTGTGCTTGGTTTCTCGTTTGACCCAGGGTAGTTAGCCACGCTTTTAGTCCGGAGACTGTGACAAGTGTTGCTTGAGCTTTGCAGACCTTTCGGGAAAGGTCCGGCTGCTCTCCCGGAGGAACTACCCGACTCTGTACAATGACTCTATAACATACATTTCATGTTACTTAAGACTCACCTCCGTGGAATTAAGTATAGAACTTACGGAGGTGCTCGATGTTCCAAGGATTTGGGAGAGGTGTCCCATCCTCGGTAGCCAAGCGAACGCTTCCGGGACGGGATACTTTGATCACTCGGAAGGGCCCCTCCCAGCCAGGGGAGAGTTTGTTTAACCCTTCTCTAGATAGTATTCTTCGTAGCACCAGATCGCCTTCCTCGAGCTGTCGGTTGTGTACATGCCGCTGGTGATAACGCCGTAGAGCTTGGCGATATCGGGCATTCCGAACAGCTGCTTGGCACCTTCCCTCCTCGAGGAGGTCTAGGTCTTCACGCCGGAGCTGGTCCTGCGCGACTTCGTCGAAGGTCCGGACCCGGAGCGAACCCAAGGTGTTTTCCGGAGGAAGGATTGCTTCAGCTCCGTACATCAGAAAGAAGGGTGTTTCTCCAGTTGACCGGTTTGGAGAAGTCCTGTTGGCCCATAGAGTGGGCGGAAGCTCTTCGATCCAATTGGCTCCGTGCTTTTTCAAGCGCTCATAGGTGCGCGTTTTGAGTCCTTTAAGGATTTCTGCGTTTGCTCTCTCGGCTTGGCCATTGCTGGCGGGAAGCGTAGAAAACCTGTATGCCGAGGTCTTCGCAATACCCTTGGAATGCGGAGCTTGTGAATTGAGTCCCATTATCAGTGATGATCTTGTTTGGGACTCCGAATCTTCTTACAATGGATTGCAGAAAGTTGATAGCAGATTGCTTGTTGATCGTCACAACTGGAGTTGCTTCCGGCCACTTGGTGAACTTGTCGATGGCGACGTACAGGAACTTGTAACCTCCGACGGCTCTTGGGAAGGGTCCCAAGATGTCCATCCCCCACACAGCGAAGGGCCCTGTAGGAGGTATCATTTGTAAGGGCTGAGCAGGTGTATGAATTTGCTTTGGATGAAATTGGCATGCTTCGCATTTCTTCACCAGCTCAGTGGCATCCTGGAGCGCTGTAGGCCAGTAGAAGCCATGCCGAAAGGCTTTTCCGACCAGCGTGCGAGAAGATGCATGGTTCCCACACTCGCCTCCTTGGATTTCTGCGAGAAGCTCGCAGCCTTCTTCCCTTGTGATGCACCGCATTAGGATGCCGTTGGCACCGCGCCGGTAGAGATCCCCTTCTACCAGTGTGTATCTTTTAGCCAATCTGACTACCCGGTCAGCGGATACATCATCGTCAGGAAGGATGTTGTCTTTCAAGTAGTTCCGGATCTCCGAGATCCATGCATCGGAACTGACTTGAGCATTTGAGTCTTGCGTGCTGGGTTGCTCGGAGCTTCCGGCAGCACCTACGACCCTTGATGGTTGCCATGGTAACAGGGCCATCGGGACCGTCAGCTTTGGGATGCTGATCTCGCCCCCTTCATTCAGTTCGGCAGGCTGAACTGTGGGTTTTGACAACCTCAGGACAAAGATTCCATCAGGAGCCGGAGCTCCGGTTGACGCTTTGGTCGAGAGTTCGTCAGCTTCAGCGTTGTGGGCACGCTGAACATGGTGGAGGTCTAGGACTTCAAAGTCCTTCTGAAGCCTCTGGACTTCAAGGAGGTAAGCAGCTAGCTGGAGATTATTGCAGGAGCATTCACCCTTCACCTGCTTACTGATGAGCTGTGAATCTCCTTTGACCAGCAGTTGCTTGACACCGTATGACAGTGCCACCTTTAGCCCGTAGATGAGTGCTTCATACTCCGCCATGTTGTTGGTTGCCTTGAAGTCAAGGTGTACCATGTATTTTACATTCTCCCCAGTCGGTGCAAGGAGAAGGATTCCAGCTCTGGCCCCCTGCTTCTGCATGGAGCCATCGAAGTAAAGGGTCCAGTGAGGCTCGGTGAAGGTTGGAACTTGATGTTCCGTCTTCTGCTCGCTGGGGCCCCCAGGGTTTGATGGAGAGGGAGTCCATTCCGCCACGAAATCTGCCAACGCTTGACTCTTGATTGCTTGTCTCGAAATGAATTCGAGATCGAATTCAGCCAATTCCGCTGCCCACTTTGCAATATTCCCAGTTGAATTGGGATTATGCAAGATTGCTCGAAGTGGATAGGAGGTCACCACCGAGACTTTGTGAGCTTGGAAGTAGTGTCGGAGCTTCCTGGAGGCAATATGAACTGCATAAAGCAGCTTATGCACCTCTAGGTATCGAGTCTTGGCATCGTGTAATACTTCACTGATGAAGTATACCGGGCGTTGAATGGTCCAGACCCTCCCGGAGGGGTCCGGAGCTTCCTCTCTATAGATCCAGACCCTGTCGGAGGAGTCTATATTCTCTTCGGGGACCTCTGGGTTCTGGCTGGAGGAACCCGGAGCTTCTTCAGAAATGACCTGGACCCTCTCGGAGGGGTCTTAGTCTTCTGAAGTGACTTCTTGTGGATTTGAGTCTGGGAGCTGGGACCCAGACTCACTTTCAGGGACCTCCGGACCCTCCTGAAGGGGTCTGGATTCCTGAGTATGGGGTAGTTCTGGTCTCTCCGCAACCAGAACCATACTAACAACTTCGTCAGTAGCTGAAATGTAAAGCAACAAAGGCTCACCAGGGTTTGGAGCTACCAGAATTGGTAGGGTGGTGAGGAACTGTTTCAGCTCCTGGAATGCCTTCTTTGCTTCTTCGGACCATTGGAATGGTCCGGACTTCCTCAACAACTTGAAGAAGGGGAGTGCCCGTTACGCCAATCTTGATATGAACCGGCTGAGGGCTGCTAGACACCCAGTTAACTTTTGGACGTCTTTGATGCGGGTTGGTGGCCGCATGTCTTCAATGGCTTTTATCTTCGCCGGATTAGCTTCTATGCCCCGGTGACATACCAGGAAACCCAGAAGTTTTCCGGAGCTAACCCCGAAGACACACTTGTCTGGGTTTAGCTTCGTGCGGGTGGCCCGCAGCTTGTCGAAGACAGCCTGCAAGGTGTCCAAGAGGGACTCCTTGTTCTTGACCTTGACAACGATGTCATCAACATACACTTCCACTATGTCTCTGATGAGTTCTTCAAAAGTTTTGTACATAGCTCGTACAAAAGTTGAAGCTGCATTCTTGAGACCAAATGGCATGGCTGTGTAACAATACAATCCATCTACTGTGATGAATGAAGTATGCTCTTCATCCTCCCTAGACATCCTGATTTGATGATACCCAGAATATGCGTCTAGGAAACACAATAATTCACACCTGGAGGTGGAATCCACTATCTGATCTATTCTAGGTAGTGGGAATGGATCTTTTGGACATGCCTTATTCAGCGTGGTGTAGTTGATGCACATCCGAAGCTTCCCGCCAGCCTTGGGCACAACGACTGGGTTCGCCAGCCATTTTGGATGGAAGACTTCTCGGATGAATCCGGCTTCGAGCAACTTCTTCACTTCTTGTCGGATGAAGTTCTGACGCTCTACGGATTGCTTCCGAGGCTTCTGATGCACAGGCCGAGCATCGGGGTAAATCTTCAGATTGTGCTCAATCATTCCCTGGGGATCCGAGGCATTTGTGACGGTTGCCAGGCAAATATGTCAACATTAGCCCAGAGGAAAGTGATGAGCGCGAGTTCCTATTTGTCGTTCAACCCTCCTGATATACAGGTGGTTTGAGCGGCATTGGAACCAATTTGGACGACCTTGACGGTAATGTCGGTGTCGCCGCTTGGCTGCACACGGGGTGCAGAGGTTGGGCCCCGTTGACGAATGCTTGGGGGTTTCGGAGCTTGCTCCTGTCTGGAGTCCTCTTCTTGCGCCGTGGTGAGTGCATGGAGCTCCTCCAGAGCAGTTACTCCGGCAGTGCGACCTCCGCGGATTCGGAGAACGCCTACTGGTGTTGGCATCTTCAACACCAGGTATCCATAATGAGCAGCTGCCATAAATTTGTATAGGGCAGGTCTACCTAAGATGGAGTTGAATGGTAAGTTGATCTGAGCGACGTCGAAGACCAACTTCTCGGTGCGATACTTCTCCCGTGTCCCGAAGGTAACAGGGAGAGTTATAGCTCCGAGTGGAGTAATGGCCCCCGGACCTACTCCGGAGAAAGGTAGAGAGGGCTGGAGATCCGAAGGCCGGAGCTGAAGCTTGGTAAAAGCTTCAAAGCTTATGAGGTTCAGCACCAAACCTCCGTCCACCATAACATGATGGAGCTGGATGTTATTGATGGTGGGAGATACCATCAAAGGTAACTGTCCAGCTCCGACCATGCATCGAGGACAGTCCGAAGCATCAAAAGTGATGGATGTGTCCATCCACTTTCGATGTGGCTCCGGTCTAGCTGTAGGAGCTACAGCGGCCATATCCCGCCGCATAGTCTTGATGACGCGACGGGAGGTGATGTCCCATGATCCACCAAAAATGGTGTTCATGGTTTTCCGACGCTCGTTGTCAGAGACGTCAGAGTCGTCGTCGACGGAGGTGTAGACGGCCTTCAGGACCTTTTTGGGATCCTGAAACCCTAACTCCTCTTCAGCCGGAGCTTCGTCGACCTTCTGTTTTCCTTCCCTCTGTCGGAAAGGAGACCCTTCCCGGCGCTTGCTGTAGCGCTCAGCAAGGTTTTGGACCTCTCGGCAGTCTTCCAAACCGTGGCTGCCCGTTTTGTGAATGGGACACCACACTTTGGGCTTGCCACCGTCTTCGGAAGACGGTCGAGGTCGCTTCTCGGGGCGTGGCCCCCGGCCACCAGGAGTTGCAGCAGCTGCAACGTTGGATGTACCGGCCGACGGCTTCTTCTTGCCGTGGGTCTTCTTTTTCTTCTTGCCACCCTCGGAGGTAGCGGCTTCTTCTTTGGAGGATTTCTTGTGATCCTCCAAGGCTGGTTTGGAGTGCATTTCATGGCCCTCCGCAGCTCTGGCACATTTGTCTGCCAGGCTGAAGAGTTCTGTGACGCTGGTGATCTCTTTGATCGCCAGCTTCTCCAACATCTTCTTGTCCCGTACGCCCTGTCTGAATGCCACAATGACAGAAGCGCTTGAGATAGAAGGGATTGTGTTGCGTACCTGAGAGAACCTCTGGATGAAGGACCGCAAAGATTCTCCCCCTTTTTGCACGACCGCAAAAAGGTCCAGTTCAGTGCCTGGTCGGGTGTATGAACTCCCGAAGTTGGCAGTGAACTGACGGCACAGCTCTTCCCATCTGTTGATAGAGTTGGGTGGAAGGCTCATAAACCAGGACCTGGCAGTACCGGTTAAGGCCATTGGAAAGTAATTGGCCATTACAGCCTCGTTTCCTCCAGCTGCCAAGATTGCAGTGGATTATATCTGAAGGAATTCAGCGGGGTTGACAGTCCCGTCGAATTTTTCCGGCAGGTGTGGCCGGAACTTCTGTGGCCATCTAACCATGCGCAGGTGCATGGCTAGGGCTGAACAGCCTCCTCCTACTCCTTCCAGAGTAGAAAGGTCCTGAGCTTCCTATCTTTCACGAGCACGCTCGATATGGACACGGCCATCCTGTTGGCGGTATCGGCGATCAAGCTCCGCCCGGAGGTCATGAGTCGAAAGCCTGGATACCGTATGGGTACGTCGTGCCCCAGAGGGCAATGATGTCACCTGCTGTGACGCAGACCGTCTCCTGTTGTTGGAGACGTGCGGACCAAGTCTTCCAGACAAAGTCCGTCGCTGCGACGGGGCTCGTCCCGAAGGAGGAGCACCCTGGTTGTTGAGGCGTTCGGCCGCTGCTGCAACCAAATGCTCCACATCGGCCCTCCACTGCTCCATTGCATCTCGAGATGCATCCGGAGGTGGTGGTCGTTGGAGAAGAGCACGCGCTGCATGGAGCGCGTGTTCCGGGTTGTCATGACTTGCCGACGCAGTCAGTGACGCCGGCGCACCATCACGTTGTCCAGCACGATTTGCCGGAGAAGATGGTGGTGGTGGGAGAGTGGCTCCTGCTGGTGCCGAGGCTCCTGCTGGTGGCTGCCTGTTGGAGGGATTGCCCTCAATAGCTTGAGCAGCAGGTTGGCCGTTGGATGATCCAGCCGCGGAGTTCACCATTCTCGAAAATCTGAGGCGCCCCCCTACCTGGCGCGCCAACTGTCGACTGTTGGAGTCGGCAGATCTCCTGACACTGCTAAAGTGTTGAAGGAGTTTGTGGTTCGGTGTGGGCGCGCGGAGACTCAAGAAGGTGAATCGCGATTTAACACAGGAGACACTAGGATTTACGTGGTTCGGGCCGCCTGAGCGTAATACCCTACTCCACGGGTGTGTTGGTGTTGTATTAGCTTATCACGTATGATCTCCACGTCTGTGTGCCTGTCTGTCTGTATCGACGGCCTGTCCTTTTATAGTACAAAGACAGGCCGTTACAAGCTGGCCTGGCCCGACATGTTGCCCCGGCCGTTACTAGTATTGATACACGATTAATTGTTGTTAATGATCCTGTAACGGGCTCCGACAGTGCCGTTACAGGTGTTAAAATTGTCCGTTTAAGTGTCATTAATATGGCATTAATGACATTTAAACGGGTCTTGAAGTCCTTGGCTCTCCTTTGAAGATCCGGAGCCGTTACAAGGTCTTCCAGAGGTTAGAGGCTGCCAGCTCCGACATTTAGACACGTGGCAGCTCCAGAGCTTGCTGTGGGAAGCAGGAAGCTCCGGGGTTACCTGACACGTGTCAGGTCCGGAGCTTCTCTCGGTCAGGGGTTAAGTCCGGAGGTGCCATTTCGGTACTTGGTCCGGAGCTTCCCCCTTATGGGCGGTAGCTCCGGTTCGGTAGTACACGTGGTGACCTAGGGATTAACCATGTTGGAGAAGCAGGTCCGGTCATGTCTGACAAGTGGGCCTCCGAGGGTCTTCAATTCAAGTAGTCGTCCTTCCCTCGAGATCTTTGTAATCTCAGGGGGTGTACGGTTTTTAGGGTACCGACAAGTAGTATTTATGATTGTGCTATACCATGGTTACTACATTATCATAAACACTATAAACCTCCAATATAGTCTAATTAACTATGATATGACTATGTTAATATGATTTACTTATGCTATTAATTAACATTGGTTCAATGATGATTTAGTTCATTGCCCAAGGATGGCTTGTCCCTAGGCTCTTAAGGTAATTACTTGATATGCTAGCATGGTACTTGTATAGAGAATAGCATTGAATGTCTCATAGACCCACTGATTGAAGAGGTAGGCAGTAGGTGGTCACATCCCTATATGTCCTTTGTAATCCTCCACGTTGGGTTATGCCATAGGCTCTTGGCGGGAATCATCTAGTGTTGCTAGGGGTAAACCCGTGCCCGATGTGTTAATCCACCTAGCATGAGAATTCATAATTAACATAATCATTAGTAACTAACTTAGGCTATGTATATGTACATTAGAAGCATAGGAGGAGTCTCTACCTACTCTTAGCCTAGTTCCTCTATTACCTCATTTATCCCTTTAGGATAGAATGATCTTTTGTATGTCACACAACCTCCACTTATCATTTATCCCATCCTTGCTAGAACCCTACCTAGAGCAACCTAAGCCTTTCCACATGATGATTGTCTTACTTCCACATAGCCTTCCTTTGGGAAAATATAAATGACACCCTTTGGGAATACTCTTTAAAGGGGAAATGCTAAATCGATAATTTCAGTGCGCTTGCGAACATTCATTTAAGAATCAAAACCTACCAACAATCATTTCTGGGACCACTGCTAGGGATGAATTGTTAGTAGTGCGTAGGAAATATCAACAAGCATTTCTAGTGCCGTTGCCGGGGAAGGCAACCGAAGTATTGCATGATTGAGTGAATAGGATTTGACCCTGGTAGGTTTTAGTAGGATGACCCTTCTTTGTTTTCACATTTTATGTGAAAACAGGGTAGTGTATGTCTAGTTTCTGCTTGCTGGAAAACTTTGTTGAAGATCCCGAATCCCTTTTGATAGATCGTTGCTAACAATGTGCCTGTTGGGCCCACTGTTAACACGGGAGACATTTCAAAATCAAGACTGGCCTTATCACTATGGTGCAAGCCAACCCATTTTGTGAGAAGAACAACGAGGGTGCAAGTGCTCACCTGCAACAGTTCCTTGAGATCTGTAGCACATTAATGATTAGGGACGTATCCCTTGATGCTGTCCGCCTTAGGTTGTTCCCGTTCTCTCTTCTTGGGAGAGTGAAACAGTGGTTCTACGCGAACCGAAGTGTTGTAAACACTTGGTAGAAATGTTCTACGACATTTCTCACCAAGTTTTTCCTGTTGGACAAGACCGATGCCCTACGTGGAAAAATTTCCAGCTTCTAGCAAGATGCCAAGGAATCTATTCCCGAGGCTTGGGAGAGGCTGCAGGAGTATATCCTAGCCTACCCCCACCATGGGATGGATGACTGGCTCATAATCCAAAACTTCTACAACGGGCTGATCCCTTCCACCTGTGACCACGTTGATGCTGCTGCTGGAGGTGCTTATTCTCACTAACGGTGTCGAAAGCCAAAGATTTGGTTGAGAAGATGGTGTCAAAAATGGCCTAGAGCAACAAGCATCTCTATACCCTCCAGCGAGGCATGCACACCTTGAAGGAGCTGGACATGATCGCTGCTAAATTGGACCTCCATATGAAGAAGATTGATGGACAAGGCAATGGTGAAATATGTGGCAATGCCTATGCCCTAGACTCTCACATCACTTGTGAGGTATGTGGCAACACGGGCCATTTGAGCAATGACTATCCAGAAACCCATGAGCATGCCTTATACGTAGCCAATAATGGAAATAATGGCTATCGTCTAGGAGGTCAAGGGTGGGGTCAACCACGCCCATTCTTTCAAGGAGGGTACAACAACAGTGGCCACAATGGAAATCAACCCATCTTGAGAGAACTTGCCATTGGCCAGCTAAAGATCAATGAGGCTAAATCCAATAACCTGTCGGCCAATGATAAGACCCTATAGAGAATTAATGCCAAGATTGAAGGACTATCCTTACCCTTCAAAAATAAATTGTGTTTCAACAAAATGTTGGAGACTTAGTTGGCTCAACTGGCAGCTGTTGTACCTTAAGTAGAGAATGGCAAAATGCCAAGGCAGCCCGAACCTCCTATGGAAAGTGCCAACATGATTTCTCCACAAGGAGACAACTGGTTGAAGGAGCCTGGATGTCCTACAATCTCATGCTCAACTGGGGCACACCACTTTGACAAGGCCCTTTGTAACCTTGGAGCAAGTGTGAGTGTGATGCCCAAGGTGGTTTTCGACCAGCTGAACTTCACGAAACTTACTCCAACACCAATGCAGCTCCAACTAGCTGATTCCTCAGCACATTATCCGGTGGGTATTGACGAAGATATCCCGGTGAAAGTTCGGAACTGCTTCATACCTGTGGATTTCGTGGTGCTCGACATTGAGGTCGAGAAGGATATGCCGCTCATTCTTGGGTGCCTGTTCCTAAGCACCGCGAAGGCTCGCATAGATGTGGGAGCTGGAGAAATCCACCTCCATATTGATGGCAAGGAGGAGAAGTTTATCTTTCGCCCAGAGTTGAAGCAATGCTCCACGTATCAAGTATGGGATGAATGTTAAACACATTCAAGAGGTCGAAATCACGCCTACAAAGGTGGACCCACTCATTGCATTCATGACGAATTTGATCTATGCAGAAAACCCATCTTATCGTCCACGCCGACACCCCAAGAAGACGGAGAAGTTCGGGCCTCCTTAGAGGCCCAAGTCCATTAGGCCGCCAAAGAAGGAATGGCAGAAGAAGCAAGACGAGCCGTCCGAGCCCATCTCTCTTGGCCCGGATGTCATGAATTGAAGAAGGAGGAATGTCCATCTCATCAGACGGTGGTGAGACCTAGCCAATAGGTTAAATTGGTAGTTATCCTTTTCTTTATTTTTCATTTCTCTTCATTTGATTTTTCCCTACTTAGTTGATTTTCCCCACTGCATATTTGGTTTTTCTAGCAAGTTGTGAATCTTATATTCTCAACTATCATTTTTATTTCTTTATATTTCAAAAAGAAAATTGTGGGTTTTGAAAAAAGAGTTTTTATTTGGAAAACAATTTTTATGAGTCGCAAAAGTGGTATTTCACCAAGGGCTTATTCCATAGCCGTTGGGGATCCACCTACCAAAAGAGGGAACAGGGGGGGCCCACCTGTCAGGTCGGCCGACGCCCTACTCGGCTGACTAGGGGAAAGAGCCTTTTGACTCTCTGTCCTCCAACGACCATATTTGGCTTTCTAGTGACAGTTGGGGATTGCACACTATAAAAGGTGGTCGTGAGGAGCATTGCTCTCTACACTTCACCAAATTTCTTACATCACCAAAGTCACTCTTGCCCAAATTTTTTTCTTTCTCTTCATCGAAGTGCTCTTGCTCAAAATCCAACTCAAAAAGATTTGCTTTTGTTTGCATTTGTAATTTTCTCTCGAGATCTTCAAGGGAAAATTCGTCGGGGTTTTGTTTTCACTAACATCACTTCTTTCGAGTTTTTTCCTTGTTATGTTCTTGGTTGTTGTGGCCATGAAAGGAATGAAGAGGTTGTTTAGCAAGAGGAAGGAGGCTGCAAGCTCAAGCCACAGTGGAGATTCAAGTGCACGCCCCTCTTCTGTTGCTACACCAAGTTCACAGAGGAGTAGTGTAGGAGAGGACACTCCCATGAGTGAGAAAAACAACCCTCACCAACCTCTTCACGACAACGACCTCGACATCCAAAGTGAAGTTGAAGATCAAGTACGCAAACTCCTCCAAGATTGTGAGTTTTCTCATACAAAAGCTTATGATTCGGATTTGATCTCCAAAATAGGTATGGATTCTGAATTCTTTTCCATTTGGCGTGCATTAGGATGGGAAAATATTGCTTACATAGAGGAGAAAGGTTCACGCTTTCTCTCAATATAATTCCTTTGCGCGCTCAAAATAGAATTTGATGGTATTATTTTTAGATTATTTCAAAAAGAATACAACATCATATGGAATGAATTAAGAGAAATCATAGGCTTCCATAAACGTTTTATGATAGATTTAGACTCTTTGCCTAAGTTTAACAAACAAATTTTTTTTGCAAGATTTAACTGGTGAGGTCAGATGTAGTGCACCTAGGAATAGCCACTTGCACAACCTTACTTTAAGCTTCATGCATAGATGGGTGGCTATGACTATGTTCCCTAGAGGAGATGTAAGGATAGTGCATGATGATGAGCTGAAAATTTTATTTTCCATGATTAAAAAGATAAAAGTTGCTCCAGTTATTGCCATGATGACACAATGGTTAGATTACATCCCGAGGGTAGGGCCAATTGAATGCACTTCATTGATTACCCGCATTGCTACTAGGGTAGGAGCACTAGAATATTCTTCAATTGAGTATATTGGAAATGAAAGAGAATTAATTGATGATGATTATTTAGTGCAAGGACGTATTATTAAGCATGATCAAGATGACTATTTGATATTTTATTATCCCGACTTTGTCAATGAAATTCTGTTACCTAACCCGGATTAACAGTTGTACAAATGTCAGAGGCTAACCATTGACCTACTTCCCATTGAGGAGGCCAGAAGAAGTAATGTCTCTGACAGGGTAACTAGGAGCCGTACAAGGAGAACGGCTATGCCCCAAACAACCTCCACGGTCCATGAGTACAAAGAGGAAGAGAAACCAACAGGTGATGCAGCCGAATGGACTCACCTCCTTCGTATGAGACCGAAGGTCCGCCTTGACACAGGTGGCCAGGTGCTACATGGGAGACACCCCTACCCACTTCAAGCTCTAGAAGCTTGACTCCAAAATCTATGAGATGATGTCATTCCACTTTGGCTAGAAGTCATCGTGACTATAGCCAAGGAATGACGAACCTCTCTAGACATATGGATGAGCTTGAAGTAAGGACGGGTGACATCTACAACACTCTCCAAGGGCATGTCCAATGTACCCAAGATTGTCAACAACACATGGACACTCAATCCATCAACCTCAACTCCACGCTACAACAACAACAATCCAATCTCGCGACATACTTCCGCCATCAACGGTTCAACTTTCGACACGGATGTGAGTGAAGAACAAGATTGGGGGAGACCCCCACTTGAGGTAAATTGTATCAACCACTTGCATATTTATTCTGCACATCATCCACCATGCATTCAATATATATATATATATATATATATATATATATATATATATATTAATAGAATATATTTTATTTTCAATAAAATAAAAGATGTGCGATAAGAATGACTTGGAATTCATGAAGAAAATGATGAGTAGTTGCTCTGTTTTAATTTTCATAAGTCCCTAGTTTACAACTTACTACTCTCCAACATATTGCTCTAATTAGCTAGAATTACTTTTGCCTTGATTTGGAAATTGTGGGTAGATATTCCTAGTTTGAAAGTGAAACTTAGATTTTAGGAGAAATTATAAAAATATTTAAGTTACTCTCATTTGATTGGAAATACCCACCAAAGCCATATGATACATTATATTGATAGACCTTATGCATATGCTATTTGTCTTGACATTGAGCTTTGTCAAACTAGTGTAGACCTATGTGAGATTTCTTTCGTTACTTTTTGAATTCAAGACTTTACTTGCACATATTATACTTCTACACTAGAAGTAAGCAAAAATTTCCATCATACCAACATTCCACAATGAAAAGGGAAACTCCATATCATTCATGCTTAGTACTCTCTTCAAATTTTATAGCATAAATGGGAGTAGAAGACATGGCTACAAGAAAAAGAAAAAAAAGAAATGCATGCTTACATCATAAGCATGAGAAAAAAGAGAAAAAGAAAAAAATAGCCATGTGTACATATCTGCAAACTAAGAGAGTCCACTCAAAAAGGAGTCATCTCAAAAATATCCACATCCACTCCATTCCATCACACATGCACAAGTCTTGGATCAAATTGTTTTGAATTGATTTCTCCTAAGGCTTCCTCTCTTGACTTAGCAATATTATGTGTTGCAAATATGCCTACTATATTCCCAACCAAGCTCCACATACAAGCCTTATGTAGAGGTAGGATAAATTTAGGCACAATGCCTTGGTGTGAACATATTTCCACTACACAAAAATGTGACACTTGAGAGAATCAAATTGAGGCACTTAAAATCTAAATTGAACTCTCCAGAATTTGAGTGTAACTAGATTCTAGGGTATGTGTGCTCCATTTGTTGTTCTATCTTTCAACCACCCATGAATAGGAGAAGGCATAAGCCCCATAATGCCTTAGGATCGGTGAAGTACCATGCCAATTTTTGCAATACTGTAGATTATTCTGTCGTGCACATGATACTTTTGAAAAATAGAACATAGTAGCAACTCCTGATCATCAAACTAAAGTCTTGACTTTGCTCAGGACGAGCAAAGGATAAGCTTGGGGGAGTTTGTTGAGAGATGTTATATACCAATTTCACCCGTCAAGATAACTAAATTATGTGAAGGAATTGTCGTTTCTTGCACACATCACCTTTCTATTTAACCTATATCCATTTGTCCTTGGAGAAAGTAGTGTATGCAGGGATTCTATGTAGAAATGAAGTGAAACAAGGGGATGGATCCTATAAAATATCATTCCAACCAATCAAGCGATGACACGTGGCACCACATGGATCAAATGGCCCACAAACAAACGTATTCGAGGCCATTCAATGGTGTAGCACCCATATCAGGCAATGGGACCCACCTGTCAGTCACCTGGAGAAAGCACACCGCAAAAGGGGCCAGGACCAGGGCGGCCGACCCCCCTAGTCGGTCGACTAGTTCTTATCACCTTTCTCAAGTGGAGGATTCTCCCGTCTTGAAGTGGTCATGGGTGACTGATTCGCGCGCTTTTGTTGGCGGGAACCGACCCTTCTCCAAGCTATAATCAGGAACCCTCACCCCTCACTTCAACATACACCACTTCAGTATTCATCCATTGTATCCACTACTCTCCATAGGTTTAGAGGAGTATAGGTTGTAGAGAGGAGAGTCTCAGTCCATAGTCCAAGTAGGAGAGGAATAAAGGAGTTTCTTCCCAATTGGGAAACATTTGTGTCTAATATTCCTATTTGTATTTGTGACATTATTCATAATAAAACTGATATATTTAGTCTACTTTTGTTCATATACTTGGATGAAGTGTTTCTTTTTTGATTGTGGATTCCATGTATGTGGTAGGAGTAGTATTTATGATTGTGCTATACCATGTTTATTACATTAACATGAACAATATAAACCTCCACTCTAGTCTAATTAGCTATGATATGACTATGTTAATATGATTTACTTATGCTATGAATTAACATTGGTTCAACGATGATTTAGTTCATTGCCTTAGGATGGTTTGTGCCTAGGCTCTTAAAGTAATTACTTAATATGCTAGCATGGTGCTAGGATAGAGAATGGCGTAGAATGTCTCGTAGACCCACGGATTGAAAAAGTAGGAAGTAGGCGGTGACAGCCCTATCTGTCCTTTGTAACCCTCCACGTTCGGCTGCACCACAGGCTCTTGGCGGGAGTCGCCTAGTGTTGCTAGGGGTAAACCCATGCCTGATGTGTTAATATACTTAGCATGATAATTCATAATTAAAATAATCATTAGTAACTAACTTAGGCTATGTATATGTACATTAGAAGCATAGGAGGAGTCTCTACCTAACTCTTAGTCTAGTTCCTCTATTACCTCATTTATCCCATTAGGATAGAATGCTCTTGTGTGTGTCACACTACATCAACTTATCCTTGCTAGAACCCTACCTAGACCAACCTAAGCCTTTCCACTTGATGATTGTCTCACTTCCACATAGCCTTCCTTTGGGAAAATATAAATGACACCCTTTGGGAATACTCTTTAAAGGGGAAATTCTACATCAATAATTTTCGTGCCCTTGCGGATGTTCATTTAAGAATCAAAACCTACCAACAAGCATTTTTGTCACCACTGCTAGGGATGAATTGTTAGTAGTGCGTAGAAAATATCAACAGTACAATAGACTTGTCTTCTTAGACAACAGACTAGTCCTTTGTGACATCAGAGCAGAAAATGGACTTGTCTGGCCTTCATACGAACTAGTCTGGTTTCTAGGGTTTTGACTCGGATTCCTATTTTTTCCTACGACGAGTAGTTAGGTCATTGACTTGTTAGGTAATTGACTGATGTGTAGCTGACTTGTATGCCGATATCTTTGTTGTACTCTTGGAAAGCTGCGCTTGTGAATTTGGTTCTGTTGTCAGTAATGACTCTGTTAGGAACTCCAAATCTGCAGACAATGGACTTCAAGAACTTTATAGTAGATTGCTTGTTGATAGTCACAACTAGAGTAGCTTCTGGCCCCTTCGTGAACTTGTCGATGGCGACATACAAGAACTGGTAACCTCCAACGGCTTTTGGGAAAGGTCCCAAAATGTCCATCCCCCACATAGCGAATGGCCACATGTGAGGTATCATCTGCAGTGACTGAGCCGGTGTGTGAATCTGCTTCGTGTGAAACTGGCACGCTTCATACTTCTTTACCAGCTCGATTGCGTCCTGGATTGCTATAGGCCAGTAAAAGCTGTGCTAGAAGGCCTTACCAACCAACGTGCGAGAAGACGTGTGGTTCCCGCACACGCCTCCATGGATCTTCTTTAATATAGCCTAGAGGGGGGTGAATAGGATTTCTATATCTTTGTCGATCCCTGAAACACTTAATAGATTTATCAAATACAGGGAGGTCAAACTAGTCTGGTATTGTACGGACTAGTCCGATGTACATGGACTTCAAAGATCAAGATTGATCATTAATTTAACTTCTAGTAGTCTATGCAGTGGAAAGCAATTGACAATTTAAATGTATTGTAATGATGAAGCAAGATATTGCAATGATCAAATTTAATCCAATACTTCAATGTGAGTTATAGAAGACTATGCAAACCCTAGATTATGATAAATGATAAATAAGAACACGCAAGACAAGGTTTTATCCCGAGGTTCAATTTCACAGAGGAATTTACATCCCCATTGAGAAGTCCACGGAGGACCGGGTCTTTACCAACCCTTCCCTCGTTGAATCGCTATGGAGGCCAATTCTCTAATCACACAGGGGAAGATAACTTATCGAAGGGGCCTTCTCACAAGTTGAGGGTTCCATAGGAATTATAGCGATGAACACCACAAAACACACTCAAAAAATATACAATAAACAATGATAGTGTAAGAGATAAACCTAAGTGTTGATGGATACCGGACTAGTCCACTAAGGTGCGGACTAGTCCGATCTGGGCACATAAACTTTTCGGACTAGTCTGGTTGATATCGAACTTGTACGGTGCGGTGAACATTGTTAGAACTGAGGACAAGTCCGCACATGGAGGGACTTGTCCATTTTTAGTCGGAGAGTTTTCGGACTGGTCTGGTGGATATCGGACTTGTCTGGTGTGGTGAAAAATTGTAGGTCTAAGGACAAGTCCGCACTTGGAGAACTTGTCCGATTCTAGTTAGAGGATTATCGGACTAGTTCGGTTGATGTGGACTAGTCCGGTGTTGTGCAAATGTGATGTGCTGCGGACTATTCCGCACTCGCAGGACTTGTTTGTTTTTAGTCAGAGAGATATCAAACTAGTCCAGTTGATATCGAACTAGTCCGCGCGTGTTGATTTTGTGCAGTGAGTGTGGTCTCTTTCACTTGAGCTCTTAGGGTGTGTTTATGCAACACACACCTTACACAATAAACATATCCTTTTCAAGTCTTGAGCTCTTATCCTTGTGGATCCTCATTCTCCTTTGTTTTTGTAATTTCATTCTAATCTATTTAAAACCTGCGCTCATCTCAACAATTTTGTTAGGATCTCATTTGTTTGTCATTAATCACAGTGTTGTGCAAATGTGAAGTGCTGCAGACTTTTCCGCATTGGGGGGACTTGTCCGTTTTTAGTCAGAGAGATATCGGACTAGTCCGGTTGATATCGGACTAGTCCACGCGTGTTGATTTTTGTGCAGTGACTATAATATTTTTCACTTGAGCTCTTAGGGTGTGTTTATCCAACACACAACTTACACAATAGACATATTCTTTTCAAGTCTTGAGCTCTTTTCCTTTTGGATCCTCATTCTCCTTTCTTTTTGTGATTTCCTTATAATCTCTTTAAAACATGTGCTCATCTCAACAATTTTGTTAGGATCTCATTGGTTTGTCATTAATTAACCAAAACCCACAAGGGATGCCTAGATGCACTTTCAATCTCCTCCTTTTTGGTTATTCATGACAACCAATTGAGATTACACAAATATTATGAAAAATTCAGATTTTCATAAAGTGTGCACATATGAATTTTGAGCAAAATAGTCAATGTAGAAGTAATACATATGTGCACTCTTCATGGCGGGATGCAAGTGTGTAAGTAATAATATTGATGATGAGATAAGGAGCATAATCATAACATCATCAAGGATAACAAGCACACAACAGTTTTAAAGCATAAACCATTTATCATAGTATGACATAATCACCATTTCACAAAACATGTCCAAAAGCAAGATGAGTGCATAATTTAGGTTTTACAAGATTAAAAGCATGACAGAGTAACAACAAAACACAAAATAGGAACATAACTCTCTCTATCAAACTAATGCTACGGCCTAAGACTCCCCCTCAATCTCCCCCCCTTTGGCATCAAGGCACCAAAAAGGAAGAGAAGGAGGGATCTACTCGTCGTTGCCGCCTTCATCCGCGATGTTGGTACTTTCTTCATTAGGCTAAGAAGGAGGATGAGAAAACCCACTTGTTGTTCCCCTAGTCCAATATAGGAAAGCTTGAAAGGAGAGAGAGATGGAAGCTCCGAAAAGTCAGAGTCCAGTTTTTGGCATATTGCTTTGACATTGTCCTTCATGTATCTCATTTGCTCTTTTCTTGCCTTGTTCATCTTATGAACCTTCACCTCAGTTTTGCGGCAAGAACCAAATATAACAGCCAAGTATTTCATAATCCCACTAGCAGACCCTCCGCGGACTAGTCTGCAATGTGCGGACTAGTCCGGGGTGACCAAAGACTAGTCCGTGGTCACCTGGACAGAAAATAATATAGACCCTTCGTATATATTCGAGGGTGCCTAAAAATAATTAGGAGACAAAAACACACAAATATTCTTGATGAATATGATCAGTAAACATACAATAATCAAGATATGACCATAATTCATCAAGATCAAATAATTAACATAGTTTTTTGGAAGAAAATAGAGAAAGATGATTTTTCAACACAATCAACTTGATTTTGAAGATGGCATACAGATATGCAAGTTCTCAGGCCACGTTCTGAGTATCGGGGATATTTAGTTCATTTCGGAGCTCACAAAAGTGTTTTTCATCAAGTGGCTTGGTGAAGATATCAGCTAGTTGTTTCTCTGTTTTGACATGGGAAATGACCATGTCTCCTTTCATTGAATGATCTCTCAAAAATGTTGTTGGATATCAATGTGCTTGGTTCTAGAGTGCTCAACAGGGTTATGTGCAATTTTAGTGGCACTCTCCTTATCACAAAGGAGCGGAATACGATTCATATTGTAACCGTAGTCCCTTAGAGTTTGTCGCATCCAAAAAAGTTGTGTACAACAATTCCCGACTGCAACATACTCTACTTCGGCAGTGGACAAGGCAATGGAGTTTTGTTTCTTGGAGGACCAAGAAACGAGAGACCTACCCAGAAATTGGCAAGTATCGGAGTTGCTTTTTATATCTACCTTGCATCCGGCATAATCTGCATCGGAGTATCCAATGAGATTGAACTTTGAACCTTTAATACCAAAGGCCTACGTTGGGTGTATGAACTGAATATCACAAGATCCTTTTTACGGTTGTCAAATGACATTCCTTAGGATTGGCTTGAAAGCTTGCACACATACATACACTCAACATGATATCAGGCCTAGATGCACGTAAATAAAGTAGAGAGCCAATCATGGAACGGTATACCTTTTGATCCTCGTTAGGTCCTTCTTCATTGAGGTCTAAGTGTCCATTTGTCGCCATCGAAGTCTCTATGGGCTTCCCATTGTCCATGCTAGATTTTTTGAGAATGTCTTGGGTGTACATTGTTTGGCTTATGAACGTTCCTTCCTTTAGTTGTTTCACTTAGAATCCCAAAAAGTATCTCAGCTCTCCCATCATGGACATCTCAAATCTATTTGTCATGATTTTACTAAATTCTTGAGCAAAAGATTTGTTAGTTGAACCAAATATTATATCATCAACATAAATTTGACAAATTAATAGATCATCATCAAAGTTCTTGGTAAAAAAAGTGTAATCATCTTTACAAATTTTGAAGCCATTTTCAACTAGAAAATCTTTAAGTCACTCATACCAAGCTCTAGGAGCATGTTTGAGGCTATAAAGAGCCTTATGTAGTTTGAATACATGGTCGGGGTACTCTTGATTCTTAAACCCAGGGGGTTGCTCCACGTACACCTCCTCCTTGATCTGTCCGTTGAGGAAGGAGCTTTTGACGTCCATTTGATATAGCTTGAAATCATGGTGAGTAGCATATGCAAATAACATATGTATTGATTCAAGCCTAGCCACACGAGCAAAAGTCACGTCAAAATCCAAACCTTCAACTTGTGAGTAACCTTTGGCCACAAGTTGTGCCTTGTTCCATGTCCCCACTCTGTGTTCATCTTGTTTGATGCAAAAGACCCATTTCGTGCCGACGACGTTGGACTTGGCTGTTTCAACGAGTTCCCATACTTCGTTTCTCTTGAAGTTGTTCAATTCTACTTGCATCGCCATCATCTAGTCGGGATCTCTAAATGCATCTTCAACCCTATATGGTTCCAAAGAGGATACAAAAGAATAGTATTCACAGAAATGAGCTATACGAGATCGAGTTGTCACCACCTTTTGGATGTCACCGATTATCTTGTCGACGGGGTGATCTCTTTATATGCTTTGGTGCACTCTTGGATGTGGCACTTGTGGTGTTGAATCATCATTATCATCATCTTCTTCGTCTCCCCGTGGGAAGTTGTCCTCATTGCTGTCTTGATATCCTTGAGGTTTATCTTGTGTGGAAGCTCCCCCTAGATAATTTTCCTCCGTTTGTGGTTCATCTTCTTCATTCGGATGTTGAGGTGGTGCTTGTGGTCGAATATCGCCAGGAGCCATTCTTATCAATCCTTGACATGGAGCTTCTTCTTGATCTATCACACACTGGTCAACTAGCTCTACTTGGGAGCCCATAGTTTGATCGAACACTACGTCACATGCTAATTCAACAAGTCCAGAGGCTTTGTTGAAGATACGATAAGCATAGGAGTTCGAATCATAGCCAAGTAAGAAACCTTCATCGGACATCAAAGCGAACTTTGAAGCCCTAGGCTTCTTGTTGAGAATATAACATTTTGAACCAAAAACTCGAAAGTATGAAATGTTTGCCTTGTTACGAATGATCTATCACATATAGAAATACCCTATCCTATCCATTTTGAAACCTTGGTTCAACTCCTTGAATACCGGATCCAAGATGTTCCATCTTTGCATTTATTGCGATTCTTTCTCAACTATTATTCGAATTGGAACAGTCTTATTACTTCAATGAAATCCATTTTTCTTTTTTCAAAAGAAAATGAAAGACTATCTTGATTCCTATATAACTCTTATGTCTCAGAATATGAATTTTTCATGTTGTTTCTAGTAGTTCATATGATGTTTCATGAGTAGACGATGAAGATATAGTTGGTTTACGACGTGACAAGCGGTGTTATCCGCTTCAGCCCAAAACCGGTCCAAATTCTTGTATTCATCGAGCATTGTCCTCGCCATCTCAATGAGTGTTCGGTTCTTCCTTTCAGCTACTCTGTTTTGCTGAGGAAAATATGGTGCTGAAAATTCATGCTTTATTCCTTCCTCATCTAGATACTTCTCAACTTGAGTATTCTTGAATTCTGTCCCATTGTCACTTAGTATGTTCTTTATCTTCAATGATAATTCATTTTAAGCTCGCCTGAGAAACTTCTTGAGTGTTCATTGAGTTTCTGACATATCATGCAAAAAGAAAACCCACATGAAGCATGAAATATCATTGACAATGACTAAACCATATTTATTACCGCCGATGCTTATGTAAGCAATTGGACCAAATAGGTCCATGTGAAGGAGCTCGAGCGGTCTTGTTGTAGTCATGACATTCTTCGTGGGACGAGGTACTCTTACTTGCTTCCCAACTTGGCACGCTCTACAATGCCTGTCTTTCGCAAAAACAACATCCTTTAAACCTCAGATGTGATCGCCTTTTAGAAGTTTTGTAGATTCCACATACTAACATGTGCCAGTCGTGTATGCCACAACCAACCCATGTTAGTTTTTGCAATCAAGCATGTGTCAAGTTCAGTTTTATCATTGTTGAATTCAACTAGATAAAGTTTTCCCTTTAACACACCCTTGAATGCAATGGAGTTATCACTCCTTCTAGAGACGGTCACATCATCATTAGTGAATAAACAATTATAACCTTTGTCACATAATTTAGATATGGACAAGTGGTTATAATCTAAGGAGGCAACATGTAAACATGAGAAAGTGTATGCTATGATGAAATTGCAATTTTACCGGTACCTAGCAGCCTTCCTTGACTATTATCACCAAAATAGATGGCTTTGCTTGAGTCTTCATTTTGTTCATATTCCACGAACATTCTTCTATCTCCGGTCATGTGATTTGTGCATCCACTATCTAACACCGATTTTGCTCCGCCGGATGAATAAGCTAGCAAAAAGAAATTATGCTTTGGTTTTAGGTACCCAAGCTTGCTTGGATCCTTTGAGGTTAGTCAAAAGTGATTTGGGCACCCACACATGAGAATTTGTGTTCTCATGGCGTGGCCCAACATACTTAGCATAAGCTTTTCCATAACAATTTTTCATGAGCACATATGAAGCATCAAAGGTTCTAAACAGGATTTGTTGTCCATAGGATTTCACATTGTTCAAGTTATCATGTTTTCCAACTTGGGAAGAGTTTCCCTTGACAAAAACAATGTGATCCTTGTTATTCTTTTGGTTTCTAGCATTTTTCTTTTCACCATAAGAATAACCAATGCCATAGTTAACATTAGGAGGTTTTGTGACCAAGTATGCACTGCGTCCATACTAGATCTTCTCCTTGTCGAATATGCCACTTTTGGAGGGATGCTTGTCTTTTGTCAAATTTGACTTTTCCTTTAACATGGTGTTGTTTTTAGCACATTCACAAGTAGTGACAGTTTCAGATTTTATATGTTGAGAAGGTGATATTGAAGAGGATGAAGAACCACTTTGCTTGAGTGACTCAACTTGTGTCTCAAGGATCTTGTTAACTTTGTTTAAGTTAGAATGTTCATCCTTGATAGTCACGTTTGAGTCTTTTAACTTCAAGCAAGCTTCCTTGCTTGAAGCTAACTCAAGTTCTAGTGATTTACTTTGCTCCTTTTCAAGCTCAAGGAGCTTTTCAATCTGAAGATATTCCTCCTCTTGTAGAATGATCATATCTTCTTGGCGATCGACTAGGTCCTCCTTATCAACAAGCTTATCCTAGAAGCAGTCTTTTTATCTAACCCGGTAAGCATATATTCATCACCACTAGAATTATCCATATCACTAGTAAAAGAAAGTGAGGAGGAAGATTTAGATGTGACCTTTCTTTTTCCTTCCTTGTCATTAGACATGTGTGGTCGGTGTCCTTGCTTGCGCCCATGGTTGGAAAAAGAGTGGATTTCTTGGTAGGCTTCTTGACGGCTATAGTGGCAATCTCCTCTTCTTCTTCAGATTAGGACTCATCATTGGAGTGCCACTCCTTCCCCGGATGTGCTTGGCCATATTGCTTCTTCTTCTTCAATACCTTCTTTTGTTGAGGCTTGTTGTCTTTATTCTTCCTCTTGTTGTCTTCATGTGGACAGTCAACTATGAAGTGATCATACTCTCCACAATTATAGCATGCACGTCTCATCTTGGGTCTTGGTTTGTTCCTATGTCTTCCTTCATTTCAGTTACCACCCTTTCTTCTTCTCATCATTTTCTTGAACTTCTTCATGAACAAGATCATGTCTTCTTCATTGACATCACTGCTTTCATCATCCTCATCATCTTCTTCATGAGCTTTCTCGAGCTTCTTTTGATGTCGGCTAGTAGGTTGATTTTAGACCAACCCCTTTCTTCTTTGCCGAGGTAAGATCGGCAAGTTCCTTGACATGCTTGGCTTCCTTCTCCATCTTTTCAAAGTTGATGATCTTGCCAAGAAGTCCGTCTAGGGTCATTTTTTGATACCCTGAACTTTCTCAAATCATAGAGCAAAGCGTCAAGTTCCGGGGCATGAATGCCCTAAGAATCAGTTTCACAACTTCATGATCTGTCCACTTCTTCCTACCATAAGCTCGAATTTTGTTGATGAGAGACTTCAGTCAATTGTACATATCTTGGGTTATTCACCTTCTTCTATATCAAATCTTCCTAGTTCACCTTCAATCATCTCAATTTTAGCTTCACGCACATGACGATCACCTTCATGTGCGGTTTTGAGAGTATCCCAGATTTCCTTGCAATCTCAAGTCCATCCACCTTGGTGAACTCGTCTCGGCTCAATGATGATGTAATTACAGCTGCGGCTTGAGCATTTCGATGAATATCTTGCTCTTGGCTTGGAGTTATCTCTTCATCATCATCTGGAATATCTATCCCTGTACACACTATATGCCAGATAAGTGGGTTAAGAGATATAAGGTGCATTTTCATATTTTGTCTCCGCATTGTATAGTCGTTTCCATCAAATTAAGGTGCTTTTCCTAAAGGAATTGACATGTAATGAAAATTATTAGAATTTAAAGGCTCATAGGTAAAAGGATATCAGGAGTAGTATGTGTGACTACTCCCCTTTCTCTTCTCATCTTCAATCTTCTTCCCTTTTGGGGAGAGTGCCTTCTTGCGAATAAGAGCTTTGAGTTGAAGCATCTCCTCATCATCATCCTCACAGTCTTGAATGGCATTTAGGAGTTTCTCTAACTTTTGGTTCTTTTCATCATCACCCTTTTCATTATTGAAGAGTTTGGCTCTGATAACAATTGAATGTAGCCTAGAGTGGGTGAATAGGCTTTTTGAATCTTTGTCAATCCCTGAAACACTTAACAGATTGATCAAATACAGGGAGGTCGGACTAGTCCGGTATTGTACGGACTAGTCCGGTGTATGTGGACTTGAGAGATTAAGATTGATCGTTAATTTAACTTCTAGTAGTCTATGCAGCGGAAAGCAATTGACAATTTAAATGTATTATAACGATGAAGCAAGATATTGCAATGATCAACTCTGATCCAATACTTCGTGTGAGTCATACAGGACTATGCAAACCCTAGATTATGATAAATGATAAAATAAGAACACACAAGACAAGGTTATATCCCGAGGTTGAATTCCACAGAGGAATTTAAATAAACATTGAGGAGTACACGCAGGACCGTATCTTCACTAACCCTTCCCTTATTGAATCGCCACGGTGGCTGATTCTCAACTAGTAATCACATAGGGGCAAATAACTTGTTCAAGGGGCCTTCTCAGAAGTTGAGGGCTCCCAAGAATTACAGTGATGAATACCACAAAACAAACTCAAAATATATACAATAAACAATGAGAGTGTGGGAGAGAAACCTAAGTGTTGATGGATACCGGACTGCTCCGTTAAGGTGCGGACTAGTCCGATCTGGGCACAAAAACTTTTCGGACTAGTCGGTGTGGTGAACATTGTGTAGAAATGAGGACAAGTCTTCATTTGGAGGGATTTGTGCGATTTTAGTCAGAGATTTTTTGGACTAGTCCGGTGGATATCGTACTTGTCCGGTGTTGTGAAAAATTGTAAGGCTAAGGACAAGTCTGCACTTGGAGGACTTGTCCGATTTTAGTCAGAGGATTATTGGACAAGTCTGGTTGATATCGTACTAGTCCGGTGTTATGAGAATATAAAGTGCTGCAGACTAGTTCGCACTGGGGGACTTGTCCATTTTTAGTCAAAGAGATATCAGACTAGTCCGGTCGATATCGGACTTGTCCGCGCGTGATGATTTTTGTGCAGTGAGTGCAATCTGTTTCACTTGAGCTCTTAGGGTGTGTTTCTCCAACACACTCCTTACCAAAGAAACTTAATCTTTTCAAGTCTCGAGCTCTTTTCATTTTGGATCCTCATTCTCATTTCTTTTTGTGATTTCCTTCTAATCTATTTAAAACATGTGCTCATGTCAACAATTTCGTTAGGATCTCATCTGTTGGTAATTAAGCAACCAAAACCAACAAGGGATGCCTAAATGCACTTGCACTTCTTCTCGGGAAATGCACCACATTTGAATGCCATTGGCGCCACATCGGTAGAGATATCCTTCTACCAACGTGTATCTTATAGCCAATCTGACAATTCGCTCATCGGATACACTGTTTTCAGGAAGGATGTTGTCTTTCAAGCAGTTCGGGACCTCTGAGATCCATGCATCAGAACTGACTTGAGCTTCTGGATCTTGCGCGCTTGGTTGCTCGGCTTCCTATAGCGCCTACGATCCTTGGTGGGCACCATGGTAACAGGGCCACCGGGACCGCCAGCTTCAGGGTGTTGGTTTCGCCCCCATCACTCAGTTTGGCAGGCTGAGTGGAAGTTGCTAGTAATCACCTGACAAAAACTCATTCGAGTGCCTGAGCTCCGGTTGAAGCTTTTGTCGAGAGGTCGGTTGCTTCAGCGTTGTTGAGACGATGTTGACGTTTGTTATGTCATAGATAAAAATCCTCAAGCGCACGAAAACTATTGTGTAGCACTTCCCCTTAAGAGTGTTCCCTAGGGTATCGAATCCAAGGAACGTATGTGCTAATCTTATGAACTAATTAACCCAAGGACATAAAGGTATTTTGTAGGCAAAGAAGAGAGAGAAATTCAAAGTATGATTCTAATTCAAAGGAATTTGCGGTAGCTACATGTTTCGGGCACGGGTTCACCCCTAGCAAAACTAGGACGAGTCCCGCCAAGAGCCTATTGCATATCCGAACATGAAGGATTACTAAGGACAGATAGGGATGCCACCACCTACTGCCTACCTCTTCAATCTGTGGGTCTACGAGATATTCACTGGTGATTTCTAACCTAAGCACCACACATACGTTCTAAATCACAACTCTAGTTGTTTTGAAAACTAAGCTACAACTAGAGCCTCTAATAAATTAAAGCAATGAACCCACAAGTAACTACTTGTGCAAACTACTATGAATTGAGAATCAAACTTGAATTGAATTCACAAAGGGCTTACTTGATTTGCATAACACCTTTGTAGGGGTACAAGTGTAGAAGAGGGATGTGACAAGCCGAAGCCTCCTTCTCGTAAATTCTTCACCACACTTTCCTTATACTTGGTAGCCTCTTGGACTACTCTAAACCTTAGGAGTGGTATTCTAATCTCAACTCTTGATTTTTGTGTGAAGTGAGGTGTGAGGTTCTATTTATGGGGGGGGAGAAGGGTCAGTTCCCGCCACCAAATGCATGCGAATCAATCTTCATCGTGATGAGGGCACCACAGGGACTCGACGCGTGGAAGCTGACTGAGTTTGGCGCCAGGAAGGGGTCGGCCGAACCCCCTAGTCGGCTGGACTGAAAGTTGGACCAATTCCAGTGTGCTTCCTCGTGGTGACTTCCAGGTGGGTCCTATTGACTGATATGGGTGCTACACCGTTGGATGGCCTCAGATACTTCTGTTTGTGGGCCATTTGATCCATGTGATGACACGTGGTGTTGCCTGATTTGTCGAAGTACAATTTTTTGGATTACTCCCTGCATGTCTTGATATTTTGGTTCTAAATTCACCTGCATACAAATAAACACTAACACTTGTGGAACTGATTAGTTTTTAACCCTACCACTATGTTGTGTTTCTCTTTTGTGCACATTATGAGGTGAATTGACGGTCTAAATATGGCACTTAAGCACCATCAACAAACTCCTCCACACTTAGTCCTTTGCTCCTCCTCGAGTTAAGGCAAGGAAAAGAACTAAGGTGTTGTCATAAATTTCCTTATAAGTTAGAAAAAGATAATACTAGATATTTTAACTCATACCTCAACTTATGAATTCCCTTTGTGTGGCTACCACATCATTCTTGGGTGTTTGAAGAGTGCAATGGTTCAAATGTAGTTCTCTTGGATCTTCCCCTGCTGAAATGATCTGACAATTTGCTATATTTGGAAAGTCAAAGAAACAATTGCACTATATCTCATTTGGAATCTCTCAAGTCTCTCAAAGTGTTCTGATCCTCACATTGGCATGTCGTGCTAATTTTGTCCCTATACTGAATATGGCTATATCTGGAGCTTGGTAGGGACAAACGTGGCACACATTGCAATTCATATATTACTAAGTCAAAAACTTGATCCTCTAAGAGACTTATGCAACAAGCAAATTGACAAATAAAATCCTTGTGCACATGAACGGAATGGATAATGTGGACTCCATGTGTTTCTCTCTTTAAGGATGAAAATGGCTACTTTCTTTTATTCTTTTCTGTTTTTTTGGCATACTTCCTCTTTTTTGAAGAGTAGATGCTTTTCTCTCTTTTTTCATAGCCATGTCTTCTATCTTTTTATTTTTTCTAGAGAGACATGATAACCACAATTGTATGGATTTTCTTTATTGGATGAATGAATGTTGGATGCAAACTCTCAATGTGAGATATTTTGCACGAATAGGGTGCCCAATAATTTCTAAGTCAAAAGTTCATGCATGTCACTCAATTGGGTCACGAGTTTGACAAAGTTCAATGAAAAACAAAGTGGCATATGCAAGTGGTTTTCAAGAATCTGTGTCATATGACCTTTGTGGGTATTTAAATTTCGAATGAGAGAATAAGGCAAAGTTCAACACTCCAAATTTTTGCAAACATCAAAATCAATTTCAAGCAAAGAGATATCTCCTCGAGTAACTCATTTACCAAATTACACTAGTCAAATACTTAGATGACGTGTTTTTCCTACATTGCTTGTGAAATCATAAACAAGGCAATAAATCGAAATATAAAGTGTTCAAATTTTCAGCTCAAGCAAATTTCGACTACCATGTTTTAAATTTGAAATTGTTTGAGTTGAATTGCTTTCAAATATTCAGTATTAAATACTAAATCAAATAAAACAGTAACGTAGCATGAATATTTAGGTAAGAGATCCAAACCGAATTTGTGAAGTGAAACAAAGCTGTATGGGGCCCACACCAGGTTGGCCGACCAGGGGGTTCGGCCGACCAGGGGGTTCGGCCGACCCCCTTCCAGCCTCTCTGTTGCCCCGTTTCGACGTGTTGGGTCGTATGTTCCGTTGCAACGTGTTTCGGGATGCAACGATAATTGTGTACGTCGGGATTCCACGATTCGGGGTGCCTCCCCAACACTTGTTCCCTAGACTCTTTATTTGACAAAAATAAACTAAAGATGGAACTTTACCGGGTTAGATGAACCTGGAAGTTTGCTTAATTGAATTCAAAATATTGGAGATGCTTACATTATTCAATCTAAACTTAAGAAATGAAAATTTGGAATAAAACTAAACCTAAACTAGTAAGCATCCTATGCTACATGGGCCCCTTAGATGAATACTTTGATGGCCCATTAGTTGGACAGGAGGGATAGGAGATGGATGTTTTCTGGATGGTGCAAGGTTCCCTTCGCTGTTCCCATCAATAAATAAGATGGGAAAGTACGATAGCATTGAGAGTCTTGTTGGGATACGTCGGGAAAGTCCGCACGAGAAAATAGAAAGCCTACGGCACAAGGGAGAGGTCGACCGACCCTAGGCTTCGACCGAACCCTTCCTAGCTTCGTTCGGGCTTGGTTTCCATGGGTTGGCTTAATGGGCCCATGGATGATTAATTGGATGGGCCCATTAATTGAACTCGGAGAACTAAGACAGAATTTAAAGAAACAACATGAAAATCAATAAGATTTGTCAAGTCAATTTCTTTTTCTACCTCCTCCTCTTGAGATTCTACCTTGCTTGGAATCAATATTCTTGCATGGCAAGGCTTCTACCCATTTGGCACATAATCTACGAACACCAGAATGTACACGCAAACATAGGGTCTAGGGAAAAGTCCCATGAAATCAATACCCCACCAAACAAATAATTCCACTTGGAGATTATTTGTTAGGGGCATTACATTGCAAGTTGAGATTTCTGCATGCTTTTGGCATTTCCAACATCTACGAATGAATTCATTTGTGTCTTCATACATAGAAGGCCAATAGAATCCACTTTGCCAGATCTTTGCCTGGGTACGATAAACACTGTAATGGCCACCATAGGGGCTAGCATGGAATTTTTCGATAATTGTGACACCCGGTTCCGGAAATGAACCAAGCGTAATGCATATGTGTGCCAAGGATGTTTATCACACATACACAAGTCATTCACAAATAATAAACAGATATAACCATGTCTTGAATAATAGTACATTAATAATAGTACCTTATTACAATCCAAATAGTCTGGAATACAAGCTGTAAAAAAATTGCAGCGGAAAAACTAAACACTAATGACTTCAACTCCATTGGCAAGCTTTACGGTAACACGCACGCCTAGAACTCCTCAAAGACCTCCTGATACTCCTCATTGACTCTCGCGTCTAGATTTGCTGGGGAATAGCAAGGGTGAGCCCATGTTGTAATCATCAAGTGTGGGAAAGTATGACATGTAGCTTTAACAAGGAATGATAGTGAATAGTCGCTAGTTGCGTAAAAGTACATTCAAAACAGTTGAAAATGCAATATTATGATCATTAAGTGTGGTCCTTCCCAAGTAACCCATATAACATCAATTTCAGCTTAAATAACCAATACCAGCAATAATAAAGTATTTACAACTCATAACTGCTAATGTGTCTCAAATTCATCAATTCCATATACCAATGCCAATTAATAGACCAAAACCAATTCCCAATTCAATTCCAACCATTAAACCATGTTCAAAGTTCATATTCTAATCATGTGAGGGTCCATGATGCTCATGATCGCGAGCACGGCTATCATGATAGTTTTAGACACACTCCGTTGAGATTGTACCACTTTACCCATAAGTTCATGATTTCATTACGTTTCGACGACTAAGAAATCTCAATTGTGCCGTCTCGCACCTCCGTAGGTGTGTGGCCAAGAGATCACAAAATAGCCTTTACAAAGTTATTACTAGAATATTTAGACCCGACTGAGGTTTCACCGATGGTGATGTCTCCAACTGAGCACATCATATAAAGAACCCCTTCTTGAGCCATCCAGATCCCAGGGTAGTCCCACCATCAACTACGAACCCATCCGACTACCCCTTCCCGAGCCTTCTTAATGGTCCAAATAGTTTTGACAATACACTAATTAGTCAGCTAAGCCGCACCCATACTTGGCCTTGTGGTGGCACTTTAAATTATGGATGGTCGCTCCACGAACCGGTCCTTAGATATAAAGCAAGCAAAACCGCCAAAATAGTCCAACCCAATCCACATAACCGACTTGCTTAGATCCCTAGGCACCATGTTGCTAAATGGGCGTTAATATCAATTCTCATGAATCATGTGTTCAATAGTTCAAAATTAAGCCATATGATTGTTCCCCAAACCCAATTGAGTAATACGAAGAAAAAAGTGTAAAATACCCTTTCGGACTCTCTACATAGTGTGCAAGCGGCAAGGGTGGTCATACAAAACTAGTAAACTCCTACAATTGGGTTTTCCCATCAATTTGACACAAGAATGCAATTTTGCAAACAAAACATTTAAAACAGGATCAATATGGTCATGGAAACCTGCCTTGATCCTGAGCTTGATTTGGATCGAAGGCTTCGGAACTCTGGTTCTGCAGGTCCTCGAAAGCACCCATCACCTTCTATTCTACGCGACAAACATGCAAAACACACACTACAATCAAATAATGCTCATATAGTACTCAATATGCTATGATATGCATGATTAATGCAATTGTGAGATAAATCTTGTTAATGAGTTGCTATTAATGTTTACTAACTAGTTATAAAGTTTTTAATAAGTTTGAATAGGTTGCGAGTTGATTTGAGTCAATTTGGAACTAATTCAGCCCAATTCAGATTCATAGGCCGGACAAGTCCGGTGTCAGGGACCGGACTAGTCTGCCCTAGACAGAACTGCAATTTTAGGGTTTCTCTGATCAGCAAGAATTGGGGTTGACTTGACCTATAAAATTTGATGTAGAGGGTGTACCACATGTTTAGAGATCCAAAGAACAATAATTGGGTGCAACACTTGGATCTTGATGATGAGGGCTTGATGAAGATGAGTTGATGAAGATTTTGGATGAAGAACATCAATTGTCGAAGAATCGATGAAGATTGATCTTGATTGGCCCTTCTTCATGTTTCTTTCTTACTCCTTGCTCCTTGACTTGATCTTTACGTCGGCAACAAGGTAAAAGTGGCATCAAGGGTTTTTCAATTGGGGTGGATATGTGAGGGCATTGGGTTTTTTATATGGAGATGGAGAGGTAGGGTTTTGAGGTGAATTCCATGTAGAATTCAGTGGGGGATGTGTAGGGGCTGAGGGGGGTCCACTTGGGCTCCTATGAGGTTGGACACGAAGTTCTTGAGGCCAATTAAGGCAATTACCCAATAACCAATCATGGAGAAATAACAGAATCCGAGTTGGTTTCTGTAGGCCGAACTAGTCCACAGTAGGGACCGAGCAAGTCTGCCCGGCAACAGGGAAGAAATCAGATGATTCCGACCAGACAAGTCTGCTCGGCAACAGAGAAGAAATTGGACAAGTCCGGTTGGCATGGCCGAACAAGTCAGGGGTGGCTAGAAAAACTGATCTGGACTGAAAACTCTAACAAGAACGGACTAGTCCGCTGGCAATCGGACAAGTCTGGGAAAACATTAGAGCCATCAACGGACCAGTCCGTGCAGTGTTCCACACAGGTCCGGGCTCTGAAGAAGACTGAATTTTCTGAAACAAAAAGGGAATACGAGACAAGTCCGGGGTTAAGACCGGACAAGTCCGCACCCGGACAGACTGAAATTTTTTGTTTTGTCCTAAATTAATTTTAATCTTGTTCCTTTTTACATGGCTCAATGTTAAACATGTACGAGGATGTAAGCAATGCATTATGCATGAATATGAAGGTGTTACAAACCTATCCCCCCATGAAATGAATCTCTCCCACGAGATTCGACGCGAAAGGAAAGAGATAGGAAAATTCCTTCTTGAGATCATCTTCTCACTCCCAAGTTGCTTCAAGTTCTGTATGATGCTTCCATTGCACTTTGCACCATTGAATCACCTTGTTCCTTGTGACCCTCTCCTTTGTTTCCAAAATTTTGACAGGTTGCTCAGTGTAGGTCAAATCTCCCTCAAGCTCTAACTCTTCCATCGGTACTTGCTCTTCCGGAACCCTCAACCACTTCTTGAGTTGAGAAACATGAACACATCATGAACATCCGAACGATGTGCTGACATCTCCAACTTATAAGCTACTTCTTCCCGTTTGTCCAAAATCTTGAATGGTCCAATATAGCGAGGTGTCAACTTGCATTTGACAATAAACCGCTTATGACCTCGCATAGGTGACACATTGAGGTATACAAAGTTTCCCACTTCAAAGGATAAGCTTTTCTGTCTATTATATGTGTAACCCTTTTGTCTTGACTGGCATCTCTTAAATTTTCACGGATGGTCTGAACTTGCTTTTCTGCATCTTGTATCACATCAGGTCCAAATACTTGAGTTTCCCCTATTTCATTCCAGAACAAGGGTGTTCTACACCTTTTCCCATATAATGATTAATATAGTGACATTTTTAAATTTTCTTGGTAACTATTGTTGTATGAGAATTCAGCATACGGCAGACTTTTGTCCCAACTTCCACCATACTTTAGCGCACAAGCTCTTAGCATGCCCTGCAATATCTGATGTGTTCTCTTAGTTTGTCCATCCGTTTGAGGGTGATATGCAGAACTAAAAGTCAATTGAGTTCTCATTGACTCATGCATCTTTTGCCACAACCTCGAAGTAAATTGAGAACCTGTGCCGGACACTATTTTCTTGGGCACTCTGTGTAAGCACACTATTCTTCCCATATACAATTCTGCCAACTTTGCTCCACTGTAGGTAGTCTTGACAGGAATGAAATGCGCTGATTTCATCAACTGATCCACAATAACCCATATCGAATCATATCCTGCTGAAGTGCGAGGCAAACCAACAATGAAATCCATAACAACTTCTTCCCACTTCCATTCTAGAATCTTCAATGGTTGTAATAATCCAGCTGGCCTTTGATGTTCAACCTTGACTCGTTGGCATACATCACATAGTGCAACATATTCTGTTATGTCCCTTTTCATACCATCCCACCACTAGCATGTCTTCTGGTCTTTGTACATTTTCGTACAATGGGGATGGATGTAGTGAAGTGAGTCATGTGCCTT
Source organism: Tuctoria greenei (assembly GCA_036927565.1). NCBI lineage: Eukaryota > Viridiplantae > Streptophyta > Magnoliopsida > Poales > Poaceae > Tuctoria > Tuctoria greenei. The sequence goes on along the minus strand of JAYESD010000001.1, from coordinate 42,500,751 downwards.
CTTTAATATCATTTATTGGGGATGATTTTCATTGGGCACAACAATCCGCTTTCCAAGCCAAAGAGTACCTTGGTCATCCTCGTCAAATCTGAATTCTCTCCCTTCTTGGGTCCTGTCTTTGATTTCCTGGATTTCCATATCCTTTGCTTGACCTTCCCGAATTTCCTGTTCCAAGGTCAGACTTAACTCCACTATTCCCATCTCATTCACAAATCCAAGGTTCAACCATTCAAACTCCTTGCATAGCTCGGATGGCAATTCTCGAACCGTGAGCTAGTGACTTGCTCCCTTTCGACTCAAAGCATCAGCTACTACATTGGCTTTTCCTGGATGATAGTTGTCCCACATCACAGTCCTTAATGAGTTCCAACCATCGCCGTAGCCTCAGATTCAGATCCGTTTGCCTGAATATGTTCCTAAGACTCTTATGATCTGTATAAATCTCACATCTATGGCCAAGAACGTAATGTCTCAAAATCTTCAACACAAGCACTACGGCTGCAAGATCAAGATCATGTATCGCTTCGTTCTTCTCATGTTTCTTCAACTGCCTGGATGCATAAGCCACTACTTGGCCTTCTTGCATCAATACACAACTAAGTCCTTGCCTTGAAGAATCACAGTAGATGTCAAACTCTTGCTTACGTTTGGCAATGTCAATAATGGTGCGATTGTCAATCTCTTATTTAATTCCTCAAAAATTGTCTTGACAGGCTTGAGTCCACATGCAAGGCTTCTCCTCCATTAACAGTTAAGTAATGGGCTTCACTATCTTGGAAAGGTCCTTGATGAACCGACGGTAATATCCAGCCATTCCATGAAAACTCCTGATTTCCTTCACATTCTGCAGCGGTTTCCATTTAAACACATCTCTAACCTTTCAAGGGTCAACTGACACTACTCCTCCAGAAATGAAATGGCCTAGGAATCATATCTCCCTCAACAAGAATGGGCACTTGTTGAACTTGGCATACAACTGGTGCTCTCGCAATTTCTTCAACGTCCAACCTTAAATGCTCTTTGTGCTCTTCTTCACTTTTCGATTAGATGTTGAAGGCTGCTATATACTAAGTTCACCCGTCAATATAACTCAAGTATGTGGAGGAAATATCATTTCTTGCACACATCACCTTTCTATTTAACCTATTTCCATTTGTCTTTGGAGAAAGTAGTGCATGCAGGAATTCCATGCAAAATTGAAGTGAAACAAGGGGATGGATCCTATAAAATATCATTCCAGCCAATCAAGCGATGCCACGTGGCACCACATGGATCAAATGGCCACCAAACACAAGTATCCAAGGCCATCCAATGATGTAGCACCCATATCAGTCAATGAGACCCACCTAGAAGTCACCCTGAGGAGGCACACCGAAAATGGTCAACATTTCTGTTCGGCCGACTAGGGTTTTGATCAAACCCTTCCTGGTGCCAAACTCAGTCAGCTTCCACGTGTCGACTCCCTATGGTTCCTTGGTCATGATGAAGACTGATTCGCGCGCCTTTGTGGTGGGAACCGACCCTTCTCCAAGCTATAAATAGGACCCCTCACCCGTCACTTCAACACACACCATTGGAGTATTCATCCTTTGTATCCACTACTCTCCACAGGTTTAGATGAGTATAGCCTGTAGAGAGGATAGCCTCTAGTCCATAGTCCAAGTAGGAGAAGAGTAGAAGGAGTCTCTTCCCAATTCCTAATTGGGAAAGGTATGACTCTTATATTCCTATTTGTACTTGTGATTTATTCTTAATAAAGATGTTATCTTTAGTCCTCCATTGTTCATATACTTGGATGAAGCATTTCTTGTTTGGTTGTGGATTCCATGTATGTGGTAGGAGTAGTATTTATTACTATGCTATACCATATCATCATAAACACTATAAACCTCCACTAATGTCTAAATAGCTATGACATGATTCTGTAAATATGGATTACTTATGCTATGAATTAACATTGGTTCAATGATGATTTAGTTCATTGCCTTAGGATGGCTTGTGCCTAGGCTTCTAAGGTAATTACTTAATATGCTAGCATGGTGCTAGGATAGAGAGTAGTGTTGAATGTCTCGTATGCCCACAGACTGAAGAGGTAGGTAGTAGATGGTGACAGTCCTATATGTCCTTTTTAATCCTCCATGTTAGGCTATGCCAAGGCTCTTGGTGGGAGTCGTCCTAGTGCTGCTAGTGGTAAACCCGTGCCCGATGTGTTAATCCACTTAGCATTAGAATTCATAGTTAACATGATCATTAGTAACAAACTTAGGCTATGTATATGTACATTAGAAGCATAGTAGGAGTATCTACCTAACTCTTAGCCTAGTTCCTCTATTACCTCATTTGTCCCCTTAGGATGAAATGCTCTTGTGTGTGTCACACTACCTCAATTACCCTTTATCCATCCTTGCAAGAACCCTACCTAGATACCCCTAGCCTCTCAATTTGATGATTATTTTGCTTCCATCTAGCCTTCCTTTGTGAAAATATAAATGACACCCTTTGGGAATACTCTTATACGGAAAATGCTACATCATTAGTTTTTGTGCGCTTGAGTATTTACATGTGTAATCTAAAATCTATTAACAAGAATTTTTGGCGCCACTGCTAGAGATGAATAGCTAGTAGTCCATAGGAACAATCAACAATCATTTCTGTCACCGTTGCCGGGGATGATTTGTTAGTGTTCCTTAGGAAATATCAACAAGCATTTCTGACGCAATTGCAGGGGAAGGCAGCCGAAGTATTGCATGATTGAGTGAATAGGATAATACCTTGGTAGGTTTTACTAGGATAACCCTTCTTTGTTTTCTCATTTTGATGTGAAAACAGGGTGGTGTATGTCTGGTTTTGGCTTGCTGGAAAACATTGTTGAAGATACCAAATCCCTTCTAAGAGATCAACTTCGTGTCGTTACACCTCAGAAGCTTCGAGCGGCAAAGCAAGCCAGCGCAACTGCACCAACAACAGAAACGCTAATGGCCCAGAACACCCTTCGTGAGTTTTCAGCTCCCTCTGCTAACACGGGAGATGTGAACTTAGAAATCAAGACTGTCTTGATCACTATGGTGCAAGCCAACCCATTTTGTGGGAAGGCTAACGAGGATGCATGTGCTCACCCGCAACAGTTCCTTGAGATCTACAACACTTTTGAGATCAAGGATGTATCTCCCAATGTTGTCCATCTTAGGCTGTTCCTGTTCTCTCTACTTGGGAGAGTGAAACAGTGGTTCTATGTGAACTGAAGTGTTGTAGATACTTGGGAGAAGTGTTCTACGACATTCCTCGCCATGTTTTTCCCGTTGGGCAAGACCAATGCCTTACGTGGAAGAATTTCAAGCTTCTAGCAACATGTCAAGGAATCTATTCCCGAGGCTTGAGAAAGGCTTCAGGAGTATATCCTAGCCTGTCCCCACCATGGGATGGATGATTGGCTAATTATCCAAAACTTCTACAACGGGCTGATCCCTTCCGCCCGTGACCATGTTGATGCTGCTGTTGGAGGAGCCTTCTTCTCATTAATGGTACCCAAAGCTAAAGATTTGATTAAGAAGATGGTGTCAAACATGGGTTGGAGCGACGAGCGTCTCCACACCCTCCAGCGAGGCAAGCACACCTTGAAGGAGGTGGACATGATGTAACACCCTCATTTTCATGCATCATGCCTTGCATCCATCGTTAAACATGTCTAACATTAATCCACATAAAAAGGAACAAGTTTAAAATGAATTAGAAACAAAACCTCACTTAAGAATTCTAGAAAGTGCAGACTAGTCCGTTTTTGGTGCGTACTAGTCCGATTTCTCTTGGACCTCGTTCAGACTTGTCCGTTTTTCCTGCGGACTAATCTGTTTTTGCCTCTGGACACTTTCGGACCTGTCCGGTCTTGTGCAGAATAGTTCGGTGTTCCGATTCCTTAGAAATTTCACTATGTCCCTGGACTTGTCCGGACTAGTCCGGTATTCCAGCGGACTTGTCTGTTTTCCTCTCTGACTAAAGTCGGATTTGTCTGATTTTAGGCCAGACTTGTCTGTTTTTCCCTTTTGGATAAGTTTGGACTAGTCCGATGTCTAGTCCGGACTTTTCTGATTTCTCTCTATCCAACTTCGGACTAGTCCGGCCCCTTTTCGGACTTGTTCGATAATTCGTGACTCCAAATTGATCTTTTGTTTTACGACTTGTTTCTTGGGTTTTATGTTAAGTGGGCCTAGGGACATCACGCCAAATCTTTTAGAGCCCACGTGGGACTCTAAACCGACCTCTACTCATCTCAAACTCGAAATCCATCTAATCCTAGCCTTCACCTCTATATAAACAACCCCACCCTTGGCTTGACATCTATTTGCCACATTTCCACCACCCCCAAACCCTTGTTCGTGGAGAGCCACCATCAAGAAGGGAGGAGGAGATCCCAAGCAAGAGGAAGAAGAGGAGGAAACAAAAGGGGATCAAGATCTCCATCAAGTTTTGTTCTTCATCACCAAATCATCTCCAAGTTCATCAGCAACCCAAGATCATCAAGATCCAAGTGTTGTCTCCAAGTTTATTAACTCATTGGAGTTCTAAACAACTGGTATACCTTCTATTCTCCTTTCCTTACGTGAATTCAACCCCTAATCTCCAAATTCACGTCGATATAGAAAACCCTGGTTCGCTAGTTCTGCGAAGTGCGGACTTGTACGATCCCCAGCGGACTAGTTCGATTTTCCTAGTTAATTTCTGTTGAATTAATTCTAAATTAGATCTTATCAACTTCAAACCTGTATAAACTTGTTAAAAGCTATTAAAACAAGTTATTGATCATTAAAAGCAACTCATTAACAAATTCTACCTTGCATTCGCATTATTCATTCATGTTATGTCATATTAAGTAACATTCGTGCACTTTTTGATTGTATTTCTTGTCTTGTATGTTTATTGTGCGGGTTAGACGGATTTGCGCTAGAGAGTGTCGTGGAGGATCTCCAGCACCAAGAGTTTAAAGGCTTTGACTCGAACTAATCCCAAGAGCAAGGCAACTGTCCTTGAAGCATATTGATCCTATTTTTAAAATAAATGTTTTGTTAGCAAAATTGCATGCCCGTGTCATATTGCTGGCAAACCCTATGATAGGAAGTTTACAATATTTGTTTAGCCACTCTTGTCACCTGGAATTTATGGTAGAGAGTCGGGATGGGCTTTTTACCCTTTTGCTTCACTTGATTAATTGGGATGGGAAAACAATGCTACACATTTAATTATGCATTTATGAGATTATGGTTAACATGAACTAGTTAATGTGATATGATAATGTGTGATCTAAGCAAGCTTGGTGTGTGGATGGGTTGGATGTCTTGCTTTAGATCTAAGGACCGGCTCATGCGAGAATAAGCAAGGACTACAGTGCCACCATGAGGCCAACAACGGGTGCGGCATAGCCGATTAATTAGGGCTTTGCCAGTGCTCTTTGGACCATTAAGGATGCTTAGGAAAGGGGTAGTCGGATTGGATTTGTTGATGATTGGTGGAACTACCCTAGGATCCGAATGGCTCAAGAGGGGGCCCTTGGTTGAAGATGTGCTGAGTTGGAGGCATCGCCACCGGTGAAACCTTAGTGGGGTCTAAATAGGCTAATAATACCTTTGTAAAGGCTATTTTGTGATCTCTTGGTCACACATCTTAGGAAGTGTGAGACGACATAATTGAGATTCTAGTCACTGAAAGGTGATGAAATCACAAACATGTTAGTAAAGTGGTACAACCTCTGCATAGTGTGTCTAAAAACTATCATGATAGCCGTGCTCCCGGTTATGAGCACCTGGACAACTTCAATGATTAGAGGGAATCTGGTATTGGGATGGTTTCATGGATGGCTATAGTTTGGTAATGGTTATGGTTAATGGCATGGTATTATGGTTTATGGTATTCATTATGGTTATTGGTAATGAGAAATCTTGAATATGGATGATGGTAATGAAATATGGACTGGTACTATGTTATTGATTATGGTTTATGATGGGTTTATTTCACATACATATACTATATTTCTTTCCAATTGTTTTAATGTACTTTTCAGCACTAAGCCATTATTATTGTCATCATTTGAATCAGCTACATGTGATACTTTCCACACTTGGTGAGTACGACATGTACTCACCCTTGCAATCCCCCCCCCCCCACAGTTGCAGGTCAAGATTGGGAATTTAATGAGGATAATGCGGAGTTCTAGGCCGTGTCTACCGCTAGCTTTGCATGTGGAGTGTTGGAGCTGCGCTCGTTTTGCCTAGCTATTTAGTTGCTTAATTAGTTTATTTCCGCTGCATTAGTTGAAACTTGTCATTAATATTCATTAGGGCTTGTTCGAGGATAATATGAATTGTGTAATAAAATTTGGTTAATTAATCTTGTTCTGTTGTAATTTTCTGTATACTCTTTTGTGAATGCACTCGTGTATGTGTGTTGAACATCTTGGGCACACATATGCGTTCACTTAGTTCATTTTCGGAACCGGGAGTCACAAATTGGTATCAGAGACACAGGTTGATCGTAGGACGCAACCTAGATAGAATGGACACTTTAGAGCACATAGGAGCAATCAGGAACCGATGTGTTTTTGTTTGGTGTGATGTTGCTATATATTGGTTGCTTGTGTGCTTAATAGAGGATTTTGGGATGCTTTAGCATTGCCATGTCCACCTAGGCTAGTATAGCTAGTTGCTTAGTTTCATATCCCTTGATGCATATAGTTGGCGACGTTTCTAAATTCTTATCTCTTGCTTTCTTTTAGATGGTGAGGACCCGCAACCAGAGGGATGGCTATGATGAGAAGGACAGCAATGGAGCACCTCAGAAGAACAATGGACAAGGACCTGCTCAGGGAGCTGTCAATATCGAGCAACTTTTGGCAATGCAAAACAAACTCATGCAGACCATGATACAGACTATGGGCAGCTGCAGGCTGGGAACAACATCAACAATCAGCCCCACATGCCTCCAGCGCCACCCCTGCCTCCTCATAACCGGTTGGGAGAATTTATGTGGACTAGGCCACCGACCTTTGCTCAAGCCGCTGACCCTATGGATGCTGATGATTGGCTCAAGCCTGTGGAGAAGAAGCTAGCTATTGTCCAATGCAGCGACCGGGAGAATGTCCTATTTGCTTCTCATCAACTAGTTGGAGCAGCCGTGGATTGGTGGGACTCTTTATGCAATTCTCATGAGAATCAGGAGAGGATTACCTGGGAAAAATTCAAGGAGAGATTCCATTCCCCTTATGTGTTGGAAGGCGTTATGATCCTGAAGAGGCATGAAATTGAGAATCTGAGGCAAGGAAGATCAAGTGCGGGTGAATATCTCAAAAAATTCACTCAACTCTCAAGATATGCATATGAGGATGTGAGCCGGGACATCCGGAAGCAATAATTGTTCATGAAGGGCTTGAACAACGAAATCCAAGTGCAATTGCTGAATTGTGACTATGCCAACTTCCAGAAGCTAGTGGACAAAGCAATTGTTGTGGAGAACAAGGTCTGTGAGATGGAGCAAGACAACAAGAGGAAGGCGCCATATCATAGATCGCAACAAGGAAGTAATGTGCGCCCTCGCTTTGCACCTTAAAATGCGCAATACTACAGTTCTTCTTTGTCTGCTCATTGCCATGGATTTGCACTACGCTCAACTCAGTTTGTGCAGCAGCGCCCTATCATGCAAGCACCTAGGCCTCCAATGCCTTTTGCACCTCGTGCCAACTTTCCTGGTGCAAATGTCCAAAATCAGAGTCGTCCCACTAATTCTGAGGGAGTAAAGAAGTGCAATACTTGTGGAGAAGTTGGACACTTTGCACATCAATGTCCTAAGTCAGGCCTTGGTCAAGGAAGCATTGCACCTAGGCAAACCGAAAACCCAATGGAGGAAGACCGCAAGGGAATTGTGGAAAGCTAAATTTCGCTCGTGGCAACGTGAACCATGTCTCTACAGAGGATGCTCAACAAGCGGATGACATGGTCATTGGTATGTTTTCTGCAAACTCCAACCCAACGACTATGTTATTTGATTCTGGAGCATTGCATTCATTCATTGCATCTAAATATGTTGCCAAGTATAGTTTGCCTATCTCTCATATGAAGTTTACTCTATTGGTTCAGTCTCCTGTAGGAAAGATGAAGACAAATATAGTATGTCCAAAAGTAAGCCTTAGAATAAGGGGGTAGATTTCTCCGCCAATCTCATTGTTTTATATTCTTAAGGATTGGACATTATACTTGGTATGGACTAGTTGAGGAAGCACAATGGAGTTACTGAGTGTGCCATGAAGACGGTGACGTTGACCAATGAAGAGGGGGTCACCATAGAATTCGAACCATCTCAAACCGCACCGAAGCAATTGGAGCTGAATCATATGGACGGTACCGCAATTGAGGAGATTCCGGTGGTGTGTGAATTTTTGGATGTTTTTCTGGATGAGTTGCCAGGTATGCCACCTGACCGAGACATTGAGTTCATTATTTATTTAATACCTGGAACTGCACCTATAGCTAAGAGGCTGTATAGGATGCCGCTTAAGGAATTAGCGGAGCTCAAGAAGCAAATTCAAGAGCAACTAGAGATGGGTTTCATTCATCCCAGCTCTTCACCTTGGGGAGTGCCCGTGCTGTTCGTGGACAGGAATGATGGGTTATAAAGGATGTGCGTGGATTACCGAGCTCTCAACAAGGTAATAATCAAGAACAAGTACACCTTGCCACGCATAGAAGACTTGTTGGATTAGATGAAGGGTGCTTGTGTGTTCTCCAAGATTGATTTGAGGTCAGGCTACTTTCAAATGAGGATTAGGCCGTCGGACATACCCAAGACAACCTTTAGGACACAATATGGATCTTATGAGTATACCGTGATGTCCTTTGGATTTACAAATGCACCTGCATACTTTATGTACCTCATGAATAAGGTCTTCATGGAGTACTTGGATAAGTTTTTTGTAGTGTTTATTGATAATATTATGATCTACTCGAAGGATGAGAGGGAACACGAGGAACACTTGAGGCTCACATTGCAAAAATTAGGGAGCACCAATTGTATGCCAAGTTTAGCAAGTGCTAGTTTTGGTTGAAAGAGGTATCGCTTTTGGGTCATATAATCTCGGGAGGAGGAGTATCGGTCGACCCCAGAAAGGTGAGAGACATGTTAAAATGGGAGCCGCTGCAAAAGGTCAAGGAAATAAGGAGTTTCCTTGGGATGGCTGGATATTACCGTAGATTCATCAAGGACTTTTCCAAGATAGCCAAGCCAATGACGGAATTACTAATGAAAGGGAAAGCTTTCCAAAGGACTCAAGCTCGTCAAGAAAGTTTTGAGGAGTTGAAGAAGAGGTTAATAACAACCCCAGATTTGGTATTGTTAGATGAGAGCATGAGTTTTGATATTTATTGCGACGCCTCAAGACAATGACTTGGATGCATGCTTATGCAGGAAGGTCAAGTGGTTGCCTACGCATCGAGACAATTGATGAAACATGAGCATAATTACCCAACACATGACTTGGAACTCGCAGCCGTGGTACACGCATTGAAAATTTGAATACACTACATCCTTGGACATAGGTGTGAAATTTATACGGATCATAAGAGTTTTAAGTATATTTTCACACAAACGGACTTGAATTTGAGGCAATGAAGATGGTTGGAGCTCATCAAGGATTCTGATGTGTGAACCAATTATCATCCATAAAAGCCTAATGTAGTGGCCGATGCCTTGAGTAGGAATAAAGTAAGTCATCAACTCACAGTTCGAGAGTTACCATCCGAGTTATGTAAGGAATTTGAACGGTTGAATCTCGGATTTATGAATAAGATGGGAATGATGGAGTTAAATCCGACCTTAGAGCGGGAAATTCGGGAAGGTCAAACTAAGGATGAGGAAATTCATGAAATCAAGGAAAGGACCAAAGAAGGGAGAGAATTCAGATTTGATGAGGATGAACATGGTACCCTATGGCTTGGAAAAAGGATTGTCATACCTAATGTGAAGCATATTCGGGAGACCATATTAAAGGAGGCACATGACTCGCCATACTCAATTCATCCTGGTTGTACGAAGATGTACAAAAACTTGAGGACATGTTATTGGTGGGCTAGCATGAAGAAGGACAAATTCGAGTATGTCGCCCTATATGATGTGTGCCAACGAGTCAAGGGGGAACATGAAAGGCCAGACGGATAATTGCAGCCATTGAAGATTCCGAAGTGGAAGTGGAAAGTGATTGATATGGACTTTATAGTTAGATTACCGCATACCCAGTCCGGGTATGACTCAATTTGGGTAATTGTGGATCGATTGACCAAGTCAGCTCATTTCATCCCTGTCAAGACCAAGTATAAAGCTGCACAATTGGCCGAAATATACATGGATCATATTGTGTGTCGACACGGAGTCCCAAAGAAGATAGTCTCAGATAGAGGTTCTTAATTTACATCCTGGTTTTGGCAGAAATTGCATGAAGCATTGGGAACAAGGTTGAATTTTAGCTCAGCATATCACCCTCAAACGGATGAACAAATTGAGAGGACCAATCATATTTTGGAGGACATGTTAAGAGCTTGTGCTTTAAAGCATGAGAAAAGTTGGGACAAGAGCTTGCCATATGCAAAATTTTCGTACAACAGTAGTTACCAAGCAAGTTTGAAAATGTCGTCTTATGAAGCGTTGTATGGAAGGAAGTGTAGGACACCTTTATTCTAGAATGAAACAAGAGAAACTCAAGTATTTGGTCTGGATGTGTTGCTAGAAGCTGAAAAACAAGTTCAGGTTATTCGCGAGAACTTGAGGGTCACTCAATTAAGGCAAAAAGGTTGTGCGGATAATAGGAGAAGGAAACTAGCCTTTGAAGTGGGACACTTCGTATACCTCAAGGTGTCACCAATGAGAGGTCATCAAAGGTTTAACATAAGATGCAGGCTAGCACCTCGTTATATTGGGCCATTCAAGATTTTGGACAAAAGGGGAGAAGTGGCACATAAGTTGGAGATGCCAACTCACCTTTCAGATGTAGATGACGTGTTTCATGTTTCCCAACTCAAGAAGTGTTTGTGAGTACCGGAAGAACAAGTGCTAATGGAAGAATTGGAACTAGAGGAAGATTTGACGTATGCCGAGCAACCGATCAAAATCTTGGAAACTAAGGAGAGGATCACAAGGAACAATACTATCATATGGTGCGAAGTTCAATGAAAGCATCATATAGAATCAAAAGCAACAAGGGAATTGGAGGATGATCTCAAGAAGGAATTTTCACTATCTTTTCTCTTCCGCGTCGAATCTCGAGGGCGAGATTCATTTTAAGGGGGGTTGGTTTGTAACACCCTCATTTCATGCATCATGCCTTGCATCCATCATTAAACATGTCTAACATTAATCCACATAAAAAGGAACTAGTTTAAAATGAGATAGAAACAAAACCACACTTAGGAATTCTGGAAAGTGCAGACTAGTATATTTTTGGTGCGGAATAGTCCAATTTCTCTCTGACCTCGTTCGGACTTGTTCGTTTTTCCTGCGGACTAGTCTGTTTTTGCCTCTGAACACTTTCATACTAGTCCGGTGTTCCAATTCCTTGGAAATTTCACTAAGTCTCTGGACATGTCCGGACTAGTCTGGTATTCCAGCGGACTTGTCTGTTTTCCTCTCTGACTAAAGTCGGATTTGTCTGATTTTAGGCCAGACTTGTCTGTTTTTCCCCTCTGGATAAGTTCGGACTTGTCCGATGTCCACTCAGGATTTTCTGATTTCCCTCTGTCCAACTTTGGACTAGTCCGACCCCTTTTCAGACTTGTCCGATAAATCGTGACTCCAAATTGATCTTTTGTTTTATGACTTGTTTCTTTGGTTTTACATTAAGTGGGCCTAGGGACGTCGTGCCTAACTCTTTTAGAGCCCATCTGGGACTCTAAACCGACCTCTACTCATCCAAAACTTGAAATCCATCTAACCCTAGCCTCTACCTCAATATAAACAACCCCGCCCTTGGCTTGACATCTATTTGCCACTTATCCACCCCACCCAAACACTAGTTCGTGGAGAGCCACAATCAAGGAGGGAGGAGGAGATCCCAAGCAAGAAGAATAAGAGGAGGAAATGAAAGAGGATCAAGATCTCCAACAAGTTTTGTTCTTCATGACCAAATCATCTCCAAGTTCATCATCAACCCTAGATCATAAAGATCCAAGTGTTGTCTCAAAGTTTCTTGACTCATTGGAGATATAAACAACAAGTATACCCTCTATTCTCCTTTTCTTACTTGAATTCAGCCCCTAATCTCTAAATTCACATTGATCTATAAAACCCTAGTTTGCTAGTTCTACGATGTGCGGACTTGTCCTGTCCCTAGCGGACTAGTCCAATTTTCCTGGTTAATTTCTATTGAATTAATTCTAAATTAGATCTAATCAACTTCAAACCTGTATAAACTTGTTTGAAGCTATTAGAACCAGTTAGTTATCATTAAATGCAACTCATTAAAAAATTCCACCTTGCTTTCGCATTATTCATGCATGTCATGTCATATTGAGTAATATTTGTGCACTCTTTGATTGTGTTTTCTGTCTTGTATGTTTATTGTGCGGATTAGACGGACTTGCGCTAGAAAGTGTCGCGGAGGATCTCTGGCACCAAGAGTTTGAAGGCTTTGACCCGAACCAATCCCAAGAGCAAGGCAAGTGTCCTTTAAGCATATTGATCCAGTTGTTAAAATAAATGTTTGTTTGCAAAATTGTATGCCTGTGTAAAATTGATGGGAAACCCTATGATAGGAAGTTTACTAGATTTGTTTAACCACCCTTGTCACCTAGAATTTATGGTAGAGAGTTGGGATGGGCTTTTTACCCATTTGCTTCGCTTAATTAATTGGGATGGGAAAACAACGCTACACATTTAATTATGTGTTTATGAGATTATGGTTAACATGAACTGGTTAATGTGATATGATAATGGGTGATATAAGAAAGCTTGGTGTGTGGATGAGTTGGATGTTATGGTGGTTTGCTTGCTTTAGATCTAAGGACCGGTTTATGCGAGAATAAGCTAGGACTACAGTGCCACCATGAGGCCAAATATGGGTGCGGCATAGCTAATTAATTAGGGCTTTACGAGTGCTATTTGGGCCATTAAGGATGCCCGGGGAAGGGGTAGTCGGATTGGGATTTTCGATGATTGGTGTAACTACCCTGGGATTCAAATGGCTCAAGAGGGGGCCCTTGGTTGAAGATGTGCTAAATTGGAGGCATCGCCACCGGTGGAACCTCATTGGGGTCTAAATAGGCTAGTAATCCCTTTGTAAAGGCTATTTTGTGATCTCTTGGCCACAAACCTAAGGATGTGTGAGACGACATAATTGAGATTCTAGTAACTGAAAGGTGATGAAATCATAAAAACATGGGTAAAGTGGTACAACCTCTACAGAGTCTGTCTAAAAACTATCATGATAGCCGTGCTCCCGGTTATGAGCACCTGGACAACTTTCATGATTAGAGGGAATTTGGTATTGGGATGATTGCAGTAATGGCTATATTTTGGTAATGGTTATGGTTAATGGCATGGTATTATGGTTTAGTATTGATTATGGTTATTGGTAATGAGAAATCCGGAATATGGATGATGGTAATGAAATATGGACTGGTACTATGTTATTGATTATGATTTATGATGGGTTTATTTCACATCATATAATATATTGCTTTCCAAATGTTTTAATGTACTTTTCAGCACTTAGCCATTATCATTGTCGTCATTTGAATCAGCTACATGTCATACTTTCCACACTTGTTGAGTACAACATGTACTCACCCTTGCAATCCCCGCCATAGTTGCAGGTTAGGGTTGGGAGTTTAATGAGGATAATGTGGAGTTCTAGACCGTGTCTATCGTCAGCTTTGCCTGTGGAGTATTGGAGCTGCGCTATACCCTTTTGCTTAGCTACTTAGTTGCTTAATTAATTTATTTCAACTGCATTAGTCAAAACTTATCATTAATATTCATTAGGGATTGTATTCGAGGATAATATGAATTGTGTAATAAATTTTTGTTAATTAGTCTTGTTCTGTAGTAATTTTCTGTATACTCTTTTGTGAATGCAGTCGTGTATGTGTGTTGAACATCCTGGGCACACATATGCGTTCACTTGGTTCATTTTCGGAGCCGGATGTCACACATGATCGCTGCCAAATTGGACCTCCTGATGAAAAAGAGTGATGGACAAGGCAATGGTTAAGTATGTGGAAATTCCTATGCTTTAGACTCACACATAACTTGTGAATTCTGTGGCAACACAGGCCATTTGGGCAATGACTGCCCGGAAATGCGTGAGGATGCCCTATACCTAGCCAAAAATGGAAAGAAGAATGGCTATCGTCCAAGAGGTCAAGGGCGGGACCAACCACGCCCATTCTTTCAAGGAGGGTACAACAACAATGGCAACAATGGAAATCAGCCCAACTTGAGAGAACTTGTCATTGGCCAACTGAAGATCAGTGATGCTATATCCAAAAGGATGCTGGCCAATGACAAGAACATAGAGAGCATAAATGCCATGATTAAAGGACTATCCTAAGCCTTCAAGAATCAATTGAGTTTCAACAAGATGTTGGAGACTCAATTGGCTCAAGTGGCAGCTGCTATTCCTCCAGTGGAGAATGGCAAGAAGCTAGGACAACCCGAACCTCCAGTGGAAAGTGCCAACATGATTTCTCTACAAGGAGGCAACTGGCTAAAGGAACCACAATATCCTACAATATCATGCTCAATTGGGGCTCACCACTTTGACATGGCCCTTTGTGACCTTGGAGCAAGTGTGAGTGTGATGCCCAAGGTGATTTTCGACCAGTTGAATTTCACGGAGCTTACTCCAACATTAATGCAGATCCAACTGGCTGATTCTTCAGTCCGTTATCCGGCAGATATCACTAAAGATGTTCCGCTGAAAATCCAGAATTGCTTCATACCCGTGGATTTCGTGGTGCTTGACATGGAGGTAGAGAAGGATACGCCGCTCATTCTTAGGCGAACATTCCTAAGCGCCGTGAGGGCTCGCCTAGATGTGGGCTTGAGAAATCAACTTCCATATCAATGGCAAGGAGAAGAAGTTTAACTTTCGCCCAAAGTTGTAGCAATGCTCCATGATCCGTATCAAGTATGGGCCGAATGTTAAACACATTCAAGAGGTCGAAATCACACCTCAATAGGTGGACCCACTCATTGGATTGATGAGAAATTTGATCTATGCTGAAAACCCATCTTATCGTCCACGCTGACACCCTAAGAAAACAGAGAAGTCCGGGCCTCCTCAAAGGCCCAAGCCTACCAAGCCGCCAAAGAAGGAATGGTGGAAGAAGCAAGACAAGCCGTCCGAGCCCATCCCTCCGGGCCGGGATGCCAAGAAATGAAGAAGGAGGAATGTCCATCTCATTGGACAGTGGTGAGACCTAGCCAATAGGTTAAATTAGTAGTTATCCTTCTCTTTTATTTTTCTTTTCTCTTCATTTGGTTTCCCCATTTAGTTTGGTTTTCCACGCTGCATATTTGGTTTTTCGTAGCAAGTTGAGAATCTAATATTCTCAACTATCATTTTTATTTCTTTATTTTTCACAAAAAGAAAACTGTTGGGTTTTGAAAAAAGAGTTTGTATTCGGAAAACAATTTTTCTGAGCTGCAAAAGTGGTAATTCACCAGCGTGCTAATTCCATAGCTGTTGGGGAGCCACCTGCTAAAAGGGGGAACAGGGGGCCCATCTGTCAGGTCGGCCGACCCCCCTGTTCGGCCGACTAGGGGAAAGAGCCATTTTGGCTCTCTCTCCTCCAATGGCTACATTTGGTACCCTAGTGACTGTTCGGAAATGCACACCATATTGGTGGCCGTGAGGAGCTATTCTCCTCACACTTCACCCCATTTCATACCTCCCCAAAGTCACTCTTGCTCACATTGTTCTTCTTGCTCTTCATTGAAGTACTCTTGATCAATTCCCAACTCAAAAAGATTTTGATGAGATCATGCACATTATTATTTCACAAATAAACATGACATAATGTTTATTTGTTTGGGACCCAGGATCAAGTGGATGGTCATGCTTATTCAATAGAGAACATGGAGATGGTGCAATATATCGTCCACCACCTTGGCCTCCTCCTTTGATACACACAAGAGAATTTGATGGCGTTGAACATATGGACCCACACATGAGAGAAGATGAACTTTAGTCGAGGACTACTCCAATTCAAGAAGGGGAGGATGATGAGTACATCACTCCTATGGATATACACAACACTCCATTCAACGTACCGGATTCAATCAATAGAATTCACACACACCAATTAATTTCAGAGGTGAGCTCGTTCTTATATGTTTCCTTATATATTTTTGAGAATAGATTGCTACCTAATGACTTAATTATGATTAGGATCCATGGACAAGTTCAAGGAGTAATTGGAGGAAGATTTAGTGGTTTGGAGGACCAGATATTATGTTCCAAGAAGATGGAAACCGACCCCAACTCAAATTCGTGTCCAACTCGGAGTCCAGGAGCAGTTCACACTAAACCGGACGCCCAGGACGCATACAAACTCCGTTTTGGACGTTCTACATTTGCACGGAAAGGGGATAGGATAAACTTTCCAATGGTGCCGGTCCCATGTCAAATTTCCTTGGAGTCCACGGGAATCTTCGAAACAAAATTCAGTTTAGAATCTGTCAGGGTGCTGCGCCACCGTATTGGGTCATTGGGCCTTGTATCTAGTCCAAGTCCATTATTTTCGTTTCTTGGGGTTAGGTCACGACCCCAACACCCACTTCAACGTCCTCCCACTTATATATACTCCATAGTAGCCGCCATAAACAATTGGGTTTTGCTTAGATTAATATGTTATACACAGTTTCGCCATTCATTGGTTTGTGAGACCCCAACTTAGCAATTCAGATTGCTTCTACCTTGTTCTTGCTTGTGTTCTTGGTTGCACTTGCAGGAATTAGCCTTCTTGGTGAGGTCAATCGTGTACAGCACGGTTGATAACCAACAGAGCGGTGGTGTAGTAATTGCAGGGGTTTTTCGTGTTCTACTCGAGAGCCTCAAATCATCAACGTTGATATCTCTATCAATCGACTTATCCATTACCTTTCAGAAGATCAAGGCTCATCTACTTATAAGATTTGCTTTTGTTTGCACTTGCAATTGGTTCTCAAGTTCTTCAAGGGAAAATTCGTTGGGGGGTTTTGCTTTTGCTAACATTGCTGCTTTCGAGTTTTTTCCTTGTTGTGTTCTTGTTCGTTGTGGCCATGAAAGGAATAAAGAGGTTGTTGAGGAAGAGGAATGAGGTTGCGAGCTCAAGCCATCGTGGAGATTCGAGTGCATGCCCCTCCTCCGTTGCTACACCAGGTTCATGGAGGATGAGTGTAGGAGAGGACACTCCCATGGGTGAGAGAAGCAACCCTCACCAACTTCTTCACGACGACGACCTCGACATATGAAGTGAAGATGAAGGTCAAGCACACAAGCTCCTTTATGATCGTGAGTTTTCTCATACGAAAGCTTATGATCCAGATTTGATCTCCAGAATAGGTATGGATTTTGAATTCTTTTCCATTTGGCATGCATTAGGATGAGAAAATTTTCCTCACATAGAGGAAAAAGGTTCACACCTTCTCTCCATACAATTCCATTGCACACTCATAGGATTTGATGGTATTACTTTTATATTATTTCAAAAAGAATACAACATCTTGTGGAAAGAATTAAGTGAAATCCTAAACTTCCATAAACGTTGTTTGCTAGATTTAGATGCTTTGCCTAAGTTTAACAAACAAAGTTTTTGGTAAGATTCAATTGATGAGGTCAGATGTAGTGCACCTAGGTATAGCCACTTGCACAATCCTACTCTAAGCTTCATGCATAGATGGCCGACTATGACTATGTTCCTTAGAAGAGATGTAAGGGTAGTGGATGATGATGACTTGAAAATTTATTTTCCATGAGTAAAAAGATAAAAGTTGCTCCAGTTATTGCCATGATGACACAATGGTTAGATTACATTCTTAGGGTAGGGCCAAATGCACTTCATTGATAACCCGTATTGCTACTGAATGTAGCATAGAGGGGGGGTGAATAGACTTTTTGCACTTTTATAGGACCCTGAAAACACTTGACAGATAGATCAAATACGAGTAGGCCGGACTAGTCCGTTATGGTGCAGACTAGTCCGGTGTGTGCGGAATAGAAGATCAAAGTAAATTGATAATTCTACTTCTACCACGCTATGCAGCGGAAATCAGATTACAAGTAAAGTGTATTGAACTAATGAACCAATGTATTGCAGTGATCAAGTATGATACAAAGTTTCAATATAAATTTTAAAATACTAAGCAAAACCTAGATTATGACGAAAAGTAAACAAGAACACGCGAGACACAAGATTTATCCCGAGGTTCCATCCCACGAAGGAATCTATTGTAACACCCTAAATTTTCGCATCCTGCATTGCATACATGATCATGCAATAAACATTAGAGGGATAAAAGAATATATAAAAAAAATATATAAAACATACATATGTATGTAGCAAAAGAAGAAATTAAAATAATAATTATAGCCTAAATCATGTATTAGGGAATAAATCTAAAATAATACTAATAATATATATATATATATATAAAGAAATGTATATAAATAAATTTTAAATATATATATTAATAAATAAATAAAATGAATAGAATATAAAAAAATAATAAAAAAATAAATATAAATAATAAAATATAAAATAATAAAAAGGGAAGAATATAAAAAAATATATAAATAAATAATATAAAAAAAGAAGAAAAAAAAAGAATAAAAGCCGCCGGCCGGCCCAGCGGCCGCGCTGCCCCATCCCGCGCGCCGCTCCTGCGGGCCCCGCCTGCCGCCGGGCACGCGCCCCGCTGCCTTGGCCTGCGCCCGCCGCCCGCCTCGGCCCCCGCGCCCTCCCACGGCCCCGCCGCCTGGCCCCCCCCCCCCCCCCCCCCCGCCTCCACGCGCGCCACCCTGCCGCGCCTCCCGAGTCGGCCGGCCTCCCGCGCTCCCACCCCGACCCGCCCACGTGCGCTGGGCCCCGCCTGACGCCGCCCCGCGCCGATCCCACCCAGCGCGTTGACCGTGCCGCCCCGGGCCCCACGCCCCGCCGCCCTCTCGCCCGACGCGTTACGCGCGACGCGCACGCGCTCCCCTCCGATCGCGCCGGACCCCACGCGCCCACACCTCGCCGAACGCCCCGCTTCCCGCGCGTCCGTCCCGCCCGATTCCGCGTAGCGCCACAGAGCCGTCGCCCGCACCGGTGCCCTAGCCGCCGGATATAAAAGGCCACGGGGTCTCACGGTTCCCGATGCCAGAAAAGCAGCCGCCACCAAAAGAGAAAAAGAGCCCTAGCCGCCCAAAAAAAAAAATATAAATAATAAAATATAAAATAATAAAAAGGGAAGAATATAAAAAAATATATAAATAAATAATATAAAAAAAAGAAGAAAAAAAAAGAATAAAAGCCGCCGGCCGGCCCAGCGCCCGCGCTGCCCCATCCCGCGCGCCGCTCCTGCGGGCCCCGCCTGCCGCCGGGCACGCGCCCCGCTGCCTTGGCTTGCGCCCGCCGCCCGCCTCGGCCCCCGCGCCCTCCCACGGCCCCGCCGCCTGGGCCCCCCCCCCCCCCCCCCCCGCCTCCACGCGCGCCACCCTGCCGCGCCTCCCGAGCCGGCCGGCCTCCCGCGCTCCCACCCCGACCCGCCCACGTGCGCTGGGCCCCGCCTGACGCCGCCCCGCGCCGATCCCACCCAGCGCGTTGACCGTGCCGCCCCGGGCCCCACGCCCCGCCGCCCTCTCGCCCGACGCGTTACGCGCGACGCGCACGCGCTCCCCTCCGATCGCGCCGGACCCCACGCGCCCACACCCCGCCGAACGCCCCGCTTCCCGCGCGTCCGTCCCGCCCGATTCCGCGTAGCGCCACACAGCCGTCGCCCGCACCGGTGCCCTAGCCACCGGATATAAAAGGCCACGGGGTCTCACGGTTCCCGATGCCAGAAAAGCAGCCGCCACCAAAAGAGAAAAAGAGCCCTAGCCGCCCAAAAAAAAAAGGAACAGAGGAGAGGTTGCGCCGCCAGAGAAGAAAAGAGGAAAGAAAAAGGAGGGAAGAAGGGGAAGGAAAAGAGGAGAGTACCGCCGTCCACCGGAGATCGTCGCCGTCGTCGTGCAGCCGGGGGACCTTGCTCCGTCCACTTCGTCTACGCGTCGCCATCATCCCTCGATCTTCGAAGTCATCGCATCTACGGTAGGATTCGTTTTTCCCAATGCGAATTTCAGCGACGTATTAGATCTAAACGCCGTAAATTGATTTTGGTTGCACCATGAATTTATTTTCAGCAGCATTAATCCTCGTTAAAACCCCCGTAAACTCATATGAACACGTATGAACTAGTTGCATCTAATTAATAAACAACCGTAGTTAATCAATTATTGTACTTTGCATGCATGCATATCATCGCATGTTGATTAATGTGTGTGCATCATGTTGATTTGTATGTATATTCTTGTATGTGTGATCACGAGTAGAGGGAAGTGCTCAAGAGATCATGTACGAGGATTTTCAGAATCAAGATTTCGAAGCGATTGAGCAACCCTATCTGCCGGAGCAAGGCAAGTGTCCTTGAAGCATATTGATCCTGTTTTAAAATAAATGTTTTGTTTGTAAAACTGCATGCTGTGTCAATTTGATGGGAATCCTATGATAGGAAGTTTACTAGATTTGCTAAACCACCCTTGTCACCTGGAATTTATGGTAGAGAGTCGGGAAGGGTTTTTACCTTTTTGCTTCGCTTAATTAATTGGGATGGAAAAACCAACACTACACATTTAATTATGCATCAATGATATTATAGTTAATGTGAACTGGTCAATACGATGGGTGATCTAAGCAAGCCTGGTATGTGGATGAGTTGGATGTTATGGTGGTTTGCTTGCTTTAGATCTAAGGACCGGTTCATGCGAGAATAAGCCAGGACTACAGTGCCACCACGAGGCCAAGTTATGGGTGCGGCTTAGCTGATTAATTAGGGCTTTGCTAGTGCTGTTTGGACCATTGTGGATGCTCGGGGAAGGGGTAGTCGGATTGGGTTTGTTGATGATTGGTGGGACTACCCTGGGATCCGAATGGCTCAAGAGGGGGCCCTTGGTTGAAGATGTGCTCAGTTGGAGGCATCGCCACCGGTGAAACCTCAGTGGGGTCTAAATGGGCTAGTAATCCCTTTGTAAAGGCTATTTTGTGATCTCTTGGCCACACACCAACGGAAGTGTGTAATATGACTGACGGGTCATAGGCATAAGGTAGATTCTTAGTCGCCGAAAGGTGATGAAATCACGAACACGTGGGTAAAGAGGTACAAACTCTGCAGAGTGTTAAAAACTATCATGATAGCCGTGCTCCTGGTTATGAGCACCTGGACAACTTCCATGATTAGAGTTGGAAATTGGGTTTTGGGATGGTTATAGTTTGGTAATGGTTATAGTTTGGTAATGGTTATGGTTTGGTAATTGTTATGGTTATGGTTTGGTAATGGTTATGGTTTATGGATTATGATCATGGATATGAATTTGAGTTATGGTAATTGGACATGGAAAATGGTGATGTTGACAATAATTGGATATGGTTTATATTTTGTTAATATGATGTTTATGATGGGATTGTTTCACATAGACATAGTATAATGCTTTTCAAATGTTTTACTGTACTTTTCAGCACTTGGCCATTATTATTGTCGTCATTTGAATCAGCCCCATGTCATACTTTCCACACTTGCTGAGTACGACATGTACTCACTCTTGCAATCCCCCACCCAACAGTTGCAGGTCCAAATTGTGAGTTTAATGGCGATAATGCGGAGATCTAGGCCGTGTCTACCGTCAGCTTTGCCTGTGGTGTTGCATGGAGCTGCGCTACCCCTTTTGCTTAGTTTGCTTAGTTGCTTAATTAATTTATATCCGCTGCATTAGTTGAACTTATCATTAATATTCATTAGAGCTTGTATTCGAGGATTTAATGAATTATGTAATAAGAGTACTTATTTAATAAATTGAGCTGTGGTAATTATCTGTTTATCATTTGTGAATCACTCGTGTATGTGTGTTGAACATCCTGGGCACACATATGCGTTAGCTTGGTTTGTTTTCGGAACCGGGCGTCACAAATTGGTATCAGAGCGAGGTTGACCGTAGGACGCAGCCTAGATAGAATGGACACTTTAGAGCACATAGGAGCACTCAGGAATCGGTGTGTTTTTGCTTGGAGTGCTGTTTGCTATATATATTGTTTGCTTGTGTGCTTAATAGAGGATTTTGGGATGCTTTAGCATTGCCATGTCCACCTAGGCTAGTGTAGCTAGTTGTTTAGTTTCATATCCCTTGATGCATATAGTTGGGGACGTTTCTAAATTCTTACCTATTGCTTTTCTCTAGATGGTGAGGACTCGCAACCAGAGGGATGCCAATGATGAGGAGGAGAACAATGGAGTACCTCAGAACAACAACAGACAAGGACCTGCTCATGGAGCTATAACCATCGAGCAGCTACTAGCTACGCAAAACCAGCTCATGCAGACCATGATACAAACAATGGGACAGCTGCAGGCTGGCAATATCAACAATCAGCCCCACATGCCTCCACCGCCACCCCCGCCTCCTCATGACCGATTGGGAGAGTTCATGAGGACTAGGCCGCCAACCTTTGCTCAAGCTGCCGACCCTATGGATGCGGATGATTGGCTCAAGTCCGTGGAGAAGAAGCTAGCCATTGTCCAATGCAGTGACAGGGAGAAGGTTCTCTTTGCATCACATCAACTAGTTGGAGCAGCCGCTGACTGGTGGGAAGCTCTTTGCAACGCTCATGATAATCAGGAGACAATCACTTGGACTGAGTTTAAAGAGAGTTTCCGTTCTCAATATGTGTCGGAAGGTGTTATGATCTTGAAGAGGCAAGAATTCGAGAACTTAAGGCAAGGAAGATCAAGCGTGAGTGAATATCTCAATAAGTTCACTCAACTCTCAAGGTATGCGCCTGAGGATGTTAGTCGGGACAGCCGGAAGCAATATCTGTTCATGAGAGGCCTCAACAATGAAATCCAAGTGCAATTGCTCAATTGTGATTATGTCAATTTCCAGAAGCTTGTGGACAAAGCAATTGTGGTCGAGAACAAGATCTGTGAGATGGAACAAGACAACAAGAGGAAGGCGGCATATCAAGGACAACAACAAGGAAGTAATGTGCGCCCTCGCTTTGCGCCGCCCAATGCGCCTCATTACAGCTCCTCTATCCCTGCTCAGCACCCAACTCAGTTTGTGCAGCAACGCCCTGTCATGCAAGCAATGCCTTATGCACCTCGTGCTGATTTTCCTGGAGCCAATGTTCAAAACCAAGCTCGTCCCAATAATTCCGGTGGAGTCAAGAGGTGCTATACTTGTGGAGAAGCTAGACACTTTGCGAATCAATGTCCTAAGTCGAGCCTTGGTCAAAGAAGCAATGTGCCGAGGCAAAACCCAAGACCTAATGGAGGACAGCCACAAGGAAGTCGTGGACAGCAGAACTTTGCTCGTGGCAACGTGAACCATGTCTCTACGGAGGATGCTCAGCAAGCGGATGACGTGGTCATTGGTATGTTTCTCGCCAACTCCAACCCCGCGACTATGTTATTTGATTCTGGAGCATCGCATTCATTCATTGCATCAAAGTATGTTGCCAAGTATAGTTTGCCTATCTCGCATATGAAGTTTACTCTGTTGGTTAAGTCCCCTGGAGGAGAGATGAGGACAAATATAGTATGTCCAAAAGTAAGCCTTAGAATAAGGGGGGTAGACTTCTCCGCCAACCTCATTGTTTTGGACTCTCAAGGATTGGACATTATACTTGGTATGGACTGGTTAAGGAAGCACAATGGAGTTATTGAGTGTGCCACGAAGACGGTGAAGTTGACCAATGAGGAAGGGATCACCGTAGGATTTGAAGCATCTCAAACCGCACCGAAGCAATTGGAGCTGAACCATGTGGACGGTGTCGCAATTGAGGAGATTCCGGTAGTGTGTGAATTTTTGGATGTTTTTCCAGATGAGTTGCCAGGTATGCCACCCGATCGAGACATTGAGTTTGTTATTGATTTAATACCTGGAACTGCACCTATAGCTAAGAGGCCGTATAGGATGCCTCCTAAGGAATTAGCAGAGCTCAAGAAGCAGATTCAAGAACAACTAGAGAAAGGTTTTATTCGCCCTAGCTCTTCACCTTGGGGAGCGCCCGTTCTATTCGTGGACAAGAAGGATGGATCCCAAAGGATGTGTGTGGATTACCGAGCTCTCAACGAGGTCACAATCAAGAACAAGTATACCTTGCCACGCATAGAGGATTTATTTGATCAGATGAAAGGTGCCTGTGTATTCTCTAAGATTGACTTGAGGTCAGGATACTTTCAAATGAAGATTAGACCATCGGACATACCCAAGACAGCTTTTAGGACACGGTATGGATCTTATGAGTACACCGTGATGTCTTTTGGATTGACAAATGCGCCTGCCTACTTTATGTACCTCATGAATAAAGTCTTCATGGAGTACTTAGATAAGTTCGTTGTGGTGTTTATTGATGATATTATGATCTACTCGAAGGATGAGAAGGAACATGAGGAACACTTGAGGCTTACGCTGCAGAAATTGAGGGAGCATCAATTGTACGCCAAGTTCAGTAAATGTCAATTCTGGTTACGGGAAGTTTCCTTCTTAGGCCATATTATTTCCGGAGGAGGAGTATCGGTTGACCCCGGTAAAGTGAGGGATGTGTTGAAGTGGGAACCACCGCAGAATGTCAAGGAAATCCGGAGTTTCCTTGGAATGGCTGGATATTACCGCCGATTCATCAAGGATTTCTCCAAAATAGCCAAGCCTATGACCGAATTACTCATGAAAGGGAAGGCATTCCGATGGACTTGTCAGGATAGCTTTGATGAGTTAAAGAAAAGGTTGACAACCGCACCGGTGTTAGTATTACCGGACATAAGCAAGAGTTTCGACATCTATTGTGATGCATCAAGACAAGGACTTGGATGTGTAATGATGCAAGAAGGTCAAGTGGTCGCCTATGCGTCAAGACAATTGAAGAAACATGAGCAGAATTACCCAACACATGATTTAGAACTTGCAGCCGTGGTACATGCATTGAAGATTTGGAGACACTATATACTCGGACATAGGTGTGAAATTTATACGGATCACAAGAGTCTTAAGTATATTTTCACACAGACAGATCTGAATTTGAGGCAACGAAGATGGTTGGAGCTCATCAAGGATTATGATGTGGGAATCAACTATCATCCGGGAAAAGCCAATGTAGTAGCCGATGCTTTGAGTCGGAAAGGAGTAAGCCATCAACTTACAGTTCGAGAGTTACCGTCCGAGTTATGTAAGGAGTTTGAACGGTTGAACCTCGGGTTTGTAAATGAGATGGAGATAATGGAGTTAAATCCGACCTTGGAGCAAGAAATTCGAGAAGCACAGACCACAGATGAGGAGATCAAGGAAATCAAGGAAAGAATCGAAGAAGGGAGAGAATTCAGATTTGATGAAGACGAACATGGTACCTTATGGATTGGAAAGAGAATTGTTGTGCCTAATGTAAAGCATATTCGAGAAACAATATTAAAGGAGGCACATGACTCGCCATACTCAATTCACCCTGGTTGTACGAAGATGTACAAAGACTTGAAGACTTGCTATTGGTGGAATAGCATGAAGAAGGACATAGCTGAATACGTAGCACTGTGTGATGTGTGCCAACGAGTGAAGGCAGAACATCAAAGGCCAGCCGGATTATTGCAACCGTTGAAGATTCCAGAATGGAAGTGGGAAGAAATTGGAATGGACTTCATAGTTGGGTTACCACGTACTCAGTCCGGATATGACTCAATTTGGGTAATTGTGGATCGCTTAACCAAGTCAGCTCATTTTGTCCCTGTGAAGGCCAAATATACAGCCACACGATTGGCCGAAATATACATGGAGCATATTGTGTGTCGACACGGAGTACCGAAGAAGATAGTCTCGGATAGAGGTTCTCAATTTACCTCCAGATTTTGGCAAAAATTGCATGAAGCTTTGGGAACGAGGTTGAATTTTAGTTCAGCATATCATCCTCAAACGGACGGACAAACCGAGAGGACAAATCAGATTTTGGAGGAAATGTTAAGAGCTTGTGCATTAAAGCATGGGAAAAGTTGGGATAAAAGCTTGCCATATGCAGAATTTTCATACAACAATAGTTACCAAGCAAGCTTGAAAATGTCACCATATGAAGCACTTTATGGGAGGAAGTGTAGGACACCTTTATTCTGGAATGAGGCAGGAGAAACTCAAGTATTTGGTCCGGATGTGTTGCAAGAAGCCGAAAAGCAAGTCCAGATAATTCGTGAAAACTTGAGGGCTGCCTAATCAAGACAAAAGGGCTATGCGGACAATAGGAGAAGGAAATTAGCCTTTGAAATTGGAGATTTTGTTTACCTCAAGGTGTCACCTATGAGAGGTCATAAGAGGTTTAACATAAGAGGTAAGCTCGCACCTCGCTATATTGGACCATTCAAGATTTTGGACAAAAGAGGAGAAGTAGCATATAAGTTGGAGATGCCATCTCATCTTTCAGACGTACACGACGTGTTTCACGTGTCGCAAATCAAGAAATGCCTCAGGGTGCCGGAAGAACAAGTGCCGATGGACGAGTTAGAACTTCAGGAGGATTTGTCTTATGTTAAGCAACCTATCAAGATCTTGGACGTGAAGGAAAGGGTCACGAGAAATAAGAGGATCCGTTGGTGCAAAGTGCAATGGAAACACCATACAGAAGCCGAAGCTACGTGGGAACGTGAAGAAGACTTGAAGGCAGAATTTCCGCATCTTTTCTCCACGCTGTCGAATCTCGAGGGCGAGATTCACTTTAAGGGGGGTAGGTTTGTAACACCCTAAATTTTCGCATCCTGCATTGCATACATGATCATGCAATAAACATTAGAGGGATAAAAGAATATATAAAAAAAATATATAAAACATACATATATGTATGTAGCAAAAGAAGAAATTAAAATAATAATTATAGCCTAAATCATGTATTAGGGAATAAATCTAAAATAATACTAATAATATATATATATATATAATGAAATGTATATAAATAAATTTTAAATATATATATTAATAAATAAATAAAATGAATAGAATATAAAAAAAATAATAAAAAAAATAAATATAAATAATAAAATATAAAATAATAAAAAGGGAAGAATATAAAAAAATATATAAATAAATAATATAAAAAAAAAGAAGAAAAAAAGAATAAAAGCCGCCGGTCGGCCCAGCGGCCGCGCTGCCCCATCCCGCGCGCCGCTCCTGCGGGCCCCGCCTGCCGCCGGGCACGCGCCCCGCTGCCTTGGCCTGCGCCCGCCGCCCGCCTCGGCCCCCGCGCCCTCCCACGGCCCCGCCGCCTGGGCCCCCCCCGCCTCCACGCGCGCCACCGTGCCGCGCCTCCCGAGCCGGCCGGCCTCCCGCGCTCCCACCCCGACCCGCCCACGTGCGCTGGGCCCCGCCTGACGCCGCCCCGCGCCGATCCCACCCAGCGCGTTGACCGTGCTGCCCCGGGCCCCACACCCCGCCGCCCTCTCGCCCGACGCGTTACGCGCGACGCGCACGCGCTCCCCTCTGATCGCGCCGGACCCCACGCGCCCACACCCCGCCGAACGCCCCGCTTCCCGCGCGTCCGTCCCGCCCGATTCCGCGTAGCGCCACACAGCCGTCGCCCGCACCGGTGCCCTAGCCGCCGGATATAAAAGGCCACGGGGTCTCACGGTTCCCGATGCCAGAAAAGCAGCCGCCACCAAAAGAGAAAAAGAGCCCTAGCCGCCCAAAAAAAAAAGGAACAGAGGAGAGGTTGCGCCGCCAGAGAAGAAAAGAGGAAAGAAAAAGGAGGGAAGAAGGGGAAGGAAAAGAGGAGAGTACCGCCGTCCACCGGAGATCGTCGCCGTCGTCATGCAGCCGGAGGACCTTGCTCCGTCCACTTCGTCTACGCGTCGCCATCATCCCTCGATCTTCGAAGTCATCGCATCTGCGGTAGGATTCGTTTTTCCCAATGCGAATTTCAGCGACGTATTAGATCTAAACGTCGTAAATTGATTTTGGTTGCACCATGAATTTATTTTCAGCAGCATTAATCCTCGTTAAAACCCCCGTAAACTCATATGAACACGTATGAACTAGTTGCATCTAATTAATAAACAACCGTAGTTAATCAATTATTGTACTTTGCATGCATGCATATCATCGCATGTTGATTAATGTGTGTGCATCATGTTGATTTGTATGTATATTCTTGTATGTGTGATCACGAGTAGAGGGAAGTGCTCAAGAGATTGTGTACGAGGATTTTCAGAATCAAGATTTTGAAGCGATTGAGCAACCCTATCTGCCGGAGCAAGGCAAGTGTCCTTGAAGCATATTGATCCTGTTTTAAAATAAATGTTTTGTTTGTAAAACTGCATGCTGTGTCAATTTGATGGGAATCCTATGATAGGAAGTTTACTAGATTTGCTAAACCACCCTTGTCACCTGGAATTTATGGTAGAGAGTCGGGAAGGGTTTTTACCTTTTTGCTTCGCTTAATTAATTGGGATGGAAAAACCAACACTACACATTTAATTATGCATCAATGATATTCTAGTTAATGTGAACTGGTCAATACGATGGGTGATCTAAGCAAGCCTGGTATGTGGATGAGTTGGATGTTATGGTGGTTTGCTTGCTTTAGATCTAAGGACCGGTTCATGCGAGAATAAGCCAGGACTACAGTGCCACCACGAGGCCAAGTTATGGGTGCGGCTTAGCTGATTAATTAGGGCTTTGCTAGTGCTGTTTGGACCATTGTGGATGCTCGGGGAAGGGGTAGTAGGATTGGGTTTGTTGATGATTGGTGGGACTACCCTGGGATTCGAATGGCTCAAGAGGGGGCCCTTGGTTGAAGATGTGCTCAGTTGGAGGCATCGCCACCGGTGAAACCTCAGTGGGGTCTAAATGGGCTAGTAATCCCTTTGTAAAGGCTATTTTGTGATCTCTTGGCCACACACCAACGGAAGTGTGTAATATGACTGACGGGTCATAGGCATAAGGGAGATTCTTAGTCGCCGAAAGGTGATGAAATCACGAACACGTGGGTAAAGAGGTACAAACTCTGCAGAGTGTTAAAAACTATCATGATAGCCGTGCTCCCGGTTATGAGCACCTGGACAACTTCCATGATTAGAGTTGGAAATTGGGTTTTGGGATGGTTATAGTTTGGTAATGGTTATAGTTTGGTAATGGTTATGGTTTGGTAATGGTTATGGTTATGGTTTGGTAATGGTTATGGTTTATGGATTATGATCATGGATATGAATTTGAGTTATGGTAATTGGACATGGAAAATGGTGATGTTGACAATAATTGGATATGGTTTATATTTTGTTAATATGATGTTTATGATGGGATTGTTTCACATAGACATAGTATAATGCTTTTCAAATGTTTTACTGTACTTTTCAGCACTTGGCCATTATTATTGTCGTGATTTGAATCAGCCCCATGTCATACTTTCCACACTTGCTGAGTACGACATGTACTCACTCTTGCAATCCCCCACCCAACAGTTGCAGGTCAAAATTGTGAGTTTAATGGCGATAATGCGGAGATCTAGGCCGTGTCTACCGTCAGCTTTGCCTGTGGTGTTGCATGGAGCTGCGCTACCCTTTTGCTTAGTTTGCTTAGTTGCTTAATTAATTTATATCCGCTGCATTAGTTGAACTTATCATTAATATTCATTAGAGCTTGTATTCGAGGATTTAATGAATTATGTAATAAGAGTACTTATTTAATAAATTGAGCTGTGGTAATTATCTGTTTATCATTTGTGAATCACTCGTGTATGTGTGTTGAACATCCTGGGCACACATATGCGTTAGCTTGGTTCGTTTTCGGAACCGGGCGTCACATCTATGTCCCCATTGAGGAGTCCATGGAGGACCGGGTCTTCACTAAGCCGTCCCTCGTTGAATCGCCACGGAGGCCGATTCTCTTCCACTAATCACACAGGAACAAATAACTTGTTCAAGGGGCCTTCTCACAAGTTGAGGGCTCCCCAAGAATTGCAACAATGAACACCACCAAACACACTCAAAAGATACACAATAAACAACGAGAGTGTGCGAGAGATCAAACCCAAGAGCTCAAGATGTGTAGAACAAGTCTCACCATTGTTCAATTGCTAATCCTCAGAGAATTGTTCTATTTAGGCTAAGGATATGTGGAGAGATGTAAATTTTGGGCTCTTGGAAGGTGTCACGGCGCAGGGAGTCGTGAGAGTTTGATGTATGGCCGTACACCTATATTTATATTAGGGTTTTGAAAGGATACCGTTAGGGTTTGCGAAGTCCGAAGTAGTCCGTGGTGGACACTGGCCTAGTCCGGTGTGCGGTGTGTGGAAAACCCTAAGTGTCGATAGATACTGGACTAGTCTGTTGAGGTGCAGACTAGTTCGATCTTAGTCAGAGAGTTTTTGGACTAGTCCAGTCAATATCAGACTTGTCCGTGGTGGTGAAAGAATGTTCAACTGAGGACAAGTCCACACTTGGAGGACTTGTCCGATTTTTAGTCAGGGAATTATTGGACTTGACCGGTGGTTATCGAAATAGTCCGGTATGGAGAAAAATTGTTCAACGGAGGACAAGTCCGCAGTTGAAGGACATGTCTGATTTTTACTCACGGAGTTATTGGACTAGTTCAGTGCTTATCGGACTTGCTCGGATGTACAACTTTGAAGTGTTGCGGACAAGTCCTTGCTGGAGGACATGTCTGATTCTTGTGCAGAGAAATATCAGACTAGTCCAGTGTTTACCGGACTAGTCCGCTCTTCCTATGAAATGTGCAGTGAGTGCAACCACTTTTCCACTTGATCTCTTGGGGTGTATTTCTCCAATACACTCCAAACAAAATAATCTAATCTTTTCAGCTCCTGAGTTCTTTTCCCTTTAAATCCTCATTCTCTTTCCTTTTTTTTGTGCTTTCTTCCTCATTTCTTTAAAATCTCCTCTCATTTAAACAATTTTGTTAGGATCTCATTGGTTTGTCATTAATCAACAAAAACCAACAAGGGATGCCTAGATGCACTTTCAGTCTCCCCCTTTTTGGTGATTGATGACAACCAATTGAGATTACACAAATATGATAAAAAATCAGATTTTCGTAAAGTGTTCACATATGAATTTTTAGCAAAAATAGCAAATGTAAATGTAATACATATGTGCACTCTTTATGGTGGGGAGCAAAACTATGTGTTTGAGCAATGATACTGATGTGAATATCATAAGAGGCATAATCATAATAACATCAAAAATAGCAAGCACACATAGCAGTTTTAGATATAAACCATTGATCATAATCATAACGTAGTCATCATTTCACAACACATGTCCAAAAACCATGATGATAGCATAATTAAAGTTTTACAAGTAAAAGCATGATAGAGTAGCAACAGATACATAAAAGAGAACTCCCTGTCTCTCAAACTAATGCTACGACTTAAGAATCCCCCTCAATCTCTCCCCCTTTGGCATCAAGGCACCAAAAAGGAAGAGAAAGAGGGATCTACTCGTTGTCGCCGCCTTCATCCGAGCTATTGGTCCTTTCTTCATCTTCTTCATCGAGCTGAGGAGGACGATGAGAAGAACTACTTGTCGTGCCCCGAGGGCCAAAGTAGGCAAGCTCAAAAGGAGAGAGAGGTGGAAGCTCCAAAAAGTCAGAGTCAGAGGCTTTCGAAATGACTAAGGATCCAATAGGCTCAATCTTCAGCTTTTGGCATATTGCTTTGACATTGTCCTTCATGTATCTCATTTCTTCTATTCTTGCCTTGTTCATCTTATGAAGCTTCACCTCAGTTTTGCGGCAAGAACCAGAAATAGCTGCCAAGTATTTCATAATCCCACTAGGGGACCTTTGTGAGAAGGAGGGGCCCTTGAGATAGAGGGAGGTCTTGCCTCTCCTTGGGCTCTCCTAGGAGCCTCTTCACTTGATACAGGGGATGGAGCATTTGGAAGAACAGCTTGAGGCGGCTTCTAAGGCCTCAAAACTGTATGCTCAACATCCTTCACAAATTCAATGCCGGTGACCTTCTCTATCATATACATGATGTACGGTTCATAGCCACATGAGCGATTAGGTGTGTAGGAGATATTTACCATGTCATTCCACATGTAATCGAAGATATAAAACTTCCTCCTCCTGCTAATACCTTCCATCAAGTTTCTCAGGTAACCTTGGACACTCCCAGCATCTCCATCGTTTAGAGCAATTGTCTTCTGGAGCACTCTTTTGAGAACAATGAAGAATGGCTTCCCGTTCTTAGTTGAGGGAGGGTTGTATTTGAGGCGAGTGTCATAAAGAAAATCCATCTAGTCCCTCTCCAAAATGCCAATATTTTGAATCAAAATCTCATTGCTGCCGGTGTCCTCAAGGTGCAGCAGCTTGGCAAACTCAGCATAAGTAAGTGTGTACTTAGATCCATGTGTCATCCAAGTCACTCTCTCTTCTACAGAGCTGGAAAAATAGCAAGTTGCAAATAATTGAGCAATTACATCATCATTCTAGTTGTATCTAAAGGAGAACAAGTCCTTTAGACCATGCCTCTCTACAGCCTCTACCACCTCATCAAATGCATCACAACTCTTCCTTTCAAAATAGTTCCGGTCAATCCATTGGCTGCGGACCACTAGAGTCTTCATTTGGAGATACATAGAGCTATAGTAGTCCGAGTGGAAATGACTCCAAAATCTCGGATCAGCTGCCTTTTTCCCACTTGTATAGGCATCAATCTTCCTAAGCTTCTATGCCACATCACTTCCCTTTCCATTTAACTTCTCCTCTGAGGAGTTCCTACTCCCTTGTCTCGGAGAGGTCATATTCAAGGGACCAGTCGGGCCATAGACAAGCCCCTTTCCTTTGCCCTTAGTTTGGTGTGGAGCCGCTGAGCTGGATCAAACCACATCGTTGCCCTTGGAATGTGGTTTCTTGGCCGGTACTTTTCTTCGCACTCGAGGTGGAGTGGGAGCGGGTTCGGCAGCACGCTCTTGCCTTTTGTTTGAGCGATACTCCGAAACATGAGGCAACACTTTTTGATCCATCTCGGCTTCAAGGTCACAGAGATTCTCATTCGAGCCCGACATATTCCTTATAAGGAAGATATACGTTGTTCAAGGACGGACTACTATGAAGTACCGGACTTGTCTGGCATGAGAACGGACTAGTCCGTTATGCGGCTGTTCAAACTCTAAGCAAAATTTGAGGTTAATCAATGCAGGAGTGATCTAGGGTAAATGAAATACATCAGTAGAGCATTTATTGGCCAGAAGTACTAAGCTTTTTGAGAAAAAACAAGGAAAATCGAAGGTTCTAGGGTTTGGAGAGAGATTTACCAAATCCTTTGATTCGATGAATTGAGGAAGTTTTTGGTGCGGATTAGTCCGGGGTTGTCGATCCCCTAGCAATGGAGGTCGATTCCCATGGATTTTTGGGAGCATTTGATGGAGATCTTGCAGTATCGCCTTGGGAGCACTTGAGTGAAGAGAGAGAACATGAGAGGTGTTGTGAGGTAGAAGAAGATTAGGTCTGCACCGGTCCTTAGGGGTTATTGAGTCGAAATATCGGACCAGTTCGTGGTGGTACTAGAATAGTTCGGACTAGCGGACACATTGCGGACTAGTCTGCAATGTGTGGACTAGTTCGGAGTAACCACAGACTAGTCCGTGGTCACCGGGATAGAAATTAACATAGACCTTTCGTATATATTAGAAGGTGCTTAAAAAGAAAATAGGGGGCAAAAATACACAAATAATCTTTATGAATAT
Source organism: Tuctoria greenei (assembly GCA_036927565.1). Taxonomy (NCBI): domain Eukaryota; kingdom Viridiplantae; phylum Streptophyta; class Magnoliopsida; order Poales; family Poaceae; genus Tuctoria; species Tuctoria greenei. The sequence goes on along the minus strand of JAYESD010000001.1, from coordinate 42,466,782 downwards.
GATCCGTAAAGATACAACAATCAAGCTATGACCATAATTCACAAAGATGAAGTAATTAACATTCGGAGAAAACAGAGAGAGATGATTTTTCAACACAATCAACATGATTTTGAAAATGGCATACAGGTATGCAAGTTTCCAAGCCACGTTCCGAGCATCAAGTCTATTTAGTTTATTTAAGAGCTCACAAAAGTGTTTTTCATCAAATGTCTTGGTAAAGATATCAGCTAGTTGTTTTTTAGTATTGACATGGGAAATGGCTATGTCTCCTTTCATTGAGTGATATCTGCAAAAGTGATGTCGGATGTCTATGTGTTTGGTTCTAGGGTGCTCAACGGGGTTATGTGCAATTTTAAATGCACTCTCATTATCACAAAGGAGTGGAATACGGCTCATACTGCAATTGTAACCCCTTATAGTTTGTCGCATCCAAAGAAGTTGTGCACAACGGCTCCTAGCTGCAACATACTCCGCTTCAGCCGTGGATAAGGCAATTTAATTTTGTTTCTTGGAGGACCAAGAAACTAGGGATCTACCTAGGAATTGGGAAGTACCGAAGGTACTTTATCTATCTACCTTGCATCCGACATAATCTCCATCGGAGTATCCCATGAGATTGAATTTTGAACCTTAGGGATACCAAAGGACTAGGTTGGGTGTATGAACTTAATATCTCAAGATCCTTTTAGCGGCTGTTAAATGACATTCTTTAGGTTTGGATTTAAACCTTGCACACAAATATACACTCAACATAATATCTCGCCTAGATGCACATAAATATAGTAAAGGGCCAATCATGGAACGATATACCTTTTGATCCACATTTGGTCCATCTTCATTGACATTTAAGTGTCCATTCATCGCCATGGGAGTCTTTATGGGCTTCTCTTTGTTCATTCCAAACTTCTTGAGAATATATTGAGTGTACTTTGTTTGTCTTATTAACGTCCCTTCCTTTTGTTGCTTCACTTGGAATTCCAAATAGTATCTTAACTCTCCCATCATGGACATCTCGAATCTATCTGTCATAATCTTACTAAATTCTTGACAAAAGATTTGTTAGTTGAACCAAATATAATATCATCAACATAGATCCAGCAAAAAAAGAGATCATCATCAAAGTGTTTGGTAAACAAAGTGTAATCAGCTTTACCAATTTTGAAGCCATTTTCAACCAAAAAATCTCTAAGGCACTCATACCAAGCTCTAGGAGCTTGTTTGAGGCCATAGAGAGCCTTATGCAGTTTGTACACATGGTTGGGGTACTCTTGATCTTCAAAACCAGGTGGTTGCTCCATGTAGCCCACTTCCTTGATCGGTCTGTTGAGGAAGGCGCATTTCACGTCCATTTGATAAGGCTTGAAATCATGGTGAGTAGCACATGCAAGTAATATATGAATCGATTCAAGCCTAGCTACGGGAGAAAAAGTCTCATGGAAATCCAATCCTTTGACTTGTGAATACCCTTTGGCCACAAGTCGTGCCTTGTTCCTTGTTACCACTCCGTGTTCGTCTTGCTTGTTGCAGAAGACCCATTTAGTGCCGACGACGTTGGACTTGGGTCTTTCAACAAGTTCCCACACTTCGTTCCTTTTGAAGTTGCTCAATTCTTCTCTCATCGCCATCACCAAATCCGGATCTTTTAATGCATCTTCAAACCTGTATGGTTCCAAGGAGGATACAAAATAATAGTGTTCGCAAAAATTAGCTATGCGAGATCGAGTTATTACTCCTTTTTGGATGTCATCGATTATGTTGTCGACGGGGTGATCTCTTTGGATGCTTTAATGTACTCATGGATGTGGCACTTGTGGTCTTGAATCTTCATGATTATCATCTTCTTCTCCCCCTGGATAGTTGCCCTCATTCATGTTTTGATTACCTTGATCTTCTTGAGGTTCATCTTGTGTGGAAGCTCCCAATTGATCATTTTCCACCACTTGTGGTTCATCTCCTTAATTCGCATTTGGAGGTGGCACATGTGGTCGAACATCGCCGAACGCCATTCTTCTCAATGCTTGACATGGAGCTTCTTCTTGATCTAGCACACATTGATCAACTTGCTCTTCTTGAGAGTCATTAGTTTCATCGAACACTACGTCACGTGCCACTTCAACAAGTCCAGAGGCCTTGTTAAAGACACGATAGGCGTAGGAGTTCGAATCATAGCCAAGTAAGAACCTTTATCAGACTTTGAAGTGAATTTCGAAGCCCTAGGTTTCTTGTTTAAAATATAACATTTTGAACCAAAGACGCAAAAATATGAAATATTTGGTTTGTTACCCGTGAGTAGTTCATATGAAGTCTTCTTGAGAAACCGATGAAGCTATAGTCGGTTTATGGCGTGACAAGCGGTGTTAACCGCTTCAGCCCAAAACCTGTTCGAAGTCTTGTATTCATCGAGCATTGTCCTTGCAATCTCAATGAGTGTTTGGTTCTTCCTTTCGGCTACTCCGTTTTGTTGAGGAGAGTATGGTGCTAAAAATTCATGATTTATTCCTTCCTCATCTAGATACTCCTCAACTTGAGAATTTTTGAATTCTGTCACATTGTCACTTCATATGTTCTTGACCTTCAGTGAGAATTTGTTTTGGGCATGCTTGATGAACTTCTTGAGGGTTCCTTGAGTTTCTGTCTTATCATGCAAAAAAGAAAACCCATGTGAAGCGTAAAAAATCATCAACAATGACTAAACCATATTTATTACCGCCGATGCTTTTGAAAGAAATTGGGTCGAATAGATCCATGTGGAGGAGCTCAAGCGGTCTTGTTGTAGTCAGGACATTCTTCGCGGGATGTGATGCTCCTACTTGCTTCCCAGATCGGCACGCGCTATAAGGCCTGTCTTTCTCAAAAACAACACCCTTTAAGCCTCGGGTGTGATCACCTTTAAGGAGTTTTTGAAGATTCCCCATACCGACATGTGCTAGCCATCTATGCCACAGCCAACCCATGTTGGTCTTTGCAATCAAGCATGTGTCAAGTTCGGCTTTATCTTTGTTGAAGTCAACTAGATAAAGGTTTCTCTTTAACACACCCTTGAATGCAACTGAGTTGTCACTCCATCTAGAGATGGTCACACCCTCATTAGTGAATAAACAGTTATAACCTTTGTCACATAATTGAGATATGGACAAAAGGTTATAATCCAAGGAGTCAACATGTAAAACATGAGAAAGAGTATGTTGTGATGAAATTGCAATTTTACCGGTACCAAGCCCCTTCCTTGACTATTATCACCAAAAAAATACCTTCGCTTGGTTCTTCATTTTCTTCATATTCCATGAACATTCTTCTTTCTCTGGTCATGTGATTGGTGCATCCGCTATCTAGCACCCATTTTGCTCCACCAGATGAATAGGCCCGCAAAAAAGATTATGGCTTGGTCTTATGTACCCAAGCTTGCTTGGGTCCTTTGAGGTTAGTCACAAGTGATCTGGGCACCCACACACGATACTTAGTGTTCTCATGGTGTGGCCCGAGATATTTCGCATGAACTTTTCCATAAGCATTTTTCGTAAGTACATATGAAGCATCAAAGGTTCTAAATAAAACTTGTTGTTCATATGAGTTTACAATGTTCAGTTTATCAAAGTTACTATGTTTTCCAACTTCAGAAGAAGTTTCTTTGATAAAATCAATGCGATCCTTGTTATTCTTGTGGCTTCTAGCATTTTTATTTTCACCATAAGAGTACCCAATGCCATATTTAACATTTGGCGGTCTTGTGACCAAGTATGCACTATGTGCCTGGGAGGGATGCTTTTCTTTTGTCAATTTGGAATTTTCTTCCAAGTTGATATCATTTTTAGCACAAGTGCAAGTAAAAAACAGTTTCAGACTTGATGTGTTGAGAAGGTGTGATTGAAAAGGATGAAGAACCACTTTGCTTGAGTGACTCAACTTGTGTTTCACGGATCTTGTTAACTTTGGTTAAGTTAGCAAGTTCTTCCTTGATGGACACATTTGAGTCTTTGAACTTCAAACAAGCTTCCTTGCTTGAATCTAACTCATGTTCTAGTGACTCAATTCGCTTCTTTTCATGTTCAAGGAGCTTTTCAATCTTAAGATATTTCTCCTTTTGGAGAATGATCATATCTTCTTAGCGATTGACTAGCTCCCCCTTATCAACAATCTTATCCATTAAAACTTCATTTTAGAAGTTGTTTTTCTATCTAAACCACTAAGCATGTTATCTTCATCATTATAATCATCAATATAACTATCAGAATAAGGCGGGGTGGAAGGTTTAGTTGTGACCTTTCTTTTTCCTTTCTTGGCCATTAGACATGTGTGGTCGGTGTCCTTCCATGCGCCCATGGTTGGGAAGAGGGTGGATTTAATGGTAGGCTTTTTGATGGCTATGGTGGCCATCTCCTCTTCTTCTTCGTATGAGGACTCATCATTGGAGTCTCACTCCTTCCCTAGATGCGCTTGGCCATATTACTTCTTCTTCTTGAACATTTTCTTTGGTTGAGGCTTGTAGTCTTTACTCTTCTTCTTGGTATTTTCATCTGGGCAATCCACTATGAACTGGTCTTATTCTCCGCAATTGTAGCATGCCTGTCTCATCTTGGGTCTTTGTTTGTCCATTTTCTTCCTTCATTCGAGTTGTTACACATTCTTCTTCTCTCAACTTCTTGAACTTTTTAATGAACAAGATCATGTCTTCATCATTGACATCACTGCTATCATCATCACTGTTATCTTCTTCAATAGCTCTCAAGCTTCTTTTGATGCAGGCTTACAAGTTGACTTCAAAGAAACTCCTTTCTTCTTTGCGGAGGTAAGGTCAGCAATTTCCTTGACGTGCTTGGCTTGCTTCTCCATCATTTCAATGTTGATACTCTTGCCAAGAAGTTCAACCAGGTCATTTTCCGATACTCGGGGCTTTGTCTAATAATAGAGCAAAGATTCACATTGCAAGGTATGAATGCTCTAAGTATCAACTTCACAACCTCATGATCATTCCACTTCTTGCTACCATAAGCTCGTACTTTTTTTGATAAGATTCTTGAGTCTATTGTAAATGTCTTGAGGAGATTCACCATCTTCTATAGTGAATCTTCCCAATTCAGCTTCGATCATCTCTATCTTTGCTTCGCGACTTCATGTGCGGTTTGTAGAGTGTCCCATATCTCTTTGGCAATTTTGAGTCCATCCACTTTGGTGAACTCGTCTCGGCTCAATGATGAAGTGATCACAGCTGCAACTTTAGCATTCCGATGAATTGCTTGTTCTTGATGTGGTGTCAAATCTTCATCATTGTCCGGAATATTTATCCCTGTACAAACTATATGCCACAAACATGGGTTAAGAGATATAAGGTGCAGTTTCATATTTTGTCTCTACATTGAATAGTCATTTCCGTTAAAGAAAGGTGCTTTGCCTAAAGGAATTGATAGTAATGACTATTATTAGAATTAACAGTTCATAGTCAAAAGGATATCGGGAGTAGTCTGTGTGACTACCCCCCTTCTTCTTTTCATCGTCGATGTTCTTCTTCTCTTTTGGGGAGACTGCCTTCTTCCGTAGAAGAGCCTTGAGTTCAAGCATCTCCTTATCATCATCCTCACAGTCTTGAATGGCATCGAGGAGCTTTTCTAGCTTTTGGTTTCTTTCCTCATCACCCTTTTCGTTGTTGAGGACATTGTGTACATCCTTGATGTCCGATATGGTCTCTTCGAGCGATGAATCTGTTTTGAAGAGTTTGGCTCTGATACCAATTGAATGTAGCCTATAGGGGGGGTCAATAGGCTTTTTGCACTTTTATCAGACCCTGAAAACACTTAACAGATATATCAAATACGAGTAGGCTCGACTAGTTCGTTATGGTGCGAACTAGTCCAGTGTGTGTGGACTAGAAGATCAAAGTAAATTGATAATTCTACTTCTAGCACACTATGCAGTGGAAACCAAATTATAAGTAAAGTGTATTGAGCTAATGAACCAATGTATTGCAATGATCAAGTATGATGCAAAGTGTCAAGGTAAATTTTACAATACTCAGAAAAACCTAGATTATGATGAAAAGTAAACAAGAACACACGAGGCACAAGATTTATCCCGATGTTCAATCCCACGAAGGAATCTACGTCCCCGTTGAGGAGTCCACGGAGGATCGGGTCTTCACTAACCCTTCCCTCGTTGAATCGCCGCGGAGGCCGATTCTCTTCCACTAATCACACAGGGGCAAATAACTTGTTCAAGGGGCATTCTCACAAGTTGAGGGCTCCCCAAGAATTACAGCGATGAACACCACCAAACACACTCAAAAGATAAACAATAAACAACGAGAGTGTGCGAGAGATCAAACCCAAGAGCTCAAGATGTGTAGAACAAGTCTCTCATTTGTCCAATTGATAATCCTCAAAGGATTGATCTTTTTAGGCTTAGGATGTGTGGAGAGATGTAAATTTTGGGCTCTTGGAAGGTGTGACAGTGTAGGGAGTCGAGAGAGTTTGATGTACTGCCGTACACCTCCATTTATATTAGGGTTTCCAAAGGTTACTGTTAGGGTTTGCAAAGTCTGGACTAGTCCATGGTGGACACCGGACTAGTCCGGTGTGCGGTGTGTGGAAAATCCTAAGTGTTGATAGATACCAGACTAGTCTATTGAGGTGCGGACTATTCCGATCTTTGTCAGGGAGTCTTCGGACTAGTCCGGTCAATATCGGACTTGTCCGTGGTGGTGAAAGAATGTTCAACTGAGGACAAGTGTGCACTTGGAGGACTTGTCCCATTTCTAGTTAGAGAATTATCGGACTTGTCTGTTGGTTATCAGACTAGTCCGTTGTGAAGAAAAATTGTTAAAAGGAGGACAAGTCCTTACTTGAAGGAATTGTCCGATTTTTACTCAGTGAGTTATTGGACTAGTCCGGTTCTTATCGGACTTGTCCCGTTGTACAGCTGTGAAGTGTTGTGGACAAGTCCTTGCTAGAGGACTTGTCCGACTCTTGTGCAGAGAAATATTGGACTAGTCCGGTGCTTATGGGACTAGTCCGCTCTTCCAGTGAAATGTGCAGTGAGTGCAACCACTTTTTCACTTGAGCTCTTTGGGTGTGTTTCTCCAGCACACTCCAACAAAATAATCTAATATTTTCAGCCCCTGAGCTCTTTTTCCTTTAAATCCTCATTCTCTTTCCTTTCTTTGTGCTTTCTTTCTCATTTCTTTACAACCTGCGCTCATCTCTACAATTTTGTGAGGATCTCATTGGTTTGCCATTAATAAACCAAAACCCACGAGGGATGCCTCGATGCACTTTCAGCTACTGGGGTTGGAGCACTAGAATATTCTTCATTTGAGTATACTAAAAATAAAAGAGAATTAATTCATGAAGATTATTTAGTGCAAGGACATACCCTTAAGCATGATCAAAATGGCTATTTGATATTTTATTACCCCTACTTTGTCAATGAAATTTGGTTACCTAACCCGTATTATCAATTGTACAAATGTCGGAGGCTAACCATTGACCTCCTTCTCATCGAGGAAGCCCGAAGAAGTAATGTCTCTGGCAGGATTACTAGGAGTCGTACAAGGAGAGTGGTTATGCCCCCGACAACATCCACGGTCCATGAGTACGAAGACGAAGAGAAACCAACAGGCGATGCACCCAGATGGACTCAACCTTCATCGTATGAGACCGAAGGTCCGTCTTGGCATGGATGGCCAGGTGCTACATGGGAGCCACCCCTATCCACTTCAAGCTCTAGCAGCTTGCCTACAACATCTATGAGAAGATGCCATTCCTCTTCGGCTAGGAGTCATCATGACTATATCCAAGGAATGACGGATCTCTCTAGACATATGGAAGAGCTTGAGGTAAGAACGGGTGACATCTACAACACTCTCCAAGGGCGTGTCCAAGGTACTCAAGACTGGCAACAACACATGGACGCTAGATTCACCAACTTCAACTCCAAGCTACAACAACAACAAGCCGATCTCGCGGCATACTTCCGTCATCAAGGGTTCAACCCTCATCATGGAGGAGAGTGAAGAAGAAGCTTAGGGGAGGACTTCCACTTGAGGTAAATTGTATCAACCCCTTGCATATTTATTTTCCACTTACCCATAATCCACGTTGCATATATAAAAAATAGTAGGATATGTTTATTTTCAAATAAAATAAAATATGTGCGGTAAAAATGACTTGGAATTCACATAGATGAAATGATGAATAGTTGTTCTGCTTTAATTTTCCTAAGTCCCTAGTTTACCACTTACTACTCTCCAACATATTGCTCTCATTGGCTAAAATTGCTTGCCTCGATTTTGAAATTGTATGTAGCGAAAGCTTAATCCATTCTATGTTGTTGTGATATATGATATAATGATAGGGCCGCTATTCCTAGTTTAAAAGTGAAACCTAGATTTCCAAAGAAATTCAAAAAATATTTAAGTTATCCTCATTTGAATGGAAATACCCACCAAAGCCATGTGATATATTACATTGATAGACCTTATGCATATGCTATTTGCCTTCACATTGAGCTTTGTCAAACTATTATAGACCTATGTGATATTTCATTCATCACTTTTTGAATTCAATACTTCACTTGCACATGCTATACTTCTACAATAGAAGTAAGAAAAATTCCATCATACCACCATTACACAATAAAAAGAGAAACTCCATATCATTCATGCTTAGTACTCTTTTCAAAAACAAAATTATTGCAAAAAAAGGGAGTAGAAGACATGGCTACAAAAAAAAATGCATGCTTACATCATAAGCATGAGAAAAAAAAAGAGAAAGATGTAGCCATGTTTCATCCCTGTAAAATAAGGGAGTCCACTCAAAAAAGGAGTCATCTCAAATATCCACATGCACTCCATTCCAGCACACATGCACAAGTCATGAATCAAATTGTTTTGAATTGATTTCTCCTAAGGGTTGCTCTTTTGACTTAGCAATATTATGTGTTGCAAATATGCCTACTATATTCCCTACCAAGCTCCACATACAAACCTTATGTAGAGGCAGGATGAATTTAGGAAAAATGTCTTGGTGAGGATATATTTCGACTACACATAAAGGAGAGACTTGAGATAATCAAATTGTGATACTAAAATCTAAATTGAGCTCTCCGGAATTTGAGTGAAACTTGATTTCTACGGTAAGTGTGCTTCATTTGTTGTTCTATCTTTCAACCACCCATTAATAGGAGAAGGCATAAGCCCCATAATGACTTAAAATGGGTGAAGTACCATGCCAAGCAATACTAAGTAGATTATTTTTTCTGTGCACATAGTACTTTTGAAACTTAGAACAGTACTTTTGAAACTTAGAACATTGCAACAACTCCTGATCATCAACCTAAAGTCTTGACTTTGCTCGGGACGAGCAAAGGATAAGCTTGGGGGAGTTTGTTGATGGCTGTTATATACCTATTTCACACGTCAATATAACTCTAGTATGTGAAGGAAATGTCATTTTTTGCACACATCACCTTTCTATTTAACCTATTTCCACTTGTCTTTGGAGAAAGTAGTGCATGCAAGAAGAAGTGAAACAATGGGATGTATCCTATAAAATATCATTCCAGCCAATCCAGCGATGCCATGTGGCACCACACGGATCAAATTGCCCACAAAAAGAAGTATCTGAGGCCATCCAACGGTGTAGCACACATATTAGTCAATGGGACCCACTTGGATGTCACCCCGAGGAAGCACACTAGAAATGGTCAAAATTTCTGTTCAGCCGACTAGGGGGTTCGGCCGAACCCTTCATTGTGCCAAACTCGATCAGCATCCATGTGTCGACACCCTATTATGCCCTGGTCATGATGAAGACTGATTCGCGCGCCTTTGGTGGCGGGGACCGAGCCTTCACCAAGCTATAAATAGGACCCCTCACCCCTCACTTCAACACACACAATTTGAGGATTCATCCTTTGTATCTTCTACTCTCCATAGGTTTAGAGGAGTATATGCTGTAGAGAGGAGAACCTCTAGTCCATAGTCCAAGTAGGAGAGGAGTAGAAGGAGTCTCATCCCAATTCCTAATTGGGAAAGGTATGACTCTTGTATTCCTATTTCTATTTGTGATTTATTCTTAATAAAGATGTTATCTTTAGTCTTCCATTGTTCATATACTTGGATGAAGCGTTTCTTGTTTGATTATGGATTCCATGTATGTGGTAGGAGTAGTATTTATGACTATGCTATACCATTATCATTATATCACATAAACACTATAAACCTCCACTATAGTCTAATTACCTATGACATGATTCGATTAATATGAATTACTTACTCTATGAATTAACATTGGTTCAACGATGAATTAGTTCATTGACTTAGGATGGCTTGTGCCTAAGATTCTGAGGTAATTACTTAATATGCTAGCATGGTGCTAGGATAGAGAGTAGCGTTGAATGTCTCATATGCCCATAGATTGAAGAGGTGGGTAGTAGGTGGTGCCAGCCCTATCTGTCATTTGTAACCCTCCACGTTTGGCTATGACACAGGCTCTTGGCGTGAGTCGTCCTAGTGTTGCTAGGGGTAAACCCGTGCCCAATGTGTTAATCCACTTAGCATGAGAATTCATAATTAACATGATCATTAATAACTAACTTAGGATATGTATATGTACATTAGAGGCATAATAGGAGTCTCTACCTAACTCTTAGCCTAATTCATCTATTACCTCATTTATCCCCTTAGGATGAAATGCTCTTTGGTGTGTCACACTACCTCAATTAACCTTTATCCATCCCTGCTAGAACCCTACCTAGATCAACCTAGCCTCTCCATTTGATGATTGTTTTGCTTCCATCTAGACTTCCTTTGGGAAAAACAGACTAGTCCGCAGCAAAACGGACAAGTCTGTTCTTAGAGGGGAAATGCTACATCGATAGTTTTTGTGCGCTTGCGGATTTACATGTGTAATCTAAAATCTATTAACAAGCATTTCTAGCACCACTGCTAGAGATGAATTGTTTGTAGTGTATAGGAATCATCAACAAGCATTTCTAGCATCGTTGTCGGGGATGATTTGTTAGTGTTCCTTAAGAAATATCAACATAGATCCTGATGTCATCAATGAACACTACCAAAAACTTATCCAAATACTCCATGAAAACCTTATTCATTAGATACATGAAGTATGTAGGTGCATTTGTCAATCCAAATGACATGACCGTATACTCATAGGATACATACAGTGTTCTGAAAGCTATTTTGGGTATGTGTGATGGTCTAATCTTCAGTTGGATATATCCTGACCGAAGATCAATCTTGGAGAATATTTTGGCTCCTTCATCTGGTAGATCAGATAGTATATGCGCTGTAGAGTGTACTTATTCTTAAGTGTCACCTCGTTGAGAGACAGGTAATCCACATACATTCTTTGGGATCCATCTTTCTTATCTACGAAAAGCACTGGGTGTAACGCCCTCATTTTCATGAATCATGCCCTGCATCCATCATTAAATATGTTTAACTCTAATACACATAAAAAGGAACAAGATAAAAATGAATTCATAGCAAAACCACACTTAATAATTCTAGGAAGTGCGGACTAGTTCGATTTTTGTGCGGACTAGTCCAATTTCTCTCTAACTTCAAACAAACTTGTTCGTTTTGCTGCGGACTAGTCTGTTTTTCCCTCTAGACACTTTCAAACTTGTCGGACCCGTAGCGGATTAGTCCGGTGTCCCAAATTGCTTGAAATTTTGCTAAGTCCCTGGACTTGTCCGGACTATTCCGGTATTCCGGCGGACTTATCCGTTTCCCCCTCTGACTAAAGTCAGACTTGTTCGATTTTTTGCCACACTTGTTTGTTTTTCCCCTCTGGATAAGTTCGGACTTGTCCGATATACATTTTCGACTTCTCCGTTTTTGCCTCTGTCAATCTTCGGACTAGTCCGACCATTTTCGGACTTGTCCGATAAATCGCGACTCTGAGTTGATCTTTTGTTTCACGACTTCTTTCTTGGGTTTTGCATTAAGTGGTCCTAGGGACGTCGTGCTTAACTCTTTTAGAGCCCATGTGGGACTCTAAATTGGCCTCTACTCATCTCAAACTCAAAATCCATCCAACTCTAGCATCCACCTCTATATAAACAACCCCACCCCTTGGCTTGACATCTATTTGCCACTTTTTCACCCCATCCAAACCCTAGATCGTGATTAGCCGCCAACAACGAGGGAGAAGGAGATCTAGAGCACGAAGAAGAAGAGGAGGGAAATGAAATAGGATCAAGATCTCCATCAACTTCGTGTTCTTCGTCAACAAATGACCACCAAGATCTTCATCAACCCTAGATCGTCAAGATCCAAGTGTTGCCTCCAAGATTATTGATTCATTGGAGTTCTAAACACCTGGTATACCTTCTACTTCCTTTTCCTTACGTGAATTCAACCCAAATTCACCAAATTCATGACGATCTAGAAAACCCTAGTTCACCAGTTCTGTGAAGTGCGGACTTGTCCGGTCCCCAGCGGATTAGTCCGATTTTCCTGGTTAAATTGTGTTGAATTAATTCTAAGATTAGATCGAATCAACTCCAAACCTGTATAAACTTGTTAGAATTTGTTAGACATCATTAAAAGCAACTCATTAACAAGTTCCATCTTGCATTTTCAATAATCATGCATGTGATGTCATATTGAGTAATATTTTGCACTTTTTGATTGTAATTCTTGTCTTGTATGTTTATTGTGCGGATTAGACAGATTTGCGCTACAGAGTGTTGCGGAGGATCTCCAGCACCAAGAGTGTGAAGGCTTTGACCCGAACCAATCCCAAGAGCAAGGCAAGTGTCTTTGAAGCATATTGATCTTGTATTTTAAAAATAAATGGTTCGTTTGCAAACTGCATTCTTGTGTCAATTTTATGGGAATCCTATGATAGGAAGTTTACTAGCATTGTTTAAACCACCCTTGTCACCTAGAATATATGGTAGAGAGTCAGGTTGGTATCTTTACCTTTTTGCTTCGCTTAATTAATTGGGATGCGAAAAAACACTACACACTTAATTATGTATTTATGAGATTATGATTAATATGAACTGGTTAATATGATATGGTAATGGGTGCCCTAAGCAAGCCTGGTATGTGGATGGGTTGGATGTTATGGTGGTTTGCTTGCTTTAGATATAAGGACCGATTCATAGAGCGACCATCCAGGATTTATAGTGCCACCACGAAGCCAAGTATGGGTGTGGCATAGCTAATTAATTAGGGCTTCGCCAGCGCTACTTGGACCATTAAAGATGCTCGGGGAAGGGGTAGTTGGATTGGGTTTGTTGATGATTGGTGGGACTACCCTGGGATTTGAATGGCTCAAGAGGGGGCCCTTTGTTGAAGATGTGCTCAGCTGGAGACATCACCACCAGTGAAACCTCAGTGGGGTCTAAATAGGCTAGTAATCCCTTTGTAAAAGCTATTTTTTGATCTCTTGGCCACACACCTAAGTAAGTGTGAGACGGCATAATAGAGGTTGTACTCACCACAAGGTGACGAAATCACAGACACGTGGGTAAAGTGGTACAAACTTTGCAAAGTCTAATAAAACTATCATGATAGCCGTGTTTCTAGTTATGAGCAACCTGGACCGTCACATGATTAGGGGAATCTTGGTATTGGGATGGTTTGGTAATGGTTATGGTTAATAATATGGTTATGGCTGGTTATGAATTAAATTCTGATATTGATTATGGTTATTGGTAATGGAGAAATATGGAATATGGATGATGGTAATGAATTTGGAGTGGTATTATGATATTAATTTATGGTTTATATTGGGCTTATTTCACATACATACAATATATTGCTTTTCAAATGTTTTAATGTACTTTTCAGCACTTAGCCATTGTTGTATTCGTCATTTGTAACAGCTACATGTCATACTTTCCACACTTGCTGAGTACGACATGTACTCACCCTTGCAATTCCCCCACCAACAGTTGCAGGTCAGGATTGGGAGTTTAATGATGATAATTCAGAGTTCTAGGTTGTGTCTACTGTCAGCTTTGCCTCTGGAGTGTTGGAGCTGCGCTATACCCTATTTTCTTATGCTGCTTAGTTGCTTAGTTTGCTCAGTTCAGTTATTTATGCTGCATTAGTCCAAACTTGTCATTCATATTCATTAGAGCTTGTATTCGAGGATAATACGAATTCTGTAATAAAAGTACTTAATTAATCATGTCCTTTGGTAATTTTCTGTATATCCTTTTGTGGATGCACTGGTGTATGTGTTGAATGTCCTAGGCACACATATGCGTTCACTAGGTTCATTTTTGGAACCAGGTGTCACACTGGGTGTCCCTATGGTGACAATCTTTGGCGTATCAAACCCTTCTCTATTTGCTCTTGAATCTACTTCTTAAGCTCTGCTAATTCCTTAGGAGGCATCCTATATGGCCTCTTTGCTATAGGTGCAGTTCCAGGTATTAAATTAATGACGAACTCGATGTCACGATCAGGTAGCATACCTGGAAATTCCTAAGGAAACACATCTGGATACTCAAGAAGAATCCGAATTTCCTCCAAGGTTACTCCTTCTGCATGATTCACCATGGCCTTCCCAGTTGTTGGTTGAACTTCCTTGAATTCTATACTGACTCCTTCAAGTGTCATTTGCACTGTCCGAGTGGCACACAGAATCACTCCATTATGCTTTCTTAACCAATCCATTCCATGTATGATGTCCAAGCCTTGTCAATTCAGGACTATGAGGTTGGCAACGAAATCTACCCCCCCCCTTATGGCATACTCCTGGACATACTATATTTGTCCTCATCTCCCTTCCAGAAGACATAACCAACAGAGTATACTTCAGGTACAATATAGGCATGCTATTCTTTGCAACATAATTTGATGATATGAATGAATGCGATGCTCCAGAATCAAACAATATAGTAGCGGGGTTGGAGTTTGTGAGAAACCTACCAATCACAACATCTTCAGCTTGCTGAGCCTCTTCTGCAGATACATGGTTCATCTTGCCACGAGCATAATTTTGTGGTCCTTGGCTGCCTTGAGCTGTTCCTCCATTGGGCTTAGGATTCTGCCTTTGAGCATTGTTCATATGTCCCTGACTTGGCCTTGGGCTTTAATTTGCAAAGTGTCCCACTTGACCACAATTATGGCAAGTCATTCCACCAGTGGCGCCAGCAAAGTTAGGGCAAGGCTGATTTTGACTATAAGCAGGCATATTTGGCTGTGGCGCAGGCTGCATAGGTAAATAATGTGCTTGCATGGGTGGGCATTGCTGCATTGGCTGTTGCGGTTGCAGTGGATAAGCAAGGTGGTATGTAGCAGCAAGCGGGTTGTAATAGGGTGCAGCAGGCGGTGCATAGCAAGGGCGGACTTTGCTTCCTTGTGGTTGTCCATGATACGACATATTTCTCTTGTTGTCTTGCTCCCTCTCACGAACCTTGTTCTCAATCACAATGGCCTTATCAACAAGCTTCTGGAAGTTCACATAGTCAGTATTGAGCAACTGAACTTGAATTTCATTGTTGAGACCCCTCATGAACAGATACTACTTTGTGCTATCAGTGCTGATATC
This sequence comes from Tuctoria greenei, assembly GCA_036927565.1. Lineage (NCBI taxonomy): Eukaryota > Viridiplantae > Streptophyta > Magnoliopsida > Poales > Poaceae > Tuctoria > Tuctoria greenei. The sequence goes on along the minus strand of JAYESD010000001.1, from coordinate 42,451,255 downwards.
TTCTGGAGCATATCTAGAGAGTTGAGTCAATTTATTGAGATACTCACTCACACCCATCCTCCGTTGCCTAAGATTTTCAAATTATTGCCTTCTCAGTATCATGACTCCCTCATGTACATAGTGAGAACAGAACTTCTCCTTAAATTCAGCCAATGTAACTCCTTCATGATTAGCGTGGGCATTGCAAAGAGATTCCCACCAATCTGCAGCAGCTCCAACTAGCTGGTGTGATGCAAAAAGAACCTTCTCTCCATCACTACACTAGACAATATCAAGTTTCTTCTCAACAGACTTCATCTAATCATCAGCTTCCATCGAATCTGTGGCTTGAGCAAAGGTAGGTTGCCTGGTTCTCATGAATTCTCCGAAATGGTTGTGGTGTGGCGAGGGTGTGGTGGTGGTGGTGGCAGCATGTGAGGCTGATTGTTGTTGCCAGCTTGCAGCTATCCCATAGTCTGTATCATGGTTTGCATGAGCTAGTTTTGCATAGCTAACAGCTGTTCAAGGTTGATAGCCCCATGTCCATTGTTGTTCTGAGGTCCTCCATTGTTCTCCTCTTCCTCACCATTGGCATTCCTCTGGTTGTGAGTCGTCGACATCTGTTGGTGAAAGAAGGGTAGGTACGGAAAAATTTAGAATTTGGAATGAAACGCCCCATCTATATGCATCAAGGTATATGTAACCAAGAAATTCTCTTAGTAATACTAAAAACCCGATTAGATATGTGGACAAGGATCCCACAACTCTCTTCCATGTGCAGATGTGGAGAAAACGATAATCATCCCACAACTCGCATAAAGCACACAAGCACAAGCACACACCAAGAAAATTTAGCAAACCAAAACAAACACAACTATTATGATCTAATGCCTTCTAACTTCTCAACACGAGACCTAGACTTAATTGTGTGAGCCATGGTTGTGAGGCAGCGAAGACGATGGCGGCGGCAAGGCATACATGGGCGCACGCCAAGGTGAGTTTGCTGTCCATGTAGGCGTTGGAGAGATTGCTACACCATTGCATTCCGCAATGGCACGGACGTCATCTTGCACCTCCATAATGAACAACTTCTTCTGGAGGTAACAGATCTCGTCCATGGCATCTGATTAGCGATTTCCCAGATTCGCCAATACTTCTTGAGACCTATCAATGGCACAAGAACTGACTTGTACTTCATCTTACTGCCTTAAGAATTCCCTTGTTCTCTTCTTGTGTTGTGGGTGCAGCGCAAAGCTAGTATGTCCAACCTGCTCCGGATAGATGTGGCACAATCTGGTGAGTTCATCCCAAGAAATATCATCAATAGCTTGCCCCTTGGAAGATCTCCATGTAGATGCAACGTGTCAAGTGACCACTTTATCTATAGCAAAAAAAGTAACTTGAGCCCTCCATTCATCCCTTCCATGCTGAGGAATCCTCTTAACATTGTATTCCGGGTGCATCTTGCATGGATCAAGGAACTCCTTCAATTGCCTAGCTGGAAATCCTCCATCAGTGCCGTTAGAATGGAATTCTTGTGCATCACGGTAAACAATGTTTTATCCTCCTTTCTGGTTTCACTTGGTTGAGATGCGTTCCCTTGAGCTTCAGGTACCTCCTCTTGTGCAGCGGGTTCCTCCTCTTGCGGTTCCTCCTCATCTTGGGCTTCATCTTTATTTTGCTCATGTGCTTCAGTTTCCTCTTCCTCTTCATCATGAACATTCCACCATCTCTGGATCTTCTTTCTCCTCCTCATCATCATATGATTCAACCATCTCATGGACTTCCTCCGTCGTGTTGGAGTGTTCAAACTCAACTTCCTTCGTGGGAGAGCTCACTTCTTCCTCCTCTTGGGTTGGTTCCATTTGCGGCTCCTTGTAAGGCCTAAGCTTGCTTCCAAGGGGTGGCAAACGAGCTCTCTTGCGGGCTGTTGTTTTGGTGTGAGCCATCTATAAGGAAACATGAGATTATTAGAGGAAAACATAAATGTCAGTTCTGAAATTGCAGCAGCCATAAATTTAGATGAGAGAATGTGCATTTGCTCAAAAAGATGGAAAAGTGGCAAAAAATTGCAGCAGCAGCGAAAACGCAAATTTTTCTCATGTTATATAGCTAGTGGGAGGCAAAATAGTGCCAAACAGGCTAATTTTGAATATGAAAGAAGTACTAAGTAATTTGTGGTTTCCATTCTACCTAGGCTTGCATTCTACAGTCAAACACGGCTCTGATATCAAATTGTGACACCTGGTTCCGAAAATAAACCAAGCGTAATGCATATATGTGCCCAGGATGTTTACCGCACATAAACAAGTGATTCACAGATGATAAACAGATATAACCATGTCTCTAACAATAATACACTAATAATAGTACTTTATTACAAACCAAATGGTCTTGAATACATGCTCTAAAGAAACTGTAGCGGAAAAACTAAACACAAATGACTTCAACTCCACAAGCAAGCTTGACGATAACACACAGGCCTAAAACTATTTAAAGACCTCCTGACACTCCTCATTGACTCCTACGTCTAGATTTGGTGGGGAATAGCAAGGGTGAGCACATGTCGTACTCAACAAGTGTGGGAAGGTATGGCATGTAGCTTTAACAAGGAATGATAATGAATAATGGCTAGTTGCATAAAAGTACATTCAAAAAAATTGAAAATGCAATATTATGATCATTAAGTGTGGTCCTTCCGAAATATCACATATAACATCAATTTCAGCTTAAATAACCAATACCAACAATAATAAACCATATTCAACTCATAACTACTCATGTGTCTCAAATTCATCAATTCCATATACCAATGCCAATTAATAGACCAAAACCAATTCCCAAATCAATTCAAACCATTAAACCATGTTCAAAGTTCATATTCTAATCATGTGAGGGTCCAGGTTGCTCATGACCAGGAGCACGACTATCATGATAGTTTTAGACACACTCTGCAGATGTTGTACCACTTTACTCACAAGTTCGTGATTTCATAACCTTTCGATGACTAAGGAATTTCAATTGTGTCATCTCACACTTCTGTAGATGTGTAGCCAAGAGATCACAAAATAGCCTTTACAAAGTTATTACTAGCATATTTAGACCGCACTGAGGTTTCACCGGTGGTGATGTCTCCAGCTGAGCACATCCAACCAAGGGCCCCCTCTTGAGCCATTCAGATCCCAGGTTAGTCCCACCATCAACTAAGAACCCATCCGACTACTACTTCCCCAAGCCTTCTTAATGGTTCAAATAGTACCAGCAATACACTAATTAGTTAGCTATGCCGCACCCATACTTGGCCTTGTGGTGGCACTGAAAATCCTGGATGGTCGCTCCACGAACTGGTCCTTAGATTTAATGCAAGCAAAACCACCAAAACAGTCCAACCCAATCCACATAACCAACTTGCTTAGATCCCTAGGCACCATGTTGCTAAAGGTTCATTAATATCAATTCTCATCATTCATGTGTTCAATAGTTCATAAGCCATATGATTGTTCCCCAAAGCCAATTGAGTAATGTGAAGCAAAAAGTGTAAAATACCCTTCCCGGCTCACTACATAGTGTTCAAGCGACAAGGTTGGTCATACAAAAATAGTAAACTCCTACAATTGGGGTTTCCCATCAATTTGACACAAGCATGCAATTTTGCAAAAAAAACATTTAAAACATGATCAATATGGTCAAGGACACTTGCCTTGCTCCAGAGCTTGATTTGGATCGAAGGCTTCGAAACCCTTGTTCTGCGATTCCTCGAAAGCACTATCTACAGCGATTCCTTCTATTTCGCGCGACAAACATGCAAAACACACATTACAAAAAAATAATGCTCATATAGTACTCAATATGCCATGATATGCATGATTAATGCAATTGTGTTGTAAATCTTGTTAATGAGTTGGTATTAATGTTTACTAACTAGTTACAATAGTTTTTAACAAATTTGAACAGGTTTCGAGTTGATTCGAGTCAATTTGAATTAATTCAGCACAATTCAAATTCAAAGGCTGGACAAGTCTGGTGTCAGGGACCGGACTAGTCCGGCCTATATCGAACTGCAATTTTATGTTTTTTCTGATCAGAGAGAATTGGGGTTAAATTGACGTAGAAACTTGGATGTAGAGGGTGTACCGCTTGTTTAGGGATCCAAAGGTCAAGAATTGGGTGCAACACTTGGATCTTGACGATTATGGCTTGATGAAGATTTTGGATGAAGAACATCGTCGAAGAATGGATGAAGATTGACCTTGATTGTACCATCTTCGTGTTTCTCTCTTCCTCCTTGCTCCTGGACTTGATCTTGACGTTGGCAAAAAGGCAAAAGTGGCAGCAAGGGTTTATCAAATGGGGTGGAGAGGTGATGGCATTGGGTTGTATTAATAGAGGTGGAGAGGTAGGGTTTTGAGGTGAATTCCAAGTAGAATTCGGTGGGGGACATATAGGGGCCAAGGTGGGGTCCACTTGGGCTCCTTTGGGGTTGGGCACAAAGTTCTTGGGCCCAATTAAGGCAATCATCCAATAACCAATCGTGGAGAAATAACATAATCTGAGTTGGTTTTTGCAGGCCGGGCTAGTTCGTAGTATGGACAGGACAAGTCCGTTTGGCAACAGGGAGAAATTAGACAAGTCCGACCGGACATGTCCGCTCGGCAACAAAGAAGAAATCGTACAAGTCCGGTTGGCATGGCCAGACAAGTTTGGGGTGGCTAGAAAAAACTAATCCGGACTAAAAACTCTAACAGGAATGGACTAGTCCGCTGCCAATCGAAGAAGTATGGGAAAACATCAGAACCATCAACGGACTACTCCGTGAGGTGTGTTGGACATGCCCGGGCTCTGAAGAAGACTGAATTTTCTTTAAACAAAAAGGGAATACCAGACTAGTCTGAGGTTCAGACCGGACAAATCCGCACCCTGACGGACTTAAATTTTTTATTTACTCCAAAATTCATTTTAATCTTGTTCCTTTTTACATGTCTTAATGATAAACATGTATGAGGATGTATGCAATGCTTTATGCATCAAAATGAGGGTGTTACAATAATCTTGGTGACTTCGATTGATGGGACACACCTTCTTGGAAGGCCATTAGCGCAAACTCAATAGAGATACGGGTCATCGCAAAGGTTTCTACGACTCTCACAGATGAGTTTCTTTTTATTTTCCCCTGGTGGTACGTATCCCGTGACCATGAAGTTCATGATATCTGCATACAAAGGGTGAGAGTCAGTCACCTTCAGAAGCATATCATCTCGTAGGAAGTCATTGATAGGAATGTCCATGGTTTGAGTGACTTCCATACGTGAAAGATGATCTACCACGGAACTCTCTACTCTTTTCTTATCCTTGATTTCTAAGTTAAACTCTTGGAGTAGAAGAATCCAACGGATTAGCCTTGGTTTAGCATCCTTTTTTGTGAGCAAGTACTTCAAGGCAGCATGGCCTGTATAGACTATGACCTTGACTCCAACCAAATAGGACCTAAACTTATTGATAGCAAAAACTGCAGCCAAGAGCTCTGTTTCAGTTGTGGCATATTTGAGTTTAGCTCCTGTCAAAGTTTTGCTAGTGTAGGCTATTGCATGATGCTTTTTATCTTTTGCTTGACCTAGGATGGCACCAACAGCAAAATCACTAGCATCACATATGATTTTGAATGGCAGCGTCCAATCAGGAGGTTGGATGATTGGAGCTGAGATGTGTTCCTATTTGAGTGTATCAAATGATTCAAGCCATTCATCATCGAAATCAAAGGGAGCTTCCTTAGCTAATAGGTTAGTGAGGGGTCTAGCGACTTTGGAGAAATCTTTGATGAAACGCCGATAGAACCCCGCTTGACCAAGAAAGTTGTGAATCCCCTTATCGTTAATAGGAAGTGGAAGTATTTCAATGACTTCAATCTTTGCTTTGTCCACCTCTATCCCTCTCTTAGACACCAAGTGTCCAAGAACGATGCCTTCACGAACCATGAAATGGCACTTTTCCCAATTAAGTACAAGGTACTTCTCTTGGCATCTTCGTAAGACCTTGTCTATATTTTTCAGACAATGGTCAAAAGTTTTCCCATAGACGGAGAAATCGTCCATGAAAACTTCCATGACCTCCTCAATCTTGTCGGAAAAGATAGACAACATGCATCTTTGAAAAGAGGTAGAAGCATTACAGAATCCAAAGGACATGCGGTGTTAGGCATAAAATCCATAGCGACATGTGAATGTGGTCTTACTTTGATCGTCGGGATGGATTGAGATTTGATGGTACCCCGAATACCCATCAAGAGACAAAAGTAGGAGTGTTTTGCCAACCGCTCTAACATCTCATCGATGAAGGGCATCAGAAAATGATCCTTCCTTGTAGCCTTGTTATGTTGTCAGTAATCAATGCACATCCTCGAACCCGTGATGGTTAGTTGAGGAATTAATTCAGTCCTCTCATTTTGAACGACCGTCATACCTCCCTTCTTAGGAACTACTCGATCTCGACTAACCCATTCACTATGAGGAACAGGGTAGATAATCCCGACATGTAGAAGTTTAAAGACTTCCTTCTTGACAACTTCCTGCATCGGGGTCAATAGGAATGCAATGGATGCATAACGCTGGACTAATCCCTTTGAGATCCTCTAGTGAATAGCCAAAAAATAGCTCTATGCTTTTCTAACATGGCAACAAGTTTGAGTGTCTCATCATATGAAAACTTGTCACTTGTGATGACAGGAGCTTCCAAATTTCCATTTCGAAAGGCATGTCGCAGGCCTGGAGGTAGAATTTTTAGCTCAACATGAGGTTTTGGGAAGAGCTCTTCCTTTGGCAATTTAGTTGCCTTCTGAAATTCATCCTCCTCTTGGATTAAATCTTTTTCTCCTTCAATTTCAGGGGGTGCTAAGAATTGAAGAGTTCTAACCTCCTCTAATGGCTCATCTAGGATGGGAGATTCTGTGGATGCGTTCTTGGAACACTGGATAGGAATAGAGAATTTTCTCCCTCCAAGTTTGACATTGAGGTTTTTCCTTGCAAGGGAATTTCCATGAGAAATTTCTCAATAGGAATTCCAATCATAATGTAAAAATCTTGAATTTCGAACACATTGAAATCTAGGATTGCCTCAATATCTTTGCCACAAACACCTATTGCAAAACCCCGCGTCCTTCAAGGATGTTTCCAAAAGAATCTTGGAAGGATTTACATGTTGGTGCCAATGGCACATCGCCAAGAATGGCAAGAGCACAAGAATCGGAAATGAGATTTGCTCCAAGAGTGGGGTTGTATAGGACCTTCATTGGTGTTCCTCTAATAAAACATAGAATGGTTGCCAAAGGTGAGGTCATCCGAAGGATTTCGGGTGACTACTCAACTTCCGTAGTCCATTCTCTGCTTAGAATAGAGGTTAACTACTTGACTATTTGTTAAATGAACACTTCATCAGGTGGGTCAGATGGAGTTAATGTCAATGATGGTTTGCTATGACAACAGTACATCGAGATATTTTTGAAATCTTCAAATATCTCTTCCTTGAAGGAGGGAAACATAAAAGGTTGAATTTCTTCTTCCTTTGTAGTTTTAGGTTTGGGAGAGGATGCCTTCAGCAAGGTTTGAGATAAGCAAGAGATAGGTTCTTCCTTGTCCATGGATTTATCCTCGGATATTGACACTATTTCCTCTTAAGGAGGCTCATTAAGACCCATAACAGAGGAATAATTTTCTAGAATTCGGTCTAGAAGATCCTTGCCTTCTTCCGGTGTCTTATGGGTGAAAGATCCTACAACCGTAATGTCAAGATGCAGGCCTGACTCTTTGTTCAATCCCATATATAAGTGTTGCAAGAGCAACAAATCAGGGATGGACAAATCTAGGCTGCAATTTCATAAAAGAGAAAATATATCCCAAGCTGCACCTATGGATTCCTTCTCCATCAGCTGAAAGCATAGTACTTCCATTCACAAAGAAATTTTCGGGCAATTGGAAAGAAAGAAAGACAAAAAAATTTCTCGTAATTCACTCCAATTTCTGTTTTTCTTCCCAACGTTGTGGTGGTCATACCATTGTTTTGCTTTTTCCTCAACGGAAAAAGGAAACAACTTCCATTTGAGAGTTTCTTGCATCATACCCTTCAGCAGGCATGAACACAATTGTTCGAACTCTCAGAGATGGTATTAAGGGTTTTCACAATCTGTTCCTAAGAAGGATTGCTACCGAATCATGGCTATAAATTCAGGGCGAAGTTCATAGCTGGTAAAACAGATGGGTTACGCCGAAGGCGTTGGCTCACAGAACATGCCCTTTGGGGCAGAATAAGAAAGTATGGTGGGCTGCTCCATATAGGTGGTGGTGGAAAGAAAAGAAAAGGTAAGATAAGAAGATAGAGACAAGGATGAACATGGTTCGAAGATTAACAGCAACCATTCCCGGCAACGGTGCCAGAAATGCTTGTTGACGTTTCTTACGTCATAGATAAAAATCCGCAAGGGCACGAAAACTGTCGTGTAGCTCTTCCCCTTAAGAGTGTTCTTAAGGGTATCAAATTCAAGGAACTTATGTGCTAATATTACGAACTAATTCACCCAAGGACACAAAGTTGTTTTGTAAGCAAGGAAGAGAGAGCAATTTAAAGTATTAATTCTAATTCAAAGGAATTTGCGGTAGCTGCTTGCTTCGGGCATGGGTTTACCCCTAGCAACACCAGGATGACTCCCGCCAAGAGCCTATGTCATAGCCGAACATGGAGGATTACTAAGAACATATAGGATTGTAACCACCTACTACCTACCTCTTCGATCCGTGGGTCTACAAGATATTCACTGGTGATTTCTAACCTAAGCACCACACTTACGTTCTAAATCACAACTCTAGTTGTTTCAAACACAAAGCTAAAACTAGAGCCTCTAATAAATTAAAGCAATGAACCCACAAGTAACTACTTGTGCAAGCTACTATGAATTGAGAATCAAACTTGAATTGAATTCACAAAGGGCTTACTTGATTTATGTAACACCTTTGTAGGTGTACAAGTGTAGAAGAAGGACTTGACAACCCCAAGCCCCCTTCTCCTAAACTCTATACCACACTCTCCTTCTACTTGGCAGCATCTAGGGTTTAGGTAGCTCCTTTAAGACCAAAAGGCATGGCAGTATAACAATACAAACCATCTACGATGATGAAGGAAGTATGCTCTTCATCTTCCTTAAACATCAGAATTTGGTGATATCCATAATAGGCATCTAAGAAACATAGTAATTCACACACGAGGGTAGAATCCACTATCTGACCTATCCTAGGTAGTGGAAATGGGTCTGACATGCCTTGTTTAGTGCAGTGTAGTCAATGCATGTCCGAACCTTCCCGCCCGCCTTGGGCACAATGACTGGGTTTGCTAGCCATCATGGATGATGAACCTCTCGGATGAATCCAGCATAGCTTCATGACTTTTTGTGATGAAGTTCTGCCGCTCAGTGGATTTCTTCTGGGGCTTCTGTTGTATAGGTTGTGCATCGAGATATATCTTTAGATGGTGCTCGATCACATCCCTGGGCATCCCAGGCCTTTGTGATGGTTGCCATGCAAACATGTCGACATTTTCCCGAGGGAAAGTGACGAGCGCGAGTTCCTATTTGTTAGTCAAACTCCCCGATATACGGGTAGTTTATTTGTCATTAGAAACGTTTGGACAACTTTGACGGGTATGTCGGTGTTGCTGCTTTGTTGCACATGAGGTGCATAGGATGAGTTGCACTGGCACGAGCTCAGAGGTTGAGAAGCTTGCTCCTTGCCAAATTCTTCTTCTTGTTCTGTTGCAAGCGCATGATGTTCTCCCAGCGCAGTAACCCCGGCAGTGCGGACCCCTCGGATCCGTAGGACGCCTGATGGAGTTGGCATCTTCAACACGAGATAGGCGTAGTGGACCATGGTCATGAACCTATACAAGGTTGGCCTGCCTAGGATCGCGTTGAAGGGAAGATTGATGTGGGCCACATCAAACACCAGCTTCTCAGACATGTAGTTATCTCGTGTCTTGAAGGTCGCAGGTAGAGTCACCGGTCCAAGAGGTGTGATAGCTCCCGGACCCACTATGAAGAATGGGCATGAGGGCCTGAGGTCTGAGAGGTTGAGCTGGAGCTTCACAAAAGATGCCATGCTCAGTAGGTTGAGCGTTGCGCCTCCATCCACTAGGACAAGGAAGAGCTAGACATTGTTGATAGTGGGAGATACTATCAAAGGCAATGGTCCAGCTCCCATCATGTTCTTCGGATAATCTGAAGCATCGAAAGTAACGGGGTTCCCCATCCACTTCTGATGTGGTTCCTCCTTGGCGGTAGGAGCTGAGGCAGCCATCTCTTGATGCATAGACTTTAGAATGCGTCGGGAGGTGATGTCCTAGGACCCTCCATAAGTCATATGGAGATTCTTCTGACGCTCATTATCGAAGGTGTAAGAGTCATCATCGACGGTGTTGTAGACCACCTTCAATGCCCTCTTGGCGTCCTACAAGCCTAGCTCGTGATCAGACAGAGCTTCTTCATCAGCCTTTTGCTACCCTTCCCATTGGAGGAAAGGGGTCTCGTCTTGATGCTTGATGTTACGTTCCGCAAGCCTCTTGACCTCTCGACGGTCTTCAAGATTGTGGCTTGCAGATTTGTAGATTGGCCACCGAATCTTGTCACCGTCGTTAGACGATGGTTGAGGTCACTTGTTGGGGCGTGGCCCTCGGTCATCGGGTGCTGCAACTGCGGTAGCAATAGGTGTTCCGGCCAGTGACTTCTTCTTGCCACTGTACTTTTTCTTCTTCTTACTACTGCTGGAGGCAGTAGCTTCAGCCTTGGAGGAAGATTTACCAGCCTCCGCAGCTGGTTTGGAGTGCATTTCACGGCCCTCAGCAGCTCTGGCGCATTTGTCTACCAAGCAGAAGAGCTCCGTGACGCTATTGACGTTTTTGGTTGCCAGCATGTCTAGCATCTTCTTGTCTCCAACACCCTGTCGTAATGCAACAACGACAAAGGCGTTGGAGATAGAAGGAATAGTATTCCGTACCTCAGAAAAGCACTGGGTGAACGATCGCAGTGACTCTCCCGATTTCTATTGTACGGTGAACAGGTCTAGCTCGGTGCCAGGCCGGGTGTAGGAGCTCCCAAAGTTGGCAGTGAACTGGCGACATAGCTCCCCCCGACTATAGCTGGAGTTAGATGTAGACTCATGAACCAGGACCTCGTAGTCCCATTTAGAGCCACAGGGAAGTAATTAGCCATCACTGCCTCATTCCATCCAGCCGCGAGGATGGCAGTGCAGTAGATCTGAAGAAACTTGACAGGATTGACTATCCTATCGTACTTCTCTGGCAGATGAGGATGGAACTTAGGTGGCCACTCGACCATGCAAACAAGCATGGAAAGAGCTGAACAACCGCCCCCACCCCCACTCTTGGATCATGCTCGATATGGACGCGGTCATCCTGCCTCATGTAGTGGTGGTCGAGCTCCGACCAGAGGTCCTGAGTAGGAAGCCTCGATGCTGTGTGAGTATGGCAAGCCCATAGGGCAATGACATCACTTGTTGGGAGGGCGCATGTCTTCTGAGCTGCAATGCCTAAGGACCAAGTATACCAGACATGGTCCTATTCTGACTAGAGGCTTGCCCCGCTTGGTGCAGACCTTGTTGCCAATCGCATTGGCTGCAGCTGCAACCAAATGCTTGACATCAGGGCGCCATTGCTCCAGAGCGGTTGAAGGAGCTCCCGGCGCTAGTGGACACCGAAGCAGAGTCCACAGTATGTTCTCTGTGTTGTTCGTCGATGCAGTGACTGATGTGAATGCACCATCCTGTTGTCCTGCGTTGTTTGCTGGAGTAGGTGGTGGGAGTGGTGCGATGACGCCTGCTGAAACAACAGTGTTGGCTGGTTGTTGCTCATTGGAGGGACTACCTCCAGCAGGATGCACAGCCAGACCGTTGGATGAAGCGGCAGAAGAGTTCACCATCTTGAGATCTTGAAAAGCTAAGCCCCCTACCTGGCGCGCCAAATGTCGAATTGTGCACTAAGACACTTCCCCCAGTACTACAATGAGGTAGTCCGCGGAGGTTCGTATTCGGTTGGGGTGCAAAGAAAGAAAAAGAACCGATGGTGACATAGTAATTTTTACATGGTTCGAGCCGACTGAGCGTAATACCCTACTCCACGGGGTGTGTGTTGATTGTATGAGATTTTCTGAGCTTGTATGAGTATCAGATGACTTGCGTGTGTGTAAGATCAGTCGGGTTTTACCGTGCAGCGCAACCCTTTTATATGCCAAGGTGTGGTTGTTACAATATGCGCTGTGGCCAGACATATGGCCCTGGCTGCAATAAACTGCCTATACAGGATCTATAGTGTTAAGGGTAGTTAATAGCGTGATAATGCGCCTTAATGGTAGCGTTACTGGTCTTGATAGTCTTCTAATCGTGCGTCATTAATATAGTATTAATGACACATTAACTAGGTCTTCTAACGGTAATTGATAGACCTTGAATGTGTGCGCCGTTGGAGATCCCGTAGTCTTCATGTTGCTGACGTAGGTCCGAGTGCTTGACACGTGGAAGATCTTGAGCTTCCCTCTGTGGGGGGATAGGTCTGGTCCTAGTAGACACGTGGCAGTGGCGGAGCTTCCCTGAGAAGGGAGGGAGGTCCGGCCCTGCAGGACACGTGGTAGCACCGGAGCTACCAAAATGAGGGAGGCAGGTGCGACTCTCTTGGACACGTGGCGATACCGGAGCTACACTAAGTTAGGGAGCAAGTCTGATACTGCGAGATGCGTATCTCCTTCGGACGTCGGGCACATGGATGTAGAAACTCCTTGACATTGTTTGTGGTACCAAGGGGTACCCGGTACGCATGGTACCGACAATATCAAATCCAAGAAGCGGCGGCCACGTAAGCATTGTCGTCGTACATTGGCAAGCCTTCGAGGAACGTGTTTCCATCGGAGCTGGACCCATCGTGTCGTACTCTAACCAAGAACCATAGATCCCAACACCTTGTGCATGGAGGCGGAGCCCTGACTTGATGCCGCCACCGCCGTCCATGAAGCATTCTTGGTAGGAGTGGTCCGGTGCAGGAGGGGTGCCGCCGTCCACTAACAATCCACAACCCAACGTCACCATGCCCATGCCCTGTGATGTCGCTAGCTCGAGAATCAACAAGCTGGCAGGAGAGTCCAACATAGTGTCGACGACGTTCTACTGGGTTTCGTTGGCTGTAAAGCTGAGAACTGGCCAAGATGATGTACAGATCATATCCTGCGATGCGGTCAGTTCATCTTCAAAGCTGAGCGCGGACCTTGGTGTGCCCGTATTGGAGCAATGGATGGGGATTGCTTCAAATGTTGTGGTGATTTTGCCCTGTTATTGTGCACGCGAAGTTGGAGCGGGGGGAGCAAAGTGTTGCCGCCTCACTGGAGTTGAACGAGCCTGATCGACACCATCATCCGTGCCCTTCCTCTGGTGTGCTAACATAGCCGCCGACACGTCCGCGCCGCGGTGTGAACTGGTGTTCACCCGGTGAATCATGTAGAGAACCAGCACGGACTTGCCACCTACGTGATTTGCGGTAGTTAACTCCCACATGGACTATCCCGACCTTTTTCTGCCATTCTCCTTGTACGAGAACAGTTCCCGGTCCCCTACTTGATTGCCCTTGTCATCGACCACATCCTCAGCGGTGTGCTCGGAGTGCCAGGTGTCGAGGCCGCTGCTGACCCTGCACAACCTTCAGCTATCCGTGCTTTTCTTGCTCCTCAACGGGGTGAAGAAGAGACAGGAATTCCCATCTCCGTTACCCGCCGGCACAGGTTGAAGCCCCATCGCAAGCGTGGCTGGCTCGGCGGAGTACACTTGTTAGTAGCTGCGATCTTTGGAGACATGTTCATAAAATGAATTTTTATGGCAAAATTTTTTTGTTTGGAATTGGTTAGAGTATATTGCGATCGTATATGATCAAAGAGTCAATTTGTACTCCTGCTCTACTATGTGCAAAACCTGTCCCTATCGTCTAGAATCACCACTGGGACTAATCGCGTACATAGCTAATAGATTGAGGCAAAAGACCACGGTCATGAGTGGCTATCTTCTCACGAATAACCAGTCACGTTGAAAATTGAGGCATTGAGAATGGCTCGAATTCGGGCCGATATGATCAATCTGATGAGATTTTCATGGTGATTTAATAGATGCAATCTATGCAATTCTGTTTGCTGTTATCATAGAGACGTTTCACGACAAAAAATATTCTACGCTTATCTTGTTTTTTTGCAGATAGTGATGTGAATTATATGGCTTTAATCTGATGTGATGATCTGTGTGTAATATTCATGCAGCCTACGTGTTTCAAATTTAACACAATTGGGTTGAGGTTGTCACATGATTGTATAACGACCTGCGTGTCGACATGTGATGCTTGATCTCCCATATAATTTATTTGATATCTATTATATGTAGTAAATTCTTTTATGTTTATGGAGATGTCTTCAAACATGATGGGGATGGTGATCACCACAAGAAGGAAGGCATGGCAGCTCAGATCATGAAGATACCATAACGATGGGTACCACTATGATTTCAAAAGCCATACTATTCACAATGTGATATGTGAATGTGGTCTACAGGGGGGTGAATAGGCGTTGAAAATTTTTTCTACAAAACTTAACCAAAATCATCAAATACAGACTGGTGTAGAGTGCGGAATAGTCTGGCGTGCTTGGTGTATCTACAAAAGGAATAAGTGTTTTATGAATATTTCTCAAACATTATCGCAGCAGAATGTAGTAAACTATCCTAACAACTTGATGAAGTAATTAGGATCAGTAATTAGCATGTGAAATACCAAATTAATACAAGTTGCAAGTTTGACTAACCCTATGCCCTAGATGATGACGATGATGTGAAAAAATAAAGAACTAGAACACACGAGACAAGGATTTTACCGATGTTCGATCTCACCAAAGAGATATACGTTCTCGTTGAGGAACTCATACAAAGCCAGGTCTCAATCAACCCTTTACCTCTTCAAGTCACCACAAAGGCCAACTTGAGTTTCACTATCAAGGGTAATCATCGAGTCAATGGGGCAACCTCAGACGCTGAGGGCTCCCACAAAATTACAGAGAGAAAAAAAATGAATCAAATATAGTCACAAGATGTACAATAGATGTGGGACTTTATGAGATATTCAAACCCCAAGAGCTCAACAACGCGTAAAAGACGATCTCTCTTTCGCGAATCTTGATTCCTAAAAAATTTGACCTGTTAGGGCTTTAGATGTGTGGGTAGAAGTCACTATAAGTATTCCGCCCTATTGCAACGATTGTACTGCAACGAATACTAAATCGTTGTAGTAAGCTTGGTCTTTTGCCACAATTCACTAGTTTGTGGCATTAGCATCTATCGCCATAGAACACAATTGTTGCATTAGGATCTGTTGCCACGAATCACTAGTTCGTGGCATTAGCATCTATCGCCACGGAACACAATCATTGCATTATAATCTGCTGTCACGATTCCCTAGTTCGTGGCGTTAGGATCTACCGCAATGGAACACAATCATTGCATTTCGAACTTTTGCCACGATTCCCTAGTTTTTGGGGTTAGGTTCTATCGCCACGGAACACAATCGTTGCATTAGGAACTTTTTCGATGATTCACTAGTTCATGGCGTTAGGATCTATCGCCACAGAATAGAATTGTTGCATTAGGAACTTTTGCCATGATTCACTAGTTCGTGGCATTATGATCTATTGCCACGGAATACAATTGTCGCATTAGGATCTGTTGCCATGATTCACCAGTTCATGGCGTTAGGATCTATATCCACGAAACACAATCGTTGCATTAGGAACTTTTGGCAGATTCACCGATTTGTGGCATTAGGATCTATCGCCATGGAACACAATTGTTGCATTAGGAACATTTGCCTCGATTTACCAGTTTGTGGCACTAGGATCTATCGCCACGGAACATAATCGTTGCATTAGGAACTTTTGCCACGATTCACCAGTAAGTGGCATTAGGATCTATCACCACAGAAAACAATTGTAGCATTAGGATCTATTGCCACGATTCAGCAGTTCGTGGCATTAGGATCTATCGCCACAGAACACAATCGTTGCAAAAGGATCTGTTGCCACGATTTACCAGTTTGTGGTGTTAGGGTCTATCACCACAGAACACAATCGTTGCATTAGGAACTTTTTCCACGATTCACCAGTTCATTGTGTTAGGATCTATCGCCATAGAACACAATCGTTGCATTAGGATTTGTTGCCACGATTCACTAGTTCATGGCGTTAGTATATATCGCCACAGAACAAAATTGTAGCATTAGGATTTGTTGCCACGATTCACTAATTCGTGGAGTTGGGGTCTATCATCATGGAACACAATCGTTGGCCTCAAGATATATAACACAATCAAGCAATGACCATAATTCACCAAGATCTGGTAATTGACATAGTTTTTCGGAAAAAATTGAGAGAGATGATTTTCACAATCCAATCAACATATTTTGAAGAATTCATACAGGTATGCAAATTTTCAAGTCACATTCCGAGCATCAAGGATATTTAGTTCATTTCGAAGCTCGCAAAAGCGTTTTTCATCAAGTGGCTTGGTGAATATGTCCGCTAATTGCTTTTCGATGTTGACATGGGAAATGGCTATATCTCCTTTCATGGAGTGGTCTCTCAAGAAGTGATGCCAGATGTCTATGTTTTTGGTTCTATAGTGCACAACTGGATTATGGGCAATTTTAATGGCACTCTCATTATTACAAAGGAGTGGAATGCGGTTCATATTGTAACCGTAATCCCTTAGAGTTTGTCGCATCCAAAGGAGTTGTGCACAACAACTCCCGGCTGCAACATACTCCTCTATGGCTGTGGATAAGGCAATGGAGTTTTGTTTCTTGAAAGACCAAGAAACTAGAGATCTACCTAGGAATTGGCATGTACCGGCGGTACTTTTTCTATCTACTTTGCATCTGGCATAATCTGCATCGGAGTAACCAATGAGATTGAATTTGGAGCTTTTTGGATACCAAAGACTAAGGTTGGGTGTATGAACTAAATATCTCAAGATCCTTTTTACGGCTGTTAAGTGACACTCCTTAGGATTGGCTTGAAATCTTGCACAGAAACATACACTCAATATAATGTCTGGCCTATATGCACATATATAGAGTAGAGATCCAATCATGGAGCGATATACCATTTGGTCGACACTAGGTCCATCTTCATTGAGATCCAAGTGGCCATTCGTTGCCATGGGAGTATTTATGGGCTTCACCTTGTCCATTCCAAACTTCTTGAGTATGTCTTGAGTGTACTTAGTTTGGCTTATGAACGTCCCTTCCTTTTGTTGCCTCACTTGGAATCCCAAGAAGTACTTTAGCTCTCCCAGCATAGACATCTCAAACCTATATGTCATAATTTTACTAAATTACTCACAAAATGATTTGTTAGTTGAACCAAAGATTATATCATCAACATAGATTTGACAAACAAAGATATCATTGTCAAAGTTCTTGGTAAACAATGTATAATCTACTCTGCCGGTCTTAAAGCCATTTTCAATTAAGAAATCTCTGAGACACTCATACCAAGCTCTAGGAGCTTGTTTGAGGCCGTAGAGAGCCTTACGCAATTTAAATACGTGATCGGGGAACTCTTCATCTTCAAACCCGGGGGTTGCTCCACATTCACCTCCTCCTTGATTGGTCCGTTAAGGAAGGCGCTTTTCACATCCATTTGATATAGCTTGAAATCATGGTGAGTAGCATATGCAAGTAATATTCTAATCGACTCAGGTCTAGCTACGAGAGCAAAAGTCTCATCAAAAAATCCAAACCTTCGACTTGTGAATGCCCTTTGGCCACAAGTCGTGCCTTGTTCCTTGTCACCACCCCGTGTTCGTCTTGTTTGTTGTGGAAGACCCATTTGGTGCCAACGACGTTGGATTTGGGTGTTTCGACTAGTTCCCACACCTCATTTCTTTTGAAATTGTTGAGTTCTTCTTGCATGGCCACTACACAATCTGAATTCTTCAATGCATCCCCAACCCTGCGTGGTTCCCAAAATTACACAAACGAGTAATACTCACAAAAATTAGCCATGCGAGATCTAGTAGTTACTCCCTTTTGGATGTCATCGATGATGTTGTCGATTGGGTGATCCCTTTGGAAGCATTGGTGTACTCATAGGTGTGGTACTTGCTGTCTTGAATCTTTATGATCATATTCTTGTCCCCCTAAATGGTTGCCCTCACTGACTTGTTGATCATCTTCACTTTCTTGAGGTTGATCTTGTATGGAAGCTCCCCCTCGATCATTGGTCTCCTCTTGTGGTTCGTTTTCCTCATGCATATGTAGAGCTGGCTCTTGTGGTCGAACTTCGCCTAATGCCATTCTTCTCAATGATTGACCATGAGTTTCTTCTTTATCTAGCACACATGGATAAACTTGCTCCTTTTGGGAGCCATTAGTTTCAGTGAACACTACGTCACGTACTACTTCAACAAGTCCGGGGGTCTTGTTGTAGACACGATAGGTGTAAGTGTTCGAATCATAACCAAGCAAGAAACCTTCATCGGACTTCGAAGTGAACTTTGAAGTCCTAGGCTTCTTGTTCAAAATATAGCATTTGGAACTGTAAGACCTATGTGTCCTGAATACATTGGCTTGTAGTGAAATACACTTGCTTTGACGATAAAAGTTTGAATATCACCAAAACACCTTTTTATTATGATCCAACTAGTTTTGGTTAGCTCCGGTGAGTTTTGTCTTTAGCTCCGGCGTGTTTTTGCTAAGCTCCAAGTTGATTTTTCTAGTTCCGGCTTTTGGGTTTACTAGTTCCGACTAATTCTGGTTAGGCCCGACACTAGGTTCTACTAGCTTTTGTTAGCTCCGGCTCAAGGTCCGGGTTGCTCTGGCAAGGTCCAGACCATGACCGCATTGCTTCTGTTTTTCATTTGCAATGTTTTGTACTTGCTTTACATCTATGGAAAGATTGCTTAGTATTCATTTGCTAAGTCTTTGGTGCGTTTTTGGTTGAAATGGATGATATCGTGTTACTGTGGTTTTGCAACATGCTTATGTGAGGTTCTCACGTAAGGTGTTGTGTTTGGAACTAACTTGAGTCAAGTCGAGGACTTGGGCTCGTATGGATTGGTAGTTTATTCATGTGCAGGTGTTGCTTGAGTTCAAGACATGGCTGGTGATGGGATCCATTGGACTAGTCTTAGGGAGGAGATGAGGTTCCAATAACCAAATTCTGGAGGAATTGTGGTTGAGCTGATCAGGAGGTTGCGCAGCATGATTGAATCAAGAACAATGCATGTGAAGGTATCGTGGACGTCATTGGAAGATGTTTGCACGTGTGCAAGGAGTGCATGGACGTGGCTACATGGTTCCGAGACGTGATGAAGAGATGTGGAAGTAAAGAGTTGGTCGGAAAGGTCCAACCGACTAGGTTATGGACTTAGGCTACGGCTGAGTCGGGTTTGACACAAATATGGAAAGATTTGAGTTGGTTATGATAGGATTTTGTGTGGGTCACGAATATGAGTTGTTTAAGAATGTGGGATACGTTCCTAAGGTGTTTGGAAGTCTTAAGATTGCTTCTATCTGCGTATAGAAGAATCCTAAGAAGTTATGGAACGTTACGATTCGTGAACAGAGTAGGATTAGGTTCCTGATTTGAGTTGAGTTGGCTTTCGAGCTGGTTATATAAGAAAGGGAGCCCAGAGCTCATGGTGCACGACTTTGGAGCTGTTCCTCTTGTGTTCTATTGAATAAAATTCGTAGTTTGAAGGAACTTTTGCGCCTTGTTCGTCCGACTATTCCAGACAAGTTTTACTCGTCGAGTTTCTGGACAGCACCACCTTTTGTCGGTGGTTTTATCATAAATCGAGTTTTAAGGAACCAATTGACGTGATTCTTTTTGGGTTGTCCTCGCAACTTGATTATCTATCATCTGTAAAAATTTCACGGTCATTGGATTTGTGATATATGATCTACATGAATTTCTTTGCAGCGTTCCAGAACTGTTTTTTTTTTCTCGGGTAGGGCAGATTGACCTTTGTTTGATCTTTCGATCATAACTTGAGTTTTTGTTGACGGATTTGAGTGATTCTTGTTGTGTTGTCTTCAAGACTTGATTCTCTCTGATATCTATCACTTTTGTCACAATGAAACACGTTTAGATTAGTCTCACACACGATTTCTTTAACAGATTGTTTTTCTGCCGAAGGGGTTGGGGTTTAATTGTTTCCGATGCGTAAGATTTTTAAATATACCATTCACCCCCCCCTCTGGTAGCTTTTCACGTGCTCTTTGATCCTACAGGAACCAAAAACTCGAAAATATGAAATATTAGGCTTTTTACTGGTGAGTACCTCATAGGATGTCTTTTTGAGTAGTCGATGAAGATAAAGTCGATTTATGGCGGGGGAAGCGGTGTTGACCGCTTCCGCCCAAAATTGATCCGAGGTCTTGTACTCATCGAGCATTGTTCTTGCCATATCTATGAGGGTTCGGTTCTTCCTTTCGGAAACTCCGTTTTCTTGAGTGGAGTAAGGAGCTGAAAACTCGTGCTTTATGCCTTCTTCATCTAGGTACTCCTCCACTTGTGTGTTCTTGAACTCCGTGTTGTTGTCGCTTTGAATGTTCCTCATTGTCAATGAGAATTCATTTTGAGCTTGCTTGATGAACTTCTTAAGTATTATTTGTGTTTCTGACTTATCATGTAAAAAGAACACCCAAGTGAAGCGAGAAAAATCATCAACAACTACTAAACCATATTTGTTACCACCGATGCTTATGTAGGCAATTGGATCGAATAAGTCCATGTGAAGTTGCTTGAGAGATTTTGTTGTAGTCATGACATTCTTCGCGGGATGAGGTGCTCCAACTTGCTTCCCGGCTTGGCACGCGCTACAAGGCCTGTCTTTCTCAGAAACAACATACTTCAACCCTCGGATGTGATCGCCCTTGAGGTGTTTTTGAAGATTCCTCATACCAACATGCGCTAGCCGTCTATGCCACAGCCAACCCATGTTGGTCTTTGCAATCAAGCATGTTTCAGGTTCGGCTTTATTCTTGTTGAAGTCAACAAGATAAAGCTTTCCCTTTAACTTACCCTTGAAGGCAATAGAACCATCACTCCTCCTCGAGATGGTCACACCCTCGTTAGTCAACAAGCAATTATAACCTTTGTCACATAATTGAGATATGGACAGCAGGTTATAATCTAAGGAATCAACATGTAACAAGTGAGAAAGAGTGTGTTTAGATGATATGGCAATTTCACCGGTACCGAGTACCTTTACTTGAGTATTGTCTCATAAATAGATGCCCTCATTTGGATCCTCATTTTCTTCATACTCAAAGAACATTCTTCTTTCTTCGGTCATATGGTTGGTGCAGCCACTGTCTAGCACCCATTTGGATCCACCAGAGGAATAGGCCTGCAAAAACAAATTAGGCCTTAGTTTTAGGTACCCAAGCTTGCTTGGGTCCTTTTAGGTTAGTCACAAGGGCTTTGGGGACCCACACATGATACTTGGTGTTCCCATGGCGTGGCCCAACATAATGAACATAAACCTTTCCAAAATTACTTCTCATTAAGACATAAGATGCATCAAAAGTTCTAAATAGCAACTGTTGTTGTTTATACACTGGACTAGTCTGGGAGACCGGACTTGTCCGGAGGACCGGACTTGTCCGGATCCCGACCGGACTAGTCCGGTGATCATGCTTGTTGGATTCATTAACATTGGATTTTCCAGTTTGAGAGAGTCTTCCCTTTACAAAGATATTGCTCTCCTTGTTATTATTGTGGTTTCTAGCATGCTGCTTTTCACCATAAGAGTAACCAATGCCATATTTGACATTTGGAGGTCTTGTGACCAAGTATGCAGTACGTGCATATTTGATCTTCTCCTTGTCAAATATGCCATCTTGTGAAGGATGCTTGTCCTTGGTAGAGGTTGACTTGTCTTTCAAACTGGTGTCAACTTTACCACATGTACAAGTAGAAGCAACTTCAGTTTTAATGGGTTGAGAAGGTGAACTTGAAGAAGATGAAGGGTCACCTTGCTTGAGTAACTCAACTTGCACTTCAAGGATCTTGTTAACCTTGATTAGGTTAGCACGTTCGTCCTTGATTGTAGCGTTTGAGTCGCTTAACTCCAGGCAAGCTTCCCTGCTTGAAGCTAACTTGAGCTCCAGTGACTTGCTTTGCTCCTTTTCAAGCTCTATAAGTTTTCCAAGTTCAACATATTCCTCCTTTTGGGAGATAATCATGTCTTCTTGACGATGTATCAACTTCTCCTTCTCAACAAGTTTATCAAGTAAGAATTTCATTTTTGTGGCTGTTTTCTTATCTAACCCAAAGAGCATATCTTCATTATCACTATTAATTTCACTATCTTTGGAATAGGAATGTACGGAAGAGGGTTTTGTTGTTACCTTGCGTTTAACTTCCTTTGTCATGAGGCAAGTGTTGTTCCCCTTCCATGCGCCAAGAGTAGGGAAGAGAGTGGACTTCTTGGATGTCTTCTCGATGGCTATGCTAGCCATCTCTTCTGATGATGATGATGAGGACTCATCATTTGAGTTCCACTCTTTCCCTATATGAGCTTGTTCGACTTCTTTCTTCTTCTTGAAGAATTTTTTGGGTTGAGGCTTTGCTTCTTTGGTCTTCTTCTTGTTCTCTTCATATGGGCAGTCAACTATAAAGTGGCCATACTCACCATAATTATAGCATGCCCGCCTCAACTTTGGCTTTGATCTTTCCTTGTACTTTCCTTCACTTGATTTAGCACCTTGTCTCTTCTTCATCATCTTCTTGAATTTCTTCATGAATAGTATCATGTCATCTTCATCCAAGTCACTGCTTTCATCATCACCATCTTCTTCTAGTTGAGCTTCTCGAGCTTCTTTAGACAAGGTATTAAGGGTGGACTTTAGAGCGACCCTTTTCTTCTTTGTCGAGGTGAGTTCGGCAATTTCCTTAACATGTTTAGCTTGTTTTTCCATCATCTCAAAGATGATGATTTTCCTAAGTAGCTCATCCGGGGTCATCTTCTTTTATCGGGGGCTTTCTCGTATCATTGAGCATAAGGTGAAATTTCGAGTCATGAAGGCTCTAGGGATGAGCTTCACTACCTCGTGGTCATTCCACTTCTTGCTTCTGTATGCTCGCACCTTGTTGATGAGCGTCTTTAATCGGTTGTACATGTCTTGTGGCGACTCATCTTCTTTGATTGTGAACCTTCCTAGCTCTCCTTCAATCATCTTGAACTTTGCTTCCCGCACATGACGATCGCCTTCATGTGCGGTTTGCATTGTATCCCATATCTCCTTCCCGATCTCTAGACAATCCACCTTTGTAAACTCATCCCGACTGAGTGATGAAGTGATGACTGCAGCAGCTTGAGCATTTTGATGGATCGCTTGCTCTTGGCTAGGTGTGAGCTCCTCCTCATCATCAGGGATATCGGTTCCTGTGCGTACTATGTGCCACAAACTTGGATTGAGAGAAATCAAATGCATTTTCATGTTTTTCCTCCACGTTGAGTACTCATTGCCATCAAAGTGTGGGGCTTTTCCAAGTGGAATAGATAGATAATGACTATTGTTAGAATTTAGGCGATCATAGTTAAAAGGATATCGGGATTAGTCGGTGTGACTACTCCCCTTCTTTCTCTTTTCATATTCGATTTTCACCTTTACCTTGGAAAGGGTTTTCTTCCTTAGGAGCGCCTTGAGTTCCAGCGTCTCCTCATCGTCACCCTCAATGTCTTGAATGGCTTCGAGGAGCTTCTCCAATTTTTGGTTCTTGTTTTCATCAACCTTCTCTTGGTTGTTGCTCTTGTGTACATCCTTCATGTCCGACATTATCTCATTGAGCGATTAGTCTCCTTCTTGAAGTACCTTGCTCTGATACCAATTGAATGTGGCCTACAGGGGGGTGAATAGGCCTTTTTGATTTTGTCGGAACCTGCAACACTTAACAACAAGATCAAAACTCGAGATATCGGACTAGTCCAGTCAACTGCGGACTAGTCCAGTGTGTACCAACTAGATTAATCAAGTTTCATTGATTAATTTGATTCTAGGATGTATGTAGGGGAAATATACTTGTAATTGAAGTGTTACACGATTATGAACTAGGGTATACCACAAGTCAATCTTATATTTAATGTTTCAACGTAAAGTAAGCAAGATTGATTGAAACCCTAGATTGATATGATGTATAAGAACGATGAACGTAAAGTAAGAACAGAAGCAATTTATCCCGTGGAACGGTTCCCACAGAGGAAACCACATCCACGTTGAGGAGTCCACAAAAGGATCGGGTCTTCTCCAACCCTACCCTCGTTGGATCGCTACGAAGGCCAATCCTCTTCACTTATAACAAAGGGTAAATAACCGAATTCAAGGGGCCTTCTCACACGTTGAGGGCTCCCCAAGATTACAACAAGAACTCCACCAAGAACACACTCGAAAGATTATAATGAAAATCACAGGAGTGTGTTAGGGAATCAAACCAAGAGCTCAATGAGTGATGAATCGTGTCTCTCCAATGTTCCAAAGTGTATCCTTAAGGGATCGATCTTTGTTTCTTTCGATTTTGTGGAGAGATGTGTTTTTGAGGCTCTTGGGAGGTGTGACGGGGCAGGGGATCGAGAGCGGTAAAAGTTGGGCCGTGCACATCTATTTATATGGGGTTTCTAAATGTGACTGTTAGGGTTTAGGAATATCAGACTAGTCCGTGGTGGACATCGGACTAGTCCGTTTTGCTGTTTGTAGCAAACCCTAGGTGTCCCGAAATATCGGACTAGTCCGGCTAGAAGCGGACTTGTCCGATTTTGCTTCTGGAAATCTTCGGACTAGTCCGATAATCATAGGACTTGTCTGGATCAGTGAAACCCTAAGTGAGTTGGGTGACAAGTCCTCACTTGGAGGACTCGTCCGATTTAGGTCAGTGGGTTTTCGAACTAGTCCATGCCAATATCAGACTGGTCTGTTGTGTGATCGGACTTGTCCGATTTTGTGCACCTTGTAAAGTGTTTTGAGGACTAGTCTGCACTGGGGAGGACTAGTCCGATTCTAGTCAGAGAGATAATTGACTAGTCCGTGGCTATACCGGACTTGTCCGATCTTGTGCAGAAAGATATCGGACTAGTCCGGTGTCAGTCGGACTAGTCCGGACCTGTATAAACTTATGCAATGTGTGTGATTATTTGTGCTTGAGCTCTTGGAGTGTGTTTCCTTAACACACTCCACACACAATGATCTACTACACTTGTTCCTTGAGCTCTTTTCAGAATTGCTCCTCAATCTCCCTTCTTTGTGGCTCTTTGCTCATTTTCTCATTAAAACCTGTGTTCATCTCAACAAAGTAGTTAGTATCTCATTTGCTTGTCATAAATCATCCAAAACCCACAAGGGATTCCTAGATGCACTTTCAAAAAACTCCTCCTTTTATCGAAAAACTTCGCATATGGAAAATTAACACATTAGTAATATTATACATAATAAATATTAAACACATTAGGACGTAGTATTATGTTTCAAAAAATTATGAAAATAAAACGCTGGACCGTGTAACTATACAACGCATACAGATGATGCAAATACTAATTAATTTTATTTCTTTTCTCTTTAACAGCTGTCATCGTGCCCCCCCCCCCCCCCCCCCGCGCGACCTGGCCCTAGGCGGTAACCCCTCCCACCTAGGCCCATGGTCGGGCCTGCCTTTAAGACCATCCGCAGCGGTTTCCTCTAAAACTTACTCTGTATCTATCCCTCTATAGTTCCAGTATATCCTCTATACATCCAACATTTCACTCTGGACACTTTCTCTATATTTCTAGTAATCTACTCTATATTTACGGTCTTGTAAGCTTTATAGTAAGATTTAACCCCTTGGTGCGGGAATCGAATTCTCTACGACAGGGCCACACAACCGTCTCTGTGCGACCTTGCCCAGATGGTTGCCACGTACATTCGCGCTCTGAATCTTACAGTCAAAGAGCCAAGGACGCACTGCACGGTTCCTGCGACTGTGCCACCCTGCCCTGATGATTGCCACGTACACCAACGCCCCGTATCTTGTAGCGCCCACGGGCACAACGCAACAATCCAACAATTGATGAACATCGTTTCAAAGTGTGAATCGACCCATGCTTGAAAATGCCTACTGAATGTTAGAACTAATGATAAACGAGTGAGTGAACTATAACAGAGGAAACAAAAAACACTCTCTCGGTTTGACAGGTAACAAGGGCAGCGACAAACACTGCTTTTATATTATTCGTACTATCATTTCACAAATGAGTACAACACCTTTTATAGGCTTGGAGCACAAAAACTCCCCATCCGAAATTTGCTCAGCGATCTGAATGACTTAGCGCTCGGCGTGCACGATCCATC
The DNA here is from genome assembly GCA_036927565.1 of Tuctoria greenei. NCBI lineage: Eukaryota > Viridiplantae > Streptophyta > Magnoliopsida > Poales > Poaceae > Tuctoria > Tuctoria greenei. The sequence continues at coordinate 42,424,825 of JAYESD010000001.1, read as the reverse complement.
ATGCACACGAGCACGACGTGGCCAAAAAGACCTTTGTTTGGTTGCTTGCCTTGGATTGGATTGACTTGGATTAATATTTGCTAGAAATATGATAATTAGTATATAAATAATTAATATTATGAAATTATCAACTTAGATGATTCAATAATCCACCCAAGTTTCATCCAACCTACTAAACAAAAAATTTGATCGTCTAGTCCATCCAACCAAATATTAATTTGGATGATCCAATACATAAAGGAATTGATGATCCTATATCCAATCTAACTTCGGCATCAAACCAAAAGCAATTGACTGAGCACTTTGTCACATGTCACTAGTGTACCCACATACACGGCCTCAACACTGGGTTTAGGGTGCATCGTGGACTAACCACAAGACCCGGCCAAACACTCACCTAATTAGCATACAACGGCAAGAGCAACTATCTGGTTGCATCCTTCGCGTACGAACAGCAACGTCGACAGACATATACTTAGTACTACGTACAAAGAATTTTCCTTGTCCATGAGCCAAACAAGCTCTTCTGATGCGGCAACTAATAATCTGCACGTGATAAACGACCCTCAAACTATAAATATAACTATATATAACTATATATATATATATATATATATATATATATATATATGACGATCTTTTAACAAAAAGAGAAAACACATAATGTTGTCATCAAACATGATCGCAAGGTTTTCAAGTGCATGCTGATACTTGTCCATGCTTGCTACGCCCCAAAAATGATCAACGAGCCTCAAACATGACGATCCTTCAACAAAAAGAGAGAAAACACGCGTAACATCATCATACGTGATAGTCGATGTCTCTCTCACATGCATGTTATAGTTGTCCATGCATATATGTTACGCCCCAAACATATGAGCAATGAGCCTCAAACTATATATATATATATATATATATATATATATATATATATATGTATGTATGTATGTATCTATATATATATATATATATATATATATATATATATAATGATATTTCACCAAAAAGAGAAAAAACACGCGTAACGTCATCATACATGGTTATCAACGTCTCTCTCACATGCATGTTATAGTTGTCCATGCATATATGGTATGCCCCAAACATATGATCAACGAGCCTCAAACTATATATGTATATATATGATGATCTTTCAACGAAAAGAGAAAAAACACAAGCAACGTCATCATACATGATCATCGACGTCTCTATCACATGCATGTTATAGTTGTCCATGCATGCTACGCTCCAAACATATGGTTAATGAGCCTCAAACTATATATATATATGACGAATTTTCAATAAAAAGCAGAGAAAACATTTAATATTGTCATCAAACTTGATCGCGAGGTTTTCCAGTGCATGTTACATGTCTATGCTTGCTACGCCCCAAATATGATCAACGAGCCTCAAACAATATCTATATCTATATCTATATCTATATCTATATCTATATCTATATCTATATATATATATATATATATATATATATATATATATATATATATATATATGTGTGTGTGTGTGTGTGTGTGTGTGTGTGTGTGTGTGTGCGTGTGTGTGTTTGTGTGTGTGTATGTGTGTGTGTGTGTGTGTTAATGAATGAATGTGTGGTGTGTTCATCGTGTTCCTCAGAAATGACAATTCATAAGAAAGGATTTGATTATTTTTTGGACAAATGAATGATTTAGTTACCATGTGAATGTGCTCTAAGTTCAGTGATGTGTTGTGTCTAAGGAGGGGGAGGAGGATTTAGGTTTTCTTTTGTTGTTTTCCTTTTCTTGTGTCTTGTACTTTTTTCTTGTGTTTTGTGACAATCTATCAACTATATATGACGATCTTTCAACAAAAATAGAAAACATGTAACGTCATGAAACATGTCGAGGTCTTTCGCATGAGAAAATGAAAAACTGGAACATTGCATACCATGGGCCGGTGGGCCCTTTGTGTGTCAAACATAAAAATTGGAACTGAAACACCGCGGGACAGACCTACGAAGTATGTCAGGTAGGCCATTGCATACCCTGGACCCTTTACATGTCAAATTAAAAAACGACCTGTAAAGCTTAGATGGGACGTGTCGAGCCGTTGCGATAACCTACAGGAGGCAAACCGCGGTTTGGAGTTACTTCGAGCCACCCACCAGTTCGAAAGCATAGTTTTCGAAGCGTCCGATCATCTCCACTCGCACGCTTAGACAACGACCCGCTATAAAGGCACACCATCCTCTTGCATCTCTGCTGCACCACTCCATCGTTCGTAGCCTCCAAACATCTCCTCTTGCTTCTCCGCCGCACCACCATCGACCACCTCTTACTGTTTCTCCGCACCTTTGTTGCCAAAAAAATGAGTAGCCACGCACCGAAGCACTCCAGGCCATCGACGTCCTCCGAACCTCCTTTATTTCTATTTTGTCACCGCCAATGCCGGTGGAACTGGAGGCGGCGCCCGCACCTCCTACGTCCCCCTCTCCGCCCGCGGCGCCCGCACCTCCTCACCCCATTTAAGTTCAGGAGACTGTCCGTCTCCTCGAACACCACATCGATGAACGCGATCAGCGCCTGAAAGAGGCCACCAAGCACCTGTCTGCCACCACCGGGCGCACAAAAAAGCTTGACAAATTGGTGCGGGACGTATTTTCCGATACATCTCGCATGGACACCATCGGCCACTACTACTTCGAGTTAGGCTTTGTGGCCGGTCGTCTCGATGTCCTCCACGATACGATCGAGGAGGTGGCTGGGGTGGAGGGCTGTTGATATTTCCTATGCACTACTAACAATTTATCCCTAGCAGTGGTGCCAGAAATGCTTGTTGCTAGGTTTTAATTTTTAGATGAATGTTCATAAGCGTACGGAAACGATCGATGTAGCATTTCCCCTTGAAAGAGTAAAAAATAGATGGAAGCAAAGAAATCATCAAATGGAAGGGCTAGGTTGGCCTAGGTAGGTTTCTAGCAAGGATGTACAAAGGGTATTTGAGGTATTGTGACACACACAAGAGCATCCTATCCTAAGGGGATAAATGAGGTAATAGAGATACTAGGCTAAGAATTAGGTAGATACTCCTAATATGCTTCTAATGTACATATACATAGCCTAAGTTAGTTACTAATGATCATGTTCATTATGAATTCTCGTGCTAGGTGGATTAACACATCGGGCATGGGTTTACCCCTAGCAACAGTAGGCGACTCCCGCCAAGAGCCTGTGGCATAGACGAACGTGGAGGATTACAAAGGACAGATATGCTGTCACCACCTAATGCCTAACTCTTCAATATGTAGGTCTATGAGGGATTCATCGCTACTCTCTATCCTAGCACCAAGCAAGCATATTAAGTAATTACCTTAAGAGCCTAGGCACAAGCCATCCTAAGGCAATGAATTAAATCATTGTTGAACCAATGTTAATTCATAGCATAAGTGACTCACGTTAACATAATCATTTCATGACTAATTAGACTATAGTGGAGGTTTATAGTGTTTATGATAATATAATGAGAATTGTATAGCACAATCATAAATATTGTTCCTACCATATACATGGAATCCACAATCAAACAAGAAACGCTTCATCCGAGTATATGAACAATAGTAGACTAAAGATATCATCTTTATTATGAATATAGTCACAAATACAAATAGGAATATGGGAGACATACCTTTTCCAATTGGGAAGAGACTCCTTCTTCTCCTCTCCTACTTGGAATATGGACTAGAGACTCTCCTCTCTATAGCCTATACTCCTCTAAACCTATGGAGAGTAGTGGATACAGAGGAAGAATACTCAAGTGGTGTGTGTTTAAGTGAGGGGTCCTATTTATAGCTTGGAGAAGGTTCGGTTCCTGCCACCAAAAGTGAGCGAATCAGTCACCCATGACCTCTTCAAGCCGAGAGGAACCAACATGTGGAGTTTGACCGAGAAAGGTGCCAGGACCTAGTCGGCCGACAAGGGGGGTCGGCCGACCTGGTCTTGGCCTTGTTGGGGCTGTGCTTCCTCCAGTTCTCTATCAGGTCGGTCCCATTCCTTAATATCGGTGCTACACTATTGGATGGCCTTGGATACTTCTGTTTGTGGGCCATTTGATCCATGTGGTGCCATGTGTCGTCACTTGATTGGCCGGAATAATATTTTATATGATCCATCTCCCTGTTTCACTTCATTTTGCATAGAATCCCTGCATGCACTACTTTCTCCAAGGACAAGTGAAAATAGGTTAAATATAAAGGTGATATGGCAAGAAATGACAGTGCCTTCACATAATTGAGTTATATTGATAGGTGAAATTGGTATATAACAGCCATCAACAAACTCCCCCAAGCTTATTCTTTGCTCGTCCCGAGCAAAGTCAAGACTTTAGGTTGATGATCAGGAGTTGCTACTATGTTCTATTTTTCAAAAGTACCATGTACACAACAAAATACTCTACCTAGTATTGCAAAAATTGGCACGATACTTAACCCATCTTATGTTATTATTGGGGCTTATGGCATCTCCTATTCATGGGTGGTTGAAAGATAGAACAGCAAATGGAGCACACATACCCTAGAAATCAAGTTCCACCCAAATTCTAGAGAGTTCAATTTAAATTTTTAGTGCCTCAATTTTATTCTCTCAAGTCTCTCCTTTGTGTGTAGTGGAAATATATCCTCACCAAGGCATTGTGCCTAAATTCATCCTACCTCTACATAAGGCTTGTATGTGAAGCTCGGTAGGGAATATAGTAGGCATATTTGAAACACGTAATATTGCTAAGTCAAAAGAGTAAGCCTTAGGAGAAATCAATTCAAAACAATTTGATTTAAGACTTGTGCATGTGCGGTGGAATAGAGTGGATGTGGATATTTTCGAGATGACTCTTTTTTGAGAGACTTTCTTGTTTTGCACGGATGAAACATGGTTACTTTTTCTTCTTTCTCTCTCTCTTTTTTTCTCATGCTTATGATGTAAGCATGCATTGTCTCTTTTTCTTTTTCTTGTAGCCATGTCTTCTACTCCCTCTTTATGCAATGAATTTTGGTGAGAGCACTAAGCATGAAGGATATGAAGTTTCTCTTTTTATTCTGGAATGGTGGTATGATGGAAATTTTGCTTACTTCTAGTGTAGAAGTATAGCATGTGCAAGTGAAGTCTTGAATTCAAACGGTAATGAATGAAATCTCACATAGGTCTATACTAGTTTGACAAAGCTCAATGTGAAGAAAAATAGCACATGCATAAGGTCTATCAATATAATGTATCATATGGATTTGGTGGGTATCTCCAATTAAATGAGGATAACTTAAATCTTTTTAGGATCTCTCAGGAAATCTAAGTTTCACTTTCAAACTAGGAATAGCAGCCCTATCACTATATCATATCTCATCACAACATAGAATGGATTAAGCTTTTGCTACCCACAATTTTCAAATCAAGGCAAAAGCAATTTTAGCCAATGAGAGCAATATGTTGGAGAGTAGTAAGTTGTAAACTAGGGACTTAGGAAAATTAAAACAGAGAAACTATTCATCATTTCATCTATGTGAATTCCAAGTCATTCTTACCGCACATCTTTTATTTTATTGAAAATAAAACTATCCTATTTTTTTAATGCAAGGTGGATGATGGGTAAGTGAAAAATAAATTTCAAAGGGGTTGATACAATTTACCTCAAGTGGGGGTCCTCCCCCAAGCTTGTTCTTCACTCACCTTCGTGATGAGGGTTGAACCCTTGATGACGGAAGTATGCCGCGAGATCGGCTTGTTGTTGTAGCATTGAGTTGAAGTTGGTGAATTGAGCATCCATGTGTTGTTGCCAGTCATGGGTACCTTGGACATGCCATTGGAGAGTGTTGTAGATGTCATCCGTCCTCACTTCAAGCTCCTCCATACGTCTATAGAGTTCTGTCATTCCTTGGCTGTAGTCATGATGACTTCTAGCCAAAGTGGAATGACATCTTCTCATAGATGTTGGAGGCAAGCTGCTAGAGCTTGAAGTGGATAGGGGTGTCTCCCATGTAGCACCTGGCCATCTATGCCAAGACGGACCTTTGGTCTCATACGGAGGAGGTTGAATCCATCCGGGTGCATCACTTGCTGGTTCTCTTTCTCTTCATACTCATGGACCGTCGAGGTTGTCAGGGGCATGGCTGCTCTCCTTATGCACCTTCTAGTTATCCTGCCAGAGACATTACTTCTTCCGACTTCCTCGATGGGAAGGAGGTCAATGATTAGCCTCCAGAATTGGTACAAATGATAATCTGGGTTAGGTAACTAAATTTCATTGACAAAGCCAAGATAATAAAATATCAAAGAGCCATCTTGATCATGCTTAAGGGTATTTCCTTGCACTAAATAATCTTCATCAACTAATTCTCTTTCATTTTCAATGTACTCAAATGAAGATATTCTACTGCTCCTACCCTAGTAGCAATACGGGTAATCAATGAAGTGCATTCAATTGGCCCTACCCTTGGAATGTAATCTAACCATTGTGTCATCATTGCAATAATTGGAGCAACTTTTATCATTTTAGTCATGGCAAACAAAAATTTCAGCTAAACATCACGCACTATCCTTACATCTCCTCTAGGGAACATAGTCATAGCCACCCATCTATGCATGAAGTGTAAAGTAGGGTTGTGCAAGTGGCTATTCCTAGGTGCACTACATCTAACCTCACCAGTTAAATCTTGCCAAAAACATTGTTTGTTAAACTTAGGCAAAGTGTCAAAATCTAGCAAACAACGTTTATGGAAGCCTAGGATTTCACTTAATTCTTTCCATAGGATGTTGTAGTCTCTTTGAAATGATCTAAAAGTAATACCATCAAATCCTATTTTGAGTGGGCAAAGGAATTGTATGGAGAGAAGGTGTGAACCTTTCTCCTCTATGTGAGTAAAGTTTTTAAATCCTAATGCATGCCAAATGACAAAGAATTCGGAATTCGTACCTATTTTGGATATCAAATCCGGATCATAAGCTTTCGTATGAGAAAACTCACAATCTTGGAGGAGCTCGTGTGTTTGATCTTCAACTTCACTTTGGATGTCGAGGTTGTCGTCGTGAAGAAGTTGGTGAGGTTTGCTTCTCTCACCCTTGGGAGTGTCCTCTCCTACACTCCTCCTCTGTGAACTCGGTGTAGCAACGGAAGAGGGACGTGCACTTGAGACTCCACCATGGCTTGAGCATGCAGCCTCCTTGCTCTTTCCAAACAACCTCTTCATTTCTTTCATGGCCACAACAAGCAAGAATACAACAAGGCAAAAACTCGAAGAGGTGATGTTAGTGAAAGAAAAACCTCGACGTATTTTGCCTTGAAGAAATTGAGAGCAAACTGCAAATGCAAACAAAAGAAAATATTTTTGGGTTGGGAATTGATCAAGAGCACTTTGATGAAGAGCAAGAAAAACAATGTGAGCGAGAGTGACTTTGGGGATGCAAGAAATGAGGTGAAATATGAAGAGAAGTCCTCCTCACGGCCACCTTTTATAGTGTGCAGTCCTCAACGGTCACTAGGGAGCCAAATGTAGCCGTTGAAGGAGTGAGAGCAAAAATGGCTCCTTCCCTAGTCAGTCGAACAGGGGGTTAGCCAACCTGACAGGTGGGCCCCATGTTCCTTCTTTTGGCAGGTGGATCCCCAACGGCTATGGATTAATCTTGTTGGTGAATTACCACTTTTGCAACTCAGAAAAATTGTTTTTTTTTGAATAAAATATATTTTTTCAAAACCCAACAATTTTCTTTTTGTGAAAAATAAATAAATAAAAATGATAGTTGGTAATATAAGATTCTCAACTTGCTTCGAAAAACCAAATATTCTGTGGGCAAATCAACTAAGTGGGGAAAAATCAAATGAAGAAAAAAGAAAAAAGAAAATAAAGGTTAACTACCAATTTAACTTATTGGCTAGGTCTCACCACCGTTCGATGAGATGGACATTCCTCCTTCTTCATTTCTTGACATCCGAGCTTAGAGGGATGGGCTCGGATGGCTTGTCTTGCTTCTTCCGCCATTCCTTCTTTGGCGGCTTGGTGGACTTGGGCCTTTGAGGAGGCCCAAACCTCTCCATCTTCTTGGGGTGTCATCATGGTCGATAAGACTAGTTTTCTGCATAGATCAAATTCCTCACGAATGCAGTGAGCGGGTCCACCTGTGGACATGTGATTTCGACCTCTTGAATGTGTTTAACATTCAGCCCATACTTTATAAGGATCATGGATCATTGCTCCATCCTTGGGCGAAAGTTAAACTTCTCCTCCTTGCCATTGATATGGAAGTGGATTTCTCCAGCTCCCACATCTATGCGAACTTTCGCGGTGCTTCGGAATGGGTGCCCCAGAATGAGCGGTGTATCCATCTCGACCTTCATGTCGAGCACCACTAAATCCACGGGTATGAAGCAGTTCCAAATTTTCACCGAGACGTCTTCAACAATACCCACTGGATAACAGACTGAGGAATCAGTCAGTTGGAGCTGCATTGGTATTGGATTAAGTTCCGTGAAGTTTAGCTGGTCGAAAACCACCTTGGGCATAACACTCACACTTGCTCCAAGGTCACAAAGGGCCTTGTCAAAGTGGTGTGCCCCAATTAAGCATGAGATTGTAGGACATCCAGGGTCCTTCTTCTTTTCTGGAAGCCTATTGAGGATAGATGTGATGCAGTCTTCCGTAAGCTTGACAACCTCAGTGGTGGGCAATGACTGCTTGTTATTCAATATGTCCTGGAGATAGCGAGCATAAGTGTGTACTTGCATCGCGTCAATCAAGGGCACATTGATGTGGATTTTCTGGATGATCTCAACAAATCGGTTGAATTGCTCATCCACTGTTGGCTTCCTTTGCCTGTGAGGGAATGGCAATAAGTTTGTATCTTCAAATTGCTTGGCCATTCTCTCACTAAGTGGTACACTTATGCCAACTAGGACATCTTCCTTCTCCTTTATAGTTGTCCTTTTCTCCTGTGTGGGATACGGTGGGTCACGAGTGGTCTTGCCACCTCTCGTAGCCACCACACAAACTTTCTCCGTTGGAGGAACAATTGCAGCTAGTTGAGAAAATTGAGTTTCCAATATCTTGTTGAAACTCAATTGATTCTTAAAAGCTGAGGATAGTTCTTTAATATTGGCATTAATGCTATCTAGGGTCTTGTCATTGTCCAGCAGCTTCTTGGATATAGCCTCATTGATCTTCAGCTAGCCAATGGCAATTTCAAGTTGGGTTGATTTCCGTTGTTGCCATTGCTATTGTACCCTCCTTGAAAGAATGGTTGGCCCCACCCTTGACCTCCTGGATGATAGCCATATTTGTTTCCGTTGTTGGCTATGTATAAGGCATCCTCACGTGTTTCTGGACAGTCATTGCCCAAATGGCCCGTGTTGCCACAGACTTCACAAGTGATGTGAGAGTCTAAGGCATAGGCATTGCAGCATACCTCACCATTGCCTTGTCCATCAATCTTCTTCATAAGGAGGTTCAATTTGGCAGCGATCATGTCCACCTCCTTCAAGGTGTGCATGCCTCACTGGCGGGTATGGATACGCTCGTTGCTCCAACCCATGTTTGACACCAACTTCTCAATCAAATCTTTGGCTTTGGGCACCGTCAATGAGAAGAAGGCACCTCCAGCAGGAGCATCAACATGGTCACGAGCGAAAGAGATCATCCTGTTGTAAATGTTTTGGATTATGAGCCAGTCATCCATCCCTTGGTGGGGGCGGTCTAGGATGTACTCTTGCAGCCTTTCCAAAGCCTCGGGAATAGATTCCTTAGCATCTTGCTGGAAGCTGGAAATTCTTTCACGTAGGGCATTGGTCTTGCCCAACGGGAAAAACTTGGCGAGGAATGTCATAGAACACTTCTGCCAAGTATCTATAGCACTTTGGTATGAGTAGAACCATTGTTTTGCTCTCCCAAGAAGAGAGAACGGGAGCAGCCTATGATGATAGCATTAGGGGATACGTTCTTAATATTAAAAGTGCTGCAGATCTCAAGGAACTGATGCAGGTGAGCACTTGCATCCTCGTTAGCATTCACAAAATGGGTTTGCTTGCACCATAGTGATCAGCCCAGTCTTCATTTAAAGTGATGTAGCATTTCCCCTTTAAAGAGTATTCCCAAAGGGTGTCATTTATATTTTCGCAAAGGAAGGCTAGATGGAAGCAAAGCAAACATCAAATGGAGAGTCTAGGTTGGCCTAGGTAGGGTTCTAGGAAGGATGGATAAAGGGTATTTGAGGTAGTGTGACACACACAAGAGAATCCTACCCTAAGGTGATAAATGAGGTAATAGAGAGACTAGGCTAAGAATTAGGTAGATACTCCTACTATGCTTCTAATGTACATATACATAGCCTAAGTTATTTACAATTGATCATGTTAATTATGAATTCTCATGCTAAGGGGATTAACACATCGTGCATGGGTTTACCCCTAGCAACACTAGGCGACTCCTGCCATGAGCCTGTGGCATAGCCAGACGTGGAGGATTATAAAGGACAGATAGGGTTGTCATCACCTACTGTCTACCTCTTCAATTCGTTGGTCTACGAGAGATTCAATGCTACTCTCTATTCTAGCACCATGCTAGCATATTAAGTAATTACCTTAAGAGCCTAGGTACAAGCCATCCTAAGGCAATGAACTAAATAATCATTGAACCAATGTTAATCCATAGCATAAGTGATTCATGTTAACATAATCATGTCATGACTCATTAGACTTGTAAGATCTATGTGTGCTGAATACATTGGCTTGTAGTAAATACACTTTCTTTGACCATAAAAGTTTTGAATATCACCAAAACACCTTTTTATTAACATCCTGCTAGTTTTGTAAGCTCCGGGGGGAGCTTGGTTATACTAGTTTTGGTAAGTTCCGGCGCTAGGTTCTACTAGCTTTGTTAGCTCCGGCTCAAGGTCCGGGTTGCTCTGGCAAGGTCCGGAATTTGACCGCAATGATTGCTTTACATCTCTGGAAAGATTGCTTAGTATTCATTTGCTATGTCTTTGGTGCGTTTTTGGCTGACATGGATGATATCGTGTCACTGTGGTTTTGCAACATGCTTATGTGAGGTTCTCACATAAGGTGTTGTGTTCAGAACTAACTTGAGTCAAGTCGATGACTTGGGCTCGTATGGATTAGTTGTTTATTCATGTGCAGGTGTTGCTTGAGTTCAAGACATGGCTGGTGATGGGATCCATTGGACTAGTCTCAGGGAGGAGATGAGGTTCCAACAACCAAATTCGGGAGGAATTGTGGTTGAGCTGATCAGGAGGTTACACAGCATGATTGAATCAAGAACAATGCATGTGAAGGTATACTGGACGTCATTGGAAGATGTTTGCACGTGTGCAAGGAGTGAATGGATGTGGCTACATGGTTCCGAGACGTGATGAAGAGATGTGGAAGTAAAGAGTTGGTCCGAAAGGTCTAACCGACTAGGTTATGGACTTAGGCTACGGCTGAGTCGGGTTTGACACAAATATGGAAAGATTTGAGTTGGTTATGATAGGATTTTGTGTGAGTCACGAATATGAGTTGGTTAAGAATGTGGGATACGTTCCTAAGGTGTTTGGAAGTATTAAGATTGCTTCTATCTGCGTATAGAAGAATCCTAAGCAGTTATGGAAAGTTACAATTCGTGAACAGAGTAGGATTAGGTTCCTGATTTGAGTTTAGTTGGCTTTCGAGCTGGTTATATAAGCAAGGGAGCCCAGAGCTCGTGGTGCACGACTTTGGGTGATGTTACTCTTGTTTTCTATTGAATAAAATTCATAGTTTGAAGGAACTTTTGTGGCTTGTTCGTCCGACATGTTCCAGACAAGTTATACTCGTCGAGTTTCTGGACAGCACTACCTTTCGTCGGTGGTTTTATCATAACTCGAGTTTTACAGATCCAATTTACGTGATTCTTTTTGGGTTGTCTTCACAACTTGATTATATATCATCTTTCAAATTTCACGGTCATTGGATTTGTGGTCTATGATATACACGAGTTTCTTTGCAGCGTTCCAGAACTGTTTTTTCTCGGGTAGGACAGATTGACCTTTGTTCGATCTTTCGATCATAACTTGAGTTTTTCTCGATGGATTTGAGTGATTCTTGTTGTGTTGTCTTCTTGGCTTGATTCTCTCTGATATCTATCACTTTTGTCACGGTGGATTACGTTTAGATTAGTCTCACATACGATTTCTTTACATATCATTTTTCGGCCGAAGGTGTTGGGGTTTAATTGTTTCCGCTGCATAAGATTTTTAAATCTACCATTCACCCCCCCTCTGGTAGCTTTTCACGTGCTCTTCGATCCTAAAATTGGTATCAGAGCCATGGTGCTATAATCTTTGTGATTGGTGCGAGTTTTTAACTAATCATCATGGAGAAGTACTCTGCCAAACCTTGTGTGTTCGCTGGTATTGATTTTCAGGTTTGGAAGGCACGCATGGAGGCTTTCATCCAGGCACGAGGCTTTGCAATATGGGAGAAGGTATGCAAGCCTTACGAAGTGTCATCAAACGATCAAGTTACAGCTACAATTCTGAGAGATGTTGACAACAACAACAAAGCTCGGAACTTGATCATACAAGGATTAACACAAAGCGACTTCGACCGTGTTGCACACCTCCGATCTGCATATGATGTGTGGAAAGCACTTTGTGACTACCACGAAGTATCAAACACGATCAAAGAGGTAAGGCAAGACATGTTGAAGAAAGAATACATGCGCTTCGAGATGCAACCCAGTGAGTCTATTAATGACCTTTTTGCTCGCTTTAATAAGATTCTCAACAACTTGCGTAGTGTCAATGTTAATTTTTCAGATGCTAAAAATGCTAGGAAATTTCTAAGGGCATTAGATATGTCAATTTGGGGGATGAAAGTCACATCTATTCGTGAATCTACTGTCATGAGTTCACTTACTTTAGATGTGCTATATTCCAAGTTAAAAACTCATGAAATTGACATAATCTCACGTAAGAACCCCAACAAGTCTATTGCTTTTTTTTCTCAACGTGACATGCCTAGTTCTGGTCAAACATAATCTTGTGGTACACTTGCTTTGCTGTCCTCTCTAACCCTTGAACAGATTGAGGAGTTTCCAGAGGAGGAGCTAGCACTCATCTCTACCAGGTTCTCAAAAGCATTGCAAAATGTGAGAACTAGAAGGAGAGGAAGCTCCGGACCTCAACGATGCTTTAAATGTGGTAAGACAAAACATTTTTGTTCAGATTGCCCTAACCTTTCAGGCCCTACTTCCTGGGATGAAAAGAAAACAAGAACGAAGCACTCCTCTGCAATAGATACGAAGAAATAGAAGGGTTTTACAGGACGTCAATTGGTGAGCAGTTTTATCTCAGCACTCCAGGAACTTGGCTCAAGCGACGTGGACATTGGAAGTGATGAAGATGAAGATGATTTGGCAAACTTGTGCTTCATGGCGGGCAAGTCAAGATCAAGTATGGAGGAGGCAGAACACAGCAGCGACAATGAAGAGGTATGTCCTACTTGCGAAGAAATGTGTGATGCTATTTCTCGTGCCACTGTTATTGTTAAGAAAAAGGACAAAAAGCTTAGGTACAATGCTGTTAAAATTGAGTCACTAGAATCTGAAATTAATCGTTTGAAATACTTGATTCCTAGTGATGATTCTTGTTCCTCATGTGACTTAATATATGAACAATTGTCCCCCCTAAGAAGTGCACATACCTCCACACTTGATAAACTTGAACTTGAAATTGAAAAGAACAAAAAGCTTCTGCACTTAATATTGGAAACTTAATAGATGCTTCTTGTTCTACAATTGATTTGCATTGTTCTAGTTGTGATGATCTTGATAAGAAACTGCAAGATGCTATGAATGAAATCTCTATATTGAACAATGCTTTACGTTGTCATGAAGTTAAATATTGTTCCAACTGCAAACTAAAAGGAAAAAACTTCCTGTGAAAATTGCCTTGATCTGTCCAATAAACTTGATAACATGCATAAGACATTTGATCGGTTTTGTAATGGGAATAAGAACGTAAACTTGCTGATGAATTCATCCAAGTCTTGCAATGATAAAACTGGTTTAGGTTTTGATTCTCATGCTCATGCTAAGGCAAATCCACCTAAACGTGTAAAGTCATTAGGAAGTGGTTTGATTCAAACAGTTCCTAAACAAAAAGAAGTGGTTTTCAAATCTGCAGGAGTATTGTCTCATTCCGTTTCAAATAAAAATGTTGTTTGCTCATCTAGACATGAACACAAAGTTAAATTTCATTGTACCTACTGTGGTAGAGATGGTCATTTCATAGATTTTTGTTATAGACTAGCTAAACAACAGAAAAGGGAAAGAATGGTTGCTGGATCTCATAACTTTCATGCAAAATTTGCTGCACATATTGAATCGAATGTACAACCTGCTGTTTTGAGTCAAAAGCATTCAAAGTTTACCTCCGGACCTTCTGTTTTTGCCTCTGAAGCTACTGATTTTTGTGCTACACGAGTAACACCTTATAGGTCAGTAGTTAAGAATAAAAATTCTCAAACTTTGACTAATAAACCTGCTGTTTTGTCTCAGCTTTCGCGTGTTTTTTCTGCTGCACGTCGCGTGACTCAGTACTGGATTCCTAAATGCCTTTTGAATAACTCCAGTATTGAGTCATCGACGTATTGTGCTTCTATGTAGGTTACACATTTGAGGAAGGAGAACATTTGGATCGTGGATTCAGGTTGCTCACATCACATGACCGATAACAAAAATTGGTTCTCCTCCCTCTCTTTTGTGTCATGTGTAGAGAATGTTACTTTCGTCGATAATTCTTCAAGTCCTATAATTGCTAAGGGTTCGGTTAGAGTAAATGATCACTACACTTTGAAGGATGTGGCACTTGTCAAAAATTTGCAATACAACTTGCTTTCTGTTTCACAATTGCTAGATGAAAATTTGGAAATTATTTTTCAATAAAAACTGCTGCAAAGTTGTAAGTTCAAATAGTGAGCTTATTTTTAACATGTCTCGGTTTGGAAGAGTTTTTAAAGCTGACTTTGATATGTCTTCCTCTAAGCATAGGTGTCTAGTTGCTGATGATTCAAAGGACCTATATTTTTGGCATCGTAGACTTGGTCACGTAGGCTTTGATCACCTAACACGTGTTAGTGCTCTTGATCGCATACGTGGGCTGCCTAAGCTTAAAGGGGACAAAGAAATTGTGTGCTCTTCTTGTAGACATGCTAAGATGGTTTCAGGTTCACGTACTCCTCTCACAATTATCATGACAACTGAACCATGTCAACTTTTGCATCTTGACACCGTAGGACCTTCACGTGTTCAATCCTTCGGAGGTAAATGGTATGTACTTGTGATTGTTGATGATTATTCTAGATACTCTTGGGTTTACTTTATGGCGTCTAAGAATGAATTTTTTAGTCACTTTAGAACTTTATTTGTTAGATTATCAATTGATTACCCAGGATCCTTAAAAGCAATTAGAAGTGATAATGGAACTGAATTTAAAAATCAATCTTTTGATCACTATTGTGCTGAAAATAGAATAGATCATCAATTTTCTTCACCATATGTACCTCAACGAAACGGTGTTGTAGAAAGAAAGATAAGAACCTTAGTTGAGATGGCTAGGACTATGATTGATGAATATCAAACTCCTAGGAAATTTTGGTCTGATGCATTAGCAACCTCTTGTTATGTCTCAAATCGTGTTTTCTTGCGTGCTAAGCAAGGTAAAACACCATATGAGCTCCAGTTTGGACATAGGCCTAGTGTTACACACTTTCGGGTCTTTGGTTGCAATTGCTTTGTTAGGAAACATGGTAATCTTGATAAATTTGAACCTAGATCCATTGATGGCATCTTTCTTGGTTATCCATCTCATACTAGAGGCTACTGTGTGCTTTTACTTGACACTAACAAAATTGTGAAGACTTGTGAAGTGTCTTTTGATGAAGCTAGACCATGTACTAGCTCAGTCATTGCAGGTCCAGATCCATATCCGCAGGGGGCGGGGAGCATTTTCGTTGAAGATGAGGAAGAATTGGAGCTGCTGCCCGATAATTCAGCAGCTAAAGACTTTGGTTCAGCTTTGGATGTTAATTCTTAACCAGCACCGACAACCATCAATGCTGATTCAAATCATCCTCAAGTCACAAGCTCATCTATTTGTGATGAACATGAAGAAGAAGAAGCTTGTGAGACATCTGTTCCCCTACGGTTTTACAAAGATCATCCCCCACAACAGATGATTGGAAGCTTGCACGAACGAGTCACACAGTCCAGGTTTTGTGATCAAAACTCTTATGCTCATTCTGCTTTTGTTGCTTTTTTTTGAACTCAAAGATATATCACACGCACTCACTAATGAATCTTGGATTATTGCCATGCAAGAAGAGTTAGAAAATTTTGAAAGAAATAATGTTTGGAAACTTGTACCTCCACCTCAAGGTCACACTTTAATTGGAACTAAATGGGTATTTAAATAATAAACAAAGTGGGGATGGGGTTGTGGTTAGGAATAAGGCTAGGTTGGTTGCTCCAGGTTTCACTCAAGTTGAAGGTCTAGATTTTGATGAAACTTTTGCTCCCTTTGCTAGATTAGAAGCCTTAAGAATTTTGTTAGCTTTTGCTGCATCTATTTGTTTTAAACTATATCAAAAGGATGTTAAAAGTGCTTTTCTTAATGGCTACATAGATCAGGAGGTTTATGTGAAACAACCACCGGGTTTTGAAAATCCAGATTTTTCTAATCATGTTTATAAACTGTCCAAAGCCTTGTAGGGTCTCAAACAAGCCCCTAGAGCATGGTATGATAGGTTAAAAACATTCTTACATGAAAAAGGGTTTACCATGGGCAAGGTTGATAAAACTCTTTTTGTGCTTAAGCATGGCAATGACTCATTATTCGTTCAAGTGTATGTGGATGATATTATCTTTGGTTGTGCTTCTCATGATCTTGTGTTCAAGTTTTCAGCAATGATGAGTTTCGAATTTGAAATGAGTATGATGGGTGAACTCACCTACTGTTTGGGGCTGCAAATCAAGCAAACAAAGGAGGGTACCTTTGTGTATGAAATGAAGTATACAAAAGATCTCCTAAGGCGCTTCAACATGGATAAAAGCAAGTCTCTTCGGACACCAATCGGAACAGCAACAACACTTGGACTTGATGAAGATGGTGAACCCGTGGATCAAAAAGAATATAGAAGCATGATCGAATCACTTTTGTATCTCACGGCATCAAGACCAGATATACAATTCAGCGTATGTTTTTGTGCACAGTTTCAAGCCTCCCCACGTGCTTCACATCGTCAAGCCGTCAAAAGGATTCTCAGGTACTTACATGGAACTCAAGACTTTGGAATTTTTCTTCCTTCTTCCTCAACCGTTACTTTGAAAGCTTTTTCAGATGCTGATTTTGGGGGTTGTAGGATTGATAGGAAAAGTACTTCCGGTGCTTGTCATTTTCTTGGTAATTCTCTTGTTGCTTGGTCCTCTAGAAAACAAAATTCAGTTGCACAATCCACAGCCGAATCTGAATATGTAGCTGCTGCTAGTGCTTGCTTACAAATTCTTTGGATTGTTCAAACAGTTAAGCACTATGGGGTTGATCTAGATAGTGTTCCACTGTTCTGTGATAACACTAGTGCCATTTGCATTGCTGAAAACCCCGTGCAACATTCTAGAACTAAGCACATTGACATTAGCTATCACTTTCTCCGAGATAATGTTGAAAAAGGAAACATTGTCCTTCACCATGTAGATATTGAACAACAATTGGCTGACATTTTTATAAAACCTTTGGATTTCACTCGTTTTTGTTACATTCGTAGAGAAATAGGGGTTATGCATCCTCATGGCTTAAATTGAGAGGGGAGTTTTGAAGCTTGTGAAGTCTATGTGTGAATCTGAAATTAAAATAATATGAGCATAGTATTTCATACATATATGACATTGTGATTCCTTTACATGCTGAAAGTTCTTACTACATTACTCGTGTTGTACATTTTGTAGTTTTTGCCATGTCTAGTAATTGGAATAATTACTTACACTAAAACTGGTCTTGGTCGAACTTTCCTGCTGTTTTGAACTTGTTACATGTTCACAAGTTCTTTTAATCATTAAGAATTAATCAAGTAATCAACTCACATGTTGAGTTTTTATGAACAAATATAAATTGAGAAAAGATCAAGAGAATATGCATACATCGCACTTCTTCTTTTGAGATGGCTTATCATTGCACTAAGATATGAACATGGAAAAAGTTGTGTATGACTAAAACCATGTTCTTAAGCTTCTGATTGTCAAATGACATAGGCTTGGCTTGGTTTGTTAGAATAAGGCAGATGTGCATATAATCTCTTGCAAATATCATATGATCTAAATTTATGCTTTGAAAAATAATAAAATGCAGCAACTAGTGTCATGATTTCAGGATTTGAAATAGTTAAGTTTGTGAGATCATGACTTACTTAAATTGAAAATTACATTTGATCTCTAGCATGGCTTACACTACTTTATGTATTTCATTGATGTTATAATATAAGGTACTTGATAGTATGACTTGGATGAGCTTTGTTTAAATGTATATGATATAATATGCTCATAACAACTAAAGAAGGAGAGATAATTTGTTTATATGCTCATGACTTGCTGAATATATTGTCAAAGGGGGAGAGATAAGCATGAAGAGAAAGAGAATATGTGCATAAGGAGAGAAAATAAAGGGGGATAGATAATGTGGGATATTTTTTGGATTTTCTTCTCATTTTACTTTTGATTTACAAAGGGGGAGAAATTGTCTTCAAAACTTTTATGTAAATAAGCCAATGTTTGGATTTTAAATGGTGTTGCCAATGCATTCATCAAGGGGGAGATTGTAAGACCTATGTGTGCTGAATACATTGGCTTGTAGTAAATACACTTGCTTTGACGATAAAAGTTTTGAATATCACCAAAACACCTTTTTATTAAGATCCTGCTAGTTTTGTAAGCTCCGGCGTAAGCTTGGTCATACTAGTTTTGGTAAGTTTCGGCGCTAGGTTCTACTAGCTTTTGTTAGATCCGGCTCAAGGTCCGGGTTGCTCTGGCAAGGTCCAGAACTTAACCGCAATGCTTGCTTTACATCTCTGTAAAGATTGCTTAGTATTCATTTGCTAGGTCTTTGGTGCGTTTTTGGTTGACATGGATGATATCGTGTCACTGTAGTTTTGCAACATGCTTATGTGAGGTTCTAACGTAAGGTGTTGTGTTTGGAACTAACTTGAGTCAAGTCGAGGACTTGGGCTCGTATGGATTGGTTGTTTATTCATGTGCAGGTGTTGCTTGAGTTCAAGACATGGCTGGTGATGGGATCCATTGGACTAGTCTCAGGGAGGAGATGAGGTTCCAACAACCAAATTCAGGAGGAATTGTGGTTGAGCTGATCAGGAGGTTGCGCAGCATGATTGAATCAAGAATAATGCATGTGAAGGTATCGTGGATGTCATTGGAAGATGTTTGCACGTGTGCAAGGAGTGCATGGACGTGGCTACATGGTTCCGAGACGTGATGAAGAGATGTTGAAGTAAAGAGTTGGTCAGAAAGGTCCAACCGACTAGGTTATGGACTTAGGCTACGGCTGAGTCGGGTTTGACTCAAATATGGAAAGATTTTAGTTGGTTATGATAGGATTTCGTGTGGGTCACGAATTTGAGTTGTTTAGGAATGTGGGATACGTTCCTAAGGTGTGTGGAAGTCTTAAGATTTCTTCTATCTGTGTATAGAAGAATCCTAAGCAGTTATGGAAAGTTTCGTGAACAGAGTAGGATTAGGTTCCCGATTTGAGTTGAGTTCGCTTTCGAGCTGGTTATATAAGCAAGGGAGCCTAGAGCTCGTGCTGCACGACTTTGGGGTCTGTTCCTCTTATGTTCTATTAAATAAAATTCATAGTTTGGAGGAACTTTTGTGCTTTGTTTGTCCGACTTGTTCCAGACAAGTTTTACTCGTCGAGTTTCTAGACAGCACTACCTTTCGTCGGTGGTTTTATCATAACTCGAGTTTTACAGATCCAATTGACGTGATTCTTTTTGGGTTGTCTTCACAACTTTATTATCTATCATCTGTAAAAATTTCACGGTCATTGTATTTGTGGTCTATGATCTACACGAGTTTCTTTGCAGTTTTCCAGAACTGTTTTTTCTCGGGTAGGACAGATTGACCTTTGTTCGATCTTTCGATCATAACTTGAGTTTTTCTCGACGGATTTGAGTGATTCTTGTTGTGATGTCTTTGTTACTTGATTCTCTCTAATATCTATTACTTTTATCACGGTGGAA
This sequence comes from Tuctoria greenei, assembly GCA_036927565.1. NCBI lineage: Eukaryota > Viridiplantae > Streptophyta > Magnoliopsida > Poales > Poaceae > Tuctoria > Tuctoria greenei. The sequence continues at coordinate 42,404,539 of JAYESD010000001.1, read as the reverse complement.
CACGTTTAGATTAGTCTCACACTCGATTTCTTTTACAGATCATTTTTTGCCGAAGGAGTTGGGGTTTAAATGTTTCCGCTGCGTAAGATTTTTACATCTTCCATTCAACCCCCCTCTGGTAGCTTTTCAAGTGCTCTTAGATCCTACAAGACTACAGTGAAGGTTTATAGTGATTAGGATAATATAATGAGAATGGTATAACACAGTCATAAATACTATTCCTACCACAAACATGGAATCCACAATCAAACAAGAAACGATTCATTCCTTTATATGGGTCCTACACTGTTGGATGGTCTCGGATACTTCTGTTTGTGGGCCATTTGACCCATTTGGTGCCACATGTCGTCGCTTTTGGCTAGAATGATGTTTTATAGGATCCATCCCCTTGCTTCACTTCATTTCTGCAGAGAATCCCTGTATGCACTACTTTCCCAAAGACAAGAGGAAATAGGTTAAATAGAAATGTGATATGTGAAAGAAATGACAATTCCTTCACATAATTGAGTTATATTGACGGGTGAATTCATGTTCACATAATCATGTCATGACTAATTAGACTATAGTGGAGGTTTATTGTGTTTAGGATAATGTAATGAGAATTGTATAGCACAATCATAAATACTATTCCTACCACATACATGGAATCCACAATAAACAAGAAACGCTTCATCAAAGTATATGAACAATAATAGACTACAGATACCATCTTTATTATGAATAAAGTCACAAATACAAATAGGAATATAGGAGACATACTGTGAGACCTATGTGTGCTGAATACATTGGCTATGGCGATAAAAGTTCTGAATATCACCAAAACACCTTTTGCAACATGAAATGCCTCTAGGTCTGAGCTCCAGCAAGGTCCAACAATAGGTCTGACTTGTTTTGGGTAGCTCCGGCAAGGTCCGACGTAAGCTTTGACTTGCTTTTTTTAGGTCCTACTTACTTTGGCTAGGTATGACTTCTTTGTCTAGGTCCGACTTGCTTTGTCAAGGTCCAACTAAACTTAGTATGCCCCGACACTAGGTCTGACTAGCTTTGGTAAGCTCTGGTGCTAGGTCCTTCTAGCTTTGGTAAGCTCCCGCTCAAGGTCCGGTTAGATTTGGCAAGGTCCGGAGCTAGATTGCAATGGTTCTGCTTTTACTTTGAATTGATTCAAACTTGCATTACATCTATGGAAAGTTTGCTTAGTATTCCTTTAATAAGTTTTTTGGTGTGTTTTGGTGGTTATGGCTGATATCATTTTAATATGGTTTGCAACATGCTTATGTGAGGTGCTCACGCAAGATGTTGTTTATTCATGTGCAGGTGTTGCTTGAGTTCAAGAAATGGCTGGTGACGGGATCCATTGAACTAGTCTTAAGGAGAAGATGAGGTTCAACAACCAAGCTCGGGAGGAATTGTTGTTGAGTTGATCGGGAGGTCGCTCAGCATGTTTCAATTAAGAACAATGCATATGAAGGTATCATAGACATTGTTGGAAGATGTTTGCATGTGTGCAAGGAGTGCATGGACGTGGCTACATGGTTCCAAAGCGTGATGAAGAGATGTGGACGTAAAGAATTAGTCGGAAAGGTCCAACCGACTAGATTATGGACTAAAGCTGCGGCTGAGTCATGTTTGACTCAAATATGGAAAGATTTGAGTTGGTTACGATAGGATTTCATGTGAGTCACGAAGTTGAGTTGTTTTTAGGAATGTGGGATACGCTCCAAATGTGTTTGGAGGTCTTAAGATTGCTTCTATCTGCGTATAGAAGGGTCTTGAGCAGTTATGGAAAGTTTCGGTAGAAGCTGAGTAGGATACGAGTCCTAGTTTGAATTCAGTTGGCCCCCGGGCTGGTTATATAAGCATGGGAGGCCAGAGCTCGTGATGCACGACTTTGGGGCTGTGCCTTTTGTGTTTTGATCAATAAAAATTGTAGTCTAAAGGAGCTTTTGTGCCTTTTTCGTTCGATTTGTTCCTGTCAAGTCTTTCTCGTCGAGTTTCTGCACAGCACTATCTTGCTTCGGTGGTTTTATCATAAATCGAATTTTACATATCCAATTGACATGATTATTTTTTTGTTGTCTTGACAACTTGATTATCTATCATCTGTAAATGGTCATTGGATTTGTGGTTTTGGATCTACATTAATTTTATTGCAGTGTTGCAGATCTGGTTTTTCTCGTGTAGAACAGATTGACCTTCGTTCAACCTTTCAATCATAACTTATGTTTTTCTCGACGGATTTTCGTGATTCTTGTTGTGACGTCTTCCTGACTTGATTCCCCACATTCTATACTGGTTTTGTCACATTTGATCACGTTTAGATTAGTCGCACACATGATTTCTTAATAGATTGATTTCCTACCGAGGGGTTTTTGTTGCTTCCCCTGAAAATGTTTTAAATCTACCATCCCTCCCTCTGGTAGCTTTTCACGTGCTCTTTGATCCTACACATACCTTTTCCAATTGGAAAGAGACTCTTTCTACTCCTCTCCTACCTGGACTATGAACTAGAGACTCTCCTCTCTACAGCCTATACTACTCTGAACCTATGGAGAGTAGTGGATATAAAAGAAGAATACTCAAGTGGTGTGTGTTGAAGTGAGGGGTGAGGGGTCCTATTTATAGCTTGGAGAAGGGTCAGTTCCCGTAACCAAAAGCGCGCGAATCAGTCACCCATGACCTCTTCAAGCCGAGAGGAGCCAACACGTGGAGTTTGACTGAGAAAGGTGCCAGGACATAGTCGGTCAACTAGGGGGGTCGGCGGACTTGGTCTTGGCCCCATTGGGGCTGTGCTTCCTCCAGGCCTCTGCCAGGTGTGTCCCATTCCTTTATATGGGTTCTACACCGATGGATGGCCTCAAATACTTCTTCTTGTGGGCCTTTGATCCATGTGGTGCCACATGTTGTCGCTTGATTTGTTGGAATGATATTATAGGATCCATTCCCTTGTTTCACTTCATTTCTGCAAAGAATTCCTGCATGCACTACTTTCTCCAAGGACAAGTGGAAATAGGTTAATTATAAAGGACATGTGTGCAAGAAATGACAATTTATTCACATAATTGAGTTATATTTACGGGTGAAATTTGTATATAACAACCGTCAACAAGGGCCGCCAGCGTCTTCTTCGGACCGTCGCTCAAAAGATTCGGACTCAATTGTTAGAGGAGGCAACAGCAGCGGTGGCAGCGGAGGAGGCGACGGCGGAGGAGAATGAGGTGGAGATCTCCTCCCACTCCTAGTAGAGTAGTATCTGTAATTTTTGTTTTTCTTGTTTTCTATGTGCTTTCATAGTTCTTGTTTGTAATATATGTGTTGTTTTTATGTTAATTAAAAATTTCTTTTCTATTCATGAACAGTGCATTCTATGCAGTATCGAAAAACAACTTCTTTCTAAAAAAGGGGCGAGATAACTGGTGTTCAATGTTGATAATTTGTTGTGTTGTGACAATCGATGACTCTTGGTTGAAACTCCATTGAGATCGTGGTTGAGGCTGCGTTTCTCCTCTTTTGTGTTCTTTCACCCAATTTTTTTATTTGTAGTCAGCGGTTTACGTACTGCCATTGTTAACATCATGTTTACAAAAAGAAGACCGATGGTGACCGATTTTACATAATCTTAGCCCATGATTGATCTGGCGAACCGGACTTGTCCGCACCTGGAGATCAGACTAGTTCGGTCTGTCATAAGAATCCTAACTTTCCTATTTGAACCAAATCTAGCTTTAATTGATGCACAAGGACTAGGAAATATTAGGAATTCACCTAGAAGAGTAATTCGTGCCCTAGAAGACAACTAAACTAAGCAAGAATCAAGGAAAGTTGAGATCTAGTGTTTTATTTAGATTTTACCAAAAAGTTGAAGATTGGCGTTAAAGGAGCGGAGTGGGGGCCAAATTAGTCCAGAGTAGACAAGCTCCGCGGTGAGGGGGAGATTCCCCTTGGAGAAATCTGTTGGTGACTAGATGTGGAAATCCCCTTTGGAGCTCGTGGAAGAGGAGAGATAATGCAAAGGATGTTAAGCAAGGTGGAAAAGATGAGCTCCTGGCGGCGGATTATGGTTAACCCCGACGAATTCGGACGAGTCCGGTGGACCCCGGACAAGTCCGGTGCGTTGCGCTAAGGTCGGACTAGTCCGTAACAACGAACTAGCCCGGTACTTACCACGGACAAGTCCTGTGTCAACAGGATAGAACTGAACTGAAACAATTGAATTTTAGTTGTTTGATCTAATAGTGATCTAAAGGACATTATTTCACAAATAATCTTGATAATCATGACCAGTAGGCAATCAACAATCATAAAATGGACATAATTCACCAAGATTTACTCATTTAAATATTTTTCAAGAGAAAATCGAGATAAGGGGTAAAGTTTTGCAAAAATGAGTAAACTTTGAAATCACAATTAGGTATGCAGTGTTTCACGCCACATTTCTAGAGTCAAATATGTTTAGCTCGTTTCTTGGCTCACAAAACCTCTTTTCATCTAGTGGCTTGGTGAAAATGTCTGCAAGTTGTTTTCAGTCCTAACATGTAAAAAATACTATGTCACCTTTTATGAATGATCTCTTAGAAAATGGTGACGAATATCGATGTGCTTAGTTCTTGGGTGCTCTACTAGGTTGTGTGCAATTTTTATAGCACTTTCATTATCACATAAAAGTGGAATATAGTTCAGATTGTAACCATGGTCCCTTAGAGTTTGTCACATCTAAAGTAGTTGTGCGCAACAACTACCGGCTGCAACATACTTCGCTTCGGCTGTGAAAAGCACAATGGAGTTTTGCTTTTTAGATTACCATGAAACTAGGGATCTACCAAAGAATTGGCAAGTTCCCGACGTGCTCTTTCTATCGACTTTGCATCCTGCATAGTTGGCATTAGAATAACCTATCATGTTAAACTTGGATCCTTTGGGATACCAAAGGCCCAATTTGGGTGTGTGCACAAGGTATCTTAGGATTCTTTTTACAGCTATTAGATGGCACTCTCTAGGTGCGGCTTGAAACCATGCATACATACACACACTAAACATAATATTTGGCCTAGATGCCCTTAAATAGTGTAATGAGCAAATCATAAACCAATATACCTTTTGATCCACATTTGGACCATCTTCGTTGAGGTCGATATATCCGTTAGTCGCCATGGATGTCTTGATGGGCTTGGCCTTGTCCATATTGAACTTCTTGAGGATGTCCTACGTGTACATGGTTTGGCTTACGAAAGTGCCCTCTCTTAGTTGCTTCACTTGGAATCCCAAGAAGTACTGCAATTCGCCCATCATCGACATCTCGAACCTATATGTAATAATCTTGCTAAACTCTTCACAAAATGACTTATTAGTAGAACCAAAGATAATATCATCAACATAGATTTGACATACAAATAAATGATCATCAAAGTGCTTTATGAACATAATATAATTAGCTTTTCCAATTTTAAAACTATTTTGAGTCAGAAAATCTCTAAGGCACTCATACCAAGCTTGAGGAGCTTGTTTGAGGCCATGGAGAGCCTTACGCTGTTTCTAAACATGGTTGGGGTACTCTTGATCTTCAAATCCTGGTGGCTGCTCCACGTACACTTCCTCCTTGATTGGACCATTGAGGGAGGAACTTTTGTTGTCCATTTGATACAACATGAAATTATGGTGAGTAGCATATACCAATAAAATACGAATGGACTCAAGCCTAGCTAAAGGAGCAAAAGTTTTGTCGAAGTCCAAACCTTCGACTTGTGAGTAATATTTAGCCACAAGTCATGCTTTATTTCTCGTTACCACTCCATGTTCATATTGTTTGTTCCGAAAGACTCATTTGGTTCCAACAATGTTCGCCCTTGGTCTTTCCACAAGTTTCCACACTTCATTCCTCTTGAAGTTATTCAACTCCTCTTTCATTGCAATCACGCAATCTGATTCCCTTAAGGCTTCTTCTACCCTGTATGTTTCCAAAAAAGAAACAAAAGAGTGATATTCACAAAAATTTGCTATGAGAGATCTAGTAGTTACTCTCTTAGCAATATCTACAATGATGTTCTTGACGGGATGATCTCTTTGTACACTCTGATGTACTCTTGGGTGTGGGACTTGTGAAGTTGCTTGCTCTTCATTATCTTCATGTTCATTGTCTCCCCCTAAATCATTTCTTTCGTAGTTATATGGATCTTCTTGATCTTCCTGATTTTGATCTTGTGCATGAGGTCCCCCTTGATCATTGCTTCCTTGTTGAGGTTCATCTTGTGCACTTGAGTCCTGTGGTTGCTCTTGAGGTAGAATATCACCAAGTGCCATTTTCCTCAACGCTTCACATGGGGCTTCTTCTTGATCTAGCACACACTTATCAACTTGCTCCACTTGGGAGCCATTGGTTTCATTGAACACTACATCACGTGCTACTTCAACATGGCCAGAGACTTTGTTGAAGACACGATAGGTGTAGGCATTCAAATCATAACCGAGCAAGAACCCTTTATTAGATTTCGAAGTGAACTTCAAAGTCCTTGGTTTCTTGTTCGGAATAAAACATTTACAACCAAATACTTTGAAATATGAAACATTTGGTTTGTTACCGATGAGAAGCTCATATGGAATTTTCTTCAAGAGTTGGTGAAGATGCAACCGATTTGTGGCGTGACAAGCGGTGTTCACTGCTTAAGCCCAAAATCAGTCTGATGTCTTGTATTCATAAAACATTGTCCTCAACATCTCAATTAGTGTTCTGTTTTTCCTTTCGACCACCACGTTTTGTTGAAGGGGGTAGGGTGCCGAAAACTCGTGCTTTATCCCTTCTTCATCAAGGTTCTCCTCAACTTGTGTGTTCTTGAATTCTGTCCCGTTGTCACTGCTAATGTTCTTCTCAGTTGAGGAGAATTTGTTTTGACCTCTTTTCAAGAATTTCTTGAGGATTTCCCGAGTTTCTGATTTGTCATACAAGAAAAGTACCTAGGTGAATCTTGAAAAATCATCTACAGTAACTAAACCATAATTATTACCGATGATGCTTATACAAGCAATTGGAGCGAAGAGGTCCATATGAAGAAGTCACAATTGTCTTGTGGTAGTAATCATGTTCCTAGCGGGGTGTGGTGCTCCAACTTGTTTTCCTGCCTGGCAAGCACTGCACAGCCTGTCATTCTCAAAAACAACATCCTTTAAACCTCGGATGTGACCACCTTTAAAAGTTTCTGCAGATTTCTCATCCCAACATGGGATAGCCGTCTATGTCATAGCCATCCCATGTTAGTTTTAGCAACCAAGCAAGTGTTGAGTTCAGCTTTACCCTTGTTGAAGTCAATAAGATAAAGCTTTCCCTTCAACATTCCCTTGAATGCAATCGAGCCATCGCTTCTTCTAAAAACGGTCACACCCTCATTAGTGAATAAACAATTATAACCTTTGTCGCATAGCTGAGATATGGACAGAAGGTTATAGTCTAATGAATCTACATGTAAAACATTCGAGAGAGTATGTTGAGGGGAGATTTCAATTTTACTGCTACCAAGGACCCTTCCTTGGCTGTTGTCTCCAAAGTATATCCCTTCACTTGAATTTGCGTTGCGCTCATAATCCTCAAACATATTCCTCTCTCCGATCATGTTATTGGTGCATCCACTGTCTAGCACCCATTTTGATCCACCGGAGGAGTAGGCCTGCAAAACAAGATTATTTCTTGGTTTTAGGTACCCAATCTTGCTTGGGTCCTCTCAGGTTAGTCACAAGAGTCTTGGGCACCCACACACAAGTTTTTGAATTCTTGTGGCATGGCCCTGCATATTTAGCAAATACATGTCCAAACTTGTCCTTCATAAGTACATAAGAGGCATCAAAAGTACAAAAGAGTATTTTCAAGTTAGATCCATATGATTTTTCCCTAACAAAAGTAATTTTCCTCTTAGCATGAACATTGGTGGACATGTTTTTGTTCTTGTTAAACCCAAGACCATCTTTGATGTTAGGAGGTCTAGTGACCATATATGCACTACGTGCATATTTGATCTTCTCCTTGTCAAAGATGCCACTTTGGGAAGGATGCTTAGCATGAGAAATTGAAGAATCAGGTTTTACAATAATTTTCTTAAAGAAACATGTGCAGGTTGCAATTGTTGTTGAACTTACAACTTTGGAAGGTGAGCTTTTGGAGGAAGAGGAGTCACTTTGCTTGAGCAACTCAACTTGCACTTCAAGAATCTTGTTATCTTTTACAAGTTAGCAAGTTCATCCTTGATTGCAACGTGTGAGTCTTCTAGCTTTGAGTAAGTTTCCTTACTGAAGGCTAACTCAAGTTCAAGTGACTTGCTCTTCTCTCTTTCGAGCTCAAGGAGTTTCTCAACCTCTTGATACCTCTTCCTTTCACGGATGAGCATATCTTCTTATCGGTTGACAAGCTCCTCCTTCTCAAAGATTTCATCCGACAACATTTTCATTTTCTTCAATTTAGTTTTACTTAATCCCCTAAACATCTCCTCATTTTCACTAGAGCTGTCAAAATTATCAATAGAGGAATTTAGCGAGGGGGGAGTAAGTCGAACCTTTTTTTTGCCTTCTTTGGACATAAGGCATGTGATTGTGCGTCTCCCGTCCTCCCATGTTAGGGAAGAGTGTAGACCTCTTGGTGGGTTTCTAGATGGCAATGGTGACCATCTCCTCTTCTTCATCGGAGGAGGACTCATCGTTTGAGTCCCACTCCTTGCCAATACGCGCTTGATGAGCTTGCCACCTTTTTCTGAAGATCTTCTTTTCTTGAGGCTTCGTTTCCTTCTTCCTCTTGTTTTCTTCATATGTGCAGTCAACAATGAAGTGACCGTACTCGCCACAGTTATAGCAAGTGCGTCGAGCCTTGGATTTTCCTTTCTCTTTGCTTTTCCCTTCATTTGAGTTGATACCATATCTTCTTTTCAACATGCGCTTCAATTTCTTGATGAAGAGTACCATCTCTTCATCATCTAGGTCAGTGCTCAAGTCACTTGTATCTCCTTCGTCTTGAGCTTCACGAGTTTCTTTTCCTTTAGGCTTGCAAGTTGCTTTGGGAGCAACTTCCTTCTTTTTGGAGGAGGTAAGCTCAGCTAGATCTTTGACGTATTAGGCTTCCTTCTCCATCATATCATGGTATATGATCCTACCCAATAGCTCATTTGGGGACATTTAGTAGAACCCAAAGCATTCTCGGATCATTGAGCATAAGGTGACGTTTCTTGGAAAAAAGGCTCTAATCATTCTATTGACTACCTCATGGTCAGTCCACTTCTTGCTTCCATAGGCGCAGATCCTCTTGATAAGCGCCTTCATCAGATTGTACATGTCTTGAGGTGATTCGCATTCCTCAATAGCAAATCTCTCCAACTCCCCTTCAAGCATCTCAATTTTGGCTTCTCTGACTAACCTATATCCCTCATGAGTTGTTTTAATTGTATCCCAGATTTCTTTTGCACTTTCCAATCCATCGATCTTGGTGAACTCCTCCCTGCTCAGTGATGAGGTGATCACTGCAACGGCTTTTGCGTTGCGCTGAATTTCTTGTTCTTTTTCTGGAGTAAGTTCTTAGTCTGTATCCGGGATATCTACACCTATGCACACAATATGCCAAGGACTTGGGTTCAAAGAGATTAGATGCATCTTCATATTGTACTTCCACATGGTGTAGTCATTTACGTCGAATTGTGGAGGCTTTCCCATGAGAATAGAAAGATAGTGATTATTTGAATTTAGACGATTGTAATTGTAAGGATATCGGGAGTAGTCGTGATGACCACTCCCCGTCGTCTTCTCGCCCTCTTTGCCCTTTTGTGCTAGCAGTTTCTTTCTCATAATTGCCTTCAGTTGACGCACTTCTTCATTATCATGTGGATTTTCCCTTAGTACATCGAAGACTTTTGTATCTTGCTCTTCCTCGGTTTTGAGCACCTTCGAGTTGTCGTTGTTCTTTTAAGAGGCCATTGATCTCTCCGAGCGGTGAGTCTCATTGATGGAGAACCTGCCCTGATACCAATTGAATGTGTCCTAGAGGGGGGGGGTGAATAGGCTTTCAAAATTTCCTGCACACTTAATCAAATATTCAAATGCTTGATGGAACAAACTTGTCCGGTTGTATGTGCGGACTAGTCCGGTGTGCTATTTGTCGAGTTCTGAGCAATAGAATACATGAATTGTATTTGTGGGGCCGTGGATCACCTATTTATAGGGTTTCCAAAGAAGTTACTATTGGAGATCTCGACGACCGGACTGGTCCGTAAAGGGGACCAGACTTGTTCGGTGTGCTGTGTAAAAGTTGGCATGAAATGTGCAGTACACTAGAAACCCTAATTGTGTGAGGTGTACCGGACTAGTCCAGTGCCAAGTGAAATTGAACTCTAGAGAGTCAAACGGACTAGTCCAATCTAAGAATAGACTTGTCCGGTGCTATGTGTTATTGAACATTAGAAAGTTCAAAGGACTAGTCTTGTCCTGTGGACAGACTTGTTCAGAGTCTAGTGTAAAGGGTTTACAGAGACTTGAATGGACTAGTCCTATCAAGATCAGACTAGTCCGGTGCACTGTGTTATTTGGTTCCAGAATGTTTATCGGACTATTCCGGTCCATGGTCAGACTAGTTTGGTGCACAGTGTATTTGGAAAACAGAGAGTTGAATGGATTAGTCTGGTCCTTAGATGGACAAGTCCGGTGCTCAATGAATTTTTAGGTGTTTTTAAGCCATTACCCTTATGCAAAGACTTGAGCTCTTGGGATGTGTCTCTCACACACATCCTATGCATTTAAATCTACTTTGCGCTTCTGTTGTTAGTTGGGCTTTTTCTTTTGTACACCACTTCATTTTTCACCTTTTGAGTGCACCAAACTATATCATTTTGTTTAACCTGCAGTCATCTCAACAGATTCATTAGGATCTCATTTATTTGTCATCAATTGCACAAAACCCACAAGGGATTGCTTAGATGCACTTTTAGGGTGGAGGGCCGCTGGCACTTTCTGCACACACTGTCGCCCGAAAGCTTTGGACTCAGGTGTTGGATGAGGAGGAAGAGGCGGGGGTGGCAGCGGCGGAGGTTGAGGAGACCCCTCCTCCGAGTAGAGTAGGATTAGGAGTAGTTTTTCTTTTTCTTGTTGTCCATGTGTTTTCGTATTTCTTTTTTGTAATATATGTGTTTTTTATGTTAATTAAAATGTCTTTTATGTTCATTAACAATGTGTCCTATGTAGTATCGAAAATATCTCCTATTTGTTTGTAACTTGGGACCGCTTGTATTGCATGTGTCTGAAAAGACTGAAATCCGATAAAAATTCAAGCAACCTTAGGTAACACTAATCTGGTAAAATTTCATAATTGACGAGATTTTTTTTCTATAGCTCATACATTGACAAAAAATCGTGGCACATGTGAAAATGTATTTTTAGTGGTAGTATATACTATATGTTATCATCTCATTGTGATTAATGTTACAGAATGCTAATTGTTTGCCATTGTCCTTTCGTGAACTTGGGTGTTCTCTATTTGCATATTGTTTGCATTAGCACATATACATTTGGCGATTCATATTTTTGTTCATATTTTTTGGAATGTCCAACTAGCTAGCAAATGACTGAATTTAGATTTTGATCTCCATGCATGGCAATAAACAAGAAGGGGAGCTAGCGGTCGCATGGCGAGCAAGCAGCTAGGACAAACTGTAATTAAGAAGTGAGCAATTTGTCTGAAGAAGTCTACCCCTCTAGCTACACGCACCATGTGCAGGAATCAACACAATATGACATGTAATTAATCACGATTGCATGCATTCACAAGGGCACGACTAGCGTCAAATTCTCCATGCCCAAGAAATTCTTTTCGTTTTTCTTGGCGCGCCACAATTGAGATTTTGAAAATTCAATTTTCACTCCCTGCGCCTCCAATTTCAGTCTCGCCTATTGTAACCCTATTTCAGCCACGATGAGTATAAATGGAACCACTGGCCTCCGTTTCTGACACACTGCTGCCCCGCCCTTCCGGTGATCTCGCAGTACTCCAAATGTGTTGACTCTATGTCCTGTGTTCCAAACATGTATTCCTAAGAAATTCCCATATTTTAATTTCCCACGGTTTTTACAATTTTTCCCCATGGATCTCGTAGTGACGCATCAAAACTCTTGGTGGTGGTGACTCATGGGTGACTCATCAGGTGACCAAGTTTAACAGGCTCTACCGAACCTCTTCATCACCGACACCTCTCTGCGACATCCAGGACTCCAGTTTTGTGCTAGGTAAGTTCTACACGATCCATGTCGCCTTTTTATAGTGCTATATTGGCTAGGTTCTACAGGATCCATGCAGTTTTGGGCTTGTTATGTTCTACACGATCTATGCTGATATACGAAGATTAAATAAGAAGAAATGTGATCTTATGTTTCACGAATTTAGTTATATATATATATATATATATATATATATATATATATATATATATATATATATATATATATATATCATATACTACATTTGTCCCAAAATAAATGTCGCTCTTACAGCTTATTACGGTAGTGTATTTCTAGTTCAATTCCTGAACGGGAACGACAAATATTAAAAACCGGAGGTAGTATGTAACTTATGAATTTAGAAGTAAATGACGCACGGGTTATCTAATCAACCACTCCAAATGTTGTACTCTTATTCCTATTTTAGAAATTTGTATTTCTAAGATCTTTAGTTCCCACGGTTTTTACACTTTTTTCTTTCTTGAGGCTTTCTCGGATCCTACATTTTTTTCTATTCCTTCCTTTCTAATTCCTCTGTTCCAAACAAACCTTGCAGTTTATAAAAACCACACCGTCTGATCCAAAATCTACGTCGGTCATGAAATCTGATGTTATCACTGTTATTTGGAATGACTACTTACAATGCTATTTACTTTAGGAACAAGACATCAAACTGTGATGTCGTCTACAAGCATTCATGGTGGCCAACAAGCACCTGGTATAACTATAAATGTGTTTACTGTCAAAATTAAAAAAAATAGAAAACATTAATTCCTATGCATGGTATGCAGAGAATATTGCAGCACATGATGTTCAGGAACCCAGACATTCTTCACTCCCTGGTAATACGATGCATGAACCAACATCACGTATAGATATACAAACCAGAAATACTCCTTCCGTCCCAGTGTAACTTTACTTTTGGAGCTTAAAAAATGTCCCACTCCAACTCTATAGGTAGCTTCCAACTACCCATAACACATCACATTACTACCTGCCTCTCTATCGTGCCATTTGTTTTGGCAGAGCGTGTTGGTTTTCTAGCCCCTTAGCATTGAATTTGGAGCATTTTGAATTGTCCTTTAAATGTATTGATGATGGGTGTATTATGGTCATTTGCATTCTTTTCTAGGCTCTACTAATTGTTCTAACATGCCTTGCGATTCTACTTTCTTAGTCTTTATAGTTAACAGTTCATCAGCCTGTGTGAGGGCGTGATTTTTCGATGCCTCCACGCTATGCTCTGTCGCCACCAGCCACTACGGCCACCATCAGCGTCCACACCCTGCTGCCGGTCACTTTAGTGTCCACCCCGACGCGTCTCCTTTGCCCATCGCCACGTCCCATCCTTCGCGTGCCATGATGACCCCACCGCCCGCAAATCCCTGACCATTACTCACCCTGCCACCAATCCTCCTCGAGAGTTGCTCCTGGTGATCTCGGCCAGACCAAACCCTCGCTTTGTTAAGCATCGCAAGATGGGACTATGCAGTACTGCACCTGCAGTAGCCGCCTCTTACAAGTGGACCCAATGTCTCATGAGACCACATGCAAGTGGCAGCTACTGCAGGTGTAGTACAGCAGAGCATTTCAATCCTGCAAGCTGCCTGCCATATCTGTCTTGGATTCGCCACCTGCTACCGCTGACGTTCATTACTCGCCCTGCAACCAATTCTCTTTGAGACGCGCTCCGGCAGATGTCAGTCAGACCGAACTGGTGAACCCTATCTTTGTCTAGTCTAGTGTTGCCAGCTGCATGCCCGGCCTCTTAGTCTTGCCTGCTTCGCTGCTGGACTGAATATCCTCTGCAGTACTACGAGTGCAGTAGTGCCACTGACATGTGTACTTGATGGCTCATTTTAGGTATGAACAGCAACAAATAAGTCAACAATGTACTCCCCCCAGATCAAAATAGTTGTCGTTAAGACAGTCCTAACTAGTTCATTTTAATTCATTTGTTGGTCTGATACGACCATTAATATAAACCAGGAGGGAGTAATAAAGAACAAAATGCCGCTGGGACGCGGTCGTCCCACGCTTATATTTGCCGCACTCGGCCTAAAGATGGTACGAACATCAGACTTTTCTTCTTTTTCACACTATTTGTACATGATACTAAACTTGGTTAGAAGGTAATTTGCTTTAATAGTTTATCGTTTGAATCAATGTAACAGAAGGAAAGAAGTTTGAAAGAAGTGTGGATAAAGGACTTAAGGTTGCCAGAATAAGCTATGCATCCCAAGTTAGTAGAACGTATCATGTGAAGCTACTAATTAAGTTCTCCACTAGGTTGGATGCTGCGGTTGGTATTAATCAGCGGCACTTTGTCGATGATGTGGTTATGTACATGCATCCCTCAGTGGTGCAAGGAAGTGGGCAGATGTTGGTGATAGTAACAAGAGAGATATAGTACGAGACATTCTAGTTTGTGTCGTCACACCCCACACAAGTATTTTTTTTCTTGCAATCTCCATCTTGTACGTTTACAACAACTTTTTATATAATGTACAAAATTCCTGGGACACGGAGGACACACAGGAGAGCGCAAGAAAATTTTTGAAAATTGCTGATGAGCACTACAAGGGGTGCACTCAACTTTGCATGCCACCTATAAGAGTTATCCGACTGATGAAGAACTATACAAAACAAGCCCCCTGATGTCCAGACACCCGAGTGGTTGCACCTAATAGAATTTTTTGGGTCTGAGCGATTAAAGGTCAGCTAACTTTTTAATAGCTTCGCATCATACAAAAACTATTTGATTTACATTCATTTGTGGAATTAATTCTTAAAATTATTGCAGTCAATAAGCACGGCCAATTCTCAAAATTGAAGAAGACAAAAGACGAATCACTTGTTTGGCTCCAAATCCTACACCCAACTTAGTTACGAGAAGGTATGAAAAATAAATCACGCTTTTACTTTGCGCTGCAATCAATATGTATACCTACATGTTAAATTTTACTTCTATTTTATGTAGCCAGACCCAGAGAACGGAGAAAAACCAGATGATATACAACTGTGGGAGGCAAGCCATTTCAAGAACGGTGACTGGGCAAACGAGCAGGCAGAAGTTGTACATGTGAGCAACACTTCAAACAATCCCCAATGAAATAAATATTTGCAATGTACCTGTGACTTTTCTTTTCGTATATAGAGCCAGGCACGTGCCCAAGTGGACGACAAGGAAGCTGAGCAGGGAGGCCCAATTCCAAATGAGAAGAGAAACCACATCTTCCAATGTTGTTACAGATCCTCAATCGGTTGTGCAGGATCACAGGTTCAGCGACATGGTTATATGGCTAACCCTTCTGGTCCTGAACATGAACGTATGTGTATCCAAATGTGTGAACACCTCAACGACCAACTTTGAAACATAGAAGATAGAAATGCAGGCCTCAATCACATTGTGGAGAAGTTGTAATGAAGACATGATAGCTTAACCACCCGGATGGACTGCATAAACCAAAAGAATGAAGAGTTAAACCTTCAAGTCCAAAACTTAGAAGGTCAGATAGCAGCTGATCATGAACAAAGAACTCGGGAAATGGAGGACATGCGCCTCTCAATGAGGGCTGAAATGCGCAAAATGATGGAGACAACTCCACAAAAGGTCCAAAAAAAATAGCTGCCAAAAGCCACCGGCTCCAACAATTAGTCTCGGTCAGCTTAGGAAAACTCTTAACATGCAAACACGTTGCGTCAGTAATACTTAAGTGTTGTTATGCGTGTTGCACTATCAATTGATGGATGTTTATTGTTAAACTCGTGATTCTATTGCCACTAATTTTCAAACCTGGTGCATTAGGATTCTAACGCCGCTAATTATAAAATGTGGCATTACGAATTTCTTGCCACGAATGATAAATTGTTGCAATAGGAAGCTATTGCCACAAATTACAAAACGTTGCAATATCAACATTTGGCCACAACTCAAAAAATGTTGCACTAGACTGATATTGCCACCACGCAAAAAATGTTGCATTCCAACACTATTCCCACAGATGAGAAAATGTTGCATTGCACCTCTATTTCCACAAATCCTTAAATGTTGCATTACAACCGTACTCCCACAGATCAGAAAATGCTGTATTACGAACCTATTGCCACAGTTCAGGAAATGTTGTATTAGAAACCTATCGCCAAGGATCAGGAAATGTTGCATTACGAGCCTATTGCCACAGATAAGAAATCGTTGCAATACCAAAGTATTTGCCAAATATGCAAAATCGTTGCAGTACCATACTATTTCCCATGGATCTGAAATCATTGCAATACAATACTATTTGCCACGTTTGTGTACTTGTTGTAATAACATACTATTTGCCATGGACGTTAAACCGCCGCAGTACCATACTATTTGCCACGACTGTGTTATCGTTGCGGTACCATACTATTTGCCACGAACGTGAAATTATTTCAATACCGTGATATTCGTTGCAATAGGTTAATCGTTGCAACACCTTAAATCGTTTGCAGGATCGAAGATCACATGAAAAGCTACCAGAGGGGGGGGGGAGGTGAGTGGTAGGTTAGATTTTTTTCAGCGGAAGCAACAAAAACCCCTGGGTAGAAAATTGATCTGTTAAAGAATTTGTGTGTGCGACTGATATAAACGTCTTCATTGATGACAAAGTAGTGGGTATTGTAGATAATAAAGTCACAAAGAAGAGACAACAAGAATCACGGAAAACCGTTGAGAAAAACTCAAGTTACAATCGAAAGATCGAACAAAGGTCAATCTGTTCTACCGAGTAAAAACCAAATTTGTAACACTGCAAAGAAACTCGTGTAGATCAGAAACCACAAATCCACTGACCGTGAAATTTTCACAAATGATAGATAATCAAGTTGTGAAGACAACCCAAAAAGAATCACGTCAATTGGATCTGCAAATCTTGATTTATGATAAAACCACCGAAGCAAGATAGTGCTGTGCAGAAACTCGACGAGAAAGACTTGACAAAAATAAGTCGGACGAACAAGGCACAAAAGTTACTTTCAACTACAAATTTATTCAATAGAACACAAGAGGAACAGCCCAAAATTCCTCTACAACAAGATGTAGCCTCCCTTTCTTTTATAACCAGCCCGAAGGCCAACTCAACTAAAACTAGGACTCTAATCCTACTCAATTTATGATTTGAAACTTTTCATAACTGCTCAAGTCTCTTCTATACGCAGATAGAAGCAATCTTAAGACTTATAAACACCTTAGGAACATATCACACATTCCTAAAACAACTAAACTTTGTGACCCACACGAAATCCTAACATAACCAACTTAAATCATTCCATATTTGAGTCAAACACCACTCAGTCGTAGCGTGAGTCCATAACCTAGTCGGTTGAACCATTCAAACCAATTATTTACGTCCACATCTCTTCTCACGCCTCGTAACCACGTAGCTGAGGGGACCGGAATCTCGACATCCGAGGATCTCATTGGGTGGTGTCGTGCGATGCGACACCCAACAGTATACAAGAATAGAACCTGAATAAAGTACAAGAGGAAGTCTTTATTTATAATATAGCGGAAGTTTTACAGTACTAGCGTAAGTAAAGAAACATATATATCATAGCTACGCTCTCAACACTAGCTATGCAAAAGCAAAGTTATCCATGCCTTGGATACTTTGCACTAGCAACACTCAATTACGGCGGCGTGCAGGGTTCCCATTCGGCTGTACACCCTGGAGGGGGTGCAGACTCATCATCAAAACGTTCATCAATTGTATAACCTGCAAAAACTCGTTAACTGCAAACATGAGCATAAGGCTCAGCAAGACTAACCCGTCTCACTAGACATACGCAGGGGGACACTAAACATAGGTAAGGTGAAGCATAAATGACTCACCTACAAGTGGATCCTTATAATCAGGTTTTATGTAGCAAATGACATTCTCCAGGCACGACACATCATGGGTTCCACAATCAAACAAGAAACACTTTGCCGATGATATGACATGCCCAGAGCACATAATGCTATTACAACTAAAGTATGGGGAAACTGTAAACTTTAATGTGACTATCTCTAAACCATAAAAGGATGCAAAACAATTAGACTTCCATACAATTTATTTCTCTTACTTCTTCATAAATTACTACGTCACGGCGCAGTGAACAAGTGGTACTCTATTACTGTGAGGGACTGTGATTGCAATCAGAACACACCCGGACAACATGACACATACGCACTTTCGGAAATGCCAGCGAGTACTTCGCGTAGTACCTACGTAACACTTCAGTACTAGTCGTATATGACAACCTTTCGCGAGACACTCAAATGCCGAACCGGTCGATCCGTCATGAGCAGGAGGTCCCTACGTGGGGCGTACTCTGACGTGCCCATCAGCGGATTTACACCTTGCTGCCCTCAACCCACACCTATAAAATGGAATGGTATGCCTGGACACCCAAGTGACCAAGCTACGTCAGTTTACTGGAGCCCATATATCCATTATGTTGCCGGTACAATTCAAGCTTGTCTGAAGGGGCCGCATACAGACGGGCCTTAATCGACACAGGCAGGGCTCTGCGACCGAGACTCAATTATCGCCGCTTCCTATCCATTCCCTGCCCGGTCTCCATTTCATTATATTATGCCATTTTCTATCTAACCAATCCTGTGAGATAGTCCTACATCTCTTGCGAGTAGATTCCAACTACTCGACTTCAACCGGATTTCCTATGCATTAGCAAAGCAGTTACTACATGTCAAACTGTAACTCGTTTCAACTAATCCCTAGGATTTTTCGGTCATGCATGTGGGGTATCAATTATACTAAACGTAATGCACAATTCATATACTACTCATCATAATGATAAAGTAAAATTTTATAAACGACTTAAATGCAAACCGGGGCTTGCCTTGTTGTAGGTCAGAGTCTGAGTTAATATTTGGAAGGTGCTCTTCCAAGGCTTCTGGCTCCTCCATGACTTCGGTCACTATACGATGTGCATAGAATACGTATATGAATGACTTTGAAAAATAATTATTACTAAGACCATGATTTAATTTATGGTGACCATTATGTGATAATGACTTAATTGGCTTTGGAACTTTGAAGGTAGGTATTAGGGAATATGATAGAAGCTCTTGCAAAGAACAGGAGATGATCAAAGTAGATTGTGGTCTCCAAAATTATGGCAAGCAATCAACTTCCAAAAATTCTAGAGAGGAAACTGTAGCTTGATCATAGCTGTCGGTGGTTTAGAACCGTCAGATCTCCCGACACTACTAAAGTGTTGGAGGAGTTTGAAGTTCGGTGTGGGCGCGCGGAGATTCAAGAAGGTGAATTGTAAATGGCACAGGAGACACAGAAGTTTACGTGGTTCGGGTCGCCTGAGCGTAATACCCTACTCCACGGGTGTGTTGGTGTTGTATTAGCTGTATGAGCTTGTACTTAGCGTCTAAGGAACGTGTCAGTAGATGATCTCCCTGAACGTGTCGTCGGCATGTCCTTTTATAGTACAAGGGCAGGCCGTTACAAGTTAGCCTGGCCCGACATGTGGCCCCGGCGGTTACTAGTATTGACACTTATTCAACACATTTAATTGTCCTTAACGACCGGGTAATGGGCTTTGACAGCACCGTTACTGGTAATTAAGGTCATTCGATCATGTGTCATTAATATGGTATTAATGACACTTAATCGAGTCTTGAAGTCCTTGATTCCCCTTTGAAGATTCGGAGCCGTTGCGGGGTCTTCCGGAGGTCGAAGGCTGAAGTTCCAACGGTTGGACACGTGGTAGCTCCGGAGCATACTGTGGGAAGCAGGCAGCTCCGGAGCTACCCGACACGTGTCAGGTCCGGAGCTTCTCTCGGTATGGGGTTAAGTCCGGAGGTGCCCTCTCGGAGCTTCCCCCTTGTGGGTGGTAGCTCCGGTTTGATAGTACACGTGGTGACCCTGGGATTAACCATGCTGGAGAAGCGGGTCCGGTTATATCTGACATGTGGGCCTCCGAAGGTCTTCAAATCAAGTAGATGACTTTCCTTTGAGATCTTTGTAACCTCAAGGGGTGTACGGTTTCTATGTTACCGACAGTGGCCCCCTGGACCTACCTCCGGGGAAGACCACTGGGTGAAGTCATTCCGCCGGAGGTGGGTCCATCCTCGCGACTTTTGAACTGAGTCTTCAAAGGTCTTTAGAGGTGCCGTTGGCGAGGATTTGGAGTTAAATCCCCGCCTCGTGGCGCATCCCGCGTGCGGAAGATGAGATCTTTGGCGTGCGGATCTCACGCAATTGAAGGTCGCCGGTTCTCGATACGAAAACCGTATCGGTTTCGCGCGCCTTGTCAGTCTGCCGCCTTTGGGCTTCCCGCCTCATGATGAAAACCGTTCGCCTGGGTAAGAACCTCGACTTGATCGTCGGGGTGGTCCTGGGCCCCCTTGTCATCGACTGGGTGGAATTTTTGAATGGTATCCTCGACTTCCTTACGGTTTCCATCCAAACGTTGCAAGGGCTTACTTAAGAAGGGAAGCGCGCACCGTCAAGAGTTTTTTACGCCTCTCATCTGTTCTTGCGCTCAAACTCCCATCTTGTGCTTCACTTATCCTCTCTTGCCTTGCTGTGCCGTGATGGAGTTGGGTCTCCGCGAAAGCCGTTTGAAGACCGACGGCGATCTGAAGAAGGTCCGGGCCCTCATGGGATGGTCCTCGGACTTCTTCAACCGCTCGGTCTGCGCCGGTGGAGAGCTCCCGTTTGAGAAGGAGCACTCCGGCGAAATGGTGTACTTCTCCTCGTGCGCCATGGTGGGGTTGATCCCACATTTTTCTTCCTTTTTCTTGATGCTGCTAGACTTTTATGGTCTGCAGTTGTATCATCTCGGCCCCCACTCCATTCTCCTTGTGTCCATTTTCGTCCACTTCTGTGAGATGCGGGTGGGCATCCCCCCCTACATTGAACTCTTCCGGACCTTCTTCACCGTCCACACCACCGGCCGGAGCAATGAGTACCTTAGCTTCTACTACTTCATGAAGCGCAAGAAGTGCCCATTCAAGTACCTCCGGTCCTTTCCCTCTGGGAAGTGGGATGACAGGAAGAAGTATTGGATAGTCGTCAGGGTGGAGGAGCACGAGAGGCTGGAGCTGCCCGATGGTCTTCCCAGCATCGACACGACGATCTGTAGTGAAGCTCCGGTGCTGGCGGAAGCTTTCAACCCTGCTTTGACCAGTATCCGCCAATGCGTGGAGGGAGGATTGACTCCTCAGGCGGTATTTTGCAACTTCTTGGTCAACAGGTGTGCGTCGCTGAAGAAGAGGGAGAAACTCGCATGGGCCCTCAATAGTGTGATGGACGACGACCGGGTTGAAGTCCAACATGGTGGGGAAAACTTTGGAGTTCCACCTCAAGAAGTTCCAGCACGGCATCGACGTCGATGGTGATGACTTGACTCCACCATCAGCCTTTCTCCCTCTTAACGTGGAAGTGGAGTTCAGCAGGGAGCTTCGGCGGAAGATGCCCGTGCTTGACGACCTTGGTGTCATTGAGAGAAGATCAACCACCAGGGTGGCGATCCCCGGAATGCCCGAAGATGGCTCTGACCCTGCCCCCAAAGTCGAGGGTCGAGGTCGTCGGCAAGGGAAAGGAACTGGCGGATGAACCCGAGAGCCAGAAGAGGAATCTGCAGTACGCCGACGGAAGGTCCGTCAGGCCCGCTACTTCCGCGTCAGCTCCTTCTCCCTAGAGGGGAAGGTCTTCTACAACTGCGGCGACTGTTCCCGTAGTGGGGTCCTCCCGGGGCGCGATTGTTCCCGCAGTGGGGTCCTCTCGGAATGCGACTGTTCCCGCAGTGGGATCCTCCCGGAGTGTTAGCTCCGGGCATGCGACTCTAGCACCTGGGCCGGTGGAGGCCTCCAGGTCTGGGGGTTCTTCCCGATCGAGGATGGCCTCGACTCGGGAAACACCTATGGCCGCGACTAGTTCCGGGGGGCCTTCCGAAGCTTCCACGCCGGCTATGACCAGCCCAGAACGTCCGGGAAAAAGGTTCCGCGCAAGCTGGTGTGGAAGCCTCCCAAGGTAATTTTTAATCTTTACCTTGGATAGTTGTTTTAATTGTAGTGACTATTTTTTAAGTTTCTACGTTCATCATATGCAGCGTCCCCAAGAAGGGGAGTGAGGCTGCATCCTCAACCAAAGTGGTTGAAGCCATGAGGGTGGAAGCTTCTGCTCACATCCCGGTGCCACCCCAAGTGGTGGATGCAGCTGCGACAGCTCTGGTGCCGGCTGTCGTGGTCATGGACCTCGACTCATCCCCAGAGGCTCCCGTGGTAGCGTCGGACCGCGGGAGTGAAGATGCGCCAGCGGCACCTGTCCCGGAGGTTGAAGCTCCGGATCCTGGTGTTGGGATGATGGAAGCTCCGACCGTTGAGCAGGAAGAAGCTGTGATTCCGGCCCTAGAGCCGGAAAGTTTCGAAACCCCGGCGGTCGAGTCGGAGGTGGTTTAAGTCCCGGCATGCATGCCGGATGTTGAGGAAGTCCCGGCGGTTGGGCCGGCTACCTCAGAAGCACCGGTCGCAGAGCCGGTAGTTGTTGGAGCTCCGGCTGCAGGGCCGATTGGAGATGAAGATCTTCCAGCTCCCGAGCCGGTTGATACAGAAGCGTTGGAGCTCGAGCTCCCATCGGAGGAGGTGCCAAGGCCGGAGCCAGAAGTGGACCCTGCTCCGGAAGTGACGACGTCGGAGGTACTCACGGCTGAGCCGGAGTGCCCTGGAGTGGTCACTGGCCCCCTGTCTGAGGGGGTGAATGAAGACCTGGCTGCGGGGCCCTTCCCGATGGCGACTGAGGCCATCCTGGAGGACGGCCCTAGTGCCATGGAGACACAGGGGACCACTCTTGTGGAGTGGGTCCCAATTTTTGTATCTGAAAACCCGCTGGAACCAGCGGAGGAGACCCCAGCAGGTCCGGAACCTATCCCGTTGTCACTGTCCATTGACAACGCATGTTCCAGTCTGCGTCAAGTCCAACTGGCCTTCTTCCACGACAGCAAGGCTCTTGAAGAGGAGCGCCAAACCCTTAGGAGGTGGCGTAACCGGCTCTACTTCGAAACCAAGCGGGCGCAGTCAAGGCTAGCGGATGACAAAGAGTGGATCAAACGGGAGAAAGTCTGCCTGGAGTATTGGGGTAAATTATTGGATGACAGGGAGAGTATGACTCACGCCCTCGACGCTCAATCCCAAGAGATCTACAATCAGGCCAAAGCAACCAATAGTGCAGCCGATGAACGCCACGAAAGGCTTGAGGCCATTAACACTACACTCATCAAGCGCCGAGAGGCACTTGAGGAGAGGGAGAAACGGCTCGAAGATGAAGAGCAGAAACTCCTAGAGCTGCGGGATGACGTCTTGAGGAGGGAGGAGGAGCTCTCTGAGAAGGTGGCTCCAGCTGACAAGGGCCTTGAGGGGCGCGCCAAGAAATTGGAAGAGCGCTGCGCAGAGGAGGAGAAGAAGGCCTAGGTGCGAGGACAAGAGCTCCATGAACGGGAGTGTGCCCTCGTTGCCAGGGAAAAGAAAGTAAGGGGCAGGGAGAAGGACCTGATCGACCGCCGGAACAAGATCCACCTCCGGGAGGAGGAGCTCGGAAAACTCGAGAAGCGGGTTGCTGAGAAGATTCAGCAAAATGCCAAAGAAGTTGAGCGCCTCGCCCGTGAGAATTCCGAACTGGTGGCGGCCAGAAGATCCTTGGAAGAATTGAAAACCTTGAGGACTGAGGACTCCCTACAAATTTGGGAGCTCCTGGGCAAGGCCAACGACGCGCTGACACCAATGGGCTTCAGTCCCGTGCGCCCGGATGACCCGGAGCCGGAGCCGGACCTAGCACTGCAGGCATTGAGCTCGGCAGGTAGCAAGCTCTCCAAGGTGGGCGATGTCATCACGGACCAATTGGAGGTTGAGGGGCAATCCCTGGCGAAGAACGTCGCAGAATATGTGCTGACGTGCTACACCAGTCAGAACTCCCAATTTCCTCTGGACCCGGTGCTTGAAGGTCCCGTCGAAGGAGAAGGGGAAGCTGCCCGAGCCAACGTGTCGGAGGTTGCCCAAAAAGTCACTCAATTCTTCCATAGGGTCTAGGACCATTTCCTTAGTTCTCACTTGTATTTTCTCTTCTTCTTCCTCAATTTTGTAATCCCTTGTCTCCAGATGAATGAAATCCCCAAATTTTTGTGAATTCACTTTTTGTCTTCAACACTTTTGTCTTCACTTGGCCCCCTGGTAGATGTACACAATTTGATTGTGAACATGTACCAAGAGGATATTATGTTTTGTTGAAGACTCATTTGCTCCGAACTTGTAAAATTTAGGTCCGAAGTCTTCGATAGTGAAGGCCCCCTGAGGTCAAACTGACTATCGTTGGAGCTTAGTAGCTCCGATAATAGTCCTTATCAACGCATAGATCATCGATAGTTAGTCCTCCGGGGTGTCGGAGCTTACTAGCTCCGGCGCTGACCTTTGCCAACATGTAACTTGTCGACAGCAGACTCCACTTGTGGGGTCTTTTCACCATCTTTTACGTCGACGGTTGGGCCCCCCTAGCTTTACCGGGGCTTGGTTGCTCCGGTGATGCTTGTTAACATCGATTACAAGCCATCTAGAGGGGTCGGAGCTTTGTTAGCTCCAGCTTTTCTCCTTCAACGTGTATTTTATTTTTCCTGCACACTGAAGTCAAGAAAAATAGTAAAATTTGTTTCTTGCCTATAACTTCGTCGCGGCTTACGATTCTCGAGAAAGTTTTAGGTCAAACGTGATTCTAAATAGAACCGAATGCGTTATCTTTTCTTCCAGATCCAACTGTACATGTACTCGCCTTACTTCGGCCTATCGGGGTGTAGGTAGAGTGGCGTACTTAGGGTGCTTGACCAGGCTAAGTCGATAGCACACTCCGGCCCTAGATTGGCTTGGCGGCATTCGGTCGAGTAGGCCATGAACAATATTTGAATCCAAAAGAATCGACAATACAACTTGAGTTGCATATGAACCGGTCGAACTAAAATTTCTTTGGAATTGCACGTCTTTGTTATAGACAAGAAAGAGAAAAATAAAAATGTTGAGCCTGTACAAAGTGAATGCACGTGGAGTCTGTTTCACCTGAAGATGTCTTTCATTATAGGTCCGGGGTACAGGGGAAACAAGTACACTCTTAGGGTACGGAACCAGGATAAGCGTGTTTCATTTCTTGTTTGACCCAGGGTAGATAGCCACACTTTTAGTCCTGAGACTCTGACAAGTGTTGCATGAACTTGGTGGACCTTTCAGGGAAGGTCCGGTTGTTCTCCCGGAGGAACTACCCGACTTTGTATAATGACTCTATAACATACATCTCAAGTTACTCAAGACTCACCTCCGTGGTATTAAGTGTAGAACTTACGGAGGTGCTCGATGTTCCAAGGATTTGGGAGAGGTGTCCCATCCTTGGTAGCCAAGCGAACGCTTCCGGGACAAGATACTTTAATCACTCGGAAGGGTCCCTCCCAGCCGGGGGAGAGTTTATTTAACCCTTCTCTGGATTGTATTCTCCGTAGCACCAGATCGCCTTCCTCAAGCTGTCAGTTATGTACATGCCGCTGATGATAACGCCGTAGGGCTTGGCGATATCGGGCATTCCGAACAGCTGCTTGGCACCTTCCCTCCTCCAGGAGGTCTAGGTCTTCACGCCGGAGCTGATCCTGCGTGGCTTCGTCGAAGGTCCGGACCCGGAGTGAACCCAAGGTGATTTCTGGAGGAAGAATTGCTTCAGCTCCTTACACTAGGAAGAAGGGTGTCTCTCCAGTTGACCGGTTTGGAGATGTCCTGCTAGCCCATAAAGTGGGTGGAAGCTCTTCAATCCAGTTGGCTCCGTGTTTTTTCAAGCGCTCATATGTGCGCGTCTTGAGTCCTTTAAGGATATCAACATTTGCTCTCTCGGCTTGACCATTGCTTGCTGGGTGAGCTACAGAGGCGTAGCAATCTTGTATGCCGAGGTCTTCGCAATATCCTTGGAATGCTGAGCTTGTGAATTGGGTCCCATTATCAGTGATGATTTTGTTTGGGACTCCATATCTGCACACAATGGACTGCAAAAAGTTGATAGCAGATTGCTTGTTGATTGTCACAACTGGAGTTGCTTTCGGCCACTTGGTGAATTTATCAATGGCGACGTGCAGGAACTTGTAACCTCCGACGGCTCTTGGGAAAGGTCCCAAGATGTCCATCCCCCATACAACGAAAGGCCGTGTAGGAGGTATCATTTGTAGGGGTTGAGCTGGTGTGTGAATTTTCTTTGCATGAAATTGACATGCTTCGCATTTCTTCACTAGCTCAGTTGCATCCTGGAGTGTTGTAGGCCAGTAGAAACCATGCCGAAAGGCTTTACCGACCAGCGTGCGGGAATACGCTTGGTTCCCACACTCGCCTCCATGGATTTCTGCGAGGAGTTCGCAACCTTCTTCCCTTGTGATGCAACACATTAGGATGCCATTGGCACCACGCCGGTAGAGATCCCCTTCTACCAACGTGTATCTTTTAGCCAATATGACTACCCAGTCAGCGGATACATCGTCGTCAGGAAGGATGTTGTCTTTCAAGTAGCTCCGGATCTCCAAGATCCATCCATCGGAACTAGCTTGAGCTTTTGAGTCTTGCGTGCTGGGTTGCTCGGAGCTCCCGGCAGCACCTACGACCCTTGATGGCTGCCATGGTAACAGGGCCATCGGGACTGTCAGCTTCGGGATGCTGATCTCGCCCCCTTCGCTCAGTTTAGCAGGCTGAGCTGTTGGTTTTGACAACCTCCGGACAAAAGTTCCGTCAGGAGCTGGAGCTCCGGTTGACGCTTTCGTCGAGAGTTCGTCAGCTTCAGCGTTATGGGCACGCTGAACATGGTGAAGATCTAGGACTTCGAAGTCCTTTTGAAGCCTCTGGACTTCAAGGAGGTAAGCAGCTAGCTGGAGATTATTGCAGGAACATTCACCCCTCACTAGCTTAATGATGAGCTGCGAATCTCCCTTGACCAGCAGTTTCTTGACACCATATGATAGTGCCACCTTTAGTTCGTAGATAAGCGCTTCGTACTCTGCCATGTTGTTGGTCGCCTTGAAGTCAAGGTGTACCATATATTTCACCTTCTCCCCGGTTGGTGCAAGGAGAAGGATTCCAGCTCTGGCCCCCTACTTCTGCATGGAGCCGTCGAAGTAGAGGGTCTAGTGAGGCTTAGTGAAGGTTGGAGCTTGATGCTCTGTCTTCTGCTCATTGGGGCCCCCAGGGTTTGATGGAGAGGGAGTCAATTCCGCCACAAAATCTGCCAATGCTTGACTCTTGACTGCTTGCCTTGAAATGAATTCAAGATCAAATTCAGCCAATTCCGCTGCACACTTTGCAATATTCCCAGTTGAGTTGGGATTATGCAAGATTGCTCAAAGTGGGTAAGAGGTCACCACTGAGACTTTGTGAGCTTGGAAGTAATGGCGAAGTTTCCTGGAGGCAATAAGAACTGCATAGAGAAACTTATGCACCTCTAGGTATCGAGTCTTTGCATCATGTAGTACTTCACTAATGAAGTACACCGGGCGCTAAATGGTCCGGACCCTCCCGGAGGGGTCCGGAGCTTCCTCTTCACCGACCCGGATCCTCCCGGAGGAATCCGGATTTTCTTCAAGGACCTCCGGGTCCTGGCTGGAGGGACCCGGGGCTTCTTCAGAAGTGACCTGGACCCTCCCGGAGGGGTCTGGGTCTTCTGAAGTGACTTCTTGTGGATTCAAGTCTGGGAGCTGGGACCCAGGCTCACTTTCAGGTACCTCCGGACCCTCCCGAAGGGGGTCTGGATTCCTGAGTATGAGGTAGCTCTGGTCTCTCCGCAACCAGAACCATACTGACGACTTCGTCAGTTGCTGAAAAGTAAAGCAACAAAGGCTCACCAGGGTTCGGAGCTACCAGAATTGGTAGGGTGGTGAGGAATTGTTTCAGCTCTTGGAATGCCTTCTCTGCTTCTTCGGACCATTGGAATGGTCCGGACTTCCTCAATAAATTGAAGAAGGGGAGTGCCCGTTCCGCCAGTCTTGAAATGAACCGGCTGAGGGCTGCTAGACATCTAGTTAACTTTTGGACGTCTTTGGTGCAGGTTGGTGGCCGCGTGTCTTCAATGGCCTTAATCTTCACCGGATTAGGTTCTATGCCCCGGTGACTTACCAGGAAACCGAGAAGTTTTCCGGAGCTAACCCCGAAGATACACTTGTCTAGGTTTAGCTTTGTGCGGGTGGCCCGCACCTTGTCGAAGACAGCCTGCAATGTGTCAAGGAGTGACTCCTTGTCCCTGACCTTGACCACGATGTCATCGACGTACACTTCCACTATGTCTCTAATGAGTTCTTCAAAAGTTTTGTACATAGCTCGTACAAAAGTTGAAGCTGCATTCTTGAGACCAAAGGGCATGGCTTTATAACAGTACAATCCATCTACTGTGATGAATGAGGTATGCTCTTCATCTTCCCTAGACATCCTGATTTGATGATATCCGGAATATGCGTCTAGGAAACACAGTAATTCACACCCGGAGGTGGAATCCACTATCTGATCTATTCTAGGTAGTGGGAATGGATCTTTTGGACATGCCTTATTTAGTGTGGTGTAGTCGATGCACATCCGAAGCTTCCCACCGGCCTTGGGCACAACGACTGGGTTTGCCATCCATTTTGGATGGAAGACTTCACGGATAAATCCAACTTCGAGTAACTTCTTCACTTCTAGTCGAATGAAGATCTGTTGCTCTACGGATTGCTTCCGAGGCTTCTGATGCACAGGCCGGGTGTCGGGGTAGATCTTCAGATTGTGCTCAATCACTTCCCTGGGGATCCCAGGCATTTGTGACGGTTGCCAGGAAAACACGTCGACGTTAGCCCGGAGGAAAGTGATGAGCGCGAGTTCCTATTTGTCGGTCAGTCCCCCGATATACGGGTGGTCTGAGCGGCATCGGAACCAATTTGGACGACTTTGAAGGGGATGTCGGTGTCGCCACTTGGCTGCACACGAGGTGTAGAAGTCGAGCCTCGCTGACGAATGCTCGGGGGTTTTGGAGCTTGCTCCTGTCTGGAGTCCTCCTCTTGCGCCGTGGTGAGTGCATGGAGTTCTTCCAGAGCAGTTACTCCGGTAGTACGATCTCCGCGGATCCATAGAACGCCTACTGGCGTTGGCATCTTCAACACCAGATAACCATAATGAGCAGCGGCCATGAATTTGTACAGGGCAGGCCTACCCAAGATGGCATTGAAGGGTAAGTTGATCTAAGCAACGTCGAAGACCAACTTCTCAATGCGGTACTTCTCCCGTGTCCCGAAAGTAAAAGGGAGAGTAATAGCTCCGAGTGGCGTAATGGCCCCCGGACCTACTCCGGAGAAAGGTCGAGAGGGGTGAAGATCCGAAGGTCGGAGTTGAAGCTTAGTGAAAGCTTCGAAGCTTATAAGGTTAAGCCCCGATCCTCCGTCTACCATGACGTGGTGGAGCTGAATGTTGTTGATGGTAGGAGATACCATCAAAGGTAACTGACCTGCTCCAACCATGCTCCGAGGGCAGTCCGAAGCATCAAAAGTGATGGCTGTGTCCATCCACTTCTGATGTGACTCTAGCCTGACTCTAGGAGCTACAGCAGCCATATCCCGACGCATAGTCTTGATGACGCGGCGGGAGGTGATGTCCCATGATCTACCAAAAATGGTTTTCATGGACTTCCGACGCTCGTTGTCAGAGACGTCAGAATCATCATCGACAGAGGTGTAAACGGCCTTTAGGACCTTTTTGGGATCCTGAAAACCTAACTCCACTTCAACTGGAGCTTCGTCGACTTTTTGCTTTCCTTCCCTCTGTCAGAAATGAGATTCTTCACGGCGCTTGTTGTAGCGCTCGGCAAGGTATTGGACCTCCCGACAGTCTTCCAAACTGTGGCTGCCCGTTTTGTCAATTAGGCACCACACCTTAGGCTTGCCACCATCTTCAGAAGATGGTCGGGGTCGCTTTTTGGGGCGTGGCCCCCGGCCACCCGGAGCTGCAACATTGGATGTACCGGCCGACGGCTTCTTCTTGCCGTTGGTCTTTTTCTTCTTCTCGTCGTTCCCGGAGGTAGCGGCTTCTTCTTTGGAGGATTTCTTGTGACCCTCTGGGGTTGGTTTGGAGTGCATCTCACGGCCCTCCGCACCTCTGGCACATTTGTCAGCCCTGAAGAGTTCCGTGACACTGGTGATCTCCTTGATCGCCAGTTTCTCCAGCATCTTCTTGTCCCGTACACCCTATCTGAATGCCACAATGACAGAGGCGCTAGAGCTAGAAGGAATAGTATTCCGTACCTGAGAGAACCTCTGGATTAATGACCGCAGGGATTCTCCCCCTTTTTGCACGACTGCAAAAAGGTCCAGTTCAGTGCCTGGTCAGGTGTATGAACTCCCGAAGTTGGCGGTGAACTGCCGGCACAGCTCCTCCCAACTATTGATAGAGTTGGGTGGAAGGCTCATAAACCAGGACCTGGCGGTCCCAGTTAAGGCCACTGGAAAATAATTGGCCATCACGGCCTCATTTCCTCCAACTGCCAAGATGGCAGTAGAGTAGATCTGTAGGAATTCGGCAGGATTGACAGTCCCATCGAATTTTTCTGGCAGGTGAGGCCAGAACTTCTGTGGCCACCTGACCATACGCAGATGTATGGCCAGAGCTGAACAGCCTCCTCCTACTCCTTCAGGAGCAGAAAGTTCCTGAGCTTCCCGTCTTTCACGAGCGCGCTCAATATGGACTCGGCCGTCTTGTTGGCGGTATCGGCGATCAAGCTCCGCCCGGAGGTCATGAGTTGAGAGCCTGGATACCGTGTGAGTGCGTCGTGCCCCGGAGGGCAATGATGTCACTTGTTGTGATGCAGCACGTCTCCTGCTGTTGGAAACGTGCGGACCAAGTCTACCAGACAAAGTCCTCCGCTGCGACGGGGCTCATCCCGAAGGAGGAGGACACTGGTTGCTGAGGCGTTCGGCTGCTGCTGCAACCAAATGTTCCACATCGGCCCTCCACTGTTCCAGTGCATCCCGGGATGCATCCGGAGGTGGTGGGCGTTGGAGAAGAGCCCACGCTGCATGGAGCGCGTGTTCCGGGTTGTCATGATTTGCCGATGCAGTGATTGACGCCGGTGCACCATCGCGTTGCCCAGCTTGATTTGCTAGTGGAGGCGGTGGTGGTGGGAGTATGACTCCTGCTGGTGCTGAAGCTCCTGCTAGTGGCTGCATATTGGGAGGATTGCCCCCAACAACCTGAGCAGCAGGTTGATCATTGGATGATCCAGCAGCTAGGTTCACCATTCTCAAAATCTCAGGCTCCCCCTACCTGGCGTGGCAACTATCGGTGGTTTGGAACCGGCAGATCTCCCGACACTACTAAAGTGTTGGAGGAGTTTGATGTTCGGTGTGGGCACGCAGAGATTCAAGAAGGTGAATCGTAAATGGCACAGGAGACACGGAAGTTTACGTGGTTCTGGCCACCTGAGCGTAATACCCTACTCCACGGGTGTGTTGGTGTTGTATTAGCTGTATGAGCTTGTACTGAGCGTCTATGGAACGTGGCAGTAGATGATCTCCCTGAAAGTGTCGTCGGCCTGTCCTTTTATAATACAAGGGTAGGCCGTTACAAGTTAGCCTGGCCCGACATGTGGCCCCAGCGGTTACTAGTATTGACACTTATTAAACACATTTAATTGTCCTTAACGACCGGGTAATGGGCTTTGACAGCACCATTACTGGTAATTAAGGTCATTCGATCATGTGTCATTAATATGGTATTAATGACACTTAATCGAGTCTTGAAGTCCTTGATTCCCCTTTGAAGATCTGGAGCCGTTGCGGGGTCTTCCGGAGGTCGGAGGCTAAAGTTCCAACGGTTGGACACGTGGTAGCTCCGGAGCATACTGTGGGAAGCAGGCAGCTCTGGAGCTACCTGACACGTGTCAGGTCCAGAGCTTCTCTCGGTCTGGGGTTAAGTCTGGAGGTGCCCTCTCGGTACATGGCCCGGAGCTTCCCCCTTGTGGGTGGTAGCTCCGGTTTGATAGTACACGTGGCGACCCTGGGATTAACCATGCTGGAGAAGCGGGTTCGGTTATATCTGACATGTGGGCCTCCGAAGGTCTTCAAATCAAGTAGATGACTTTCCTTTGAGATCTTTGTAACCTCAAGGGGTGTACGGTTTCTAGGGTACCGACAATAGCTAACAGTTGATAATCAAGATAGAGGAAATTGTCCTGGTTCTAGCAAAATTTGTTTCATAAATTTCTAAGCTTGGGTGAGGGAGTTATTGAATTTCTAAGTTGGCAAGAATTTCTGGAATTATCTTGTAATTGAATTTTTAACCTTTTACTCAATATTCAGTTTGCGACTGAATTAGGACTAGTATAGTAGGTCAATTAAATCCAAGATTTTTACAGGAACTAGTGTATGAATAATGGAAGACTCAGTCCAAATTTGGGACATAATAAAGCAACTGAACATCTGTGAAAATTCAATAACTGAAAAAGGTAATTGAACTATACAGAAGGTTAAACAAAGGCAATGGCTCCCAAACATTTTCTGGGAGTCCAGAATAGGACAATAAATTTTATGTGAATTTTGAGGATTTTTCCAGTGGCTATCTTATCTGGAAAAATTGTATGTGCGTTTGGAAAGATTATTTCCTACAGAATTTAACTCTGAGTTTCACAGAACCTAATTGGAACTGACAGAAACTAGAGCTCAAGGGCTTTCAAACAAAATTTGTTTGAATAATTTTGGAGCATCCTACATAATGTTATTCAATTTAGAAGTTTAAACAATTTTCTGGAATTAATTTAATAAAATATCGGCGCCCAAATTCAAATTCAATCGGGTGGGTCCCATGGGCCACGTGGCGTTCTCTGGTCAATGCAACACCGCGGTCCACAGATTTCTTTGCGCGCAGCCGCACGGAATCCCAGCCGCACCATGATCCCGCAGCTTCTAGCAGGTGGGCCCCACGGGGTTGTTTCCCACCTCGGGCCAACGCCCGCGCGAGGCGGCACCCGCGGCGGTGACTCGCTGGCGAGCTCGCCGCCGGCTATACCGACGGGCCAAACTTGCCCAAACTCGCCGCCTGGGGGTTTTTGGAGTCGCTGAGCACGACGGTGAAGTCGATGGTACCAGAAACTCGCCGGAAATGGCTGTGCGACGGTAGCGGTGAGCGCTTGGGCAACCAGGAACTCGCTCCAGAGTAGCTCAAACCACTCGGAACCTTCTTCAAAACCTTCTTGGGACGATGCAGATAAAGTAACTGGACGTGGGAGAGAAGGAAACAATCGGAAACTATGAGCTCGACGGCGAACCGAGGCTTCCTCACCGGCGGCGAGCAAAACTCGATTTCCTCGGCCGTTGCTCGATAACTTTTAGGGGGTTTTGCTCATGTAGGAGTGCTAGGACCTATAGAAACTATCTCTAAGCAATTGCAAAGAATATTTACTTGTAGAAACAGAATTGAAACAGAAACCGAGCGAGCTTCCTCACATCGGCCAGAAAGAAGAAGACTGATAACTTGCTCATTTCTCAATGAAAAAGGAAACGGTTTGCACCACGAGTTAGAGCTTGACTAGGTGCACCTTTAAGCTTTTAGGATCATGGCTTGAAACTGCGTGAAACGGCGGCGCACCATGGAGCAGAGGCGAGTGGCGACGATGGCGCGCGGCGGAGAAGAAATAGCGAGAGGGGGACAACTGATCGGGGAAGGGAAACACCGGAGCGGCGGCCGGGCCTTTTATAGCGCCGCGGCAAGCAAGCAAGCGGCTCGCTGGAGCTTGCATGCGCGTGCGTTGTTGAGCGGGCGAGCTCCGGTGCAGAGATGGCAGGGGGTCGAGCTGATCCGTTCAGCAGAGGCTGACCTGTGGGGCCCACAGGTCAGTCAGACTACAACAGTAAAGTTAAAAATTCATTTAAAAATAGAAGATCAACTCCAAAAATCATGAAATTTTGTGGAGCTGGTAAATGAATTATTATGAACATAATGGTGAACTCAAATCTTATGTTCAAAGAAGTTGGAAAAGAATTTAAAATTCAGATTTAAATTTGATTCAAATTTGCTAAGCGTCTCAAATAAAATAGAAAATGAGTTTCCAAAATCTTGAAATTTTGCAGGCAAGCTATTAAGAATATCAGAAGGTCAAGGAAAAGTTTAGAGCCTCTAATTTGAATATTTTTGGCAGGGCACATTTTTATACAGTAACATAATCAGTACTGCACTTTAAATTGCCTCAATAAACTTCATCCAAATAATTCAAAAATTTGAAGAGAGGTGAACAGAATCATTCTAGAATTAGTGGTGAAGTCCAATACTCATGTTAATAAAATTTAACCATGAGTGCAAGAAAGGATCGGATGGTATTAAGTTCATGTGTACCACTATATTGGATCTCTAATATAGTTGATCACAAAACTCATAACTGAATTTACATGCAATAAAAGTTGGGTTTTACATTCCCCCCCCCCCCCTTAAAAGAATCTCGTCCCGAGATTACAAAAGAAGGCAAAAGGAAAAGATCTAACGAACATATGCCGTTAACAAGTCCGGATAGTTCGTTCTAAGATACTCCTCACTTTCCCACGTGGCTTCTTCAGCACTCTGGTTGCTCCATAAGACCTTGTAGAAACGCAAGGTGCGGCTTCTTGTGGTGCGAGTCTTCTCATCAATGATCTGGGTTGGATGCTCGGAATACGTAAGTTCTGGTTGGAAGGTTTCCAAATCCTCAATATGTATATTCGCGGGGATTTTGAGACATTTCCGCAACTGAGAAATGTGAAACACATTATGGACCCCTGCCAGCGATGGCGGTAACTCTAATTGACATGCCACAGGTCCGCATCTTTTGATTATTGCGAACAGCCCAATAAAATGTGGAGCTAGCTTCCCTTTCACTCCGAATCGATGGATACCTTTCATAGGGGATACCCGGAGATAAACTTGATCCCAACCTCGAAGTGAAGAGGTCGACGTCGTTTGTCCGCGTAGCTCTTCTGACGAGACTGAGCGGCTTTGATATTTGTTTGAATAATGCGTACTTGCTCTTCGGCTTCTTTTATTAAGTCGATGCCATATACCACTCGTTCACCAGATTCGCACAAGTTCAAGGGTGTGCGACACTTCCGGCCATAAAGAGCTTCATATGGCGCCATCTGTATACTAGCCTAGTAATCGTTGTTGTACGAAAATTCTGCCAATGGTAGATGATCATCCCAGTTCCTACCATGGTGGATGGCACAGGCACGAAGCTTACCCTCTAGCACTTGATTCACTCGTTCGGTTTGTCCATCAGTCTGAGGATGATAAGCCGAGCTTTGAATCAGTTTGGTACCCAGTGCATCGTGGAGATGCTCCCAAAAGCGAGCAACGAAAATAGATCCACGATCTGAATGATAGTGCGGGGTACACCATGTAGACACACTATTTTGGAGATATAAAGTTCTGCATACCGCTTTACATCATACTTGACACTGACAGGTATGAAATGAGACGATTTAGTCAACCGGTCAACGATCACCCAAATTGAGTCGTGCTTATGGAGAGTGGGAGGAAACCCAACAATGAAATCCATGCCGATATCCTCCCATTTCCAAGTCGGTATGCTTAAAGGTTGAAGTTGTCCTGCTGCCTTCATATGGTCGGCCTTAACTCGTCGACATGTATCACATTCGGATATGTATTTTGCTACTTCCCTCTTCATCCGAGTCCACCAAAACTTCTTTCTCAAATCTTGGTACATTTTGTTATTTCCTGGATGAATAGAATACTTGGATAAATGAGCTTCATCCAGTATCTTCTTCCGAAGTTCCATGTTTCGGGGTACCACTACGGTTGTTAAACCAGAGGGTACCTTCATCGTCACTTTGGAAACATTTCATCTCCCCCTTCTTCATTCTTTGCCGAATATGTGACATCCCTTTGTCCTCCTTCTGTGCTGCCATAATATCCTCCTTGATAGTAGGAATGAGAGCTAGGTTGTAGAGTGTCCCATATGGAACCAAGTAGAGACTCGGTTCTTCTTCTCCTTCCATTGAGGTAATGGAAAGATTTTTGACATGCGACTTGCGGCTCAGAGCATCTGCGACTACATTCGCTTTGCCTGGATGGTAGTGGATCTCAATCTCATAATCCTTGATTAACTCCAACCATCTACGCTGTCGCATATTTAAATATTTTTGGGTGAAGATGTACTTCAGGCTCTTGTGATCGGTGTAGAGATGTACTAAATTACCCAGTAGATAATGCCTCCACATCTTTAATGCTAGTACCACAGCAGCGAGTTCTAGATCATGAGTCGGATATTGCTGCTCATGGTTCCGAAGCTGCCGTTATCCATAACCAATCACTCGTCTATCCTGCATCAACACACATCCCAAACCAATTCCGGATGCATCACAATACACGTCAAAAGATTTGGTTGTGTATGGTTGAGCTAATACTGGTGCCGTTGTGAGGTGTTTTACTAATGCTTGAAAACCTACCTCACATGCCTGAGTCCATACATACTTCATTCCCCTCTTCAGAAGTTCTGTCATTGGTTTAGCTATTTTGGAGAAACTGGGAATGAACCTCCGGTAATACCCAGCTAAACCTAGGAAACTTCGAACCTCATGTACAGACTTTGGAGACTCCCATTTGAGGACTTGCTTGATCTTGCTTGGATCATCTGCAATTCCTCCCGCTGATATGATGTGCCCTAAAAATGGCACTTGGCTGATCCAGAATTCACACTTGCTGAACTTAGCATATAGCTAATGGTCCCGTGATCGTTGAAGCACGATACGC
Organism: Tuctoria greenei; assembly: GCA_036927565.1. Classification (NCBI taxonomy): domain Eukaryota; kingdom Viridiplantae; phylum Streptophyta; class Magnoliopsida; order Poales; family Poaceae; genus Tuctoria; species Tuctoria greenei. The sequence goes on along the minus strand of JAYESD010000001.1, from coordinate 42,367,521 downwards.
AAGTGTTGAGCATGTTCTTCTTCGGACTTTGAATACACAAGTATGTCGTCAATGAAGACCATGACAAACTTGTCCAATTCCGGCATAAATACCGAGTTCATGAGATACATGAAATGAGCCGGTGCGTTGGTCAATCGGAAAGACATAACAAGGTACTCATACAGTCCATACCTCGTTGAGAATGCTGTCCTTGGTATGTCTTCTGGTCGGATTCTAATCTGATGATAACCAGAACGAAGATCCATCTTCGAAAATACTTTAGCACCCACCGATTGATCGAAGAGAATATCAATGCGTGGTAGTTGATACTTGTTCTTGATAGTGACATCATTAAGTGGACGATAGTCTACACACAGTCTCAAGGTCTTATCTTTCTTCTCTACGAACAGCGCAGAACAACCCCATGGTGATAAACTTGGACGAATGAAACCTTTGTTCTCAAGTTCGGTTAACTGTTCCTTAAGTTCTACAAGTTCCTTGGGTGCCATCTTGTAGGGTGGTCTTGAGATTGGCACTGTTCCCGGTACAAGTTCAATCTTGAAATCTATATCTCTTTCTGGGGGCATACCAGGAAGATCATCACGGAATACGTCGGGGTACTCACATACTACCAGAATATTCTCAAGTCCAATAACTTCGGTATTGTGAGTAGATGGGTCCAATGGAATGATGTTCTCAAGATTGAGAACTAGGGGCTGATTGAGTGGAGACTTTAGATAAATCTTTCGAGGAACGGTATCAAGAATAGCACCATGGTATTGCAACCATGCCATTCCTAAGATGACATCTAGCTTTTGAGTCTCTAAGATAATGAAGGAGGTAGGATAGATGTTCCCATCTAGGTCAAGAGGTACCCTAGGGAGCATCTCATATGTTACTACCCTCCCTGCTGGAGTGCGAATCATATATGGAGTTTTGGTGGAGATAACAGGAAGATGATTTTTGATGACAACAGATTTACTAATGACATTGTGGGAAGCTCCGGAGTCAAAGAGTATGACTACGGATTGATCATAGATAGAGAACGTACCCGTGAGCACGGGTGCGCCTTCCGGAACATCCTCGATGGCGAGGTGGTGGACGTTGCCAAGTCTGGCAACTGACTTCTTGGGCTGGTTGCGGGGTTGGTTGGTGCCCTGGTACGATGACTGTCCTTCGCCCTACCTATTCTACGGGCAGTCCTTGGCGAAGTGCCCCGTGCGTCCACACGTGAAACACGTGTACAGGGATTGGCCAGTACGAATGGGAGGATGGAATCCCGGTGCACGTGGTGGAGGTGGAAGTGCACGTGGGATCATCCCCTGCTGTTGTTGCGGTCGGAACCCGGAGTTGCCGAACTGGCGACCACTGAACATTGGTGGTCGTGAAGGCGGTTGCCACCTCTGGCCAGATGGTGATCGGTACACCATACGGTACTTCTGAGGAGCACCACCTCCGCAGCCCTACGGAGCACTCCTCTTCTTTTTATCTGAGGACAACTCGCGCGTAGCGTCCTCCTGGATGATAGCGGCATTGACGATGTCGTTGAAGCTGCCGCGTTTGAACTGGACAAGCTTGTCCTTCAACTTGGGGTTCAAACCCCGGTAGAAGAATTCGCGCTTCCGATCTTCGGTATTCACTGGGTCCTAAGCGTATTGGGCCAAGCGGTTGAATGATTTGGAGTACTTGTACGCACTCCTTCCACCCTGCCTTAGCTCCAAGAACTCTTGAAGCTTCCTCCTTATATTCCCGGGAGGAATATGGTAGGCGCAGAACGCCTACCGGAATTCTACCCAGCTCACGACATAGCCTGCGAGGCGTGCGGCGCGGTAGTTTGCCCACCACGCACCAGCAGAACCCTGCAGTTGCTGAGCTGCAAACAGAGCCTTCTGTTGTTCAGTTACCTCAAGTAAACCGAACTTCCCCTCAATGGTGCGGAGCCAGTTGTCCGCCTCCAAAGGCTCGTCGGCCTCTCTGAAGACAAGTGGATGCGTCGATGAGAAATCCGAGTAGGAACTCGGATATGACTGACGTGGCCCATCAGCATGTCGTCCCCCTTAACGGGATGAGTGCTGTACAAGAGTCCGCAACAACTCGGTTTGCTCGTCGTGCGAGTCGAGTACTGCTGCGAGAACCTCCGAGAGAATTCTGGGAAGTGTGGGTGGAGCTGGTGGAGGTGGTTGCATTTGAGGCGTATTCTGCCCCCGGGGTGGTGTGTCATCACCCTGCCCTCCACTTGAGCCTCCCACATATGGGGCTGCACGTGTACGCACCATGCTGCAATACAACGATTCACACCATAAGTCTCATTGCCTCAAGTTCATCCTTCCATATAAATAGTAATGCGGTAGATAACAATAGATGATGCATAACATTCACATATATTGATAAAGCACAAACTTTATACAATCTATATTATCTTGGGCCCAAGTTTACAATAGAACTCCAAAAATAGACAGACTTCATCTAAAGAAGTTGTCTCATCTATGCTTGGTCACCACAAGTCATCATGTCTATGTCATCGTACACACACCTCGCTACTATTTACAACAAGACCCATAAAGTCACAAAACACGCGTGGTGTTTACTACACATCATTACACTCAGTCTAAAGTGATAAGTACATCAACACTGCCCTCTAATCATAAAACTCGACCTCCTGAGGATCTTCTTCCTCCTCGTCATCCTCAGGATTAGGCACCACTGGTACGGGTGCTGGAGCAGAAGTTGATGCCTCGTTCAAAATCGACGTCCTTTTGGCAATCTTAGCTTGCCAATCTATCTGTACCATAAACATCCTCCAGGCCTCGTTCTCCTGCTGAGCCTGCTCACAGCTGGTCTTCCAGCTCTGAGCCTCCACTCTAGACTAATCTAGATCTGCAGTCACTGCATTCAACTGGGTGTCCCGCTGGTGTCCATAGAGTAGGCTCGCTTCCAACTCAGTTTCCATCTCTAGAGTCTCCTGGCGAGACACGGCCAAATCCATAACAGCGTCATGCCATTGATTCTCCCTAAGGTTCAAACGATGTTTGATTGGAGACATCATATCCCTAAGTCCGTTATTTGCCCACTCAAAGTGATCCGCTCGAATCATGGCTTGCTTCAGATTGTTCGTCAATTCTGTTATGCATGCCCTTTGATTACCCTTCTCGCGATGTGATGCGGATGCATACACGGCTAAGGCTGTCACGGATGTTTCACCGTGCTTGTCCACCTCCGCAAGCAAGCGGGTTGCCCAAGCTTCAGAAGCCCTGCCGGTAACTGGAAAGAACTCATACGGAGTACCCACCAGATTTCGGTAATGGAGTTTGCAAAACCTCCCTATGGCAACACTTGCGGCGTAGCTCCATGTTTTCTCTAATATTAACCCTTTGATCTTGATGGAGTACGGAGCCCATCCGAGGTGTGGTGGCTCAGCAGGCACATCGACGTAGATGGTGCAACTCCACATACCGCTTTCCTGGAACTTCTTGCCCCAATAGCTAGGCAACTCCAGGTAGCCAAACTGGCGAAGCAACATAACAAACACGTCCGGGAAGTCGGCCTGCCCGGTGCACGTTGAGAACACCCATCCATTAGGGAACTGAATTCTTGGTGCTGCCATCTGTGGACAACCATACCCGGATGTCAATACACAGTATAAGTATTCAACTCAATCAATGATAATGTTGGACAAAAGAAAATATCCATAATCAATTGATCCAAGAAAATCTGCAAACTAAAAGTGATCACAGTTCTGGTTCAGCTGACCTTCCTGTATCAACCCAAAAGTTTCATACAGGAAATGCCAGAATTAAGAGTTAAGTTGAATATAAAAGTTGTAGTACACTTCAAAACCTTTCCAGATTGTACTCATAAAGCTCCAGGTGAACTAATATGAAGAATCTATACAGGTTTTAAGTTGACTCAAGTTTTCTGGAAATTTTGACAGAACCTCCCCTGTATATGGGCTTATCTCCACATTCTATACAGGTTTATCATGACAAGATATTGAGGTAATGAAAAAATAAATGTTGTATAACATCACGTTAAAAATCCATAAATAAAGAGTTCCACCCTGAAAACTTTGTTATACAGGTATCGAGCACAAATTCACAACCCTGTGCAAACTGTTCCAAGTTCTGGACTGCAAGAACCAAGTTTGCGACAAATGGAGTTAGGCATAGCTACACCCAGACTCAGAGTCTGATAGTGACAAATAAAGTTGATAGAGGACTTCCTAAGCTTTCCATAAATGTATATATGTGACCATGTGCCTATTCTGAATTAAGAGTTATAACTATCCAAACATAACAGTTGAACTGACTGGTTTGCACCAGCAGTCCTGCAGTTCACTGTGTTGACTTCCCAATTTGGTTTAACTCCAACCCAAATCAGAAAAAACCTCCCATAACAAACTTGTAAATCTCCTCCTACCCTTTCCAAAAATGTACCACAATAAGGCAGTGGATGTTTCTACAGCAAGTTATGGCAAAAATACAGAGACTGGTACAATGGTAAGGTCATCTGGAGCAGTTACAATACACCCCAGATTTCAACAGATTATCAAGCTTTTATGTCTTTATGGTCAACAGAAAAGTTGTAGTGATCTTCATGAGATTTCCATCCATATATTATACTCCTATACTATCTATTAAATAACCAAGATTAAAATCCGGCGAATTCGAGCCAACTTCTGCTAGAAATCAAGAATCCGGATTCTATCTACTCTATCGAGTCGGAACCCTTTTTACGGAGTCCAAACCTACCATCATCTGATATTTGGACTTTCCAAAGCATTATGCATCCATTCTGTTGTTGGGGATGGTCTAGTATCATGTTTGATACTGACGGTACTACGCATCTCACCACAGAAAATTCTATCCGGTATATCCGGTTACGTTTATAGGTGGTTCCTATATCGATCTCTCACAAACGGTTGCTACACGGGTTGCTACCGGAGTTAGTGTACCTGCAGAAGACAAACAATCCCCTTTCACACCTTCACACCTCAAGGGCGGTACGGGGAAACACGACAGGCAGTCACAATAAGATATAATCAAAAGTAAATACATATGACTCTAGTGTGAGTCGTCCTCGAGCGAGGTCATGTCTCGAGGTACATGGCTGTAAATACGTCTGTACAGCAAAGACTCCCGTACAATCCGGCTTATACACGCTCGGGCATACGTGTTTCGCATGCTCCCGTAGAACATGGATAGTTCTAGAGATGCATACTATCGGGTTATACACCACCCGATGGAGGCTCCCACTAACTTTGAAGCATGCTGGGGTACCGCGTGTCATAGGTTCTCAGAAACATTGAGAGCTTCAGAGACTCCAATTAACTTCCCGTGCCAAGCCACGGAAATTTCACATACCACTCCTCGTATGCTGAGCTTACCGAGATTGACCCGCTCTCAGTGGCGTACCTTACCTCTTACCTGACGTCGGGGCGTCGTTACAGAATATAATAACACATAGTTAGTTTACCACATTTATATCTTATACTAATAATTTTCCTTATAGAGGCATATAGCTAATTCCTCACTCAAATTCTAATCTTTGAAAATATGTTCTTTTCAAGTACACTGTTCCCAATGATGCTCTGATACCATGTCTGTGGGGACCGGAATCCCGACATCCCGAGGATCTCATTGGGTGGTGTCGTGTGATGCGACACCCAACAGTATACAAGAATAGAACCCGAATAAAGAACAAGACGAAGTCTTTTATTTATAATACAGCGGAAGTTTTACAATACTAGCGTAAGGAAAGAAACATATATATCATAGCTACGCTCTCAGCACTAGCTATGCAAAAGCAAAGTTATCCATGCCTTGGATACTTTGCACTAGCAACACTCAATTATGGCGGCGTACAGGGTTCCCATTCGGTTGTACACCCTGGAGGGGGTGCAGCCTCATCATCAAACCCTTCATCAATTGTATAACCTACAAAAACTCGTTAACTGCAAACGTGAGCAAAAGGCTCAGCAAGACTAACCCGTCTCACTAGACATATGCAGGGGGACACTAAACATAGGTAAGGTGAAGCATAAATGACTCACCTACAAGTGGATCCTTATAATAAGGTTTTATGTAGCAAATGACATTCTCCAGGCATGGCACATCATGGGTTCCACAATCAAACAAGAAACGCTTTGCCAATGATATGACATGCCCAGAGCACATAATGCTATTACAGCTAAAGTATGGGGAAACTGTAAACTTTAATGTGACTATCTCTAAATCATACAAGGTTGCAAAACAATTAGACTTCAATACAATTTATTTCTCTTACTTCTTCAGAAATTACTACGTCACGGTGCAGTGAACAAGTGGTACTCTATTACCGCGAGGGACGGTGATTGCAATCAGAACACACCCGGACAACACGACACATACGCACTTTTGGAAATGCCAGCGAGTACTTCGCGCAGTACCTACATAACACTTTAGTACTGGTCGTATATAACAACCTTTCGCGAGACACTCAAATCCCGAACCGGTCGATCCGTCACGAGCAGGAGGTCCCTGTGTGGGGCGTACTCTGACGTGCCCACCAGCGGATTTACACCTTGCTGCCCTAACCCACAGCTATAAAACGGAACGGTATGCCTCGACACCCAAGTGACCAAGCTACGTCAGTTTACTGGAGCCCATATATCCATTATGTTGCCGGTTGTAGGATCGAAGAGCACGTGAAAAGCTACCAGAGGGGGGGTGAATGGTAGATTTAAAAATCTTACGCAGCGGAAACAATTAAACCCCAATCCCTTCGGTAGAAAAATGATCTTTTAAGGAAATCGTGTGTGAGACTAATCTAAACGTGTCTCACCATGACAAAAGTGATAGTTATCATAGAGAATCATGTCACGAAGACAACACAACAAGAATCACTCAAATCTGTCGAGAAAAACTAAAGTTATGATCAAAAGATCAAACAAAGGTCCATCTGCCCTAGCCGAGAAAAAACAGTTCTGGAACGCTGCAAAGAAACTCGTGTAGATCATAGACGACAAATCCAATGACTCTGAAATTTTGACAGATGATAGATAATCAAGTTGTGAACATAACCCAAAAGGAATCATGTCAATTGGATCTGTAAAACTCTAGTTATGATAAAACCACCGAAGAAAGGTAGTGCTGTCTAGAAACTCGACGAGTAAAACTTGTCTGGAACAAGTCGGACAAACAAGGCATAAAAGTTCCTTCAAACTACGAATTTTATTCAATAGAACACAAGAGGAACAGCCCCAATGTCGTGCTCCACGATCTCTGGGCTCCCTTGCTTATTAAACCAGCTCGAAAGCCAACTCAACTCAGATCAGGAACCTAATCCTACTCTGTTCACGAATCGTAACTTTCCATAACTGCTTAGGATTCTTCTATACACAGATAGAAGCAATATTAAGACTTCCAAACACCTTAGGAACGTATCCCACATTCCTAAACAACTCAAATTCGTGACCCACACGAAATCCTATCATAACCAACTCAAATCTTTCCATATTTGAGTCAAACCCGACTCAGCCGCAGCCTGAGTCCATAACCTAGTCAGTTGGACCTTTCCGACCAACTCTTTACGTCCACATCTCTTCATCACGTCTCGAAACCATGTAGCCACGTCCATGCACTCCTTGCACACATGCAAACATCTTCCAATGACGTCCACGATACCTTCATATGCATTTTTCTTGATTCAATCATGCTGCACAACCTCCTGATCAGCTCAACCACAATTCCTCCTGAATTTGGTTGTTGGAACCTCATCTCCTCCCTGAGACTAGTCCAATGGATCCCGTCACCAGCCATGTCTTGAAATCAAGCAACACCTACACATGAATAAACAATCAATCCATATATACGAGCCCAAGTCCTCGACTTGACTCAAGTTAGTTCTGAACACAACACCCTACGTGAGAACCTCACATAAGCATGTTGCAAAACCACAGTAACACGATATCATCCACATCATCGAAAACACACCAAAAACATAGTAAAGGAATACTAAGCAAACTTTCCAACAATGTAAAGCAAGTACGAAACATTGCAAATGAAAAGCAGAAGCACTACGGTCAAATTCCGGACCTTGCCAGAGCAACCCGGACCTTGAGCCAGAGCTAACAAAAGCTAGTAGAACCTAGCGCCAGAGCTTACCAAAACAAGTACAACCAAGCTCCCGCTAGAGCTAACAAAACTAGCAGGACCTAGCACTGGAGCTAGCCAGAACTAGTCAGAACTAGTAATCCCAAAATCGGAGCTAGAAAAATCAACTTCGGAGCTTAGAAAAAACACGATGGAGCTATCAAAATCATGTCGGAGCTATCAAAAACATGTCGGAGCTATCAAAGACATGCCGGAGCTAAAGACAAAACTTCACCGGAGCTGACCAAAGCTAGTCGAACCTCGTTGTAGCTCCGAGCTAGAGTCGAACCTTAATAAAAAGGTGTTTTGGTGATATTCAAAACTTTTATCGTCAAAGAAAAGTGAATTCACGACAAGCCAATGTATTCAGCACACATAGGTCTCACAATCTCCCCCTTGATGAATGCATTGGCAACACCACTTAAAATCCGAACATTGGCTTATTCTCATTAAAAGTTTTGAAGACAATTTCTCCCCTTTTTGTAAATTGGAAATAAAATGAGAAGAAAAGCCATATTTCTCCCCCTTTATCATCTCTCCCCATGTACATATTCTCTTTCTCTTCATGCTTATCTCTCCCCCTTTGACAATGTATTCAGCAAGTCATGAACATATAAACAAATTAACTCTCCCCCTTTAGTTGTTATGAGCATATTATAACATATACATATAAACAAAGCTCATCCAAGTCATACTATCAAGTACCTTACATTATCACATCAATGAAATACATAAAGTAGTGTAAGCCATGCTAGATATCAAATGTAATTTTCAATTTAATCAAGTCATGATCTCACAAACTTAACTATTTCAAAACCTGAAGGCATGACACTAGTTGCTGCATTTTATTATTTTTCAAAGCATAAATTTAGATCATATGATATTTGCAAGAGATTATATGCGCATCTGCCTTATTCTAACCAACCAAGCCAAGCCTATGTCATTTGATAATCAGAAGCTTAAGGACATGGTTTTAGTCATACACAACTTCTTCCAAGTTCATATCTAAGTGCAATGACAAGCCATCTCAAAAGAAGAAGTGCGATGCATGCATATTCTCTTGATCTTTTCTCAATTTATATTTGTTCATAAAAACTCAACATTTGAGTTGATTACTTGATGAATTCTTAATGATTAAAAGCACTTGTGAACATGTAACAAGTTCAAAACAGCAAGAAAGTTCAACCATGACCAGTTTTAGTGTAAGTAATTATTCCAATTACTAGACATGGCAAAAACTACAAAATGTATAACACGAGTAATGTAGTAAGAACTTTCAGCATGTAAAAGGAATCACAAAGTCATGTATGTATGAAATACTATGCTCATATTATTTTAATTTCAGATTCACACATAGACTTCCCAAGTTTCAAAACTCCCCCTCAATTTAAGCCATGAGGATGCATAACCCCTATTTCACTACGAATGTAACAAAAACGAGTGAAATCCAAAGGTTTTGTAAAAATGTCAGCCAATTGTTGTTCGGTATCTACATGATGAAGCACAATGTTTCCTTTTTCAACGTTATCTCGGAGAAAGTGATACCTAATGTCAATGTGCTTAGTTCTAGAATGTTGCACGGGGTTTTTAACAATGCAAATGGCACTAGTGTTATCACAGAATAGTGGAACACTATCTAGATCAACCCCATAGTCCTTAAGTGTTTGAACAATCCAAAGAATTTGTGAGCAAGCACTAGCAGCAGCTACATATTCGGATTCGGCTGTGGATTGTGCAACTAAATTTTGTTTTCTAGAGGACCAAGCAACAAGAGAATTACCAATAAAATGACAAGCACCGGAAGTACTTTTCCTATCAATCCTACAACCCCCAAAATCAGCATCCGAAAAAGCTTTCAAAGTAACGGTTGAGGAAGAAGGAAGAAAAATGCCAAATTCTTGGGTTCCATGTAAGTACCTGAGAATCCTTTTGAGGGCTTGACGATGTGAAACACGTGGGGAAGCTTGAAACCGTGCACAATGACATACGCTGAATTGTATGTCCGGACATGATGCCGTGAGGTACAAAAGTGATCCGATCATGCTTCTATATTCTTTTTGATTCATAGGTTCACCATCTTCATCAAGTTCAAGTGTTGTTGCTGTTCCCATTGGTGTCCGAAGAGGCTTGCTTTTGTCCATGTTGAAGCGCCTTAGGAGGTCTTTGGTATACTTCATTTGATGCACAAAGGTACCCTCCTTGGTTTGCTTGATTTGCAGCCCCAAAAAGTAAGTGAGTTCACCCATCATACTCATTTCAAATTCAGAACTCATCATTGCTGAAAACTTGGACACAAGATCATGAGAAGCACAACCAAAGATAATATCATCCACATACACTTGAACGAATAATGAGTCATTTCCATGCTTAAGCACAAAAAGAGTTTTATCAACCTTGCCCATGGTAAAACCCCTTTTCAAGTAAGAATGTTTTTAACCTATCATACCATGCTCTAGGGGCTTGTTTGAGACCGTATAAGGCTTTGGATAGTTTGTAAACATGATTAGGAAAATTTAGATTTTCAAAACCCTGTGGTTGTTTGACATAAACCTCCTCATCTATGTAGCCATTAAGAAAAGCACTTTTAACATCCATTTGATATAGCTTAAAACCTTTAGATGCTGCAAAAGCTAACAAAATTCTTATGGCTTCTAATCTAACGACAGGAGCAAAAGTTTTATCAAAATCTAGACCTTCAACTTGAGTGAAACCTTGAGCAACCAACCTAGCCTTATTCCTAACCACAACCCCATCCTCACTTTGTTTATTTTTAAATACCCATTTAGTTCCAATTAAAGTGTGACCTTGAGGAGGAGGTACAAGTTTCCAAACATTATTTCTTTCAAAATTTTCTAACTCTTCTTGCATGGCAATAATCCAAGATTCATTAGTGATTGCGTGCGATATATTTTTAGGTTCAAAAGAAGCAACAAAAGCAGAATGAGCGTAAAAGTTTGGATCGCAAAACCTAGACCGTGTGACTCATTTGTGCAAGCTTTCAATGATTTTTTGTGAAGGATGACTTTTGAGAATCCAGAGGGGAGTAGACACTTCACAAGCTTCTTCTTCTTCATGTTCATCGTAATTCTGATGAGCTTGTGACTCGAGGACGATCTGGACAAGCAATGGTGGTCGTTGGTGCTGGTTGTGAAACAACATCCAGAGCTGGAACAATGTCATTAGCTACTGAATTTTCCGGCAGCAGCTCCACTTCTTCCTCATCTTCAATGAAAATGTTCTCCCTCTGCGGATATGGATACATACCTGCAATATTTGACCTAGTATCTGGTCTAGCTTCATCAAAAGACATCTCACAAGTCTCCACAATTTTTTTGTGTCAAGTAAAAGCACACGATAGCCTCTAGTTTGAGATGGATAACCAAGAAACATTCCATCAACAGATCTAGCTTTAAAAATATTATGATTACCATGTTTCTTAACAAAGCATTTGCAACCAAAGACTCTAAAGTGTGTGACACTAGGCCTATGTCCAAACCGAAGCTCATATGGTGTTTTACCTAGCTTAGTATGCAAGAGAACACAATTTGAGACATAACAAGCGTTTGCAATTGCATCAGCCCAGAATTTCCTAGGGGTTTGATATTCATCAAGCATAGTCCTAGCCATCTCAACTAAGGTTCTGTTCTTTCTTTCTACAACACTGTTTTGTTGAGGTACATATGGTGAAGAAAATTGATGATCTATTCTATTTTCAGCACAAAAGTCAGAGTATTGATTTTTAAATTCGATTTCATTATCACTTCTAATTGCTTTTAAAGATCTTGGGTGATCAATTGATAATCTAATAAACAGAGTTCTAAAGTGACTAAAATCTTCATTCTTAGATATCATAAAGTAAACCCAAGAGTATCTAGAATAATCATCAACAATCACAAGAACATAGCATTTACCTCCGAAGGATTGAACACATGAAGGTCCTGCGGTGTCAATCTGCAAAAGTTGACCCGGTTTAGTTGTCATGATCATTGTTTCATGAGTATGTGAACCTGAAACCATCTTAGCATGTCTACAAGAAGAGCACACAATTTCTTTGTCTCGTTTAAGCTTAGGTAGCCCATGTATGCGATCAGGAGCACTAACACGCGTTAGATGATCAAAGCCTACATGACCAAGTCTATGATGCCAAAAATATAAGTCTTCGAATCATTAGCAACTAGACGGCTATGCTTAGAGGAAGACATATTAAAATCAGCTTTAAAGACACTTCCAAACCGAGACATGTTAGAAATAAGATCACTATTTGAATCTACAACTTTGCAGCAATATTTAGCGAAAATAATTTCTAAATTTTCATCTAGCAATTGTGAAACAGACAACACATTGTATTTCAAAATTTTTGCAAGTGCCACATCCTTCAAAGTGTAGTGCTCATTTACACTAACCGAACCCTTAGCAATTATAGGAGTTGATGAATTATCGGCAAAAGTAACATTTTCTACATGTGACACAGAAGAGAGGGAGGAGAAGCATTTTTTGTTACCGGTCATATGGCGTGAGCATCATGATTCCTCAATCCAAATGTTCTCCTTCCTCAAGCATGAAACCTACATAAGCACAATACGTCGATGACTCAATACTAGGTTTAGTCAATAGGCATTTAGGAATTCAGTTTTGAGTCACATGACGTTCAGTAGGAACAACACGCAACTACTGAGATAAAACAACACGTTTATGAGTCAATGTTTGAGATTTCTTGTCCTTAACTACTGACCTATGTGGTGTTACTTGTGTAGCACGAAAATCTGTAGCTCCGAAGGCAAAAATAGAAGGTCTGGAGGTAACAACAAAAGGTTCAGAGGTAAAAACTGAAGCTCCGGAGGTAAACTTTGAATGTTTTTGACTCATAATAGTAGATTGTATGTTCTTGACATTCAGTTTAGTATGTGCAGAAAATTTTGCATGAGAGTTATAAGATCTAGCTTGCATTCTTTCCTTTTCCATTTGTTTAGCTAGTCTATAACAAAAATCTATGACATGACCATCTCTACCACAATAGGTAAAATGAAATCTAACTTCGTGTTCATGTCTAGATGAGCATGTAGTATATTTATTTGGACCCGAATGTGACAACACTCCTGCAGATTTAAAAACAACTTTTTTTTAGTTTAGGAACTTTTTTAATCAAACCACTTCCTAATGACTTTACAATTTTAGGTGGATGTGCTTTAGCATGAGCATGGGTATCAAAACCTAAACTAGTTTTATCATTTCAAGATTTAGAAGAATTCAGCAGCAAGTTTAGAATTTTGTTCCCAATACAAACTGCTCTAGTGTCTTATTCATGTCATCAAGTTTCTTAGACAATAGTTCCTTTAAACTATGAATTTTATTCAATAGAACACAAGAGGAACAGCCCAAAATTCGTCTACAACGAGGTCTAGCCTCCCATGCTTTTATAACCAGCCCGAAGGCCAACTCAACTCAAACTAGGACTCTAATCCTACTCAATTTACGATTCAAAACTTTCCATAACTGCTCAAGTCTCTTCTATACGCAGATAGAAGCAATTTTAAGACTTTCAGACACCTTAGGAATGTATCCCAAATTCCTACAACAACTCAGCTTCGTGACCCACACGAAATCCTAACATAACCAACTCAAATCTCTCCATATTTGAGTCAAACACGACTCAGCCGCAGCCTGAGCCCATAACCTAGTCGGTTTGACCTTTCCAACCACTTCTTTTCGTCCACATCTCTTCATCATGCCTCGGAACCATGTAGCCATGTCCATGCACTCCTTGCACACGTGCAAACATCTTCCGACGACATCCACAATAACTTCATATGCATTATTCTTGATTCAAACATGTTGCACGACCTCCCGATCAACTCAACCACAATTTCTCCAGAACTTGGTTGTTGAACCTCATCTTCTCCCTAAGACTAGTTTAATGGATCCCATCACCAGCCATGTCTTGAACTCAAGCAACACCTACACATGAATAAACAACCGATACTTCTGAGCACAAGTCCTCGACTTGACTCGCGTTAGTTCCGATAACTACAACACCTTACGTGAGCACCTCACATAAGCATGTTACAAACAATTGCAAATGGTATCAGCCATATCCGCCAAAACACACCAAAACTTAGTAAAAGAATACTAAGAAAACTTTCCATAATTCAAAAAGCACATTCAAAACATTGAAAGTTAAATGCAGGACAACCGCGATCAATCTCCAAACCTCGCCAAAGCTAGTCGGACCTAGCGCCGGATTACCAATGCTAGTTGGACCTAGTGCCGAAGCTGACCAAAGATAGTCGGACCTAGTCACAACAAGTTGGACCTAAATAAAATAAGTTGGACCTAAACAAAGAAGTCGGACCTAGCAAAAAAAGTCGGACCTTGCATCGGACCTTGCAGGAGCTACCCAAAACAAGTCAGACCTATCGTCAGATCTTGCAGGAGCTCGGACCTAGAGTCAGACCTTGTTAAAAAGGTGTTTCGGTAGTATTCAAAACTTTTATCGTCAAAGCCAATGTATTCAGCACACATAGGTCTCACATCATTGCAATACTGTACTATTTGCCACGGCTATGAAATTGTTGCAGTAACATACTATTGCCACGAATATGGAATCATTACAATACCCTGCTATTCGTTGCAATACGTTAAATCATCATGATACGCTAAGTCATTGCAATACTATATTATTTGCCATGAATGTGAAATCGTTGCAATCACATACTATTACCACGAATGTGAAATCGTTGCAATACCATGCTATTCATTACAATACGTTAAATCATTGCAATATGCTAAATCGTTGCAATAACATACTATTTGCCACGAATGTGAAGTCGTTGCAATACCGTACTATTTGGCACGATTGTGAAATCGTTGTAATACCGTACTATTCATGTGATACGTTAAATCGTCGCAATATGCTAAATCGTTGCAATACTGTATTATTTGCCACCGATGTGAAATCGTTGCAATACTATACTATTTGCCACGAATGTAAAATTGTTGCAATACCATGCAATTTGTTGCAATACATTAAATCATCGCAATATGCTAAATCGTTGCAATAACATTCTATTTGCCATGAATGTGAAATATCGCAATACCGTACTATTTGCCACCATTGTTAAATCGTTGCAATACCGTACTATTTGTTGCAATACGTTAAATCGTCGCAATACACGGAATCGTTGCAATAGCATACTATTTGCCGCCGATGTTAAATCGTTGAAATACCATATTTGTCATGGATGTCAAGTTGTCGCAATAACCTATCGCCACGGGACTTATTTTGGCAATTCGTAAAAACTATCGCCACGCTTTTTTCGTTGCAACAGTGACCTATTGCGACGATTTTTTTTTGCGATAAACCGGAATCCATGTAGTGAGTGTTTCTATGCTCTTGGAACATATGACGCCGCAAGGGTTCTTAGTTGTCTGTTGTGGGATCGTGGATCACCTATTTATAGACTTTCTGAAAAAGATGTCGTTAGGGATCCTGACAGTCGAACTAGTTTGCTCAGCGATCGGACTAGTCTGGTGTGCTGCGTAAAACTTGCTTGAATTGTGTAGTACACCTGAAAACCTAATTTGTGTGAGGTGATCCAAATTTGTCCGCATTAGAACAGAAAGTTAACTAGACTAGTCTGTGATGACTCCAGAAACTTAATCAGACTAGTCTGCAATTGGACGGACTTGTCCAGTGCAAGGTGATATGTGTGTTGTGTTGGCAAAATATGAGAAAGTTGAACGGACTTGTCCGGCTCATATCCGAACTTTTTATGGTGGAAACAATGAGTTGAACGGACTAGTCTGGTTCTGTTTCAGACTTGTCTGTATGAGAAAAGAAAGTGTATCAGACCAGTCAGCCTGTGGACGGACATGTCACGTGCTTCAGTGTATGGCTTAATTGTTGATTTTAGCCCTTATCCTCTATGCAAAGTTATGAGCTCTTGGGATGTGTCTCTTACACACATCCTATACATTAACATCTACTTTGCACTTCCATTTCTCACTTGGGCTTTTCCTTTCTCAATCCTCATTTTCTCCTTTTTGTGCACCATAAGTTCTATTCTTCATATACCTGTTTCATGTCAACAAATTTCATTAGGATCTTATTTGGTTGTCATAAATCATCCAAAACCTACAAGCGAATGCCTAGATGCACTTTCAGTATGATCATATAGCTGTATTTTTTACAAATTACTATTATTTTCATGTTTTTCATACGGTGTATGTTTTGTCATGATAGAATAGCTTCCTTTGCGAAAGTTGAGTAGTTGATGCCATTTATGATAGATGCACCTATGTTATTTTGATTGTTGTGTGGTAGGTTTGCCAAAGCAAAATACCATCATCATTCATAATGCATAGAGTGAATGTTGTACATTCACATGCATAGTGTTAGTTTACTCAACAAAGCTATCAAAATAGTTATGGGGTTTGTGACATAAAGTTGGGAGCCGGGACATTGGATGTCACCCAACAAATAAGATTCATATTTAGATATGATTAACAACTTTTGTTTACCTATGTCTCTAAGTTTCTAGCAGTGAAGCCAAAGCTAACTATAAATTAGTGAATATAGATCATAGACCACTATATGTTGTTAGAGTGAGGAGGATACTCATATACTGGTGGTCTCTTTTATTAAACTATAATCGAAGATTGGTACATAACATAGTGTTGAACCCTTGCGTATTTATTTTCTATTATACATCATGGTTGCTAGTAGCAATTAAGGTTTCAATTTGTGATCTGTGCTTGAGAAGGAAAAGATCAATAAGGGAACTTTATCGATTGGGACCACAACCTCATACTCATTCTTAGGAAAGAGATCATCGAGTACGTACTTCTGCAGCCATACCCTGATGACCTCCCAGCTGATGCAAATTCTGTGGCATGTAGAACTTATTAGAAGCACTATGATGATGTACTTAATGTAAGATGCCTCATGCTCATCACCGTGTCCCCTGGTCTGCAAAAACAGTAGGAGCATACAAATGCTTATTATATGATTGAGGGACTGCTTGGAATGTTTGAGAACCAAGCTAGATCTGAGAGATACAACATCTCAAATTCCTTGTCCTCAAGCAAGCTAGTGGAGGGTAGCTCGATCAGCCCTCATGTAATTAAAATGATTGGTTACATTGAGACTTTGGGTAAACTTGGTTCTGAACTCAAGGATGATCTAGATATCGATGTTGTTATGAGCCATTTATATTGAATTTCAAATGAATGGCATGAAGAAAATATTGGCTGAATTACATGGGATGCTTAAAACAACCAAATAAATAATTAAGAAAAATGTCACTCATGTGATGATGTTTCAAAAAGGAGAATAAAAGAGGAAGCGTGTGACGTATCCTAACGGCAAAGGCAAGGGAAAGGTTCCCAGTGAGCCCTCAAGCTCAAAATATAAGCCAAAGGGCAAATCTGGCCCTTCTCCTTATGATGAATGCTTTCAATGTCATGCTAAGGGTCATTGGTCTAGGAACTGCAATACGTACTTGGAGGATCTAAAGAAGAAGAAGGAAGTGAGACTTACACTTAAGTACTTAGTGTAATAGAAATTAATATTGCTACATCTTCTAGTGAATCATGGATATTTGATACTGGATCGATGATTCACACATGCAAATCATTGCAGGGTTTAAGTAAGACTAGAAGATTTGTAAAAGGCGATTTGGATGTTCGAATCGGCAAATGAGCAAAGGTTGGAGTAATAGCTGTTAGGACCTACCACTTGTCCTTATCCTCGGGATTAGTTTTGGAATTGAATAATTGTTATTGCATTCCTTCTTTGAGCAAGAACATTTTCTCTCCTTCATGTTTAGAAAAAGTTGATGGTTATGAGATTGTAATAAAGAACAAATGTTGTTCTACTTATTATAATAATATTTCTATGCTCAGTGTCCATTGGTAAATGAATTATATGTTCTTGATCTTGAGGATAAAACAGTCAATAACGTTAATAAAAAGGGCTCGAGAAAATGATTTAATTCTCACTTTTATTTGGCATTGTCGGTTACATCGTATAAATGAGACGATGAGTGACTTGTTGGGACTTATACATACTGATGTACGCGGACTAGTGAGTTCAATAGCTAGAGGTGGTTTCCAGTACTTCATTACTTTTACCAATGACTTTAGTAGATATGGTTATGTCTACGTAATGAGGCACAAGTCTGAATCCTTTGAACAGTTCAAAGAATTTTAGAGTGAAGTAAAAAACCAATTGGGCAAGACAATTAAACTTCTACAATCTAACCATGGGGGTGAATATTTGAGCCATGAATTTTATAATCATTTAAAACAATGTGGAATTGTTCCACAATTGACTCCACCTAGAACGCCTCAGTGGAACGGGGTGTCTGAGCGGATGAACCAAACCTTGTTATACATGGTTAGGTCGATGATGAGCCAAACAAATATTCCACTATTATTTTTGTGTTATGCTCTTGAAACTGCTGCCTTTTTACTAAACAAAGTCTCAACTAAGTCAGTTGAGAAGACACCATATGAGATGTGACCAGGAAACGTCCCAGATTGTCTTTCCTCAAAGTCTGGAGATGTGATGCTTATGTCAAACATTTGACATCAGACAAAGTCACTTCCAAATAAGACAAGTGCTTCTCTGTGGGATATCCTAGGGAAACCAAAAGATATTACTTTTATGTAAATCAAATGGTAAAGTGTTTACTGCTCGCAATGGTGTCTTCTTGGAGAAAGAGTTTGTCTCAAAAGGAGTTAGTGGGAGCAAGGTGCATCTTGAAAAAATTCAAGAAATATCTGAACATGTTTCGGCACTCACTGATCCTATAAAGGATGTACAAGATGTTGTGCAACGAGTTGATGAAACACCAGCCCCACAGAGGTCTACGAGGGCACATCATGTGACTGGGAAGTTAACGCTTCTAACTATCGAGCGGCATGATATGGTATTCATGGACAATAACAAGCCCACGACCTATACCAGAAAAATGAAGTGACCTGACTCTGAGAAATGGCATGGAGCTATGGAATCTAAAATTGAATACATGATTGTGAATCATGTTTGGAACTTGGTTGATCAAATCGAAGGTGTGAGACCTATCGATTGTAAATGGATTTTCATGAAAAAGACCGACATGGATGGAAATGTTCACATCTATAAAGCGCGATTTGTGGTGAAATGTTTCAAACAAATTCAACATGTTGATTATGATGAAACTTTCTCACCCGTCGCAATGCTAAAGTCTATTCAGATTCTCCTAGAACTTGCTGCATATTTTGATTATGAAATATGGCAGATGGATGTCAAAACAGCCTTTCTAAATGGAAGTCTGATTGAGAATGTGTACATGATACAACCTGAGGGTTTTGTATATCCAAAAAATGCTAGTAAAATATGCATACTTCAAAAGTCCATCTATGGATTGAAGCAAGCATCTCGGAGTTGGAATCTACATTTTGATGAAATTGTCAAAGGGTTTGGTTTCATCACGGACGTAGAAGAACCTTGTATTTACAAGAAGTTTAGTGAGAGCGCACTTGTATTTATGGTCCTATATGTAGATGACATATTATTGATCGGAAATGACATTCCAATGCTTAATGCTGTTAAATCCTCATTAAGAAAAAGGTTTTCAATGAGGGATTTAGGGGAGGCAGCGTATATTTTGGGCATAAAGATCTATTGATATATATTTAAAAGGCTAATTGGATTAAGCCAAATACATATATCGACAAGATATTGAATTGGTTCAATATGCAAGATTCCAAGAAAGGTTTCTTGCCAATATCACATGGCATTACCCTAATCAAGAGTCAGTGTCGTTCGACACATGTTGAGCAAAAGAGGATGAGAGCAATTCCCTATGCTTCGGCTATTGGATCCATCTTGTATGCCATGCTATGTACATGCCCAAATGTATCCTATGCTCTAAGCATCACGAGCATGTATGAATCAGGTTATGTGAGGCTCATTCGACAGTTGCCAAAAACATTCTTAAGTACTTGAGAAGAACTAAGGATGTGTTTCTAGTGTTTTGTGGTGAAGAATAGCTTGTTGTAAAAGGTTACACCGATGCTAGCTTCCAAACTGATAAGGATGATTCTAGATCGCAATCCAGTTTTGTATTCTGTCTCAATGGAGGGGCAGTGAGCTGGAAAAGTTCCAAGCAAAATACAATAGCAGATTCAACAACGGAGGTAGAGTATATTGCATCTTCTGAAGCTGCAAAGGAAGCTGTTTGGATTAGAAAATTTGTTTCTGAGTTGGTGTTGTTCCTAGTGCATCAGTCCTATAGATCTCTATTGTGACAATAGTAGAGCCATCACAGGAGCCTAGGTCACACAAAAGATCTAAACATATACTACGACGTATCACCTCATTCAAGAGATCACCGATCGGGGTGATGTGAAGATATGTAAGGTGCACACGAATTTGAATGTTGCAGATCTATTGACAAAGCCTCTTCCACAATCAAAGCATGAGGCGAACACAAGATCTATGGGTATTAGAAACTTACATCAGTGATCATAGTGTCTAGCGGGAGATTTGTGTCATAGCTATGTATATTTACTATTAAATATATTGTTATATGAGTTATCATTGTTTACATTGATCATCAAGTATGTGACTTGTTCGTGAAACTCTTTTTTAATAATAATGTTACTATGAATGATCCCTAGTCTATAACATTACATGAGATAATGATGACATACAGACTAGCATATGTATGAATTGATGATCACATTCCACGGATCATAGATATGGAGATATCAAAATAATGATGTGAACACATGTTAGTGAACATGGTGTTGGATTGACCCACTCCGAGACACTACTGGGATTGTTATTTTCATATGTGCCATCAATTGGTCTTGAGTGATACACCTGCTAGATCCTTAGACCTGAGATCACTATTGTTTCTCACTATATGTAGTTGTGTACTTTAAGACTGCCAAACGCTACACTGTGAAAGTAGTCTTTGGGTACATAATGAAATATGGAATGGGATGTGGGCAAATCAAGATGAGATTTGCCCATCCTAGATAACAAGAGAGATATCTCTGGGCCCCTCGAGGTAGTTGGATTGGAAAGTGCATGATCATTCCAAGGTGATTAAAGGTTAATCAAAATGACTAAAAGTTAGTCATGAATCCACTATTTGTTCGAGTGAAAGGTCGAGCTATTACAAGGATGGCACGCATCTCGCGTTGAGAGTGACTGGTATCGTGAGGCAAAGGGATTAGCATGTGAATGTATCCAGGTTCAGTCGATATGATCTTTATGTACATTCGAAAGTCAATATGTCCTCCTAGGTACCTCTGCTAACATGTGGTTGGAAACAGTTTCCATCCACAACCAACTGCGCATGAACCTAATGCGTCACACACTTAAGGGGTTGAAATATCGAATGTCTATCGAAAATCTTGGCTATATGATTATCTCTAGTGCATGTTGGATATTTTTGGTGATACGCCCAAGAGGCAATTATAACAATTCGGATTAAGGCTTGCTGGATATTTGATCCATAAGCAATTAGGATACAAATGGGCTTGCGCCCTAAAAGCCCATTAGTACGCCTGTAAATATGAGGGGTAGGGTTAGGGGCTGATTACTCCACCAGTGACAAACCTAGCCGCCAGCCCCCGCAGGCCTCATGTCGAATCCCTTGCCGCGCGTGCGGTGCTAGCACACTAGTGCACGACGTTCGTCCCATTACATGTAGACTCCTTGGAGGCACTATTGCTACTGCTCGCTGATCGGCTACAGTGATGTGATGACGTTGCTGCCATGATGAGTACAAGGAGGAGACGCACGTGATCGTCTACTTCCCCTACACCAACACGCATCTACATTCCGCTGCGCTACGCGTTTAGTGGTAATGATCTATGACCTCTATACTCGCATGCTTCCTGGGTGATGTGGTAGAATTTCTACGGTAGTGTACCGCCAATTTTCCAAACACCAGGTGTTGAGGTCGCCGCCCAGTCTACGCGACCTGCGGCTGTTTGTGCTGCTCTCGCTCCTCAACGGGGTGAAGAAGAGCCATGAATCCCCATCCCATTTCTCTATCGGCACAGGCTAAAGCACTGTTCTGACCATGGCTGGCTCAGTGGAGTAGATGTTGATGCCATGAAAGCACACGACCGTGGCTAGCGGGAGCAGCTCGCCCACGACCCCATGGGGGAGGTATGAGGAAGTGAGCTTGTGTTCACAGGTGTCGAAGTGTTTGATACAACACTTCCCCCAGACTCGCTGAGAAGCAGCCTGCGGAGGTTCTTTTGTGGTTGGGGCACACAGAGATCAATATCAAGATGGTGACCTCAGAGATTTACGTGGTTCAGGCCGCCTGAGTGTAACACCCAACTCCACGGGGTTTGTGTAATTGTATTGAGCGAGTGCATTCACTAGGGTCAGATCAAATCAGCATGGACCCCCCTGATGTATGTGCGGTGCAGCCCTTTTATAGATCTAAGGACTGACCGTTACAAAGTTGGCCTGGCCTGACAAGTGGCCCTGGCATGCTTAATGACCTAACACAGTGTCTAAAGGGTATTAAGTACAATTAATAGTGTGGTAACGTGCCTTCATGGTAGCGTTACCCCTATTAATGATGCACTGATCGTGTATCATTAACATAGCATTAATGACACATTATCAGACCTTGTAACTGCCGCTTAACCATCCTTGAATTTCTATAACGGACATGATCTGCTCGTATTTCTGTTGGAGGTGAAGGTCCGGAGGCTCCACACATGGCAGATCCGGAGCTTTCCCTCGTGGGAGGGTAGGTCCGGGGTTGCTGTACACGTGTTGGTACCGGAGCTCCTCTCTGACAGGGGCTAGGTCTAGGGCTATTGTACACATGTAGTCACTGGAGCTTCCCTTGGATGGGAGTTTTGTTCCGGTCTTATTTTACACGTGTTAACCCGGCAGACAGCCATATGAGTGGAGCGAGTCTGGTGCAACGTGACATGTGGGACCCTCAAGCGCCTTTGACTCTGACGGGTGGAACTTTCTTACACTTTTTGCGGTATCGTGGGGTACCCGGTATGTAGGGTACCGATAGTGGCCCCCGGGCCCACCTCTTTGATAAACCCCTTGGGTTAAGTTGTTCTGTCGGAGGTGGGGCCATTCTCGATTCCTGCGCTTCAATTTTCAAAAGTCTTCTGATGCGCCAATAGAGTGTCGGTCCGGGAATGAACCTTCGACGCGTGGCTTATTATGAATTAGGCAGATGAGATCTTTGAGTGCAAATCTCATGCAATTGAAAGTCGCCGGTTCCCAATACAAAAATTGTATCGGTTCTGCGCGCCTTGTCAGAGCGCCGTCATTGGGTTTCCCGCCGCCCATCATGGCAATGGTTGGCCTTGGGTAAGGACCTCGATCTCTTCATCCGGGTGGCCCCAGGCCCACTCACCACTGTCGGGGTAGATTTTTGAAAAGTGCCTTCGATCTCATTGTAGTTTCCATCCAAGCGTCGCGGAGGCTTACTTAAGAAGGAAAGTGCGCTCGGTTTGAGGACTCTTTACGCCTTCAATCATCTTTGCGCTCAGAGCCTCCCAAACTCCGCCTAACTTTCCATCGTTTGCTCCACTTTGCCGCGATGGAGTTGGGTCTGCCCAAGAGCCGCCTCAAGAGCGATGATGATCTGAAGAAGGTCCGAACCTACATGAGGTGTTCCAGCGACTCCTTCAACCATATGGTCCATGCCGGCAACCTCCCATTCAAGAAGGAGCATGACGGCGACATGGTGTACTTCACAGCGTACACCATGGTGGGATTCATACAACCTTTCTCGACTTTCCTTTTGATGCTGCTAGACATCTATGGTCTGCAGCTGTACCACCTTGACCCCTATTCTCTTCTTCTTGTGGGCACATTCGTCCACTTCTGCGAGATGTGGGTGCGTATTCCCCCCCCCCCCCCCCGTGTCGAGCTTTTCCGCACCTTCTTCACCATCCACACCACCGGCAAGGGGTCAGAGTTTCTTGTCTTATACAATTTTGTGATGCGCATGAACTGCCCCTACAAATACTTGAAGTCGTTTCCTTTTGGAAAGTGGGACGACTTGAAGAAAGATTGGATCATCGTCACGGCAGAGGAGCACAAGAAATTGGAGCTGCCCGAAGGTCTCCCAAATGTTGACTGACGCATGGAGTGTGGTTCCAGTGCTGTCAAATGCCTTCAACCCTATTTTGACAAGGATCTGCGAGTGCATAAAAGGTGGAGTGACCCCCCAGATGGTCTTCTGCAACTTCCTGGTCAACCGATGGGCTCCGCTGGAGAAGAGGGAGAAGCTCGCGTGGGCCCTCAACAGCATGATGGATGAAGACCGGATTGAAATCGGTCTGAAATCCTACTTGGATGATGAATCCTTGGAGTTTCATTTGAAGAAATTCCAGCATGGCATTAATGTCAACGGAGATGACTTGGCTCCACTAGCAGCCTTCCTCCCCTTGAACATGGAGGTGCAGTTCAGTAGGGAGCTCTGGAGGAGCATGCTGGTGCTTGATGACATTGGTGAGGTGAAAAGGCGTTCAACCACCGGATTGGCAATTCCCGGAGCTTCTGAAGGTGGTCCTGCCTCCGCCCCAAGCAGAAGGATTGAAGACGTCGGTGAAGGCAAGGGCAAAGAGCTTGCTGAGCCTTCCAGCTGGAAGAGGAAGTTAAAGCATGGTGATGGGAGGTCTGTCAGGCCTGCTCCTTCCACGACGGCTGCTTCTCCAAGGAGGGGGTGGTCTTCTGTAGCTACCCATACTCCGGTGCAAACATCCTCAAGAGGTGTAAGCTCCGGCAGGCGACCCCGGCCTTAGTGCCGGCTAGAAGTTCCAGGTCCAGGAGTTCTTCCCGACGAGGGGAAGCTCCGGCCAAAGGAACTCCAACAGCTGCGAGTGTTCCTCAGCTGAGGTCCGAAGCAGTTGTCTCACCAGATTTGGCGGGCTCTAGCTCCAGCCTCAGAAGAAGAGGTTATGAGGCAACTGGGGTGGTAGCATCCTGAGGTAAGCATTGATTGCTCACCCTGAAATGCTAATCTTGCTTTTGGATGTGTCTTTAATATTCTCTTCCCTTTATTTTTTATGGTGTCAAATAAGGGACCGGGAGCTTCAGCGGCTGTTGCAACAGCTGGGGATGCACCTGTCGAAACTCCATCCTCGATCTTTAAGCCTCCACGTCAAGCAGAGGCGGAAGTCACAATAGCTCAAGTACCAGCTGTCGTGAGCTTGGACTCGGAGTCCTCACCCGAAGCTTCTGTGGTAGCGCTGGACCGCAGGAGGGAAGTTGAAGATGTGCCCCTGGCGGCAGAGGCTAATGCTCCAGCACCGGCGATGCTAGAAGTTCCGGCTTTCGAGACAGAAGTCGCCGAAGCCCTGGCTGTTGAGCCAGAGGTAGCTGAAGCCCCGACTATTGAGTCGGAGATCACCCAAGCTCCAGCCCTTGTATCGGAAATTGTTGAAGATCCGGCGGCTGAGCCAAAGGTGGTAGAGGGTCCGGCAGCTGAGTCAAAGATGGTTGGTGGTCCGGCGGCTGTGTTGGGGGTGGCTGAAGGTCCGGCGATTGTGCCGGAGGTGGTCGCTGCGCCAGAGCCCGAACCAGCAGCGGTTGAAGCCCCAGTTGATGCTCCAGCTGCTGCTCCAGAAGTGGTGGTCTCGGAGGTACCTGGGTCAGAGCCAGAACAGCTTGCAGGACTCGCGACTGATCCTTCAACTTCAGAGTCGTCGATTGAACACCCAGAAGCGGCGCCTTCAATTGCTCCGGAGGTGGAAGTTCCCCCTGTGGGTTCTGTTGTTGCCGCTGAAGGGTTCCAGGAGAGCGGCCCTGGTGCTGCAGGAGTACAGGGAACCACTATTGTAGGGTGGGACACAATTTTTGTGACAGAGAACCCATTTGAGCCAGCGGAAATGATCCCGGCAGGCCCAGAACCTACCCCTCTGGCGTTGTCCATAGACAACGCCTGCTCAAGTCTTCAGCAGGTCCAGCTTGCCTTCAATCATGACAGCAAATCTTTGGAGGAGTAGCGCAACACCTTGAGGCGTTGGCACAACAGGATCCATTTTAAGACCAAGCTTGCTTAGACGAGGCTGGTTGACCAGAAGGAGTGGATAAAGGGCGAGAAGGCCCTGTTAGAATACTGGGATAAGTTGATGGAGGAGAATGAGGCCGCCATCCGGGAGCTCGATGCTAACTCCAGGGAAATCCTGGAACAAGCCAATGAGAGACGTGAAGCTGCTGATGAGCGTTACGAAAAGCTCGCAGAGTTGAATGAAACTCTCCTGAAGCATCGAGCGGACCTAGAGGCGAGGGAGGAAAAACTCCTGGGGCAGTAGGAGGTTGTGGTTAGAAGAAAGGCGGAGGTCACCCAGAAGTTGACTCTGGGTGAGAAAAATTAGGCAGATCGCAGCAAAAAGCTGGATCTATGGAAGCAGGAAGAGAGAAAGAACAACTGGAAGGTGGGGCAAGAGCTCTCGAAAAGAGAGTCTAACATTGCCACTAGGGATGAGAGAATCAAGGGCAGGGAAAAGGACCTAGCTGAGAGGTAGAACCGCATCCACCTCCGGGAGACAAAGCTGGCCAACTGGGAGAAGAAGATTGCTGAGAACATGCAACAGCATGCTAAGTTGGTCGAGCGGCTTGCCCGTGCAGGTTCGGAGCTTGCGTCCGCCCGAAGGTCACTAGAGGAGCTGCAGAGCTCGAAGGAAACTGAGTCCTTGATGGTATGGGACTTCCTGGGGCGTACGGACAGGGCCCTTGTGCCTCTTGGTTTCATTCCCGTACGCCTAGAGGACCCGGCACAGGAACTGGACCAGACGCTAGCGGCACTTGGCTCTTCTGGCAACAAACTCGACCCAATGGGTGACGTCATCGCCGATCAACTGGATACGGAGGGTAAATCCTTGGCCAAGAATGTCGTTGTGTATGTCTTGGCATGTTACTGAAGCCGAGACCCCCAATTCTCCCTTGATTCGGTCTTTGAAGGAATCATCGCGAAGGAGGAGGATGTCACTAGGGCTAGTGTCCAAGAAGCTGCTGAGAAGGTTGCTTCGTTTTTCCACAGGACCTAGATCCTCCAGTAGCAAGGACTTTTCTCCCTCTGTCCCTTGTAATATCAATTTTGTAATCCAGTTCTTTTGATTAATGAACTCCTCCTTTTTGCCTTGAATTTCACTTTGTCTTCAATATACTGTGTCGTGTCTTGTTGGCCCCCTGGTACATGTGTAAATTTTAGGTGTGTACATGTACCAAAGGTTATGAAAGTATGTTGAATTCTTGAAATTTGAAGCATCAAAGACAGGCCCCCTGGAATGGTGGGAGCTTGGTAGCTCCGGCGTCAACATATTAGATATTGATGGCGGACCTATCTTGGGAGATGTCGGAGCTTAGTAGCTCTGGCGTCGTTCACCATCACTATGAATGCTTGCTTTTCCTGCACATTAAAGGCAAGAGAAATATTTAAATTCGTCCTCTTGTCAATAAATTGTTTGTTACTTATTATTCTTATATTTGGACTTTAGATCCGAAAAAACTCAACACGATAAAAAGCGTTTTGATAGAATCTTCCTAGATCCACATGACTTTTTAGTACTCACCCTACTGAGACCCGTCGGGGTGTAGGTAGAGTGCCATACTTAGGGTGCAGGACCAGGCTAAGTCGATAGCAAACTCTGGACCTATGTTGGCTTGGCGTTCAGGCAAGTAGACTTTGTGGCGGTGTTAAGATCCAAAAAGACTATCAATAAGACTTGTAACCAATGTGAATTACTTAGAACAAAGCTCCGAAATATTTGGACAACTTCATTATAGTCAAGCGGGGTAAAAATAATTTGATATATGAGCCTTGTACAAAAGGTAAATGCATGTGGAGTCTGTTTTCACACAATAATGCATTTCATTATAGGTCTGGATTACAGGGGAGACAAAGACACACATAGGATGCTGGACCAAGCTATATGTGCTATACATCTTGTGCGAGCCCAGAGCTAGTAGTTACACTTTTAGTGTTGTGACTGTGTCAAGTGTAACTTGAACTTCCCAGACCCTCCCGCAGGGGTCCGGATGTTCTCCCGAAGGACTTACTCGTCTCTGTATAATGACTTTACAACATGCATTGTGTGTAATTACAGACTCACCTCCGTGATTCTAAGCACAAAACTTACGAAGGTGCTCGATGTTCCATGGATTAGGAAGTGGGATCCCATCCTCAGTTGCCAAGCGAGCGCACCCTGGTCGGGATACTTTAATGAGTCAGAAGGGACCCTCCCAGCTAGGGGAAAGTTTGTTCATCCCTTCACGAGTTAGTATTTTCCAGAGCACCAGGTCGCCTTCTTCAAGCTGTTGGTCAGGCACATGCCTTTGATGGTAGCGCCGGAGCGGTTGGCGATAACGTGCATTTCGAACAGCTGCTCGCCACCTTCCCTCGTCGACGAGGTCACGGTCTTCACGCCGGAGCTAGTCCTGCGTGGCTTCGTCGAAGGTCCGGACTTGGAGGGATCCCAAGGTGATCTTCGGAGGATAGACTGCTTCAGCTCCGTACACCAAGAAGAATGGAGTCTCCATAGTTGACCGGTTAGGTGTTGTCCTATTCGCCCATAATGTGGACGAAAGCTCTTCAATCTAGTTAGCTCCATGCTTTTTCAAGCGCTCAAATGTGCGCGTCTTAAGTCCTTTTGAGATTTCTGCATTTGCTCTCTCAGCTTGAACATTGCTTGCTAGATGAGCTACCGAATTGTAGCTAAGTTGAATACCGAGGTATTTGCAATATTCATGGAATGCAACACTTGTGAATTGAGTTCCGTTGTCAGTTATGACTTTGTTTGGAACTCCAAATATGCATATAATGGACTTCAAGAACTTGATTGTTGATTGTTTGTTCATTGTTACTACTAGAGTTGCTTCCGGCCACTTGATGAACTTGTCGATGGCGACATATACGAACCTGTAACCTCCGACGGCTTTTGGGAAAGGTCCCAAGATATCCATGACCCACTAAACGAATGGCCATGTACGAGGTATCATTTGTAGTGATTGAGCCAATGTGTGAATCTGTTTGGCATGAAACTGACACGCTTCACATTTTTTCACTAGCTCAAACGCATCTTGAAGTGCTATAGGCAAGTAAAAGCCATGTCGGAAGATTTTACTGACCAGCGTGTGAGAAGATGCGTGATTCCCACACTTGCCTCCATGGATTTCCGTGAGGAGATCACGGCCTTATTCCCTTGCAATGCACCACATTAGGATGCCATTGGCACAACGTCGGTAGAGATCCCCTTCTACCAACGTGTATCT
This sequence comes from Tuctoria greenei, assembly GCA_036927565.1. Taxonomy (NCBI): domain Eukaryota; kingdom Viridiplantae; phylum Streptophyta; class Magnoliopsida; order Poales; family Poaceae; genus Tuctoria; species Tuctoria greenei. The sequence goes on along the minus strand of JAYESD010000001.1, from coordinate 42,338,145 downwards.
TTTAGCCAATCTGACAATCTGGTCAGCGGATGCACTGTCTTCAGGAAGGATATTGTCTTTCAAGTAGCCCCGAATCTTTGAGAACCATGCATCGGAGCTAACTTGAGTTTCTAAGTCTTGTGTGCTGGTTTGCTCGGAGCTTCTGACAGCACCTACGACCCTTGGTGGACGCCATGGTAACAGGGCCACCGGGACCGCCAACTTCGGGGTGCTGGTCTCGCCCCCTTCGCTCAGTTCGGCAGGCTCAGCTGTCGATTTTGACAACCTCCGTACGAAGATTCCATCAGGAGCTGGAACTCCGGTTGAAGCTTTTGTCGAGGGTTCATCAGCTTCGGAGTTATGAAGGCGTTGAACATGATGGAGATCCAGGACTTCAGAGTCCTTTTGAAGCCTCTGGACTTCAAGGAGGTAAGCATCTAAATGAGAATTATTGCAGGAGCATTCACCTTTGACTTGTTTGATGATGAATTGTTAATCTCCCTTCACCAACAACTGTTTTACACCATAAGATAATGCTACCTTTAGTCCATAGATGAGGGCTTCATACTCCGCCATAGTGTTGGTTGCCTTGAAATCAAGGTGTACCATGTACTTGACATTCTCTCCAGTCGGAGCTAGGAGAAGAATTCTAGCTCCATCCCACTGCTTCTGCACGGAGCCATCAAAGTAGAGGGTCCAGTGAGTCTTAGTGAATACCGGAACTTTGAGCTCTTTTTTCTGCTCACTGTGGCCCCCAGGGTTTGATGGAGAGGGGGTCCATTCTGCCAAAAAGTCAGCCAAGGCTTAACTTTTAATCGCTTGTCTTGACACGAATTCTAGATCTAATTCTGCCAGCTCTGTTGCCCACTTTGCAATATTCTCAGTAGAATTAGGGTTTTGCAAAATTGCACGTAGTGGAAAAGAAGTCACCACTGATATTTTGTGGGCTTGGAAGTAGTGACGAAGCTTTCATGAGGCGATAAGAACTGCGTAAAGTAGTTTATGCACCTCAATGTATCTTGTTTTGGCGTCGTGGAGTACTTCACTGATGAAGTACACAGGGCGTTGGACGGTCTGGGCCCTCCCAGAGGGCCCCGGAGCATCCTCCTCATCTACCCGGATCCTACCGGAGGGGTCCAAACCTTCTTTTGGAATTTCCTGGTCCCTACCGAAGGAACCCAAAGCTTCCTCTGGAGTGACCAAGACCATCCCAGAGTGGTCTGGATCTTCTTGTTCAGCAACAGTTACTCCTTCGTTTGAAGGAGGTTGATCCTCCAGCATCTCGCCTTGAGGATCTGTGCCTGAGGGTTGATATCCAAACTCGCCATCAGGTAGCTCCGGACCCTCCCAGAGGAGTCTTGACTCCTGAATTGGAGATGGCTCTGCCCTTTCCGCAACCAGAACCATACTGACAACATCTGTAGTTGCCGAAATATAAAGCAGTAAACGCTCACTAGGGTTTGGAGCTACCAAGATTAGTAGCGTGGTGAGGAGCTGCTTCAGCTCTTGAAATGCCTTCTTTGCTTCCTCAGACCAATGAAATGGTCAAGACTTCCTCAAGAGTTTGAAGAAGGGTAGTGCCCGTTCCGCCAGTCTTGATATGAACCGGCTGAGTGCAGCTAGACATCGAGTTAACTTTTGGACATCTTTAATGCGGGCTGGGGGCCACAATACTTCTATAGCCTTGATCTTCGCTGGATTTGCTCTGATTCCACGATGAGTCACCAAGAACCCCAAAAACTTTCCGGAGCTAACCCCGAAGACACACTTGTCCGGGTTCAGCTTGGTGCACGTAGTGCGCAGCTTGTCAAAGATGTCTTGTAAGTTGTCAAGGAGTGACTCCTTGTTTTTGATTTTTACGATGATGTCATCAACATACACCTCCACCAGGTCTCTGTAGCTCTCCAAATGTTTTGTACATGGCTCGTACAAATGTTGAAGCAACATTTTTAAGACCAAATGGCATGGCAGTATAACAATACAATCCATCTACTGTTATGAAGGCAGTATGCTCTTCATCTTCCTTAGACATTTGGATTTGATGATATTCAGAATATGCATCTATGAAACACAGTATTTCACACCCGGAGTTTGAGTCCACTATCTGATCTATTCTAGGTAGTGGAAATGGATCTTTTGGGCATGCCTTATTTAAGTTGGTGTAGTCGATACACATCCGAAGCTTTCCACCGGCCTTGGGTACAACAACTGGGTTTGCCAGCCATTTTGGATGGAAGACTTCCCAGATGAATCCAGCTTCGAGCAGCTTCTTAATTTTCTGTCGGATGAAGTTTTGCCGCTCGATTGATTGCTTCCGGGGCTTCATTTGTACAGACCGAGCGTCTGGGTAAATCTTCAGATTGTGCCCAATCACCTCCCTAGGGATCCCAGGCATTTGTGACGGTTGCCAGGCAAACACGTCGACATTAGCCTAGAGGAAAGTGATGAGCCCGAGTTCCTATTTGTTGTTCAGACCCCACGATATACGGGTAGTATGAGCAGCATCGGAACCAATTTGGACGACTTTGACGGGAATGTCAGCGTCGCCGCTTGTTGCACACGAGGTGCGGAGGTAGAGCCTTTGTGACGAATGCTTGGAGGATTCGTCACTGGCTCCTTACCAGATGCTTCCTCTTTCGCTGTGGTAAGCGCATAGAGTTCTTCCAGTGTAGTGACTCCTGCAGTACGATCTCCACAGATCCGGAGAACGGCCGTGGATGTTGACATTTTCAACATCAAGTAACCATAATTTGCAGCAACCATAAACTTCTATAAAGTTGGCCTGCCCAAGATGGAAGTGAAGGGCAGACTGATCCGCGCAACGTCGAAAACCAGTTTCTCGGTTCTGTAGTTCTCCCGGGTCCCGAAGGTCACTGGGAGTGTAATTGAACCAAAAGTAGTAATTGTTCCCGGACCTACTCCAGAGAAAGGCCGGGATGGGCGAAGGTCCAAAGGCCGAAGCTGAAGCTTAACGAAAGCTTTGAAGCTTATGTGGTTTAGCCCGGAACCTCCCTCCACAATTTCATAGTGGATTTGAATATTTTTAATGGTGGGTGACACCATCAATGGTAGTTGACCAGCCCGATCATGTTTCGAGTGCAGTCCGAAGCATCGAAAATGATGGGTGTGTCCATCCACTTCCGATGTGGTTCTGCCTTAGCAGCAGAAGCTACCATGGCCATGTCCCGCCGCATTGTCTTGAGGATGTGACGAGAGGTGATGTCCCAAGAACCACCATAGATGGTGTTCAACGTTTTCCGACGTTCGTTGTCAGAGGCGCTGTAGTCATCATCGACAATATTGTAGATGGCTTTCAAGACCTTTTTAGGGTCCTAGAATCCTAGCTCCCCATCAGCCGGAGCTTCGTTGACTTTTTGTTTTCCTTCCCTTTGACGGAAAGGAGCTTCTTCCTGTCGCTTTATGCAGCGCTCGACAAGGTTTTGGACCTCCCGACACTCTTCCAAGCCGTGTCGATTCGTCTTGTGAATCAGACACCATGCTTTGGAATTGTTGTCGTCCTCTGATGAAGGACGAGGTCGCTTCTCGGGGTGTGGCCCCCGGCTTCCCGAGGCTGCAGCAGCAACGGCTGGAGCGCCGACCGACGACTTCTTTTTGGTGTTGGGCTTCTTCTTCTTCTTACCACTACCGGAGGTAGCAGCTTTAGTTTTGGAGGACTTCTGGTTAGCCTCTGGAGCTGGCTTAGAATGCATTTCATGGCCCTCCACAGCTCTAGTGCATTTGTCGGCCAGGCTGAAGAGTTCCGTGACACTGGTGACTTCTTTAATAGCCAGCTTCTCTAGCATCTTCTTATCTCGAACACCCTGTCTAAATGCAATGATAACAGAAGAGCTCGAGATAGAAGGAATGGTATTTCGTACCCGAGAGAATCGCTGGATGAAGGACCGTAGCGATTCTGCCAACGTTTGCTTTACAGCAAACAAGTCCAGTTCAGTGTCAGGTCGAGTGTAGGAGCTCCTGAAGTTGGCAGTGAATTGTTGGCATAGATCCGCCCAATTATTAATAGAGTCAGGTGGAAGACTCATGAACCAGGACCTTGCAGTTCTGGTTAAGGCCATCGGGAAGTAATTGGCCATTACAGCCTCATCACCTCCCACTGCCGATATGGCAGTTGAGTAGATTTGAAGAAATTCGGTGGGGTTGACTGCCCCGTCGATTTTGTTCGACAAGTGAGGCTGGAACTTCTGTGGCCACCTGACCATACGTAAGTGAATGGCCAGGGCAGAACAACCTCCTACTACTCCTTCGGGAGCAGGGTTGTCCCGAGCCTCTCGCCTTTCGCGAGCACACTCGATATGTACACAGGCGTCCTGTTGCTGGTAACGGTGATCCAGTTCTGACCGCAGGTCATGAGTCGGAATCCTGGTGATGGTATGGGTGTGTCGCGCCCTGAGGGTCAATGAACTCACCTACTGGGAGGCAACACGTCTCCTCTGTTGTGAGACTTGCGGATCAAGTCGGCCAGACATGGTCCATCATTGTGAAGGTTCTTGCCCCGAGGGGGGGAGGACCCTGGTTACCGATGCCTGCAGCCGCAGTTGTGACCAGATGGTGGACATCAGCCCTCCAGTGCTCCATAGCACCCTGGGGTGCCCTTGGAGGTGGTGGATGTTGTAGAAGAGCTCGCACGACAATGAGCGCATGTTCGGGGTCGTTGTTTGCCGATGCGGTGATCGACGCAGATGCCCCATCTCGTTGTTCGACAATGTTTGCCAGAACAGATGGTGCTACAGTGTCTGCTGGACCATTGGCACCTATTGGCTGCTGAACGTTGGAGGGTTGCCTCCAGCAGGTTGTTCCGCACAATTGCCGTTGGATGATTCAGCAGCTGAATTCACCATCTTGTGATCTCGGGCCACCCTTCCTGGCGCGCCAAATGTCAAAGTGTTTGATACGACACTTCCCCCGGACCCGCTGAGAAGCAGCCCGCGGAGGTTCTTTTGTGGTTGGGGCACGCAGAGATCAATATCAAGATGGTGACCTCAGAGATTTATGTTGTTCAGGCCGCCTGAGCGTAACACCCTACTCCACAGGGTTTGTTTAATTGTATTGAGCGAGTGCGTTCGCTAGGATCAGATCAAATCAGCCTGGATCGTCCTAATGTACGTGCGAGTAGCCTATTTATAGTTCTAAGGACTGACCGTTACAGAGCTGGCCTGGCCTGACATGTGTCCCTGGCATGCTTAATGAGCTAATACATTGTCGAAAGGGTATTAAGTACAATTAATAGTGTGGTAATGTGCCTTCATGGCAGCGTTACCCCTATTAATGGTGCACTGATCATGTATCATTAATATAGCTTTAATGACACATTATCAGCCATTGTAATTGCCGCTTTAACCATCCTTGAATGTCTGTAATAGACATGATCTGCTCTTATTTCTGTTGGAGGTGAAGGTCCGGAGGCTCCACAAGTGGCAGATCCGGATCATTCCCTCATGGGAGGGTAGGTCCGGGGTTGCTGTACACGTGTCAGTACCGGTGCTCTTCTCTGACGGGGGCTAGGTCCAGGGCTGTTGTACACGTGTAGTCGGCAGAGCTTCCCTTGGTTGAGAGTTTTATTCTGGTCTTATTTTATACGTGTTAACCCGGGAGCCAGCCATATGAGTGGAGCGGGTCCGGTGCAACGTGACATGTGGGACCTGCAAGGGCCTTCGACTCTGACGATTGGAACTTTCTCGCACTTTTTGCAGTATCGTGGGGTACCTGGTACGTAGGGTACCAACAGAGAAGGATGGACCTGCTGTGGCTCCATGGTCGGTCGATGAACTTTGCAACGATAGGAACAGGAGAGGCAAGAAGGCTGGTGGCGGTGGCAGAGGAAGAGGCCGAGTGATTTTCTCGAACCTGACCTGTACTTTTATTGCTTCGATTATGTGAATGTTTTCGCCCACCAACAACTCGCGGATTTGTAGTGATTAGGAATCTCAATCTTGTTATGACCTCGAGACTGAGGCCCTTCCGAATAACAACTGGATTAGAGACTTGATGCCAGGAGGACTGGAATGAGTGAGAAGTGCCCGCGCGCCCTCGAGAGCCACCGCCGCTGACCGCTCTGGCAACAGCATCCACCTCACATCTGCTGGAATCCACCAGACCTTCTGTCCTCTACCTTCGTGCAGGCATCGACGACACGATTCCACTACCGCCATCGAATGTATCACCGAAATGACTGGATCTGGTCCCTGCAGCTGCTTCATGAATCCTCGGGTCGCCTGGCCTGTGCGGTGGATTTGTTCGCTGCTCCCTTCGCTGGATCCCAGCTGCCAACCCACTGCAGATCTGGTGGACTCTATCATGGACCAAGTGGACTGGGGCTCTATCAATGACACAATGGTGCATATGGTTCTTTGTTTGTGCCTTTTAAGGTAAGTCCATCTCCACTGCTCCATGGAAACTCATCGAAGGTTGCGGCTTTACAGGTAATCCTGATTCCGTCAGGCCTTTAAGACCAACCTGCATTGAAAAAGAGCAGAACAACACTGCATTCCTACCCCCCCCCCTCGCTTTCTGGATTTCCCTCCCAAAAGAGGTTGCCACAATTTGGATGCCCTGGGCCCGATAAGTGACATATCCCCTTCAGGGCCTTCCATACCTGCAACCGCTCTACCCAATGAGACACCGCGACTCCTTTCTGTGGCACTCATGCCTCCTTGATCTGGCATTGTCTCGCGTTTGCACATTGGTCGTCATTACTTCAGGGAGCACACACGTGTTAATGAAGCTACTAAGAAGTCGGATTCATCAGAATGGACACTGGATGTCTCGAAATGACAGAGGTGTGCTTATATCCCTACCTCCTCTAGGACCAACCGTCATCGGCTTTAGCACCATCAGGAGAGAGGCCCAAAGCTATCATCGGATCTTCTTAAGGCCCTGCAGGGCAGATGCTTCCAGTGCCTTGATTGCATCCATTTTGCTATTGACTACAGAAGAGCTCCTCGGTGCTACTCCCGCCTTTGGAGCGGCCACCTAGTCTGTCAGTGCCTGCAGCCGGCAGGACCGGCAGGATAACATCACATCCACCCCAGTCTCCTCGCAATCGCCCCAAACATCCACAACCGTACCACCTTCCCACCCTTCCTCAATCAAGAAAAGCTCACTTCTTCATCTCGTTCTTGCGCTGAGGCGGCAAACCACACCTCACAGAAGGAAATGTCCTTCCAGATTGCCTACGAGGATAGTAAGCCGAGCAGGCGCCCCCGCCATGGTCAGGTCGCTATTGTTACGGGTGCTATCCTGAAGGCGGAGCTGACCAGGCTTCTGATGAAGGCGATCGTCCTCACCGACCGCACCATTCCCGGCATGTTTCAGTCCACGGAATCTCATCTTCACTGTGGCATCATCACGGAGCTTACACCCATCCTTAGTGATCCTCCACGCTGCCGAGTATCTGCTACTCGCCCTCGATCGGCATCTGTTGAGCCATCGTGTAAGAGTGCGAGGAGGGTCGCAGTGCTAAACAACATCACGATTGCAATGAGAGTTAGTCATCATCTCATCCAGGAAATCGACCTTACAGGTGAAGATGACGTCTCAACGGAGGAGGTCCTGGTGAAGTACAAGTCTATATACAAGGGCCCCCTGCCTAAGCAAGCTATAGCATCAATTCACAAGTTGACCCGCCTAGATGCTGCTCACATTACGGCAGTGACTTCTACTCTGGCGGCCACGGAGCTGGCTGCCCAGGTGCAGGTTTGATATGATGTGTGGTGTGTTAGGAGTCACACATGGTATCCACCTATCTCGTATGTCTTTTGGCTCTCAAACACAATGAGTTGAGGGAGAGTACAGATGTGAAGGTGGTCGCCGACTATATGGTGCCCAACCTTCGAGTAGTTGTGGAGAGGTAGCATGGGTGATGCTGCCACCGTGTCTTCGCTCTGTAGCTGGGTGTTCTTGCTCCAAAGCTTTGTGTCCTCGCTCTATAGCTGTAGTTCCGGCCGGCTAGATGGTAGTCGGACTGTCTTATCTCAGGGCTCGGAGTTCCAACACCCTAATGACTGCTGTTCGCACTGGCACGGGGTTGGCCGGTTTGCTGTTCCCTCTCTATTTTTAAGATGAGTGACTAACACTCTTTGTTGAATATTAATGTGTGTGGACTTAATCTTCCAGCCAAGAGAGAGATCGTTTGAGAGATGGTGTCTTCATTCCGACCATAGATTATGTGCATACAAGAAATGAAGATTCAACATATAATCCCTCAATTGGGGTTGGAATTCCTTGGACCACGACTGTAGCGGTTTCATTATTTACCTACCGTGGGCACTAGGGGAGGAGTGCTCATAGCTTGGAATGTGGAAAGGTTGGATGCTTGTGAAGCGACCATGAGGAATTACTCTCTATCTGCCATGGTCCGGCCGAAATGGATGGAATCGCCATTCCTCCTTACATTGCTCTATGGCCCAACGGATGACTCGCTAAAAGCCGGATTTCCTGAGTTATTGATAGAGCTTAATCCACCGTAGGGTACTCCATGGCTGTGGGTAGAGGATTTCAATATGATCTACGATGCTCGGGACAAAATAACTCAAACATAAATAGGCGGCTGATGGGATCCTTTTGGAGAATGCTCGACAAAACCCAGTTGCTTGAGCTTTCCTTACTCAATCGGCAATTCACATGGAGTAACGAGAGGTAAAACCCAACTTTGGTCCGGCTTGATAGAGCCATCTACAACCAAGAATGGGACATTATGTACTCTAGCACCTGCCTTGAGCCGCTCTCCTCCTCGCTATCAGATCACTGTCCAATCCTTCTCCCCGAGCAAGCAAAACCTAAAAGGTGTGAACATTTAATGTTTGAGTCTCACTGGACTCGTATACCCGGATTTCTGAACATTGTGGAACAGGCATGGTGGCAGCCAAACCCGGAGAAATCACCTCTTAATGTACTCTTACATAAATTACGAAACACCACCAAGATATTACAAAAATGAAAAAGAGAAATTTTTGGGTATATCAGGATGCAAATCCATATGGTGCAGAATGTTATCTTCCGCATGGTTGAGGCGCAAGAGTTTTGTGCACTGTTAGATGATGAAGTCCAGCTCCGGCGTTACCTGAAAGTGCGTCTCCTCGGCCTAGCAGCAGTGGAGAGATTGAGACGCCACCTAGCTTCTCGGATGCAGTGGCTCAAAGCCGGCGATGCTTGCACCCGATTTTTCCATGTCCGGGCAAATGCGAGAAGGCGCAAACACTTCATTCCTAAGTTGAAGTCATCCTCTGGCCAATATGTTTGGATGCATGAAGATAAGGAGAGGGAGCACCACGACCACTGCAGTTCACTGCTTGGCACCAAAGTCCAGCACCAGGCCACTATTAATTGGGCCGCCATCGACCTTACTGTGAGACCTATGTGTGCTGAATACATTGGCTATTACGATAAAAGTTTTGAATATTGCCAAAACATCCTTTTCGACAAGGTCCGACTTTAGGTTCGATCTCCGGCAAAGTTAGACAATAGGTCCGACATGTTTTGGATAGCTCTGGCAAGGTCCGAATTGTTTTGGGTAGCTTCGGCAAGGTCCAACATGAGGTCCGAAAAACCTTGGCTAGGTCCCAGCGCAAGATCCGGTTAGCTTTGGCAAGCTCCAGCGCAAGATCCGGCTAGCTTTGGCAAGGTCCAGTGCAAGACCGCAGTGGTTCTGCTTTTAACTTGCAAATATTTCAAACTTTTTTTTGGCTTATGGGAAGTTTTCTTAGTATTCTTTTACTAAGGTTTTTAAGTGTTTTTGGCTGTTTACAATGGTTAATGTTTTGCTATGTTTGCAACATGCTTATGTGAGGTGCTCACATAAGGTGTTGTGGTTTTTGGACTAACAAGAGTCAAGTCGAGGACTTGGGCTCACAAAGGTTGGTTGTTTATTCATGTGCAACTGTTGCTTGAGGTCAAGACATGGCTGGTGACGGGATCCATTGGACTAGTCTTAAGGAGAAGATGAGGTTCAACGACCAAGTTTGGGAGGAATTGTGGTTGAGTTGATCGGGAGGTCACACAACATGTTTGGGTCAAGAACAATGCATATAAAGGTATCGTGGATGTTGTGGGAAGGTGTTTGCGCGTGTCCAAGGAGTGCATGGACATGGCAACATTGTTCCAAGACATGATGAAGAGAAGTGGACGTAAAGAATTGGTCGGAAAGGTCCAACCGACTGGATTATGCCTCAGGCTGCGGTAGAGGTAGTTATGGTTCGTTTATGGAAGGTTTTGAGTTTGTTTTGTTAGATTTTGTGTCGGTCACGAAGTTGAGATGTTTTAGGAATTTTTAGGACATTCCTATGTTGTTTGGAAGTCTTAAGATTGCTTCTATATGCGTATGGAAGAGTTGTGAGAAGTTATGGAAAGTTCCGGTTGAAACTGAGTGGGATTATAGTCCTAGTTTTGATTGGGTTGGCCTTAGGGCTGGTTATATAAGCAAGGGAGGCCAAAGCTCATGGAAGACGACTTTGGGATGTTCCTCTTGTGTCTTGATCAATATAATTCGTAGTTTAAAGGAGCTTTTGTGTCTTTTTCGTCCGACTTGTTTCAGACAAGTTTTTCTCAGCGAGTTTCTGCACAACACTATGTTGCGTCGGTGTTTTTATCATAACTCCGGTTTAACAGATCCAATTGATGTGATTCTTTTTGGGTTGTCTTTAGAACTTGATTATTTATCCTGTATGAAAATTTCATGGTCATTAGATTTGTTGTTTCTGATCTACACGACATTTTTGCGGTGTTGCAGATCTATTTTTACTCGGGTAGAACAGATTGACCTTTGTTCGATCTTTCGATCATAACTTGAGTTTTTCTCGACGGTTTCTGTGATTCTTTTTGTCATGTATTTGTGACTTGATTCTCTATAATATCTACTACTTTTTTCATGGTTGAACACATTTAGATCAGTTGCACACAAAGTTTCTTAACAGATTGATTTTTTGCTGAGGGGTTTTTGTTGCTTCCGCTGGAAAAGTTTTTAATCTACTATTCACCCTCCTATTGTAGCTTTTCACGTGCTTTTCGATCCTACAATTTGTATCAGATCCAAGGTGCTCTAATATCTTTGATTTGCACGTGTTCTGACTAATCATCATGGAGAAATACTCTGCAAAACCTTGTGTGTTCAGTGGCATTGATTTTCATGTTTGGAAGGCACGTATGGAAGCTTTCATCCAGGCGCAAGGCTTTGCAATATGGGAATAGGTGTACAAGGCTTACGACGTGCCACCAAACGATCAAGTTACAACTACAAACAACAGAGATGTCGACAACAACAACAAGGCTCGAAACTTGATCATACAAGTATTAACTCGTTGCAACTATGACCGTGTTGCACACCTCCGATCTGCGTACAATGTGTGGAAACCTCTATGTGATTATCATGAAGGATCCAACACTATCAAGGAGTTGATACAAGACATGTTCAATAAAGAATACATGCGCTTCAAGATGCTACCTGGTGAGTCAATCAATGACCTCTTTGCTCGCTTTAACAAAATTCTCAGCAACTTGCATAGTGTCAACATTAATTTTTCAGATGCTAAAAATGCTAGGCAATTACTAAGCACATAAGACATGTCAATGGAAGATGATAGTTACATATTTACGAATCCACTGTCTGTACACTTACATTAGATGTTCTATATTCCAAGTTAAAAACTCATGAAATTAACATAATATCTCCTAAGAACCCTAAAAAGTCTCTTGCATTTGTTTCTCAAGATGACATGCCTAGCTGTAGCCAATGTTTATCATGTGGTACACATGCTTTGCTGTCCTGTTTAACCCTTGAACAGATTGAAGAATTTCCAGAAAAGGAGCTGGCACTTCTCTCCACTCGGTTCTCAAAAGCATTGCAAAATATGAGAACTAAAAGGACAGGAAGTGGTGGTTCTCAATGATGCTTTGAATGTGGTAAGATAGGACATTTTCGTACATATTGCCCTAAGTTTCAAGTCCTTCTACTCATGATGAAAAGCAAAATAAGTTCAAGTCCTCTTGTGGCAACAACAACAACAAGAAGAAGGGTTTTACAGGTCACCAATTGGTAAATAGTTTTATCTTCGCACTTCATGAACGTGGCTCGAGCGAAGTGGACATTGGAAGTGATGAAGATGAAGAGAATTTGGCAAATATGGGCTTCATGGCGGCCAACTCAGGATCAAGTATGAAGGAGGCATAATACAACAACGACGATGAAGAGGTATGTCCTACTGGCGAAAAAATGTGTGATGCTATTTCTCGTGTCACTGTTATAGTAAAGAAAAAGGAAAAAACATAGGGATAATGCAGTTAAAATTGAATCACTAGAATCTGAAATCAATCGTTTAAAATATTTGATTCCTAGTGATGATTCTTGTTCCTCATGTGAGCTTATATATGAACAATTGAGAAGAACAAAAGGCTTGCTGTATTTAATGATAAAAACATAAAAGATGCTAGTTGTTCTACAATAGATTTGCATTGTTCTACTTCTGATGATCTTGATAAGAAACTAAATGATGTTATGGATGAGATTTCTGTTTTGAACAATGCTTTACGTTCTCATGAAGTCAAATTTTGTTCTAATTGCAAACTAAAAGGAAAAACTTCATGTGAAAACTGCATATACTTGTCTAGAAAACTTGATGACATGAATAGGACACTAGAGCAGTTTTGTAATGGGAATAAGAAACTAAACACGGTGCTGAATTCTTCCAAGTCATGCAAGGATAAAACTGGTTTATAATTTTGATTATCACACTCATGCTAAGGCACATCCACATAAAATTGTAAAGTAATTAGGAAGTGGTTTGATTCGAGCAGCTCCTAAACAAAAGAAGTGGTTTTCAAATTTGCAGGAGTGTTGTCTCATTCGGTTTCTAATGAACATGTTGTTTCCTCATCTATACATGAACACAAAGTTAAATTTCATTGTACCTACTGTGGTATAGATGGTCATATCATAGATTTTTGTTATAGACTAGCTAAACAACAGAAAAAGGAAAGAATGATTGTTAGATCACATAACAACCATGCAAAATTTGCTGCACATGCTGAACTGAATGCTAGGAACATGCAACATTTTGTAATGAGTCAAAAAAATGCAAAGTTTGCACCCAAACCTACTGTTTTTGTGCTATGCATGTAACACCTCGTAGGTCAGTAGTTGGGTACAAGAATTCTCAAACTTTGGCTCATAAACCTGCTTTTTATCTCAGCTTTCGCGTGTTATTCCTACTGGACGTCGTGTGACTCAGTACTAGATTCCTAAATGCATTTTTACTAACCCAGTATTGAGTCATTGACGTATTGTGCTTCTATGTAGGTTACACACTTGAGGAAGGAGAACATTTGGGATGTGGGTTCAGGTTGCTCAAGCCACATGACCGGTAACAAAGATTGGTTTTCCTCCCTCTCTTTTGTGTCACGTGTAGAGAATGTTAATTTTTTCAATAATTCTTCAACTCCTATAATCGCTAAGGGTTCGGTTAGAGTAAATAATCACTACACTTTGAAAGATGAGACACTTGTTAAAAATTTGAAATCCAACTTGCTTTATGTTTTACAATTGGTAGATGAAAATCTGGAAATTATTTTTACAAAATATTGCTGCAAGGTAGTAGATTCAAATGGTGAGCTTATTTTTAACATGTCTCGTTTTGGAAGAGTTTTTAAAGCTAATTTTGATATGTCATCCTATAAGTATAGGTTTCCAGTTGATAATGATTCAAAAGACTTATATTGTTGTCATCGTAGACTTGGTCACGTAGGCTTTGATCATCTCACACGCATTAGTGCTCTTGATCGCATACGTGGGCTGCCTAAGCTTAAAGGGGACAAAGAAATTGTGTGATCTTCTTGTAAACATTCTATGATGGTTGTAGGTTCACATGCTTCTCTCGCAATGACTATGACAACTGAATCGGGACAACTTTTGCACCTTGACATCGTAGGTCCTTCACGTGTTCAATCTTATGGAGGTAAATAGTATGTTCTTGTGATTGTTGATGATTATTCTAGATAATCTTGGGTTTACTTTTTATGGCATCTAAGAATGAAGCTTTTATTCACTTTAGAAGTTTAGTTCTTAGACTTTCACTTGACCACCCAGGATCTTTAAAAGCAAGTAGAAGTGATAATGGAACTGAAAAGGAATAGATCATCAATTCACTTCACCCTATGTACCTCAATAAAATTGTGTCGTAGAGAGAAAGAACAGAACCTTAATTGAGATGGCTTGGACTATGCTTGATGAATATCAAACTCCTAGGAAATTTTGTGTTGATGCAATTGAAACTGATTTTTATGTCTCAAATTGTGTTCCTTGCGTGCTAAGCTAGGTAAAACCCCATATGAACTTCGGTTTGGACATAGGCCTAGTGTCACCCACCTTTGGGTTATTGGTTGTAAATGCTTTGTTAAGAAACATGGTAATCTTGATAAATTTGAACCTAGATCTTTTGATGGCATGTTACTTGGTTACCCATCTCATACTAGAGGCTACAATTTGCTTTTACTTGATACTAACAAAATTGTGGAGACTTGTGAGGTTTCTTTTAGTGAAGCTAGCCCAGATACTAGATCTAAAATTGCAGGTCCAGATCCATATCTGCAGCAGAAGAGTATTTTCATTGAAAAAGACGAGGAAGTGGTGCTACTGCCTGAAAATTCAAAAGCAAATGATGTTGTTCACGCTGCTGATTTTGCACCACAACCAGCACCGACAACTACTGCAGTTAGTACAGATTGTCCTCAAGCCACAAGTTCTTCAATCTGTGATGGACATGAAGAAGAAGGAGCTTGTGACGTGTCTACTCCTCTCCGCGTCCTCAAAAGTCTTCCTCCACAACAAATAATTAGAAGCTTGCACGAACGAGTTATACGATCCAGGTTTTGCGATCCGAATTCTCACGCTCTTTCTACTTTTGTTGCATCTTTTGAACCCAAGGATATATCACACGCCCTCACTAAGAATCTTGGATTATTGCCATGCAAGAAGATTTAGAAAATTTTGGAAGAAATAATTTTCGGAAACTTGTACCTCCACCTCAAGGTCACACTTTAATTGGAACTAAATGGGTGTTTAAAAATAAACAAAGTGGGGATGGGGTTGTGGTTAGGAATAAGGCTAGGTTGGTTGCTCAAGGTTTAACAAAAGTTGAAGGTCTAGATTTTGATGACACTTTTGCTCCTGTTGCTAGATTAGAAGCCATAAGAATTTTTTTAGCTTTTGCAACATCAAAATGTTTTAAGCTATATCAAATGGATGCAAAAAGTGCTTTTATTAGTGGCTGCATAGATGAGGAGGTTTATGTCATGCAACCACCTGGTTTTGAAAATCCAAATTTTCCTAATCCTGTTTACAAACTGTCCAGAGCCTTGTACGGTCTCAAACAAGCCCCAAGAGCATGGTATGAAAGGCTAAAAACATTCTTACTTGAAAAGGGTTTTACCATGGGCAAGGTTGATAAAACTCTTTTTTTGCTTAAGCATGACAATGAGTCATTATTCGTTCAAGTGTATGTGGATGATATTATCTTTGCTTGTGCTTCTCATGATGTTGTGTCCAAGTTTTCAGCTATGATGAGTTCAGAATTTGAGATGAGTATGATGGGAGAACTCACGTACCTTTTAGGGCTGCAAATCAAGCAAACCAAGGAGGGTACTATTGTGCATCAAACAAAGTATACAAGAGATCTCCTTAAGCGCTTCAACATGGACAAAAGCAAGCCTCTTCGGGCACCAATGGGAACAATGACAACACTTGAACTTGACGAAGAAGGTGACCCGGTCAATCATAAAGAATATCGAAGCATTATTGGATCACTTTTCAACCTCACGACATCAAGATCGGACATACAATTCAGCGTATATCTTTGTGCACGATTTCAAGCTTCCCCATGTGCTTCACATCGTCAAGCCGTCGTAAGAATTCTCGGTTACTTACATGGAACTCAAGACTTTGGTATTTTTCTTCCTTCTCCCTTAACTGTTACTTCAAAAGCTTTTTTGGATGCTGATTTTGTAGGTCGTAGGATTGATATGAAAAGTACTTCGGGAACTTGTCATTTTCTTGTTAATTCACTTGTTGCTTGGTCCCCTAGAAAACAAAATTAAGTTGCACAATCCACGCCCGAATCTGAATATGTAGCTGTTGTTAGCGCTTGCTCACAAATTCTTCGGATTGCTCAAACACTTAAGGACTATGGGGTTGATCTAGATAGTGTTCCACTGTTTTATGATAACACTAGTTCCATTTGCATTGCTAAAAATCCCGTGCAACATTCGAGAACAAAGCACATTCACATTAGTTGTCACTTTCTCCATGATAATGTTGAAAAAGGAAACATTGTGCTTCACCATGTCGATACCGAACAATAATTGGCTGACATTTTTACAAAACCTTTGGATTTCACTCGTTTTTGTTTTATTCGTAGTGAAATAGGGATTATGCATTTTCATGGATTAAATTGAGGGTTTTTTTTGAAACTTGAGAAATCTATGTGTGAATCTGAATTTAAAATAATATGAGCATAGTATTTCATACATATATGACTTTGTGATTCATTTTACGTGGTGAAAGTTCTTACTCATTACTCATGTTATTCATTTTGTAGTTTTTTCCATGACCAGTAATTGGAATAATTACTTACACTAAATATGGTCATGATTAAACTTTGTTGCTATTTTTAACTTGTTAGGTGCTCACAAGTGCTTTTAATAAAAAATAATCAAGTAATCAACTCACGTGTTGAGTTTTTATGTTCCAATGAAAAATTGAGAAATGATCAAGAGAATCTGCATGCATCGCACTTCTTACTTTAAGATAGCTTTTCATTGCACTTAGATATGAACATGGAAGAAGTTGTGTATGACTAAAACCATGTCCCTAATCTCTTGATTGTCAAATGACATAGGCTTGGCTTGGTTGGTTAGAATAAGGCTAATGTAGTATATAATCTCTTGCAAATGTCATAAGTTGAATTTTGTTCAATAAAGAAAATAAAAATGCAGCAACAACTGTCATGCTTTCAGGTTTGAAATAGTTAAGGTTGTGAGATCATGACTTGCTTAAATTGAAAAAATTACACTAGATCTCTAGCATGGCTTACACTACTTTATGTATCTCATTAATGTGATAGTGTAAGTTACTTCATAGTATGACTTAGATGAGCTTTGTTTTATATGTATATGTTATAACATGCTCATAACAATTTAAATGTCTCTTTTTAACCTTGCTTACATTGTCAAAGGGGGAGAAATCCATAAATATGTATAGGGGAGAAATATTTATTTTTGAGATTTCTTTTTCATTTTATTTTTAAAAAGGGGGAGAAAATTGTTTTCAAAACTTTGCATGTGAATAAGACAATGTTCGGATTTTAAGTGGTGTTACCAGTGCATTCATCAACATGGAGATTGTGAGACCAATGTTTGTTGAATAGATTAGCTATTACGATAAAAGGTTGTACCACTTTACCCACAAGTTCGTGATTTTGTCAGCTGTTGGCGACTAAAGGAACCTCCTTTATGCCAATTACACTTCCTTAGGTGTATGGCCAAGAGATAAAAAAATAGCCTTTACAAAGGAATACTGGCATGTACGGACCCACTGAGGTTTCACCGGTGGCAATGCCTCCAACTGAGCACATCCTAAACAAAGGGCCCCCTCTTGTGCCATTCGGATCCCAGGGAGTCTTGCCATTCATACAAACCCAATCTGACTCCCCTTCCCCGCTCTTTCAAATGGTTCGCACAATACTAGCAATACCCTAATTAATCAACCACGCTGCACCCATACTTCGCCATTGGTGGCACTGTTGCCCTAGCTTATTCTCGCATGAACCGGTCCTTAGATCCAAGGCAAGCAAACCACCATAACATCCATCCCAATCCACAAACCATGCTTGCTTAGATTTCCCATGTCCCATGTAACCAATATACCGTATTCATCAATTCTTATCATCCATTTGGTTGTTTTCCCATCCCAATTAATTAGAGTGAAGCAAAAAGGTAAAAAGCCCTCCCGACTCTCTACAATGTATCCCATGCGACGAGGGTAGTCAAACAAGACTAGTAAACACCTACAAATGGGTTTCCCATCAAATTGACACCAGCATGCAGTTTTGTAAAAAAAAAAATTAAAAATAGGATCAAAATGATCAAGGACACTTGCCTTACTCCTGAGCTTGGTTAGGGTCAAAAGCTTCAAAGTTCTGGTACTGGGGGTCCTCGACAGCACCCTCTAGTGCAACACCTTCTATTCCGCAAGATAGACATACGAAACAACCATTACAATTAATAAATGCTCATATATTACTCAATATGCCATGATATGCATGATAATGCAATTATGTGGTAAATCTTGTTATTAAGTTGCTATTCATGATTACTAACTAGTTACAATAGTTTCTAACAAGATTGAGCAGGTTTCGAGTTGATTTGAATCAAATTAGGATTAATTCAGCCTGAAATAGATTCAGACACCGGACAAGTCCTGAGCTAGGGCCAAACTAGTCCGCCCCGATCAAAACTGGAATTTAGGGTTCTTGTGATCTGCGAAAATTGGGATTGAATTTACATGGACATGGGAAAGTAGAAGATGTACCACATGTGTAGAACTCCAAGGATCAAGAATTGAGTGCAACACTTGAATCTTGGCAATCTAGGGTTGGTGATGGAGAGTTGATGGAGATTTGAGGGTGAATTGGTGATGAAGAACGAAAAGTCAATGAAGATCTTGCTTGATTGATCCTCCTTCGTGTTCTCCCTCTCCTTCTTGCTTTTGGATCTTTTCTTGATGACGGCTCCCACGATCTAGGGCTTGGGGTTCTTTCAATTGCGGGAAAGAGGTAAACAATTGGGTGTTGGGTTGTTTATATAGAGGTAGAGAGGTAGGGTTTGATGGATTTCCAATCTAAGGTGGGTGCAGGCCGGGGTGGGGATGGGCTCCAAGGAGGATAGACACAACATTCTTGGGCCCAATTATGGTAAATACTCAATAAAAAGTCGTGAGGAAAAGATTGAATCCGAGTCGGGCACACCGGGCAAGTCCGCTAGAGGGCCAACCTAGACCGATGTTAGTCGGAGACGAAAACGGACAAGTCTGGCAAGAGGTCCGAACATGTCCGGTCATGTCCAAAGAGCAAACGGACAAGTCCCGCATATATCGGATAAGTGCAGGGATTTTACAACTTATTCAAAAACCGTACCAAAGGTCGGATTAGTCTGCACTCAATCATGGACAAGTCCAAATTGGATCAGATACTTAATCGGACTGGTCCGCAGCAAAAACGGACAAGTCCAGAGGGCATTAGAGGGGGAAACCGGACTAGTCCAGGGTACAAACCGGACAACTCTGTACTTATACAAACTTTTAAGTGTTTTTTGCTTCTAATTCATTTTAAACATGTTTGTTTTTATGTTGCTTAATGTTAAACATGTATAAGAATGTATGAAATGTATGATGGATGAAAATGAGGGTGTTACAAACCTACCCCTCATAAAATGAATTTCGCCCTCAATATTCGACGTAGAAGGACAAAGATATGGAAAATCTTTCTTGAGATCATCCTCCAGCTCCCAAGTTGCTTCCAATTCTGTATGATGCTTCCACTGTACTTTGCACCATCGAATCACCTTGTTTCTTGTGACTATCTTCTTTGTTTCCAAAATTTTGACCAGTTGCTCAGAATAGGTCAAAGCTGCCTCTAATTCCAATTTTTCCATTGGCACTTGTTCTTCTGGTACCCTTAAGAACTTCTTAAGATGTGAAACATGAAACACATCATCGACATCAGAAAGATGTGCTAGCATCTCCATCTTATATGCCACTTCTCCACATTTGTCCAAAATCTTGAATGGCCCAATATAGCGAGGTGCCAACTTGCCTCTGACATTAAACAACTTATGACCACGCATAGGTGATACCTTTAGATACACAAAGTCTCCCACTTCAAAGCCTAAGTTTCTCCGCCTTTTATCCGCATAGCCCTTTTGTCTCGATTGAGAAACCCTCAAATTCTCAGGGATTGTCTGAACTTGCTTTTCAGCCTCTTGCAACACATTAGGCCCAAAGACTTGGTTCTCTCCTGTCTCATTCCAAAACAGAGATGTCCTACAATTCATTTCGTATAGTGCTTCATAGTGTGACATCTTCAAACTTGCTTGATAACTGTTGTTATATGATAATTCCGCATATGGCAAGCTCTTGTCCCAACTGCATCCATGCTTCAAAGCACAAGCCCTCAACATATCTTCCAATATTTGATTTTTCCTCTCAGTTTGTTCATCAGTTTGCAGGTGATATGCTGAGCAGAAATTCAACCTTCTACCCATAGCTTCATGTTGTTTCTGCCAAAACCTAGAGGTGAACTGAGAACCTCGGTCAGACACTATTTTCTTGGGAACTTCGCGCCTGCGTACAATTTTCTCCATGTACAACTCGGTTAACTGTGCAGCGGTATACTTGGTCTTGACGGGAATGACATGAGCCGATTTGTTCAACCGATCCACAAAAACCAATATTGAGTCATAACCGAACTGGGTTCGAGGTAATCTAACTATGAAGTCCATACTGATTTCTTCCCACTTCCATTTAGGAATCTTTAATTGCTGCAATAGTCCAGCTATCCTTTGGTGTTCGGCTTTGACCAGTTGGCACACATCCCACAAAGCTACATACTTAGCTATGTCCTTTTTCATGCTTGCCTACAAATAACATGTCTTCAAGTCCTTGTACATCTTTGCACAGCCGGGATGGATTGAGTAAGGTGAGTCATGTACCTCCTTTAATATTGTTTTCAAATATGCTTAACATTGGGCACAACAATCCTCTTTCCAAGCAATAATGTACCATGTTCATCTTCATCACATCTGAATTCTCTCCCTTCCTGGGTTCTTTCCTTGATTTCGTGAATCTCTTCATCCTTGGTCTGTCCTTTCCAAATTTCTTGCTCCGAGGTTAGATTTAACTCCATTATCCCCATTTGATTCATAAATCAAAGATTCCGTCGTTAAAATTCTTGCATAGCCCAGATGACAACTCCCGAACCGTGCGCTGGTGACTTACTCCTTTTCGACTCAAAGCATCGGCCATGACAATATCTTTCCCCAGAAGATAATTGATTCTCACATCATAATCCTTGATGAGCTCTAACCATCTTCGGTGCCTCAAATTCAGGTCCGTTTGCGTGAATATGCACTTGAGACTCTCGTGATCCGTGTAAATATCAAACCTATGACCAAGAATGTAATGTCTCCAAATCATCAAGGCATGCACTACGGCTGCAAGTTCTAGATCATGTGTAGGATAATTATGCTCATGTTTCTTCAATCGTCTTGATGTGTATGCTACCACTCGACCTTCTTGGATGAGCACACATCCATGTCCATGTCTTGAAACATCCCAATAAATATCGAAGCTTTTGCTCACATCCGGCAAAACTAACACAGGCGCGGTGGTTAACCTCTTCTTTAGCTCCCCAAAGCTGACTTGTTAAGCTTGAGTCCATTGGAATGCTTTCCCCTTCATTAGCAATTCTGTCATTGGCTTGGCTATTTTGGAAAAGTCCTTGATGAATCGACGGTAATATCCAGCCATTCCAAGAAAAATCTAGATTTTCATCATATTTTGCTGCGGTTCCCATTTCAACACATCCCTCACTTTTCCTGGATCAACCGATACTCCTCCTCCGACAATGATATGCCCAAAAATGATACTTCCCTTAACCAAAACTGGCACTTTCTGAATTTGTCATATAATTGATGTTCCCTCAATTTCCGCAATGTGAGCCTCAAATGCTCCTCATGTTCCTCCTCGCTTCTCGATTAGATCATAATGTCATCAATGAACACCACCACGAACTTATCCAGGTACTCCATGAAGACCTTATTCATGAGGTACATAAAGTATTCAGGCCCATTCGTCAATCCAAAGGACATAACGGTGTACTCATAAGATCCATACCATGTCCGAAAAGTTGTTTGGGGTATATCCGACGGCCTTATCTTCATTTGGAAATAACCTGACCTCAAATCAATCTTAGAGAAAACACAGACACCCTTAATCTGGTCGAACAAATCCTCTATACGGGGCAAAGTATACTTATTCTTGATCATCACCTGTTTGAGAGCTCAGTAATCCACACACATCCTTTGGGATCCAACCTTCTTGTCCACAAAGAGCACTGGTGCTTTCCAAGGTGAAGAGCTTGGGCGAATGAAACCCTTCTCTAGCTCTTCTTGAATCTGTTTCTTGAGCTCCGCTAACTCCTTAGGAGGCATCCTATATGGCCTTTTAGCTATAGGTGCAGTTCCAGGGATTAATTCAATAACAAACTCTATGTCATGGTCAGATGACATACCTGGCAGCTTATCTGGAAACACATCTGAAAACTCGCACACCACCGGAATTTCCTCAATTGCTGCACCGTCCATTTGGTTCAGCTCCACTTGCTTCGGTGCATGTTGAGATTCTTTAAATTCTATGCTGACCCGTTCCTCATTTGTCAACTTCACCGTATTTGTGGCACATTGAATTATTCCATTTTGCTCCCTTTACCAGTCCATACCAAGTATTATGTCCAATCCTCAAGAATCCAAAACAATAAGGTTGGCAAAGAAGTCTACCCCCCTTATTCTAAGGCTTACTTTTGGACATACTATATTCATCCTCATCTCCTGTCTAGGAGATTTAACCAACAAGGTATATTTCATATGAGATATAGGCAAACTATACTTGGCAATATACTTTTATGCAATGAATGAATGCGATGCTCCAGAATCAAATAACATAGTCGTCGGGTTGGAGTTTGCGAGAAACATACCAATGACCACATCATCCGCATGTTGTGCTTCCTCTGTAGACACATGGTTCACATTGCCATGAGCAAAATTCTGCTCTTCACGGTTACCTGGTGGCGCTCCTCCATTCGGTCTTGGGTTTTGTCTTGGAGCATTGCTTCCTTAACCAAGACCTGACTTAGTACAGTGAAATGCAAAATGTCCTGCTTCACCACAAGTATAGAACTTCCTTGCTGCACTAGAATTATTTGGACGAGCTTGATTTTGAGCATTAGCAGGAAAACTTGAGCGGGGCGCTTGAGGCATTGGAGGGCGAGGTGCTTGCATAGCGGGGCATTGCTGCATAGACTGCACTGGGCACGGTGGAATACCAGCACAATATGCAGGAGCAATTGTCACACCTGGTAATAGGAAGACAACCAGATGCTTTCCACATGTATGCCAGGATCAGTTCAACTCATACATGTGTAGACGAAAGTGAAATACCAAATATAATACCATGTTCGATTACATCACCTTATTACATAAATGACCATCCAGGTCTAAAATAAAAGTACACAAGCAGCGGGAAAACGTAACAAGGGCTCCAAACACAGGCGTTGCACGGGGGAGCGCCAGCCTAGAACATCTCTTCGGGGTCCCCGTAGAAGTCCTGGTTCTCCACCTCTGTGTCTTCGTAGACTGGGGGGGGGGGGAATATGCAACTAACAAGTTTGAGTACCAACGGTACTCGCAAGTTGGGAAGTTATGTCATGTGTGGTTCACAACAAGGAAGGCAGTTAAAAGGTTAAGCACTATAGCAGTAACAATCTACTCTTAATTGTTTATTAAGCACCTACAACTAGGTGAAATCCCAACCAACATCCCAAAATTAAACCAGGTAAGACCAATCCCAAACCATCCATTGAGTATCCAAGTGCCAATTATGAATTTGGTTTCCAAGCCGCTCGTGTACTTTTATTTTAGACCTGGATGGTCATTTATGTAATAAGGTGATGTACTCGAACATGGTATTATATTTGGTATTCCACTTTCATCTACACATGTATGAGTTGAACTGATCCTGACATACATGTGGAAAGCATCTGGTTGTCTTCCTATTACCAGGTGTGACAAAGTGGTATCAGAGCCGTGTTGCCCGTAGGACGCAAGCCTAGATAGAAATGGACGATTTAAGGACTTTACTATTTTGAATTATTATTAGTTGTAAAATTTCTTTGTATTCTTTACCTTGCACATATTTCACTTACTCTTTAATTTGTTTTATAACTGACACTCTCCTTTTTCAAAATCTTAGATGGCCAACGTCAGGAGAACCGCACACATGTCAACTGGAGGCTATGTTCCCAACCGAAGGATTGCTGCCCGCCGTACCCCACTCAATGATCCTCGACGTGTGGTGGTGATTCGTATTGATGGAAGAGCTGCAGGACGACTTCAACGTCGACTTCAAGCCATACTACTCGACGCTGGCTACAGACATGAGAGACTGGCACTCACCTACCACTCTATTGGGATGCAGCGTCCCTACCGGATCGAGTGGTCATGCAAGCTATTTGTCTACTATGGGGATGAACTACTCAAGGTGCACCGTACCCCTGCTGCAAGGAGCTACCGATGCCATGCTGAGCAGGATGTCAGCTGGGAGGCCATCACCTATTGGAGCCACAATTACCGTTACCAGCTGCAAAACTCAGTACACGCCTACACTCCCCAGCGTCCCAGCGGCACTGACAACTTCGTCATCAGGTATGTGGAGGGGCCCCTGACCCTTCCACAGACTCACCAGACAGTTGATGACATGGAGCGCCTCAGCATTCGCCTCCACAAGGCTTAGCAAGAAATTCAGGATGTTCGTGACCTAGCAGCACATTATGAAAGGCAAGTGAGGAGGTACCGTCGGATCACCGACGAGGACCCAGATGAGTATGCTTCAGACACCTCCACTTGGATCCTGGACTCTCCTGACCGTCGTGTTGGTCGTGGCGATACCGACTCGATGGACTACTCTTCAGACGAGGAGCCAGACTCAGGGGAGCCTTCCGTGCCGCAGCAGCCAACCAACTCTCCTCCGCATGGCAACGAGTCCCGTGGCAGCAACTCGGGATATGATGGAGATGACGATGAAGACCCAGACGAGGAGGAGGACCCCGAGGAGCGAGAGTAGACTTTGGCCTGCCCTACAACTCAAGATTAAGACACTTACCCATGAGTTGTAATAAGAGCGATGTAGTGACGATTTGTGTAATCTTGAGTTGTATGATTTTGTTTTGAGAACTTGATTATCCATGTTTGTGTTTGTCTAATGAAAGTGATCTTTATTTCTCTATCTCCTTATGGATGCATATAGTGGGAAGGACGTATAGAATAGTTTCTCTCTTATCTTTCATTTCTAAAGCAACACCCCAATTTCAGATGCCAAGAAGAGGAAGAGGACGTGGACGTGGTGTGCCACCCAATCAAGACAATGAAGTCCCACTACCTCAATGGAATGGAACAGGGGCTCGTGGGGCACCAGCTGTGAACCAAATGCAGCAGATGATGGCTGTGCAACTTCAAATGATGCAAAACTTGACACAAATTGTGAACAATATGCAACAGGCTCATCAAGCACCACCACCCCCTCCACCACCACCACCCCCACCTCCAAGATTCTGCTTAAGAGACTTCATGAACACTCAACCCCCACGCTTCTCCAATGCCACGGAACCCATGGATGCAGATGATTGGATCAATACTATTGAAAGTAAACTAAGGATTGTACAATGTGAAGGGAGGGAAAGAGTGTTATTGGCATCACACCAACTCCATGGACCTGTGGATGATTGGTGGACCGCTTTTACTGCGGCTCATGGCAACCCAGACAACATTACTTGGGAAGAGTTTAGAGAAAACTTCCGCAACCATCATGTACCTGTAGGGGAAATTCAAGCCAAGCATATGGAGTTCCTAGCACTAAAACAGGGGAACATGAACATAAGGGGGTATTTGAACAAGTTCACACAATTATCTTGGTACGCCCCTGGAGATGTTGACACTGATGCCAAGAAACAATTCTGTTTCAAAGAGGGACTGGACAAAGAAATACAGTTGATGATGTCTTCCAGAGACTATGCTAGTTTCCAACATCTGGTGGATAAAGCTTTCACGGTAGAAAGAAAGAAGAAGGAGTGCGAAGGAGAAGACCGCAAAATGAAGATGATAATGGGGCAGTCTTCAAGTAGCAATCGGCCTCGCTTTAACCCACAGCAATCGGGACACCTGAGTCGTCCCATGGGCAATAATCAAGGACAGCGGTACACTAACAACTCTTCATTCAGACCTCAATCTCAGTATGCGCGGCCCCAGTACTAGCAAATGCCACCACAACGCCCTCAAATGTATCAACAACGTCCTATGACTTCAAACCCTCGACCAACTGGGCAACCACAACAAAATCAACAAAGAAACAAGGCTCAAGACACCAGTACCCGGGGAGCTTGCTATATATGTGTTGACAAGGGACACTACTCCAACAACTGCCCGAAAAAGCATTCGCAGCAGAACCAGTCCAGAGGAAGGGTCAATCATGTTGTTCTGGAGGAAGCTCAAGACGCATCAGATGTGGTAATCGGTACGTTCCCTTCTGATTCCCATCCTTCTACAGTATTGTTTGATTCTGGTGCAACACATTCGTTCATAGCAAAAGAATTCATAAGAAGACATGGAATGAATGTTACATTAATGAATCAAGTATTAGTAGTCAACTCTCCTGGAGGAAAGATGTTGACGAGGCAAGTATGCCCTAATGTTAGTGTAAGCATTAGGGGGGTAGCATTCTTAGCAAACCTTATAGTGCTGGAGTCACAAGGAATAGATATTATTCTCGGAATGGATTGGTTAACCAAGCACAAAGGAGTGATCCACTGTGCCACGAGAACAGTATGTCTGACTCATACGGATGGCACAAATGTGGAGTTTCGTCCTGATCAAGCACCAGTTCATAAAATACGACTCAACCAGATTGAAGGAGTACAAGAGATCAAAGTTGTTTGTGACTTTCCAGATGTGTTTCCTGATGAACTACCGGGTATGCCCCCAGACAGAGAAATTGAATTCATCATTGAATTAGTACCTGGTATATCACCAATTTACAAGCGACCATACAGGATGGATGCTAAACAATTGGCAGAATTGAAGGATCATATCAATGAGTTGTTAGCAAAAGGATACATTCGTCCTAGTTCCTCACCTTGGGGAGCTCTAGTGATATTTGTGCCCAAGAAAGATGGTACACAGAGATTGTGTGTGGATTATCGTGCACTCAACGCAGTAACTATCAAGAACAAATATCCTTTACCAAGGATTGAGGATTTGTTTGACCAGTTGAGAGGTGCATGTGTATTCTCGAAGATTGATCTGCGATCAGGGTATCACCAATTGAAGATACGACGCTCGGATATACCAAAGACGGAATTTGTTTCAAGATATGGATTATATGAGTATACAGTCATGTCTTTTGGATTAACTAATGCCCCG
The DNA here is from genome assembly GCA_036927565.1 of Tuctoria greenei. NCBI lineage: Eukaryota > Viridiplantae > Streptophyta > Magnoliopsida > Poales > Poaceae > Tuctoria > Tuctoria greenei. The sequence goes on along the minus strand of JAYESD010000001.1, from coordinate 42,310,863 downwards.
GCTTATTTCATGTACCTTATGAATAAGGTATTTATGGAATATCTGGATAAGTTTGTCGTGGTGTTTATTGACGACATTTTGATATTCTCCAAAAGTGAATAGGAACATGAGGAGCACCTAAGATTGGCTTTATAGAAACTTCGGGATCATCAGTTGTATGCAAAGCTAAGTAAATGTGAGTTCTGGTTAAAAGAAGTGTCATTTCTGGGACATGTTATATCACAGGGAGGAATAGCAGTAGACCCCAGTAAAGTGAAAAATGTTCTGAATTGGAAAACACCAGAAAATGTTGGGGAAATCAGAAGTTTCTTGGGCATGGCTGGCTATTATCGCCGGTTTATCGATGGATTCTCAAAAATATCTCGTCCGTTAACCAAGTTACTTGAGAAGGGAGTTGCGTACAAATGTACACCAGAGTGTGAAGCTAGTTTTAAAGAGCTAAAGAAAAGGTTGACTACTGCTCCAGTGTTGATTATGCCGGATATGCAGAAAGAATTTGCAGTTTACTGTGATGCATCCGGACAAGGACTGGGATGTGTACTAATGCAAGAGGGACACGTAGTGGCTTATGCATCACGTCAACTCAGAAAGCATGAAAGAAATTACCCCTACTCATGACTTGGAGTTAGCAGCAGTGGTTCATGCATTGAAGTTATGGAGACATTATCTTATAGGAAAAGAACTGAAATTTATACAGACCACAAGAGTTTGAAATATATCTTCACCCAACCAGATCTAAATCTCAGACAACGCAGATGGTTGGAACTTATCAATGATTTTGATGTCGGAATCAACTATCATCCTGGGAAAGCTAATGTGGTCGCAGATGCATTAAGCAGATCAGCTCAATGCAATAGCTTGGCACGGCAGGGTCAACAACCGCAATTATGTGAGGAATTAGCAAGGCTAAACCTTAATATCGTAACTAATACTGAGGTAGTGTCTATGGAAGTAGATTCTACTTTGGAAAAGGATATTCGTGAAGGGCAAAAGAATGATAAGTGGATCCAGAAGACTAAGCAACTAATGAAAGAAGGAAAAGCACCTGACTTTAGAGAAGATGAACAGGGAACTTTATGGCTAGGGAAGAAAATATGTGTACCTGATATCAAGGAGATTCGAGAGTTGATACTGAGAGAAGCCCATGATTCTTCATACTCTATTCATCCGAGGAGCACAAAGATGTATCAGGATCTAAAGGATCGATATTGGTGGCATGGAATGAAACGAGATGTGGCAGAGTACGTAGCTATGTGTGACACGTGTCAGGAGGTTAAAGCAGAACATCAAAGACCCGCAGGATTACTTCAACCCATTAAAATTCCTGAATGGAAATGGGAAGAAATAAGTATGGACTTTATTGTGGGATTGCCGAGAACTCAGTCAGGATACGACTCTATATGGGTCATAGTGGATTGTTTGTCCAAAGTGGCTCACTTTATTCCAGTAAAAGAAAGCTATTTTGGTTCAAGGTTGGCAGAACTATATATGACAAGAATTGTATGCCTGCATGGAGTGCCGATGAAGATAATATCAGACAGAGGTACTCAGTTCACTTCCAGATTTTGGCAAAAGTTGCATGAGTCTATGGATACCCGACTCAATTTCAGCTCGGCATATCATCCGCAAACTGACGGTCAAACAGAGCGTACTAACCAAATTCTTGAAGACATGTTGAGAACATGTGCTTTGAAAAACAGTAGGAGTTGGGATAAGAACCTACCATATGCTAATTTCTCCTATAACAATAGTTATCAAGCCAGTTTCAAGATGTCTCCGTTTGAAGCTTTATATGGACGGAAGTGCAGAACACTGTTGTTTTGGAATCAAACTGGGGAAAGCCAAGTATTTGGGCCTGAGGTGTTAAGAGACGCTGAGAGACAAGTACAAGAAATCCGAAAGAATTTAAAGACGGCTCAATCAAGGTAGAAGAGTTATGGTGATACCCGACGTCGTGATCTAACCTTTGAGATTGGTGATTTTGTGTATCTCAAGGTGTCACCCGTGAGAGGGTTAAGAGGATTCAAGGTGAAGGGCAAGTTATCACCCCGATATATTGGTCCCTTCAAAATACTGGAGAAAAGAGGAGAAGTAGCTTATCGGCTCGAGCTACCATCTCATTTATCAGATGTGCACGATGTATTCCACGTGTCACAATTAAAGAAATGCTTAAGAGTACCAGAAGAACATTTGCCATTGGAAGCAGTAGACGTGCATGAGGACTTGACCTATGCAGAACAATCTGTTAAGATTCTCGAGACATCAGAACGAGTTACGAGGAATAAAGTTACTCGAATGTGCAAAGTTCAATGGAGACATCACTCAGAAGAAGAGGCAACATGGGAAAGAGAGGAAGACCTCAAGGCGGAGTTTCCCAGTCTATTCTCTTAGGCATCCAAATCTCGAGGGCGAGATTTCTTTTTAGGGGGGTAGAATTGTAACACCCACAATTTTAGTGAGAAAAAAAATTTGTAAAATGAATTTTTCAAGAAGTAAAATCTTTTTCTTGGGAATAAAATTCATATAAGGCAAGATGCATCATATTTGAATGATTGTGTGAATTTTTGAAAATTCAAATTCACTAGAAATTTGGTTTTCAAATTCAAAACATAAAACAAAAGAAAAAGAAAACAGAAAAGAAAAAAAGGGAAAAGAAAAAGGAAAAACGCCCCTGGGTCGAATTCCCCAATCCGGCCCAATTTTTCCCCGCTCTCCCGCGCTGGCCCGCGCCTCCTCTCCCCTCCCTCTCTCTCTGCCAGTCGGGCCCCGCGCGCGCCAGCCCCACCCCGCGCCGCACTCTCTCTCCCCCTTGCTACTAGCCGGCCCCGCCTGTCAGACCCGTCGCCCACCTCCCGTCGCGCCCGCGCTGTAACCCCTGCATGCGATAATGCCCCGCCGCCCACTTTTCCCCCTCTTCATTTCCGGCCGTTTCACCCCAATCAAGTGTCGCGTCGTGCCCATGATGGTCGCCGACCGTTTCTACTCCGAATCCCCTATAAAAACCCAGTCATTCCCCTCAATTTCCGCACCCCGGCGAACAAAACCCTAGCTTCGACAAGCTCGGTAATGGCGCCTCTGTTCCCGACTTTCCACCCACTTCTACTCCTCGGGAGTTTTTCTAACACCTTCCCCGTGTTGTTAGGAGTCTGCCGGACATCACAGTTGGGGTGGAACATCGCTGCGTCACCGATTCCATCGTCGCCGACGAGCTCCTCCGCCGTCCTTCGTCGCCGACCACCCTCCATCCAATTTCCGGCCGTGCGACAAACTCTGGTGAGACCCCCGTGCCCTCCTCAACATTTTGTGCTAGTCAGATGTGCCCCAAAGCGTTTGTAGCGTATTTTCGTTCAACTCCGCCGAGGTCGGCGCTGCACTCGCGTCGCCGTCGCGCGCCACCCCTGTGCCGTCGCTCCCGCCTCTCGGGGTGACGTGGCCCCCTCTCGGCCGTTCATTTTGAACGGGCGGCCGAGATTAAAACCGGGCGTACCGCTTCGGTTAATAAAATCTGAGCCATCCAGTTTAAAATCAATGGCCCATGTTCAACCTAGTCTTCCCGCCGCCGGAATTTCACTCAAACCCCTGGAATCTTGCGGGCTGCCCCCTGAGTTATTCTAAAATTCAAGTCTAACCCCTGTAAATGTTGAACTAGCCCCTAGACTTTTTAAAAATTAGGGAACTAATGGTAAATTGAATAAAAAGTGTTTTTAAGCCCCTAGAAAATAATAAAATGGCAAGTAAAATCTGGAAAAATTGTAGCATAATCCCTGGACTTAATAAAAATTATTTTTAACGTCTGAAACAGTTCTGTATTTGCAGAAAAACCCCTGTTAGTTCTAAAAATTAAATAAAAGTCCTTACTTTGTATAAAATAAATATAAAAATATATTTAAATATGTTATATTTATTTTCCTTTCTGTATTATTTTTATTAATTCATTTAAATTGCTGAAATGGTCATAAAAACACTTTTAAGTATATTTACTTCATAAAAATTGTTTTGCTCGTAGAAATAATTAGTAAAAAAATAATGTAAAATTGTAAAATTTATATTATTGTTTATAAATGTGTTTTAAGCTTATTTTGAAGGATAAAATTTATAGAAAATAATTTTAGGGTTCTAATAAGTATAAAAATGGTATAAAAATCTATAAAAATATGTTTTACTCACTAAATTTCATTTAACTTTAAATTCTCATCAACAAATTTATGTCTATAATAAAAATCAACCCTAAAATCACTTTTGCGTAGGAATTTGCGTTTATTTGAATATTGTGCATTTTTACTATGTTCTTATTGTATGTTATTTTTCGTGCATCATCGTAATATAGAGTCGGGGCCAGAACCTACCCTTAACCTTCAAGAGCAGCAGTTTCCCGATGACCCCGAGTCACAGTTTAGAGGCAAGTTCCTTGACCATCTTGCACCCCTTTTTGATAAGTTTTAGTTAGTTGCATGCTAATTAAAATATGAAACCTATGTTATGATTTCCTAGATTTTTCCACAATATTTCTTGTCAACATGATTTGGGTGTTTTATTATTATTTAGAATACGCTTAGCCATGCTTAATTGAAATATGATCTATTAATTTACAAGTTTACATTTGAAGCACTTTGATTCATGAATTGGTGGCTAAACGGAAATTAGTAGATAGGAATCTGATAGGGGGTTTTGTATGGATTGGTGCATGCGTGCACAAGACCTTGGTGTGGGGCTTGACACCTATCGGATTCTAAGGACCAGTTTATGGAAGAAGTTGCTAAGCCATTTAGTATCACCACAAAATTGTATATGGGACAACTTGGTTTAGTAATTTGGTTTCTCCCGATGTAGCATAGGTAATTGATCGGGCGGGGAATGGGCTTTGCCTTGGGATCCGCATGGCTCAAGAGGGGGCTTCTCCTGGCGGAGGGAAAATAGACTCCAGGTGCCAGAGCGGTGAAACCTTAGAGTACCCATTGCAAGTCGGGAGAACCATCGGAAACACCTCGTAGTGATCTCCTGGCCACACACCTACGGAAGTGTGTATTGTGGTTGGCTACCACGGGCATCAGGGAGGATTACCTTAGTCGACCTGGCAACAGAGGACAAAATCACGAACTGTGGGTAAAGGATACACACTCTGCAGAGTTTTGTCAAACTGTCGAGATAGCCATGCTCACGGACATGAGCGGCTTGGAAACCAAATTCATAATTAGCACTTGGATACTCAATGGATGGTTTGGGATTGGTCTTACCTAGTTTAATTTTGGGATGTTGGTTGGGATTTCACCTAGTTGTAGGTGCTTAATAAACAATTAAGAGTAGATTGTTACTGCTATAGTGCTTAACCTTTTAACTGCCTTCCTTGTTGTGAACCACACATGACATAACTTCCCAACTTGCGAGTACCGTTGGTACTCAAACTTGTTAGTTGCATATCCCCCCCCCCCCCAGTCTACGAAGACGCAGAGGTGGTGAACCAGGACTTCTACGGGGACCCCGAAGAGATGTTCTAGGCTGGCGCTCCCCCGTGCAACGCCTGTGTTTGGATCCCTTGTTATGTTTTCCCGCTGCTTGTGTACTTTTATTTTAGACCTGGATGGTCATTTATGTAATAAGGTGATGTACTCGAACATGGTATTATATTTGGTATTTCACTTTCGTCTACACATGTATGAGTTGAACTGATCTTGGCATACATGTGGAAAGCATCTGGTTGTATTCCTATTACCAGGTGTGACAACAGTGGGCTTGTAGTATGGTGCATTTTGTGCCGCAAAGCGGGGGCGAACATTGCTTCCTTGCGGCTGTCCTTGATATGGTGCTTTCCTCTTAGTTTCTTGCTCCACCTCACGAACTTTGTTCTTGACCACAATTGCTTTGTCCACAAGCTTTTGGAAGTTGGCATAATCATAGTTGAGCAATTGCACTTTGATCTCATTATTAAGGCCCCTCATGAACAAATATTGCTTATGGTTGTCCCGACTGACATCTTCATGCGCATATCTTGAAAGTTGAGTGAATTTACTAAGATATTCACTCACGCTTGATCTTCCTTGCCCCATGTCCTCAAAATCTTGCCTCTTTAGGATCATAACACGTTCCGACACATAATGAGAACAGAAGCTCTACTTCAGTTCAGCCCAAGTGTTCCTCTCATGATTTTCATGGGTGTTTCATAAAGAATCCCACCAATCTGTAACTGCTCCAACTAGTTGATGAGGAGCAAATAGGACCTTCTCTAGGTTGCTACATTGGACAATAGCAAGCTTCTTCTCCACGGACTTCAACCAATCATCCACCTCCATAGGATCAATAGCTTTAGCAAAGGTGGGTGGCCTGGTCCTCATAAACTCTCCCAACTGGTTATGAGGTGGTGGGGGTCGTGGAGGCATGTGGGGCTGATTGTTGTTGTTACCAGCCTGTAGTTGTCCCATAGTTTGTATCATGGTCAACATTAGCTGGTTTTGCATAGCCAATAGTTGTTCAAGGCTAATAGCTCCTTGGGCAGGTCCCTGGTTGTTATGATGCGCTTTATTACTCTCCTCCTCATCATTGGCATCCCTCTGGTTGTGAGTCCTCACCATCTGAAGAAAGAGCAAGATATAGATGAAGTAAGAAAACGTCCCCAACTATATGCATCAAGGAATATGAAATAAGCAACTACCTATACTAGACTATATGGATGTGTCAAGCGCTAAAGCACCCCACGATCCTCTCCTAATCATACAAGCAAACATTACTTAGCAAACAGCACACAAGACAAACCACAGCGTTTCCTGAGTTTTCCTATGTGCTCTAAAATGTCCATTCTATCTAGGTTGCGTCCCACGGTCAACATGTGGCTCTGATGCCAATTTGTGACACCTGGTTCTGAAAATAAACCAAATTCAATATATGTGTGCCCAAGATGTTTAACACACATACACAAGTGATTCACAAATGTTAAACAGATAATTACCACATAACAAATTGATTAAGGAGTACTTTTAATACAATATTTAATAATCTTCAAATTACAACTCTAATGGTCATTAATGATAATACTACTGTGGCGGAAATAATCTAATTAAGCAACTAAGCAAATTAAGCATAAGGGATACCGTGACTCCAAGCAACACCATAGGCAAGTCGACGGCAATACACAACCTAGTACTTTGCATTATCCTCGGGATACTCCCAAACATCACCTGAAACTATTGGTGGGGGAATTGCAAGGGTGAATACATGTCGTACCCAGCAAGTGTGGAAAGTATGACATGTAGCTGATACAAGGAAATGATAATAAACAATGGCTAATTGCTGAAAAGTACATTTAAAACATATAAAAAAACATCATTCTATGTCTATGTGAAGTACACCCAACATATCCCACATAATTAACATAATATAAAACCATCATTAATTATCAATCCATATACCAGATTATTACCATCACCATCAACAATATCCATTTATCATAACTCAATCCATAACAACAACCATAACTAACCATCCCAAATCGCATGTTTCCTCTAATCATGGAAGTTGTCCAGGTGCTCATAACTGGGAGCACGACTATCATGATATTTTTTAACACTCTAGAGGTTGTACAACTTTACACACAAGTTCATGATTTTATCACCCGTCAGTGACTAAAGGAACCTCCTTTATGCCAATTACACTTCCTTGGGTGTATGGCCAATAGATCACGAAATAGTCTTTATAGAGAGGCTACTAGCATGTACGGACCCACTGAGGTTTCACTGGTGGCAATGCATCCAACTGAGCACATCCTAAACCAAGGGCCCCCTCTTGTGCCGTTCGGATCCAGAATCCCGCCACTCATACAAACCCAGCCCGACTCCCCTTCCCCGCTGTTTCAAATGGTCTGCGCAATACTAGCAATACCCTAATTAATCAGCTATGTTGCACCCATACTTGGCCTCGTGGTGGCATTGTTGTCCTGGCTTATTCTCACATGAACCGGTCCTTAGATCCAAAGCAAGCAAACCATCATAATATCCGACCCAATCCACAAACCATGCTTGCTTAGATTTCCCAAGTCCCAAGTTACCAATTAACCATATTCATCAGTTCTTATCATCCATAACTTCATTAATTCAAAATTAAGCCATTTGGTTGTTTTCCCATCCCAATTAATTAGAGCGAAGCAAAAAGGTAAAAAGCCCTCCCGACTCTCTACGATGTATCCCATGCAACAAGGGTGGTCAAACAAGACTAGTAAACACCTATAAATGGGTTTCACATCAAATTGACACCAACATGCAGTTTTGCAAACAAAATATTTAAAAACAAGATCAAAATGATCAAGGACACTTGCCTTGCTCCTAAGCTTGGTTAGGGTCAAAAGCTTTGAAGTCCTGGTACTAGAGGTCCTCGACAACACCCTCTAGCGCAACACCTTCTATTCCACGCAATAGACATACAAAACAACCATTACAATCAATAAATGCTTGAATATTACTCAAGATGCTATGACATGCATGACTAATGCAATTATGTGTTAAAACTTGTTATTATGTTGCTATTAATGTTTACTATTTAGTTACAAATGTTTCTAACAAGTTTGAGCAGGTTTCTAGTTGATTTGAATCAAATTGGGATTAATTCAGCCTGAAACAGATTCAAACACCGAACAAGTCCGGTGCAAGGGTCGGACTAGTCCGCCCTGATCAAAACTGGAATTTAGGGTTCTCATGATCTGCCAGAATTGGGATTAAATTTTCATGCACAAGGGGAAGTAGGAGGTGTACCACGTGTGTAGAACTCCAAGGATTGGGAATTGAGGGCAACACCTGAATCTTGGCGATCGAGGGTTGCTGATGGAGAGTTGAGGGTGAATTGGTGATGAAGAGCGAAAAGTCGATGAAGATCTTGCTTGATTTATCCTCCTTCGTGTTCTCCCTCTCCTTCTTGCTTCTGGATCTTTTTTTGATGACGGCTCCCACGAACTAGGGCTTGGGGTTCTTTCAGTTGTGGAAAAGAGGTGAAAATTTGGGGTGTTGGGTTGTTTATATAGAGGTGGAGAGGTAGGGTTTGATGGATTTCGAGTCTAAGGTGGATGGAGGCCGGGGTGGGGTCCCACATGGGCTACAAGGAAGTTAGACATGACGTTCTTGGGCCCAATTATTGTAAATACTCAATAACAAGACGTGGAGGAAAAGATTAAATCTGAGTCAGGCACACCGGACAAGTCTGCCAGAGGGTCGGACTAGTCTGATGTTATACAGAGACGAAGACGGACAAGTCTGGCAGGAGGTCCGGACAAGTCTGGTCTTGTCCTGATAGCAAAACGGACAAGTCCGGCATATATTAGACAAGTCCGGGGATTTGACAACTTATTTGAAAACCGTACCAATGGTCATACTAATCCGCACTTAATCGCGGACAAGTCCGGAATGGATCAGAGACTTAATTAGACTAGTCCTCTGCAAAAACAAACAAGTCCAGAGAGCATGAGGGGGTAAATCGGACTAGTCCAAAGTACAAACCGGACAAGTCCATACTTATACAGACTTTTAAGTGTTATTTTTCTTCTAATTCATTTTAAACTTCTTTTTTATGTTGCTTAATGATAAACATGTATAATATATGCAATGCATGATGTATGAAAATGAGGGTGTTACAAAGACGTGGCTGGTGAGGGGATCCATTGAACTAGTCTCAGGGAGAAGATGAGGTTCAACAACTATGTTCGGGAGGAAGTGTGGTTGAGTTGATCTGGAGGTCACACAACATATTTGGGTCAAGAACAATGCATATGAAGGTATCATGGACGTCGTTGGAAGGTGTTTGCAAGTTTGCATGGAGTGCATGGACAAGGCAACAATGTTCCAAGGCATGATGAAGAGAAGTGGACGTAAAGGTCCAATCGACTGGATTATGCCTCTGACTGCGGCTGAGGTGGTTATGGTTCGTTCATGGAAGGTTTCATGTTTGTTTTAGTTAGATTTTGTGTGGGTCACGAAGTTGAGTTGTTTTAGGAATTTTTAGGACGTTCTTAAGGTGTTTGGAAGTCTTAAGATTGCTTCTATCTGCGTATGGAAGAGTCTTGATCAGTTATGAAAAGTTTTTGTTGAAACTGAGTAGGATTAGAGTCTCAGTTTGAATTGGGTTGTCCTTAGGGCTGGTTATATAATCAAGGGTGGCCAAAGCTTGTGGAAGACGACTTTGGTCTGTTCCTCTTGTGTTTAATCAATAAAATTCTTAGTCTAGATGAGCTTTTCTGCCTTGTTGTCCGACTTGTTTCAAACAAGTTTTCCTCGTCGAGTTTCTGCACAACACTACATTGCATTGGTGTTTTTATCATAACTCATGTTTTACATATCCAATTGACGTGATTCTTTTTGGTTTGTCTTCACAACTTGATTATATATCAGCTGTGAAAATTTCATGATTATTGGATTTGCGGTTTCTGATCTACACGAGTTTCTTTGCAGTGTTGCAGATCTTTTTTTACTCGGGTAGAACAGATTGACCTTTGTTCGATCTTTGGATCAAAACTTGAGTTTTTCTCGACGGTTTTCTGTGATTCTTGTTGTCATGTCTTTGTGAATTTATTCTCTATAATATCTGATACTTTTTTCATGGTTGAACATGTTTAGATCAGTTGCACACATGGTTTCTTAATAGATTGATTTTCTGCCGAGGGGTTTTTGTTGCTTCCTCTGAAAAAGTTTTTAATCTACCATTCACCCCCCTCCGGTGGCTTTTCATGTGCTATTCGATCCTACACTTACACAACTGCAAGACCACAATATGGATGATCCCTTCACTGCAGAAGAGATCAAAGGGGCCATTCAAGCATTGCCAACTTAAAAAAGCACCCGCCCTGGATGGTTTCACAAGTGACTTTTACGAAGTGTGTTGCAACATAATTAAGGAGGACCTCATCTCAGCATTCCAGTGCCTTTATAATCAAGTTACAGGACCACTGTCTAAGTTAAATGGCACACACATCACCTTGGTCCTGAAGAAAAGCAACTCTGAAGTAGTCACGGATTTTTGCTAATTAGTCTTATACATTCCTTTGCGAAGCTAGTCTCGAAAGTGATTGCTATCCGACTTGACAGACATATGAATCACCTGGTTATGCCATCACAAGACACTTTTATTCGAAAGCTATGTATCCAAGACAATTTCCTCTATGTTAGGAATCTCGCAAGGACTTATCACAAGCAGCAAAAATCAGCCCTCCTTCTCAAGGAAGATGTATCCAAGCCATTTCACTTTGTTTCGTGGGAATATCTTCTTGAGCTCATGGAGAATAGGGGCTTTCCTAGAAGATGGACGAACTGGATTTTATTGCTATTAGCCTCATCCTCATCAGTTGTTTGTCTAAATGGGGTACCTGGGCCTTGAATTCATCATCAGAAAGGACTACTCCAGGAAGATCCATTGTCCCCTCATTTATTCATCCTCACCTTTGATACCCTGCATCACATCTTTGATCTCGCGACGAGGCAGGGACTTCTAACGCCGCTCACGGTACGGTCAGCCAAGTTGCGATTATCATTTACGCTGACGATGCCATGGTCTTCCTCAATCCTACACAAAAGGGCGTGGACTTCACAATGGATATCATGCAGCATTTCGGGGATGCATCGTGCCTGCGACTCAACTTGTCAAAGAGCTTGATCTCGGCAGTGAGGTTTGAGGTAGTAAATCTGGACCATGTCTTGCACCATTTTGATGGTACAAGAAGTGACTTCCCTGTATCATATCTGGGAAAGCCTATAACGCTGGGTGAGCTGCATTTGAACCACCTGCAATCAATTAAGAACAAGGCTTCGACTCTGTTGGCCAGGTGGCAAGGACGACTCCTCTCTCTGGCAGGGCGCTTGGAGCTAACTAAGACGGTGCTTAGCTCGCTAACTACCTATGCCCCGACAGTTCTCAAATTGCCAAAGAAGTTCCTCGACGACATCGACAGGCTTTGCAAGCGCTTCTTATGGGCAGGTGACAGTGAACTAAATGGGGGCAAATGCAAGATCTCTTGGAAAATAGTGCGCCAACTGAGGAAATATGGAGGACTTAGCCTCATTGATCTCATAAGATTCAATAGAGCACTTCGGCTACGATGGTTATGGTTTGCTTGGACAACTCCACAGAGGCCTTGGGTTCGTTCTCAACTTTTGGTGGATGAGTTGTATGAAGCCCTTTTCTCTGCAGCCACCCGGGTCCAGGGTTACAATGGATATACGACAAAGTTTTGGTCATCTCCTTGGATTCATGGACGCTCTCCAATGGTGATGTTTCCAACTCTGTTCAAATATAGCAAAAGGAAAGGTAGGACCGTTACAAACGCACTGGGTGGCAACACACGGATCCATAATATAGGACACGATCTGGATATATCACTTCTTACATACTGCGTTGCCTTATGGCACCTAGAATGACGCATGGACTTTGACTCGGCGGATAGTGCGAATGATGAGATCACTTGGACCCGCATGGCAAATGGAGAGTTCTTAACAAAATCAGCATATCTGATCCAGTTTGATGGGAGTATCTCCTACTGGTTCCCGGCCAAAGTTTGGAGTGCTTGGGCACCAACCAGATGCAAGATCTTCCTATGGCTCATTTTAAAGGACCGTGTCTGGACTGCAAATCGGCTGATGGCAAGGGGGTGGCCAAATGAATATTTCTGAACACTGTGCTACCACAGACTTGAGACGGCACATCACTTACTACGGAGTGTCCATACACTTGTGGCATGTAGTCCCAGATGGCTGAGAATGCCCGAATTCCAGATTTGCTTTCGGTGCCTTGGAAGCATGATATTCCTCTACCCTGCTGGTTTGTGAGCATCAGGGGCCACACCAAGTCTCACAGGGATGGAAGCATTCGTTCTTTGGTGGCCTTGATTTGTTTGTGCATTTGGCGAGAGAGGAACGGTCGCATCTTCGAGCATCGAGAACGTCAGGTGCCACAATTGGTTTCAGTTGGCCGCGACGAGGTGGCTAAATGGACGGCGGCCGGAGCAAATAATCTGGGGCTTCTCGTCACAAGGGTCCAGGACCGATAGCTCTTCCCCACCCTGCTGTAGCATGGCTTGTGCTAGAACGTAGGAGGTGTTGATTTTATGTCGTAGATGAGGTCTCAGCTTGTAATTGGGTGTGTTTGGATACAACTGGTGAACATATGAACTTTGCTTCTTAAATATAAATCGGTCAGACAACGGTCTGGGACTTTCGAAAAAAGGGACCGGATGCCTCTGATGGATAATTAGTATGTGCAACTCTTGTCCTTAATAGATGAACTGAAGCTTGACCTAGACCCTAGTCAGCGGGATGATATGCAAAGGCTATGTACTACTGACGTGGTATACTCTGCACGTTTAGCTTATCGACTGCAATTCGAGCCTGCGATGAAGTACGATGCACCGACTGTTATTTGGAAGATTTGGCCACTATCGAAATGCAAGTTCTTCATCTATTTACTACTTCAGAACTGCATCTGGACAGTGGATAGACTCTTGGGTCGTCAACAGTCAAATGAATATTTCTACGTGTTTTGCTGATGCAACCTAGAAACTCCTTTGCATCTCTTCTGCAAACAACTGTGTGAGATATGATCAGGGATCAGCTCGTGGGCACTGGCACCAAGCATGCATCTATCAAACCTTGGTGCAACACTCTCAGTTAAAAACTGGTTTCCCAACATATCCGCAGGCGTCAGTGGAACGGCGAGGAAGGCTATCAGATCGGTCACCATCATGGTTGTTTGGATGATCTAGCGGGAGAGGAATGTGTGAAACTTCCACGGGAATGAACAAACGATGGCTCAGATTATCACCAACATCTGTGAATAGCTCCAAATGAAGGCGAAGGCGAGGTGCCAAAGCCTACTTCATCTAACGCCATTCAGGCAGTGGCATCACTACCCCTGCTGCCCTCAGCTTCTTTATTGTGCAATTACATTCGTTTTACTTATCAGCATCAACATGTACTCCTTGTACGCGGAACTTCTCATCTTCTTATTATCTTCATGAATACTACTCCTACTTGGTATTGTTAGAAAACAATCATGGGAGACAGTGTGATATTGAAATATCGAGCTCCTAACCAACTCAGAGACAAGATCCTTTCAAGGGAGCCATGATCGGGTACTCCCTCCTCAATCGAATCGGCTGGGTGGCTCCCTCATGTGCTCTCTTCTCTCTATATCAGTCAAAGATGTAATGAGTTTTAGATTAGGGAAACTAATCATGTGCAGCACCTTGAACCCAAGCTATCCAATCTACCAGGAGAGAGAACATGGGGAAGGTCCTTAACGTCTTATGCTGCTCCATCAACTTCATCACCTTCGGAGGAGTAGTCCCGACTTTGCACTGCATCGACCAGTGACCATGTTGTTGACGGCTATTATATCCAAATTTCACTCGTTAATATAACTTAATTATTTGAAGGACAAGTCATTTCTTGCACACATTACCTTTGTACTTAACCTATTGCCACTTGTCTCAGGAAAAATAGTGCATGCAGACTTTTTATGCAAGAAATGAGGTAAAAGAGGGGGAGCAATCCTAAAATGTACCATTCCGACCAATTAGGCGATGATAACATGGATCATATGGCCCACAAACAGACGTATCATAGGAGATTCAACGGTGTATCACCCATATTAGTCAATAGGACCCACCTGGAAGTCACCTCGAGGAAGCACACACAAAGTGGCGCAAAGACCAGGTGGGACGAACAGGTGGTTTGACGGACCTCTACCAGGCGCCAAACGCGGTCAACTTCCACGTGTCCCCTCCCTGTGGTACCCTGATAATGATGAAGACCGGTTCGCGTGCTTTTGGTGGCGGGAACCGACTCTTCTTCAGCTATAATTAGGACCCTTCCCCTCACTTCAACACACACCACTTGAGCTTCATTCTATTGTATACACTACTTTTCTTAGTGCTTAGAGGAGTTAGGTTGTAGAGAGGAGAGTCTCTATTGCGAAGTACGATTTGGGAAAGGTGTAGAGGGAGCCTCTCTTCCGAAATCCAAATTGAAAAAAGGTATGGCTCTCGTATTCCTTCTTGTATTCATGACTTTATGCATAATAAAGACATTATCTTTAGTCTTCCTTTATAAATATTCTTGGATGAAGCGTTTCTTGTTTGATTGTGGATTGCATGTATGTGGTAGGAGTAGTCTTTAGGATTATGCCATAATGATCTTATTCTATCATCATAAACACTATAAAACCACCACTATAGTCTAACTAGTTATGATATGAACATGTTAATATGAATAACTATGCTATGTATCAACATTGGTTTCAACGATGATTTAATTCATTGCTTTTAGGATGGCTTGTGCTGCAGCACCTAAGGTATTTGCTTAATATGCTAGCATGGTGCTAGGATAGTTAAGCAACATTGAATGTCTCGTAGACCCACGGATTGGAGAGGTAGGCAGTAGGTGGTGACAGCCCTATCTGTCTTTAGTAATCCTCCACGTTCAGCTATACCACTGGCTCTTGGCGGAAATTGTCCTAGTATTGCTAGGGGTAAACATGTGCTCCATGTGTTGAACAACATAGCATAAGATTTCACCATTGACATGCTCATTAGTATCTAACCTGCACTATGTATATGTATATTAGAAGCACTGTAGGAGCAACTCACCAACTCTTAGTCTAATCTCCATTAGGACCCATTTATCCCCCTTAGAATAGAATGTTCTTGTGTGTGTCACACTACCTCCAATTATCTATTATCCATCCTCACTGGTACCCTACCTAGACAATTCTAACCTTTCCATTTGATGATTGTTACACTTACACCTAGCCTTCCCTTGGGGTAAGATAAATGACACCCTTGAAATACTCTTTTAAGGGGAAATACTACATCAATAGTTTTCGTGCGCTTGCAAAATTTATTCTGTCCGTAAGAAATGTCCACAAGCATTTCCGGCGCCATTCTCGGGGAACTTTATTGAAGATCCTAAATGCCTTCTCAGAGATCGACCTTGTGTCGTTACTCCTCAGAATCTTTGTGCGGCAATGCAAACCAGCGCTCGTGGACCAACAATTAAAACGCCAATGGCCCAGAGACCCTTCGTGAGTTTTCGGCTCTCTCTGTTAACACTGTGCTTCTTGAACCCACTATTAACACTAAAGACGTGAACATCAAATTCAAGACTGGCCTGATCACTATGGTGCAAGCCAACCCATTCTGTGCGAAGGCTAACGAGAATGCATGTGCTCACTTGCAACAGTTCCTTGAGATCTGCTGCACTTTCAAGATTTAGGATGTCTCTTCTAATGTCTTCTGCCTTAGATTGTTTCCGTTCTTCCTTCTTGGGAGACTGAAGAAGTGGTTCTATGCGAGCCGAACTGTTGTAGACACTTGGGAGAAGTGTTCTACGACATTCCTTGCAAAGTTCTTTTTGTTGGGCAAAACCAATACCCTACATGGAAGAATTTCTAGCTTCCAACAAGATCCTAAGGAGTCTGGTACATCCTGGTTTGTCCGCACCATGTGATGGATGACTGGCTCATTATCCAGAATTTCTACAACAAAATCATCGAAACAAGTTGAGTCCAGATTTCTGTTCGGTGCTGCGCCGCCGAATCGGGCCTTTGGGCCTTGTATCCCATAAGAGTCCATTAGAGATGCATCTAATCATGTTTTTTTCCGAACCCTAGCCTTTAAATACTGCAGCTTCCAGTCATATTCGGTGGGTTTTGCTTAGATAAATAATATAGCCGTTCTACAATTTGTGAGACCCCAACTTTGCGATTTTAGATCGTGTCTTCAACGTTCTTGCTCGTGTTCTCGGTTGCACTTGCAGGGATTAGCCTTCTTGGTGAGGTCAAGTGTGTGCAGCACGGTTGATAACCAACGGAGCCGTGGTGTAGTGACTGTAGGGGTACTCGAGCCGCTCGAGTGTCGCGGATCATCAACGTCGAGTTCTCCACCCCAATCGACATACCTTTCGGAAGATCGGGCCTAAACCTACTCATCAATTGGTATCAGATTTCCAGGTTGCCCGTGAGGTATATTTGTTTTCCTTTGATTAGATCAATTTTGTTTCGTACCTAGAGTCCAGAGAAAAGCCAAAAAAAAATTATATCATTTTTACCGCTTCCCAGACTGTAGTGCCTGCAGTTTCGTTTTTGAGTTTGCATTGTTGAGTTTGCATTCGTGTGGTCGAGTCTTGTTGCTGGTTTAGCTTTGTGTTTTGGGTCCTAGTTATCGTGTTTCATCCCTGTTTTCTTGCTGTTCGGCACCTATTCCACAATCCATAAACAACAAACCGATCCACCACGTCCATCGGTTTGCCCTAGCTAGTCGCCTTGCGTGAACTCCTGCATCGCCAGCCCTAGATTAGGTGACAAACCTTTGTGCCACTCATCCATGAATCATCACACACCACCCCATTAGTTGCTGTGCAAATTCCCGATTGTTTTCATATCTGATTGCGAGTTTTGTTCTAGTTGGAATCAACATCCAAAAATCGTAACTCGGACAGCCTACCTTAAAACGACCATAACATTCACATACGAACTCGAAATCGGGCGATTTTTTAAATTCATCTACGTGAAATTTTGCATCTGATTTTCCACCGCGTAGCTGCGTTTGGCAAAATTAGATTGCCCAAATTCCCCTCAGAAGATAGGCTATCCAGCCTACGAAGTTTCAGCACAAATTTTAAAGAATCTTTTTGATTTTCTATAGGCCGCATAATACATCCAATTAAGCTACAAAATTGTGTACTTCATATCTTCGTGCTCCTGAGTAAAGAAAAAATATCAAAAAATATTACAAAAAATAAAAAAAATAGTGAAGAGCATGCACATTAAAGCAATTGGCCTATACTACTTTTGTTGTGATTGTTGGTTATATCATTATGTCTTCCTTTTTCCTTGCTACTTCATTGTGTTGTGCTAGGCCCTAGAGCACTTGGTTGACCAGCAACAGTTTCCTACATTGAATATTTATTCAACTTTGTTTACCTGTTAACGATTTTCTGCTTGTTAGCCACCATATTGTGCCATCCAAGCTCCAGCTTTCTCTTGAGCATAACAGGTACCTTTGGAATCATCCCACACTTCATTGGTTCATCTCACCATCCACATCACCTGCTGTGTCGGTAAGAACACTTGTAAGAGTGTGGCAAGACGCTTGAGCGAGAGAGATTGTTTTCTTCCACATTTCACATTGTCACTGTAGTTGATAGGGATAACATATTTTTTGTTGTCTTTTGATTCCTACTAACAATGGGAGGAGAAGACAATGATGACGAATGTATTCAACATGCTGAGTTATGTGATATGATGAAGACCATGACATATATGTTCGCCAAATACAACACAGCAACATAGGAGTCATTGGCAAACTTGACTCGCCAACTTGATGACCTTGCTCTTCGGATGAATACTTTTGAGGCTCGGTTGCCTCTCGCTGGATAACAAGAAGACAATGCTTATGATGAACTGGAAGATCACAATAATCAGCCAAGACTGCCACTTTATCGTTGAGGTATGGGAGGTAATAATCATAACAATTATAGTCGTCCTCCTGATGATCCTTTTGCTAAAGTGAAGATTACTATACTCTCTTTTTCTGGTGCTTATGATGCTGAGGCTTATCTTGATTGGGAGATGATAGTAGAGCAAAATTTTAATTCCCATCTTGTTCTTGAACAACATAGAGTTCGTCAAGCCACTAGTGAGTTTAAGGACTTTGCTATCATATGGTGGAATGAACTTGTTAAAACTAGAACTGATCCTCCAACATGGGATAGATTAAAGGAAGTTATGCTTGTTCGATTTGTTCGTCCATCTTTTCAGCGGGATCTTCGCAAAAATTGCAGCGCTTAGACCAAGGTAACATGTCCGTAGAGGAGTATTATCAAGAGTTACAAAAGGGTATGTTGCGTTGTGGGGTAGTAGAGGACATGGATGATAAAATAGCTCGTTTTTATGGGGGGGGATTGAGGCATGAAATTCAGGACATTGTTGATTACAAGGAATATGATATTGTTAACAGATTGTTTCAGCTTGCTTTGTTGGCAGAAAAAGAATTGCAGGGCCGACAACAACAGCAACAACGAACGAGGAGCAACTTCACGCTGCGTGCAGCAACTACACCATCCAAAACAGCACCATCTTCGACCCCCCGTGCAACGACTACACCATCCAATGGTGGCCAACGATCTATACCTGCTGCTCCACCTTATCACGTGCCAAAAGGCAGCAAGGCGACATCATTCAAGCCTTCGTCGTCCACTCCTTCTACAGGTCGTACTTTCGACATTAAGTGTCACTGCTGCCAGGGACTTGGTCATATGATGAGAGATTGCCCGAGCAAACGAGCATACATAGCATGCAACGACGGCGGATATGATAGTACTTCGGATGTTGAAGATGAATATTCTCTCGCTACTGACTTTACAGATCCAAATCACGAACACACCAAAGAAGAGGTACTTGGTACAATGGTGACGGAGAACTATAGGAGCATCATTGTGCAGCGTGCCTTGAGCTCCAAAGTGGAGACCGATGACAAGGTACAATGACACAACCTCTTTCACATGTTTCTCGTCGTCAAGGACTGCCGTGTACACACTATAATTGATGGAGGTAGCTGAAATAACTTGGTGAACACGGAGGTCGTCAAGAAACTTGGTTTGACAACAAGAGCACACCCTCACCGTACCACATTCAATATTTCAACAACAGCGGTAAGGTTCGGGTAACACAAACATCGAGAATACATTTTTCAATTGGTTCATACCACGATTTTGCTGATTTTGATGTTGTTCCTATGGATGCTAGTTCTCTTTTATTGGGTCATCCTTGGGAATTTGATACAGATGCTATTCATCATGGTAGAACCAATAAATATACTCTAATGCATAAGTGAAAGAAAATCACTTTGTTCCCCATGACTCCTGCTGAAATTGTGCATTTTGAGAAGAGTAAAATTCGTGATGGCAAAGCAACAAAATTAAAATCTGAAAAACAGCAAGTTATTAAGTTAAAATCACCACCGTTGCTCGCAACTAAATCTGACCTTGCAGATTTATTCGATGCTAAGGGGATGTGCTATGCTTTAGTTAGCAAAGAAGCCATGTTTTCACTTCAGGAATCGTGTATTGCATTGCCCCCTGCTGTTGCTAACCTTTTGCAGGAGTTTGAGGATGTGTTTCCCTCAGAGATACCCCCTGGTTTACCACTGATGAGAGGCATTGAACACGATAGCGATTTGATTCCAGGAGCAAGTTTGCCAAATCGTGCAGCATACAGGGCGAATTCATAGGAAACTAAGGAAATTCAGTGACAAGTCCAAGATCTTTTGGACCGAGGGTACTTTTGTGAAATCCTTAGCCCTTGTTCTGTTCCTGTTCTTTTGGTTCCTATGAAAGATGGTAGTTGGCACATGTGTGTTGATTGTCGAGTGATTAATAACATCACCATTCGATATCGTTATCCTATTCCTAGCTTAGATGACATGCTTGATGAATTGAGTGGTGCTATCATCTTCACAAAAATTGACTTGCGTAGTGGTTACCACCAAATTAGAATGGCACTAGGAGATGAATGGAAAACTACATTTAAAACCAAGTTTGGACTTTATGAGTGGTTAGTCATGCCTTTTGGTTTAACTAATGCACCCCGTACCTTTATGCGATTAATGAACGAGGTTTTACGTGCTTTCATTGTCCAATTTGTGGTAGTTTACTTCGATGATATCCTCATTTACAACAAGTCATATGATGAACATCTTGATCATTTACGTGCTGTTTTTACCGTTTTGAGAGATGCGCGTTTGTTTGGTAACCTCGAAAAGTGCGTCTTTTGCACCAATCGAGTCTCGTTTCTTGGCTATGTCGTTTCCTCATAGGGAATTGATATGGTTGAGGCAAAAATTGAAGCAATCACCAGCTGGCCAGTCCCAACAACCGTCACGCAAGTTCATAGTTTTCTTGGTCTTGCCGGTTTTTATCGGTGTTTTGTGCGGGATTTCAGCACCATTGCAGCACCTCTACATGAGCTAACGAAGAAGAGAGTGCCGTTTCTATGCGGCGAACAGCAGCAACAAGCTTTTCATGCTCTCAAATCAAAGCTTACACAAGCACCGTTGCTACAACTTCCTGATTTTGACAAGACCTTTGAGCTAGAATGCGATGCAGGCGGCATTGGTATTGGAGGCATTCTCATACAAGGAGGTAAACCCGTTGCTTTTTTTAGTGAAAAACTTCATGGTCCTTCTCTGAATTATTCCACTTATGATAAGGAATTGTATGCCTTAGTGCGAGTATTACAAACTTGGCAACATTATCTTTGGTCTAAGGAGTTTTTCGTACATTCTGATCATGAATCATTGAAGTATCTTAAGTGTCAAACCAATCTGAATAAATGACATGCTGAATGGATTGAGTTCAAAGAGTCGTTTCCATACATCATTAAGTATAAGAAAGGGAAGAAAAATGTCATTGCTGATGCATTATCTAGGCGTTATACCATGCTGTCCCAACTTTATCATAAAATCTTTGGTTTGGAAACAATGAAAAAATTATATCCTACTGATTTGGACTTCAAAGATGCTTTTGAAAATTGTAGAGAAGGAAGAACTTGGAATAAATATGTGCTGCAAGAGGGTCTCCTCTATCGTGCTAACAAGCTATGCGTTCCAGCTAGCTCCGTTCGTCTATTACTTTTGCAAGAAGCACATGGAGGAGGTTTGATGTGGCATTTTGGAGTGAAGAAAACCGAAGACGTGCTGTCCACACACTTCTTTTGGCCAAAGATGAGGTGTGATGTAGAGCACTACGTGTCACGATGCACTACTTGTAACAAAGCTAAGTCTCGCCTTAACCCACATGGTCTTTATATGCCTCTTCCCGTTCCTAGTGTACCTTAGGAGGATATTTCTGTGGACTTTGTTTTGGGATTTCCTAGGACTAAGAGGGGGAGGGATAGTATTTTTGTAGTTGTTGATCGTTTTTCCAGAATGGCACACTTTATACCTTGTCATAAGAATGATAATACCTCACACATTGCTGATTTATTTATGACGGAAATTGTTCGTTTACATGGCATGCCAAATACCATTGTTTCTGATCGTGATGCAAAATTTTGAAATCATTTTTGGAGAACTTTGTGGTATAAATTAGGAACCAAGTTGCTGTTTTCAACTACATGTCACCCACAAACGGATGGACAAACCGAGGTAGTTAATCTTACTTTATCCACTATGTTGCGGGCTGTTTTGAAAACATATTTGAAGTTGTGGGAGGAGTGTTTACCACATATAGAATTTTCTTACAACAGATCCTTTTACTCCATGACAAAGGTAAGTCCATTCCAGGTAGTGTATGGTTTCAATCCTCGTGCTCCTATTGATTTACTACCTTTGCCTCCTTCTGAAACTATAAATTTGGATTCTACACAACGATCTGAATTCATTCTTAAGATGTATGAAACTACAAAGAAAAATATTGAAAAGATGAATGAGAAGTATAGGATTGCAGGTAGTAAAGGTAGAAAAGAAGTAAAACTTGAACTGGGTAATTTGGTGTGGTTACATTTGAAAAAAGAGTGATTCCCTGACTTGAGAAAATCTAAACTTATGCCAAGAGCTGCTGGTCCTTTAATGATTGTTGAAAAGAATAATGATAATGCATATAAGCTTGAATTGCCTCCCGATTTTGGGGTTAGTCCTACATTTAACATTTCAGATTTGCGACCGTACCGAGGAGAAGAAGATGAACTTGAGTCGAGAACGACTCCAATTCAAGAGGGGGGGGATGATGAGGACATCAAACAGCGGAGACACACATTGAAAGGCAAGGACCAATCACAAGAGCACGAGCACGGTTAATAAATCAGAAGGTGAATTCGCTTCTAACTTCTTTTGCATGTGAGTTTGAGAATAGATTACTATGTGATGATTTAATTGTTATTAGGAATAATGGAGAAGATCAACAAGTGAAGGAAAGAGGCCTCGGGAGCGTGGAGAACCAGCTGAGAAGTCCACAAGTTGATGGAAGCAGTTTACAACTCAGACTCGAGTTCAACTCGGAGTCCAGGAACAGTCCACCTTAAAACGGACGCCCAGCAGGCATATGGACTCCGTTTTTGACGTTCTACACATGCACGGAAAGAGGAGAAGATAAAATTTTCAATGGTTCTGGTCCCACCTCAAAATTCCTCCGGAGTCATTGGGAATCGTCGAAACAAGTCGAGTCTAGATTTCTGTCCGGTGCTGCGCCACCGAATCAGGCCTTTGGGCTTTGTATCCCGTAGGAGTCTATTAGGGACGCATCTAATCGTGTTTTTCCCGAACCCTAGCATTTAAATACTTCAGACGCCGGTCATATTCGGTGGGTTTTTGCTTATATCAATAATATCGCTGTTCTACGGTTTATGAGACCCCAACTTCGCGATTTCAGATCGTGTCTTCGACGTTCTTGCTCGTGTTCTCGGTTGCACTTGCAGGGATTAGCCATCTTGGCGAGGTCAAGTGTTTGCAGCACGGTTGATAACCAATGGAGCCATGGTGTAGTGATTGCAGGGGTACTCGAACTGCTCGAGTGCCGTGGATCATCAACGTCGAGTTCTCTACCCCAATCGACATACCTTTCGGAAGATCAGGCCTAAACCTACTCATCATTGTGCTCTCTATTTTTTTATTACGATATTCTTTCTTTCTTCTTTTTTTGACTCTTTTTTTTTACTCTTCTTTTTTTTCACACTAACAGGTGTGTTGATTACAAAAAGATATAGGTAAACGGTGGTGACGAGCAACTTGAAGAACACAAACACAAGATAACAGTACCGTCAAAAGGGCCATAGGTATTTTTTTTAGGCTTTGGAATATAGGACAAACAAATATATGTAAAAGATAAACACAGGGATGAATATGTGGATGGTGGAAACTGTAACAGATTGAAAAAAAGGGTGGGAGGGTGGGTGATAAAAAAAATGAACCTACTGTGACAAGGATAGCTCTGATTACCACATGATATTCACCGAATTTGGTTCGGCAAAGGGTGGCCCGATCTTCACGACAGGAGGCTCAAGAACAAGATAACTTGCTGTAGAAACAGCGCGGATAAGTAGCTTTATACCTGACCAAGGTTGGATGCGACCAAGCGACGGGGAGAGAGACACCGAAACCGCGAAGACTTCTAATCGATCTCCGGACGACCGCATAACCACAACCGGAGCTAATCCACACAAGACGGGGCAGCCATACTGGAACCCGCAGAACACGAATTAGTGGATCTCAGAGAGATCTCTCCACAAGTTCAAGAAGAACAAAGAAGAACAAGGGTTGAGTAAGACACTCAAGCAGCTCGGCTGCAAATATCACTGGAATAATCTTAATTCATCAAAAAGTTCCCCTTGGCTTACAAAAAGAGGGGTATTTATGCCAACACCTACTCTAAAAATATATGTGAACTGAAAAAGCCATGTGGGAAGGTGGAAGGCCAACTGGCTTGATCATTCATGCAGTGGTCATCAATTTACCGCATGTCTTCTGACCTTTTGAGTGGTCTTCAATGTTTTAATCATAACTCCACCTAGGGACATCGAAAATACATGGTACCAGATGCGTTTTGATATCCTTTCACACCATGTGTAGCATGCTTCACGAAATATTGTAGAGTGATACAGTTTCTCACGAAAACTTGGATATCAGTCTGACTATTGATCTTCTGAACAGTCTGCACCAAAAGCACTCGGGTGCCAAGCTGGGAGCTCTAAAGAACTCGGCACTTACTGGCATTAGAAAGTTGACTTCAACACCTTTCCAACAAGTACTCATGGACCTTCACAGCTTCTATGAATCAAGAGATATGACTATTTCTTCATGATAGTTCTGCCAGGCCGAACTGGTTCGACGTAGTTCTCCTCTCTGGTTCAGTCTTGGCGTGTCCTTGTCATCCTCCTTGGTGAACCTGAGTAATAGAAACATGTACGATTTAGGAAGTATATAATTCTCAAAGTAGCACGTGCACCTCTTGTTGTAGCTGTTTAGCTCGACTACGAGTAATTGGTCCATCGAAAACATGAGCTGGTGTAGCTTGACTTGATGATTGTTCCATCTTGCTTGATGTAGTCGGTATACTTGATGATGTGGTCAGTGTGAGCATATCACTGGGCCTTAGAATCTCACATCACATGTGAAGTGTGTGGCAACACGGGTCATATGGGTAATGACTGCCCAGAGACTTATGAGGATGCCTTATACGTAGCCAACAATGGGAACTTCAACAACAATGGCTATTGTCCAAGAGATCAAGGGTGGGGCCAACAAGCCCTTTCTTTCAAGGAGGGTATAACAACAATGGAAACAATAGAAATCAACCCAACTTGAGAGATCTTGCCATTAGCCAACTGAAGATCAATGATGCCTCATCTAAGAAGCTATCAGCTAATGACAAGACCCTGGAAAGCATCAACACAAAGATTGGAGGACTATCCTCAGCTTTCAAGAATCAACTCAGCTTCAACAAGTTGTTGGAGACCCAGTTGGCTCAACTTGCTGCAGTTGTTCCTCCATTGGAAAGTAACAAAATTTCGGGACAGATAGAAGCCCCGGTGGAAAATGTCAATGCGGTGACTATGAGAGGTGGCAAGACCACTTGTGACTCACCATATCCCACACAAGAAAAGAGGAAAACTTAGAAGGACTCTGGATGTCCTACCATATCTGTCTTAATTGTGGCTCACTACTTTGACAAGTCACTTTGTGACCTTGGAGCAAGTGTGAGTGTTATGCCCAAAGTGGTCTTTGACCAGCTGAACTTCACAGAGCTGACTCCAACACCAATGCAACTCTAACTTGCTGACTGTGCAGTCCATTATCCACGGATATTGCTGAGGATGTCCCAGTGAAAATCCAGAACTTCTTCATACCCATAGATTTCATGGTGCTCGACATGGATGTCGAGAATGATACACCTTTCATTCTTGGGCGTCCATTCCTTAGCATCGCTGTTGGTACCCTGCGTACCGAATACCCCTGAGAACCGCGAAGAGTGCAGAGGAACTCCACCTATCTGAGTTGAAGACCTCCAAAGGCCCCACGTGTCTTATGGAACCGGACATGGCTCCCTTCTATGGTTAATCCCAGTGCCGCCACGCGTATCGTTAAACCGGAGCAACATTCCATACATGGGAAAGCTCCGGACTAGATACCTGTGTGGCACCCCCGGACCTAACCCCCGATAGAGGGAAGCTTCAGTACCGACACGTGTACAATAGCACCAGACCTACTCGTCCATGACGATAAGCTCCAAAGCTACCGCGCGTCCAACCGCCGGACCTTCAATCTCAATAGGCAGATTGGTGGACCCCCAATGGCTCGAACCTTCAAGGAACAATTAAAGACTTCAATACTCAATTAAGTGTCATTAATACTACCTTAATGGCACACGATCGGTTGATCCTTAATACCAGTAACGCCACCATTAAGGGATGTTACTGCGCTATTAAGAGGAATTAAGTACATTAACCGTGTATTAGACATTAGTAACTGCCAGGGCCACATGTTGGGCCAGGCTAATGATGTAACGACCAGTCCTTGTACTATACAAGGACTGGTCGAGCGATACACAGGGAGAGACAGCCAGATACGCCCACATACGCTGAGACGAGACACTCTAGTCTTTCACACTCAAGCGCTCAGGAGCTCAATACAACAACAACACACACCCGTGGAGTAGGGTATTACGCTCAGGCGGCTCGAACCACGTAAATCCTTGTGTCAACATGCCATCTTGTTTTGAATCTCTACACGCCCACAACCGAACTACAAACTCCGCGTGCTATCAACAGTAGTACCGGGAGAATTTCCGGAATCACACTCTCACAACCGCAAAAGCTCGCATAGATGTGGGAGCTCGAGAAATCCACTTCCATATCAACGCCAATGAGGAGAAGTGCACTTTTTGCCTAAATTCGGAACAATGCTCAATGATTCAGATCAAGTATGAGCCGAATGTTAAACACATTCAAGAGGTCAAAGTGACACCCCCAAAGGTGGATCCGCTCATTGCATTCATGAGAAAATTGTTATATGCGGAAACTTTTCTTTTTATCCACGCCGACATCCTAAGAAGATGGAGAAGCTCGGGCCTTCCTAGAGGCCCAACTCCACCAAACCGATGAAGGAGTGGCAGAAGAAGCAAGACAAGTCGTCCGAGCCCATTTCTCCAAGCCCGTATGCCAAGAAATGAAGACGGAGGAAAAGTCCATCTCATTGGACTTTGGTGAGACCTAGCCAATAGGATAATTGGTAATGATATTTTATTTGATTTTTCTTTTTGCCCCATTTGATTTCATCCACTTAGTTTGATTTTTCCACTGCATTTCTTAGCAAGTTGAGAATCTTATATTCTCAACCATCATTTTTATTTCTTTATTTTTCACAAAAAGAATTTTATTGGATTTGGAGAAGGGTTTTATTCAAAAAACAATTTTTCTGAGCTGCAATTCACCAACGGTCCAATGTTAAAGCCGTTGGGAAGCCACCTGCCGAAAGAGGGACCAGGGGAGCTACCTTACAGGTCGGCCGAACCCACCTTGGTTGGCCAAAGTTGGGAAATGGCCAATGAGGCTCTCTCTCCTCCAACGACTACATTTTGTACCTCTTATGACCGTTGGGGGGTGTACACTATAAATGGTGACCGTGAGGAGGACCTCTCTTCACACTGCACCTCATTTTACACCTCCCCAAGTCATTCACTTGGTCACTTTGTTTTGTTGCTCTTCATTGAAGAACTCTTTCTCAGATCCAATCAAAAAACATTTGCTTTGATTTGCATTTGTGATTTGCTCTCAAGTTCTTCAAGGAAAAATTCATCGAGGAATTTGTTTTCACTAACGTCACCACTTTTCAAGTTTTTTCCTTGTTGTCTTCTCGCTTGTTGTGGTTATGAAAGGAATGAAGAGGTTGTTCGAGAAGAGGAAGGGGGCTGCAAGCTCAATCCATGGTGGAGACTCAATTGCACACCTCTCCCCTGTTGCAACACCAAGTCCACGGAGGAGGAGTGTGTATGAAGACGCCCCCATGGGTGAGAGGAGTAACCTGCATCAACTTCTCCACGACACCGACATGGACATACAAAGTGAAGTTGAAGATCAAGCACCCAAGATCCCCCAAGATCATGAGTTTTATCACACTAAAGCTTCTGATCTGGATTTGATCTCCAAAATAGGTATGGATTCCGAATTCTTTTAACATTTGGTGTGTATTAGTATGGGAAACTTTTGCTCACATAGAGGAGAAACGTTCAGGCCTTCTCACTATACAATTCCTATGCACCATCAAAATAGAATTTGATAGTATTTCCTTTTTATTATTTTAAAAATACAACATCTTATGGAAAGAATTAAGTGCATCATAGGCTTCCATAAACGTTCACTACACGATGGTACACTTTTGGCTACAATCAACTGTTGGTAAAACATGACTATGGACGATGTGTCAGCTGTGGGCAATAGGTTGATATTTTGCACTCACCAAAATTGTTGGCAATAACATAATAACCCTACGTATAATGTGTTGACATTTTTGTGCTAGCATAACATTTGTCGGCAAATCTTACCCGGCAACAAAAATGGCGGCGTAGCTTAACATGCAACATTTGATCTGTCCACGTAGAGGTGTGCCTGGGCAATACTATAAATTTTGGGGGCATGGGTAAAAAATGCGCGGACGGCGGAGGCCTGCATGCGCGCTTAAAAATGTAACATAAGAAATCCTCAATCCACGGCCCCAAAGCATTATAATTTCCATCTCCATCCATGGCTGCCCTTCCATCTCCATCCGCGGCCGCCGCCAGCGCCCTCGACCCGCTCTCCAATCGGCGCTGAGCGCCGCTCCACGAGCCGCACACAAGACGGCACCGCTCGCGCATGCGTGCTTCCGTGCATGGACCTGCTTGCGCTGGCTGCTTCCGCCAGCTGCATGTGTGTGCACATCCACAAACTAGCTTCCGTCCATCTGCAAATCAGCCCCTAATCAGCCAGCTGCAAATCAGTTCCTAATCTAGCCGCAAATCAGTTCAGATGCAAATCAGCGAAAAAGCTCCGTCCGGCTGCCATATCCATGGGCCAGGTATGAAGTATAATTAGGATAATGATGTATTCCGTCCCTAATCTTTATTTTGTTGTTCCACATAAATTGATTTAGATTTGGTTCCAGTTTTTGGGTTCCATTCAACAGCATTAGAGTGAAGTTTGATTAAATATATTTTGGGTGAATGGTACTGTGAAATAAAAAATTTAGGCAGAAAGAGAGCTATAAATTCTTTCTGACCCTTTCTCATCTATTCATCCTCTTGTTGATGTTTGGTTGCAGTGGCTAATTTCAGAGAGTATTGGACCATGGCTTGAACACCAACCTTCTCATATTTATTGAACAGTGATTGGTATATTCCTTTTCTTCTAGACTGCTTACTAATAAGAATTGTGTGATGATTTTTCCTTCAGAATGAATATATCTGCTATATACTTTGTGTGTTGTTTGAATGTGCAAAAATGAGATATATGTGAGGTTTAATGTTTCTATCTAGGTGGGTTTGTTCATATAGTTGAAATTTTGACTCAACTTTTATCGAGTGCATCATGAATAAAAGATGGATGGATTCGCCTAGACAAACTGATGAATATATAAAAGGACTTGACATTTGTTTGGAGTATGCTTTTAGTAACTCACCTAAAGGAAACATGATATTGTGCCCATGTAAGGCATGTAAGAACAGTTGTCGGAGAGCCAAAAATGCATTATGGGAGCAATTGATTTGTGACGGGTTTATGGAGGGGTACATAACCTGGTTATATCATGGAGAACCAAGCTCCAACTTTTTTTCCAAATAGCCAGTAGTCTGATAGAGTAGAAGTGCAGAAGTCCAATGAAGAAGATGACATTTCTGATTTACATAGAGACTTAGTTGGGGGTTTAGATGACATGGGTGACTTAGAAGGGGATGTAGGAGAACATGATGAGGATATGGAATCCTTCTACAGATTGGTAGAAGATGCGGCCAAAGAACTATATCCTGGTTGTAGATTCTTTTAAGGGGGGATGCTTGTCACACCCCAATTTCTGAAATTAATTAGCAGCTCAGTCATAGAATAAAAGATCATCAATATCAATTTTTAATAAGCAAATGGATGGAGTTCAAATTCAGATTTATAGTAAAGTATTTGACATATCAAGCCTTATGAAGAAACCTAAATTATTTCCACAAAAGTTTAACCAAATAATTTTATTTTCTATTCTACACCCTTAAAGAGAGTTTTGGTAATTTTTCCAAGATCTTAGAGAGAAGTTTGAAACACATAAAAATCCAACAAAGATTCAAAACCATCTGTCTTGCCAGATTTTTAGTTTCAGTTCTACAAAGAATCTGAAGAAGTCACATTAACAAAAGTTGTTCCTTATGACCTTATGTAGGCTCCACAAAATTTAGTAATTTTCTGAGAAGTAAAAATCATTTATTGAAGAAATATAGAAGTAGGTTACAGAAAGTTTCGAAATGGAAAGCAAGCTTGATCCACATGTCATCCTGGTTGACATGAGTGTTTGGCTTTTCAGCTATCCTTCCTTAAAACATGACCCCACGAGGAGTAAAGAGAACACTCTCTTTTTCCTTCTTGTTGCACCTAAGCTCTCTTCTACACCTTGCTCTATTAAGCATCCTAAAAGGATCCTGCAGCTCACCATTGCTCTCCTAATCCAAGTTGTTCTTGTAAATCTAAGTTGGTGGTAAGCTCATACTGCAGAGATGATTCCCCTCTACATTTTGTCCCTGGTTCCCTACTTTTTTTCTCCCTTCTCATCGCTGTTCTTGCTGATTAGAGGTTGAAGATGTTGTTGTTCCTGTGTTTTGTCCTCTGAAAATTCATTTTTATGCATTATATTTCACATGCAAGTTGTAAAATCTATAGAAAATGGAATATTGCTCCGAAAAATATGATACAAATTTTGTTAGAACACTAATCACCAGATTTACACATATGGATAATACGCATGCCCTTTTTGAGCTCAGATTTGCCACTAAAAATATTTTTCTCATATGTTCTTTATACATTTCACTTATTATTTCAAACCCAGTGGCATTGAGCTCTGCTTGTTTATTCTAGTCACTGCATGTGATGTATATTACATTATTGCATTTCAGGTTATGTGTAAAAATTACAGGATGTGGATTTTCTAATTATTTGCATAATCAAAATCATAATAAATGAAGTAAGGGTTCTAAAATGGTAAAACTCTTTTTAAGAGTCTCATCTTGTTTCACATGAATCATAGGGACTGCTGCATGCTGTTAGTATTTCATTTATATAGGATGACCACATTAATCATTTTTATATGTGCTAATTTTTTTTTCCATGGAAGTTGTATGGATGATAAAATGATGAAACCTGTGCTAAAACGCTTGTTTAGGTTTATATAATGTGCCTGCAAAGTTTCAGCTTTATCCATGGAGCCTAAACACCCTTTCCATATTTATGTTGTTTATGCTAATGAAGCTTGCATAAATTGTAATTAATTAATTAGAACTCAAGCAATGTGGGAACAGATTGAAACAACAACTTTTAACATACTTTATCAAGTAAAAATGACCTCTAGTCCAGAACTGCCTTGGAAAATTTCGAGTTCCACATGATGACACGAATCCACCTGATTGGCCTGATTTTGGAGTGAGCGACAATGTTTTGTTAAC
Source organism: Tuctoria greenei (assembly GCA_036927565.1). Lineage (NCBI taxonomy): Eukaryota > Viridiplantae > Streptophyta > Magnoliopsida > Poales > Poaceae > Tuctoria > Tuctoria greenei. The sequence goes on along the minus strand of JAYESD010000001.1, from coordinate 42,279,190 downwards.
AATCTGAGCTATAAATGTCCAAATTTAGTGATTCTTCTAGCATTGTATTCATGACTTTATGTTCTATCATACTACAAAGTTTCATACAAGCTGCACTATGCATTGCATCATGGCACTCATTCTCATACGGTGCATATTTCTTTGTTTAGCAAAAAACCATTGGAGAGTGATGCGGATGCAGCTTGGGAGAATGGTTGTGTGACCACTAATCCTGCGGAGTATTTTCCAGAGATTGAAAGCAAGAATCTATGCATGTTGAACCTATTATTTTTATACATTGATGGATGAATTTAGTATTATTTTTTATAGATTGTCGAGCACTAGGTGTACGGTATGATGAGTCTTATTCAAATGCACTCCTTGTTGAGTCTGTTGGGACAAATTTTTGTTGGTTTTTAATTTGCGAAGTGTCAGCCTTGCTTAGAGCGGTAGAAGTTCAATCGGTGGCCACCACCGTTCACGAGTTAGGACTTATTGTACTTGGATATGGGGTAAAATAAGAAAAATGATGAACTTGTTGACTGAGAGAGGACTAGGATGTAGCCCCACTTGGTCAGTTAAGGATCGTGGGTTGTTCTCATTGTCCTAAGCACTTTTTCCTAACCACATGCTGAAAATAATGGTATGGCAAGCCGAATATTTCAATCTGTACTGGTGTTTGGGCCATGACTTCATTACTTGTTTGACACACGCGATCGACTATTGGTCTGCAGGACCATAGTACTTCTTGTGGTGAAGATTTTCCAACCATGCGGGAATGTGTGTGAGAAAGGTTGACATGATTACCCCCTTACGTGGCTTTAGCGGGTCGCATGAATTATATGGTTCTCGAGTCATGTGGGTACAATGGGGCTCCCCTGCAGGGTGTATAAGCGATTTGAATCACTATGATCTCGGCCATGATCAAGCTTAGTGTTCATTGAGCTTCATCATAGTGATTGAAACATCACGATCCATGGAAATGTGAGTGTACGGTTGCTGTATTTTTGAGCTGAAATGTGGGTTGTTTCACACATGGTTCCCTATGTTCTAATTGTAGTAGTATGTCAGGATGTAGATGTGTGTAAACCCGGTTTCGAAAATGAACCAAGTGAACGCATATGTTGTCCAGAATGTTCATCACACATACACGACAACTTCACAAATGATATTAAAAAATTAACCACATCTCAATAAGTAAATAAGTACCTTATTACAATAATTCAATGATTCGCGAATTACATGTCTCTAATTGTTGCAGCAGAAATAAACTTAGTGGCACGACTCCACTCCACATGCAATTGACAATAGCATGTAACCTAGTACTCCATGTGATCCTCGTGGTACTCCCAAGTGTCTCCTATAACTATTTTAGAGTGGCAATAGCAAGGGTGAGTACATGTCGTACTCCGCAGGTGTGGGAAAGTATGACATGTAGCTTATACGATGATGATAATAAATGGCTAATTGTAGAAAAATACATTAGTCATAAACATGTAAAAGCAGCCTAAAATGTCTATGTGAGTTTAATTGCCATCATAACCCAAATAATTATCATACATGTATCTAATATTCTCCCTTACCAACATACCTCATCCATCAATTTATATTAATCCATATTCCAATTTCATACCATCATAATTGTCCGTGCTCATATAGTATAACTCAATTCATAACCATATCCGAACCATCCCAAATCCCATGTCCAACTCTAATCATGGAAGTTGTCCAGGTGCTCATAACAAGAAGCACGACTATCATGATAGTTTTTAACACTCTGGAGAGGTTGTACCGCTTTACCCACAAGTTCGTGATTATATCACCTTTGATTGACTAAAGAACCTCCATTATGCCCGTGACCCGTCGGTCACATTACACACTTTCGACGGTGTGTGGACAAGAGATCACAAAAGAGCCTTTACAAACGGACTACCAACATGTTTAGACCCACTAAGGTTTCACCGGAGGTGATGTCTTGCAACTGAGCACATCCATCCAAGGGCCCCCTCTTGTGTCGTTCGGATCGCAGAGCAGTCCTGCCACTAATCCAAACCCAACCAACTCCCATACCCCGAGCCTTCCAAATGATTCGAACAATGTTGACAATGCACCTAATCAATTAGCTACCCCACACCCATACTTGGCCTTGTGGTGGCACTGTTGTCCTGGCTTATTCTCGCATGAAACGTTCCTTACATCTAAGGCACGCGAAACCACCATCTCATCCAACCTAGACCACAACCCATGCTTGCCTAGATCACCCAAATCCCATGTTAACATAATGATTCACCATCATTCCATCATTGTTAATCAGCATAATTCAAGTGTTCAATAGTTCATAATTAAACCATTTGCTTATTTCCAATCCCCAAATTAAGCAAAGTGAAGCAAAACTGGAAAATACCATTCCCGAATCTCTACAATATATCCCAAGCAACAAGGATGGTCATACAAGTCAAGTAAACACCTATCATTGGTTTCCCATCAACTTGACACAAGCATGCAGTTTACAAACAAAACATTTGAAATCAGGATCAAAATGTTCTAGGACAATTGCCTTGCTCCTGAGGCTAATATGGATAAAAAATATCCAAGTTCTTGTTTTGAAGGTCCTCGTAAGTACCTCCTAGAGTGTTTCCTTCTATTCTGCACAACAAACGTATGAAACAAGCATTACAATCAATAAATGCACATATAGTACTCAACATGCCATGATATGCATGAGTGATGCAATGTATGAGATAGTACATGTTATTAAGTTACTACTGTTGCTTACTAACTAGGTACAATTTAGTTTTACATGTTGAACAAGTTTCGATTCATTTCAGGAAAACTGGGAAAAGTTCCAGAAATTTCAGAATTCACAGGCCGGACTAGTGCACATATTGGGTCGGACATGTCCGATCTGGACCAGAAAGTTCAGCGGACTAGTCCGCACTGGACCGAACAAGTCCGCTATGCCTAGGGTTTTGCAAACTTCCCATATAGGGCATGATTTAGATCAAGATTGAGATTATAGTTGACGTGGAAAGTTGGATCTAGGATAGTTACCATTAATACAAAGGTTCAATGGTTTAGAATTAAATGTATCATGTGAATCCTGACTTCTAGATTCGGCAAAGATGAAGGGTTGGCAGAGAAGAATGTTGTTGATGAAGATCGCAATAGCGACGACGATCTCGCTTGATTCCTTCCTCTCCTTCTTCTTCCATCTCTTCCCTCCCTCGCGGCAAGAGCATCTGTCTTCAAGGACGGCTGCTCACGAGAGAGAACAGAGCACTGGGGTTTCTTCTAATGTGGGCAAGGGGTAAAGAGTGGGTGGTGGGGTGTTTATATAGGAGGAGAGGTGGTGGGGTTGGGGTGGGATCCAAGTAAAAGTCGGTGGAGACAAGTAGGACCTCGGTAGTGTCCCACTTGGGCTCCTCAAGGGTGAGGAACGACGTTCTTGGGCCCAATGAAGGAAATTACCCAATAACTCATCGTGAAGGAAAAATAGAATCTGAGTCAAAACCCTAGAAACCGGACTAGTCTGAAAGAGACTGGACAAGTCCGTTTGGGGTATAGAGAGTTGATCGGACAAGTCCGTCCAAGGAACAGATAGTTCAACTAACAAGTCCGATGCTATGCCGGACTAGTCTGGGGTTGCTTTTCCGGTTTCAATACCAGACTAAGTTTTGAATTTTACCAGACAACTCCTATGGGTTCCAGTAACAATCATCGGATTAGTCCGTATACCTTAACGGACAAGTCCGGACGGGAACAGAACAACACAAGATTATTCTGTAACAATTAATGCACAAGTTCGGATGACAACAATAGCAAAACCGGACTAGTATAGGGTCCACTCGGGACAAGTCCATACCAAAGATTGATTTTACTGCTGATTTGCCTCTGATTCATTTTAATCTTGTTCCTTTTTATGTTGCGTTATGTTAGACATGTATAAGGATGAACGCAATGCATGATGGGTGAAAATGATGGTGTTGCAATGTGTGTCGCCGACATGTCTTTTGCTTTATGCTTATTACATTAACTTTCACAACTTTTCGTAAATTATGTTTTGACTATGCAACACCCATTGCTACTGCCATATTCATACTTCTTGGAGTTGGGCTATATATAACATATGAGTAAGTGTTGCGATTACCTTCGTACTCATGTTTGTTTTGTTGAAGTTGTGACACCTGGTTCTGAAAGTGCATCTAGGCATCCCTTGTGAGTTTTGGTTGATTAATGACAAACCAATGAGATCCTAACAAAATTTTTGAGATGAGCGCATGTTTTAAAGAAATGAGGAACAAAGCAAAAAAGGAAAGAGAATGAGAATTTAAAGGGAAATGAGCTCATGAGCTAAAAAGATTAGATTATTTTGTTTGGAGTGTGTTGGAGAAACACAACCCAAGAGCTCAAGCGAAAGAGATTACGCTCACTGCACCAAAATCAACATGTGCGGACTAGTCTGATATTCCTCTGACTAAAAACGGACAAGTCTCCACAGTGCGGACTTCTCCGCAGCACTCCACATTTACACAGCATCGGACTAGATCGATATCAGCTGAACTAGTCTGATAATCCTCTGGCTAAAATCGGACAAGTCCTTCAAGTCCGAACTCATCCCGATATCCACCGGACTAGTCCGAAAACTCTCTAACTAAAATCGGACAAGTCTCTCCAAGTGTGAACTTCTCCTTAATCCTACACGGTGTTCACCACACCGGACTAGTCCGATATCTACCGGACTAGACCAGAAAGTTTTTGTGCCCGAATCGGACTAGTCAGGTATCCATCAACACTTAGGGTTTCTCGCACATACGCACAACAGACTAGTACGGTGTCCGCCACGGACTAGTCTGGACATCGTAAACCCTAACGGTAACTTTTGGAAACCCTAGTATAAATAGAGGTGTACGGCCACACAACTAACACTATCGACTACCTGCACCGTCACACCTCCCAAGAGCCCAAAAATACACCTCTCCACTCATTCTAGACCTAAAAGGATCAAATCTTTGAGGATTAGGGATTGGACAAAGGAGAGAATTGTTCCACATGGTCTTGATCTATTGGGTTTGATCTCTCGCACACTCTAATTGTTTTATTGTATATCTTTTGAGTGTGTTTGGTGAAGCTTGTTCTTGAAATCTTCGGAGATCCCTCAACATGTGAGAAGGCCCCTTGAACGAGTTATTTGCTCGTTCGTGGTTAGTGAAAGGGAACCGGCCTCCGTGGCAATACAACAAGGGAAGGGTTAGTAAAGACCTAGTCCTCCGTGGACTCTTCAGCGGGGATGTAGATTTCGTCCGTGGAATCAAACTTTGGGATAAAATCTTGTCTTGTGCACCTTTGTTTTATAGTTTATCATATTCTAGGGCTTGCTTAAACTTGTGTAACTCATGTTGAAATATTGTAATTAAAGTTTATCTTTGCAATACGTTGTTTCATTACTGTAATACATCCAAGTTCTCAATTGCTTTCCGGTGCATAGGGTACTAGAGGTGAAATTAAGGATCAATCTTGATGTTTATAATCGACGTACACCGGACTAGTGCGCATCATACCGGACTAGTCTGACCATCCCTGTATTTGATCAATCTGTTAAGTATTTCAAGGATCGACAAAGTTTCAAAAATCCTATTCACCCTCCTCTAGGCTACACTCAATTGGTAACAGAGCCAAACTCTTCAAAAGAGACTCACCGCTCGATGAGACAACGTCGGACACCAAGGATGTACACATGAACTTCAACATTGAGAAAGGTGATGATGAAAATACCCAAAAGCTAGAGAAGCTCCTCGAATCCATTCAATACTTTGAGGATGATGATAAGGAGATTCTTCAACTCAAGGCTCTTCTCCAGAAGAAGGCACTATCTCCAAAAGGAAAGAAGAAGACTGAAGATGAGAAGATGAAGGGGAGTAGTCACACCGACTACTTCTGATATCCTTTTAACTGAACGTTTGAATTCTAACAATATTCATTACTTATCAATTCTTTTAGGCAAAGCACCTTACTTTGATGGCAACGACTATTCAATGTGGAGACAAAACATGAAAATGCACCTTATATCTCTTAACCCAATTCTTTGGCATATAGTGTGTACAGGGATAGATATCCCAAATGATGATGAAGAGCTGACTCCAAGACAAGAACAAGCCATTCATCGAAACGCCCAAGCCGCAGCTGTGATCATATCATCATTGAGCCAAGATGAGTTCACCAAGGTGGATGGACTCGAGATTGCCAAAGAAATCTGCGACACTCTCAAAACTGCACATGAAGGTGATCGTCATGGGCGTAAAGCCAAAATTGAGATGATTGAAGGTGAATTGTGAATATTTGCTTTAGAAGAAGATGAATCACCACAAATTATGTACAATCGATTGAAGTCTCTCGTCAACAAAGTTCGAGCATATGGGACCAAGAAGTGGACGAATCATGAAGTAGTGAATCTAATCCTTAGGGCGTTCATGCCCCGGAACTTGACATGTTGCTTTATCATTAGAGAAAGTCCAGGGTTTCGAAAAATGACTCCGGTCGAACTCCTTGGCAAGATCATCACCTTCGAAATGATAGAGAAGGAAGCCAAGCATGTCAAGGAACTTGCCAATCATACCTCAACAAAGAAGAAATGGGTTGGCCTAAAAGCAACCTGCAAGCCGACATCAAAAGAAGCTCGAGAAGCTCATGAAGAAGATGATGGCGATGATGAAAGCAATGATGTCGATGAGGAAGACATGATCTTGTTCATGAAGATGTTCAATAAAATGATGATAAGTGGAAAGGGTGGCAGCTCAAATGAAGGAAGACGTAGGGACAAGCCAGGACCCAAGATGAGACGTGCATGCTATAATTGTGGAGAGTATGATCACTTCATAGTAGATTGTGCACATGAAGATAACAAGAAGTAAAGCAAAGATAACAAGCCCCAACAAAAGAAGGCATTCAAGAAGAAGAAGCAATATGACAAGGCACATCTAAGAAAGGAGTGGTGACTCCAATGATGAGTCCCCATATGAAGAAGAAGAGGAGATGGCCACTATAGCCATCAAGAAGACTTCCAAAAAATCTACTCCTTTTCCAACCATGGGCGCATGCAAGGACATCGACCACACATGTCTAATGGACAAGGAAGGAAAAAGAAAGGTCAAAACTAAACCTTCCCGCTCGCTTTCTTTTACTAGTGATAATAATAATTATAGTGATGATGAAGACATGCTTAATGCTTTAGATAAAAAGACCGCTGCTATAATGAAATTTCTAATGGATAAGCTTGTTGATAACGAGGAGCTAGTTGATTGCCAAGAAGATATGATCATCCTCCAAAAGGAGGAACATCTTAAGATTGAAAAGCTCCCTGAGCTTGAAAAGGAGCGAAGTAAATCACTGGAACTTGAGTTAGCTTCAAGTAAGGAAGCTTGTTTGAAGATAAAAGACTCAAACATGGGCATCAAGGATGAACTTGCGAACTTAACCAAAGTTAACAAGATCCTTGAGACACAAGTTGAGTCACTCAAGCAAAGTGGTTCTTCTTCCTCTTCAAGCTCATTTATTCAACATATAAATCCAAAACTATTATTGCTTGTACATGTTCTAAAAACAACACCAACTTGAAAGAAAAGTCAAACTTGACAAAAGACAAGCATCCCTCCCAAAGTGGCATATTTGACAAGGAGAAGGTTAAGTATGCACACAGTGCATACTCGGTCACGAGACCTCCTAATGTTAAATATGGCATTGGCATTCTTATGGTGAAAAGCAAAACGCTAGAAGCCACAAGATTAACAAGGATCACATTGTTTTTTTCAAGGGAAACTCTTCTCAAGTTGGAAAACATGATAACCTTGATAAATCGAATATAGTGAATTCATATGGAAAAAAAATCCTATTAAAAACCATTGATGCTTCATATGTTCTTATGAGAAATAGTTATGGAAAAGTTTATGCTATGTATGTTGGGCCACGCCATGAGAACACCAAATCTCATGTGTGGGTGCACAAATCACTTGTGACTAACCTGAAAGGATCTAAGAAAGCTTGGGTACCTAAAACCAAAGCATAATCTCTTTTGCAGGCTTACTCATCTGGTGGAGCAAAATGGGTGTTAGATAGTGTATGCACAAATCATCTGACCGGAGAAATGAAAATATTCGTGGAATCTGAACAAAATGAAGACTCAAGCGAAGCCATCTATTTTGGTGACAATAGTCAAGGAAAGGTGCTAGGTACTGGTAAAATTGCAATTTCTTCACAACATACTCTTTCTCATGTTTTACACGTTTACTCCTTAGATTATGACCTCTTGTCCATATCTCAATTATGTGACAAAGGTCATAATTGTTTATTCACGAATGAGTGTGTGACCTTCTCTAGAAGAAGTGATAACTCTATTGCATTCAAGGGTGTGTCAAAGTGAAAACTCTATCTAGTTGACCTCAACAAAGATAAAGCCGAACTTGACACATGCTTGATTGCAAAAACCAACATGGGTTGGCTGAAGCATAGACGACTAGCACATGTTGGTATGAGGAATCTACAAAAACTTCTAAAAGGCGATCACATCTGTGGTTTATAGGATGTTGTTTTTGAGAAAGACAGGCCTCGTAGCGCGTGCCAAGCCAGGAAGCAAGTAGGAGTACCTCATCCTGCGAAGAATGTGTGATGACTACAACAAGACCGTCGAGCTCCTTCACATGGACCTATTTGGTCCAATTGCTTACATATGCATCGGCGATAATAAATATGGTTTAGTTATTTTTCGCACGTGGGTTTTCTTTTTTTGCATGATAAGGCAGAAACTCAAGGAATACTCAAGAAGTTTCTCAAGCGAGCCCAAAATGAATTCTCATTTAAGATCAAGAGCATACGAAGTGACAATGGGACATAATTCAAGAACACCCAATTGGAGGAGTATCTAGACGAGGAAGGCATAAAGCACGAATTTTCAGCACCATATTCCACTCAACAAAATGGAGTAGCCAAAAGGAAGAATCGAACACTCATTGAGATGGCGAGGACAATGCTCGATGAATACAAGACTTCAGACCGATTTATGGCTGAAGCGGTTAACACCTCCTGTCGCGCCATAAACTGACTCTATCTTCATCGTCTGCTCAAGAAAACCTCATATGAACTACTCACTGGTAACAAACCAAACATTTGATACTTTCGAGTTTTTGGTTCAAAATGCTATATTCTCAACAAGAAGCCTAAAGCTTCGGAGTCCGATAAAGGTTTCTTACTTGGTTATGATTCGAACTCCTACACTTATCGTGTCTCAAAAAAGACTCTGGACTTCTAGAAGTAGCATGTGACATAGTGTTCGATGAAACTAATGGCTCTCATGTAGAGCAAGTTGATCAGTGTGTGATAGATCAAGAAGAAGATCCATGTCAAGCATTGAGAAGAATGGTGCTGGGCAATATTCAACCACAAGCACCACCTCTAAATTCGAATGAAGAAGATGAACCACAAACATAGGAAAACGATCAAGGGGGAGCTTCCACAAAAGATCAACCTCATGAAGATCAAGGTGATCAAGACATCAATGACGACAACTATCCAGGGGAGAACAAGATGATAATCATGAAGATTCAAGACCACAAGTATTGAATCCAAGAGTGCACCATAGCATCCAAAGAGATCACCCCGTCGACAACATAATTGGTTACATTCAAAAGGTAGTGACAACTCGATCTCATATGGAAAATTTTTGTGAATACTATTCTTTTGTATCCTCTTTGGAACAACATAGGGCTGAACATGTATTAAAAGACCCCGACTGGGTGATGGCGATGCAAGAAGAATTGAACAACTTCAAAAGGAACGAAGTGAGGGAGATTGTTGAAAGATCCAAGTCCAACGTCGTCGGCACTAAATGGGTCTTCCGCAAAAATCAAGATGAACATGGAGTGGTAACCAGGAACAATGCACAACATGTTGCCAAAGGGTTTTCACAAATCGAAGGTTTGGATTTCGACGAGACTTTTGCTCCCGTAGCTAGGCTTGAATCGATTCGTATATTACTTGCATATGCTACTCACCATGATTTCAAGCTTTATCAAATGGATGTGAAAAGCATCTTCCTCAATGGACCGATCAAGCAGGAGGTGTACGTAGAGCAACCACCCAGATTTGAAGATTAAGAGTACCCCGACCATGTGTACAAACTGCGTAAGGCTCTGTACGGCCTGAAACAAGCTCGTAGAGCTTGGTATGAGTGCCTTAGAGATTTTTTGGTTGAAAATGGATTCAAAATTGGTAAAGCTGATTACACTTTGTTTACTAAACACTTTGATGATGATCTCTTTGTTTGCCAAATCTATGTGATGATATCATATTTGGGTCAACTAACAAAGCTTTTTGTCAAGAATTTAGTAAGATTGTGACAGATAGATTCGAGATGTCCATGATGGGAGAGTTGAGATATCTTTTGGGATTCTAAGTGAAGCAACAAAAAGAAGGGACGTTCATAAGCCAAACAAAGTACACAAGACATTCTCAAGAAGTTTGGAATGGACAAAGCGAAGCCCATAATGACTCCCATGGCAAAAAAATGGACACTTGGATCTCAATGAAGACAGACCAAACGTGGATCAAAAGGTATATCGTTCCATGATTGGCTCTTTACTATACTTATGTGTATGTAGGACAGATATTATGTTGAGTGTATGTTTGTGTGCAAGGTTTCAAACCAATCCTAAGCAATGTCATTTGACAGCCGTTAAAAGGATCTTGGGATATTTAGTTCATACACCCAACCTAGGCCTTTTTTATCCCAAAGGTTGAAAATTCAACCTCATTGGATAGTCCAATGCAGATTATGCCAGATGCAAGGTAGATAGAAAAAGTACCTCTTGTACTTGCCAATTCACAGGTAGATCCCTAGTTTCCTGGTCCTTCAAGAAAAAAAATTCAATTGCCTTATCCACGGCCGAAGCGGAGTATGTTGCAGTCGGGAGTTGTGGTGCACAACATTATTCGATGTGACAAAATCTAAGCGATTACGGTTGTAATATGAGTCGTATTCTACTCCTTTGTGATAATGAGAGTGCAAATAAAATTACCCATAACGCTGTTGAGCACTCTAGAACCAAACACATAGACATCTGGCATCACTTTTTGAGTGATCACTCAATGAAAGGAGACATATCCATTTCTCATGTCAACACTAAAAAACAACTAGCCGATATCTTTAACAAGCCACTTGATGAAAAACGCTTTTGTGAGCTCTGAAATGAATTAAATATTATTGATGCTCGGAACGTGGCTTGGAAACTTGCATACATGTATGCCATTATCAAAATCATGTTGATTTTGTTGAAAATTCATCTCTCTCTATTTTTCTTCGAAAAACTATGTTAATAACTTGATCTTGGTGAATTATGGTCATAGCTTGATTGTTGTATGTTTACTGATCATATTCATCAAGAATATTTGTGTGTCTTTGTCCCCTATTCCTTAGTAGGATCCTTCGGATATATATACGAAGAGCTTTGTACTTTTGTGTACAGGGGACCACGTACTAGTCCGTGGTAACCCCGGACTATTTGGCACATTGGAGACTAGTCCGCACCCTGTCCGCTTGTCCGGACTAGTCCGGTCTGACCACGGACTAGTTCGCTATATCGGGTCTTCATCCTCCTCCTCAGTCTGATGAAGAAGATGAAGAAAGGACTAACACCGCGGATGAAGGCGGCGACGATGAGTAGATACCTCCTTCTCTTCCTTTTTGCTGCCTTGGTGCCAAAGGGGGAGAGATTGATGGGGAGTCTTAGGTCACAACATTAGTTTGAGAGAGAAAGAGCTCTATTCCTCTTTTGTATTTCTGTTATGCTTCTGGGCTTGTAAAACTTTAATTATGCTCTCATCATGCTTTTGGACATGTGTTGTGAAATGATGACTATGTTATGAATACGATCAATGGTTTATGTTTAAAACTGCTATATATGCTTGATATTCTTGATGTTATTATGATTATGCCTCTTATGATATTCACATCAATATTATTGCTCACACACATAATTTTGCACCCCACTTTTATGTTTTCTATTTTGACTCAAAATTCATATGTGCACACTTAATGAAAATATGAATTTTTATCATATTTGTGTAATCTCAATTGGTTGTCATCAATCACCAAAAGGGGGGGAGATTGAAAGTGCATCTAGGCATCCGTTGTGGGTTTTGGTTGATTAATGACAAACCACTGATATCCTAACAAAATTGTTGAGATGAGCGCAGGTTTTAAAGAAATAAGGAACAAAGCACAAAAAGGAAAGAGAATGAGGATTTAAAGGGAAAAGAGCTCAGGAGTTGAAAAGACAAGATTATTTTGTTTGGAGTGTGTTGGAGAAACACACCCCGAGAGCTCAAGTGAAAGAAATTACACTCACTGCACACAAATCAACATGTGTGGACTAGTCTAATTTACACCGAACTAGTCTGGTATTCCCTTGACTAAAAACGGACAAGTCTCCACAGTGCAGACTTGTCCGCAGCACTCCACATTACAAAGCACCGGACTAGTCCAATATCAAGCGAACTAGTCCGATAATCATCTGACTAAAATCGGACAAGTCCTCCATGTTCGGACTTGTCCTTAGCCCTATGGTTTTTCACTACACCGGACAAGTTCGATATCCACCGGACTAGTCCGAAAACTCACTGACTAAAATTAGACAAGTCCCTCCAGGTGTGGACTTGTCCTTAGTTATACACGATGTTCACCACACCGAATTGGTTTGATATATACCGGACTAGTCCGAAAAGTTTCCGTGCCCAGATCGGACTAGCCCGCACCTTAACGGACTAGTCTAGTATCCATCAACACTTAGGGTTTCTCACGCATATGCACCACGGACTAGTCCGGTGTCCACCACTGAATAGTCCCGACATCACAATCCCTGACAGTAACTTTTGGAAACCCTAGTACAAATTGAGGTGTACGGCCACGCAACTAACACTCTCGTCTTCCTGCGCTGTCACACCTCCCAATAGCCCAAAAATACATCCCTCCACTCATTATAAACCTAAAAGGATCAAATCTTTGAAGATTAAGGATAGGACAAAGGAGAGAATTGTTCCACACGATCTTGAGCTCTTGGGTTTGATCTCTCGCACACTCTAATTGTTTTGTTGTATATCTTTTGAGTGTGCTTGGTGGAGTTTGTTCTTGTAATCTTTGGGATCCCTCAACTTGTGGGAAGGCCCCTTGAGCGAGTTATTTGCCCCTTCGTGGTTAGTGAATGAGAATCGGCCTCTGTGGCGATTCAACGAGAGAAGGGTTAGTTAAGACCCGATCCTCCATGGACTCCTCAACGAGGAATGTAGATTTCCTCCATGGAATAGAACCTCGGGAAAAAATCTTGTCTTGCACACCTTTGTTTTATAGGTCATCATATTCTAGGGTTTGCTTAAAATTGTGTAACTCACGTTGAAATATCATAAATAAAGTTGATCTTTGCAATACATTGTTTCATTACTGTAATACATCCAAGTTGTCAATTGCTTTCCGCTGCATAGAGTACTAGAGGTGAAATTAACGACCAATCTTGATCTTTCTAATCCACGTACACCGAATTAGTCCACACCGTACTGGACTTGTCTGGCTATCCCTGCATTTGATCAATCTGTTGAGTGTTTTAGGGATCGACAAAGTTTCAAAAAGCCTATTGAACCCCCTCTAGGCTACATTGATGTTCCGAAAATGAACCAAGCGTAATGCATATGTGTGCCCAGGATGTTTAACACACATACACGAGTGATTCACAAATGATAAACAGATAAAACCATGTCTCTAATAATAATACACTGATAATAGTACTTTATTACAACCAAATAGTCTCGGATACAATCTCTAAAAAACTACAGCGGAAAAACTAAACACTAAATACATCAACTCCACAGGCAAGATTAACAGTAACACGCACGCCTAGAACTCCTCAAAGACCTCCAGATACTCCTCATTGATGCCTACATCTGGATTTGCTGGGGAATAGCAAGGGTGAGCACAAGTCATACTCAGCAAGTGTGAGAAAGTATGAAATGTAGCTTTAACAAAGAATGATAATGAAACTGTGGCTAATTTCATAAAAGTACATTCAAACTAGTTGAATGTGCAATTATGATCATTATGTGTGGTCCTTCCTTGATAGACTAAATAACATCAATTTCAAATTAAATAACCAATACCAGCAATAATAATCCATAATCAACTCATAACCGCTCATCTATCTCAATTTCATCAACTCCATATACCAAAACCAACTAATAAGGCAATACCAATTCCCAATTCAATTACAGCAATTAAACACAGTTTAATGTTCATATTCTAATCATGTGAGGGTCCAGGTTGCTCATGACCGAAAGCACTGCTATCATGATAGTTTTAGACAAACTCTGCAGAGGTTGTACCACTTTACCCACAAGTTCGTGATTTTATCACCTTTCCATGACTAAGGAATCTCAACTATGTTGTCTCACACTTTCTTAGGTGTGTGGCCAAGATATAACAAAATAGCATTAACAAAGTGATTACTAGCATATTTATACCCCACTGAGGTTTCACCGGTGGTGATGTCTCCAACTAAGCACATCCATCCAAGGGCCCCCTCTTGAGCCATTCGGATCCCAGGGTAGTCCCACCATCAACTACAAACCCATCTGACTACCCCTTCCCTGAGCCTTCTTAATGGTCCAAATAGTACTGGCTACACTAATTTGTCAGCTAAGGCGCACCCTGTTGACGTTTCTTACATCACAGATAATCTATCGAAAGAGATGATGTCCGCAAGAGCACGGAAACAATCGTGTAGCATTTCACCCAATAGTATGCCCATGGGTATCGTATTAACTCAAAGAGAAGGCAATGGAGTAAAGTAGACACTACTCTTATGATCAAGCTCTGGGATACTAATAAGTTATATAGACAAGAGTAAGTTGATAATATGGCTAGTGTGACACACACCTAAGCAATCTACTCTAAGGGTAACATTGTCCTAGCGAGGGTTAGACTACGAGACGGAGATACTCCTACTATGCTCTAATTACTCATATACATGGCCTAATAAAGTACACATGAATATGCTAATTGTGAATACTAGGGCTTAGTGGTCCAACATATCGGCTAGGGGTTTACCCCTAGTAACACTAGGCGACTCCCGCCAAGAGCCTGTGGCACATCTGAACGTGGAGGATTAAAAAGGACAGGTAGGGCTGTTACCACCTACTGCCTACCTCTTCCATCCGTGGGTCCGCGAGACATCCAACTCTACTTAACCATCCTAGCACCATGCTAGAATAATAAGTAAATACGTAAGGGACCGCGACACAAGCCACCCTAAGGCAATGACTAACCTAAAAATATTTGAACCAATGTTGGCACCAAGCACTAACATATTCATATTAACATTATCATATTATTACCTAATTAGACTATAGTGGTGGTGTATGATGTTTATGATAACATGATAATGGAATTATGTATAGATCATAACAACATCTACACCTAGCACATACATGGACTCCACAACCAAACAAGGAATGCTTTGCCCAAGTATATAAGAAAATAAAAACTAATAATGATATTATTATAAAGCACAAAGTCACAAATACAAGAGAAGATACATGAGCCATACATTTCTCAATTTGGACTTGAGACTAGAGCTCCTCTCTACAGCCTAACCTTCACTAAGGAACTAGGAGAGCTAGTTTATACAATAGAGTGATGCTCAAGTGGTGTGTGTTGAAGTCAGGGGTGAGAGGTCCTATTTATAGCTTGGAGAAGGGTCGGTTCCCGCCACCAAAAGTGCGCGAATCAGTCACCACTAACTTCTTCAAGCCAGGAGGAGCCAACACATGGAGTTTGATCGAGTTTGGCGCCAGGAAGGGGTCGGCCGACCCCCCTAGTCGGCCGACCTGGTCCTGGCTCCAAACGGCCAGTTCTGCCTCCAGGTAAGTGACAGGTGGGTCACATTCCATGATATGGATGCTACACTGTTGTATGGCCTCAAATACTTCTGTTTGTAGTCTATTTGATCCATGTGGTGCCATGTGGCGATGCCTGACTGACTGGGATGGTATTTTATAGGATCCATCCCCTTGTTTCACTTCAGTTCTGCCTATAATACTTGCATGCACCAATTTCTCCAAGTACAAGTGGAACTAGGTTATTCATAACTATGATGTGTGTAAGAAATATTCATTCCTTCACATAATTGAGTTAGATTGATGGTAGAAACTTGTATATAACGATCATCAACAAACTCCCCCAAGGTTACACTTTGCTTGTCCCGAAGCAAAGATAAAGGTTTCGGTTGTCGATCAGGAGTTGCTACAATGTCATATTTTGCAAAAGTACCAAGTGCACACAAAATATTCTACCTTGCACTGAATAAATTTGCTATGGTACCTCACCCTTTTTCTTAGTCACTATGGGGCTTATGCCTCATCCTTTTCTTGGGTGGTTGAAGGACAGAACAACAACATGAGCATGCATCACCTAATGTATGATTTCCACTCAAATTTCGGAGAATTTCAAATGGTGATTGGATTTAAGTTCCTTAATTGATGCACTCAATCACTCCTATGTGGGAAGCGGTATTTGTATCTTCACTAAGTCAATGCCTTTCTCGTCCTACATCTAAATAAGGTTTGTATGTGGAGCTTGGTAGGGATCAAGAGTATGCATATTTGCAATACATATATTGCTGAGTCAAAAGAGTAAGCCTTAGGAGAAAACAAATCGTACTTTTAATCAAGATTTGTGAAGGTGTGATGGAATATCTATGGAGTGGATTTGGATTTTGTGATGACTCCTATTTGTGTAGACTCTCTTAATTGCAGGGATGAAACATAGCCATTCTTTTTTTCCTCTTTTTTTCTCATGCTTATGATGTAAGCATGCATTTTTTTTCTTTTTTATCTCTTTTTTTGTAGCCATGTCTTCTACTCCCTTTTTATGCAATGAACGTGAAGATAGTACTAAGTATGAAAGGCATAGAGTTTCTATTTTTAGTATGGAATGATGATATGAAGAAATTTTGCTATCTTATAGTGTATAAGTTTGGCATGTGCCCATGTAATCTTGATCTTAAAAGTATGAAAAGATTCTCACATAGGTCTATACTAGTTTGACCAAGCTCAATATGAAATCAAATAGTATATGCATATGGTTTATCTCATCCAAATCATCATATGGTTTTGGTAGGAATTTCTATCAAATGAGGAACTTCCCTTTTAATTTTTCTCCGTGAAATCAAGTTTCACTTTCAACTAGGATATTAGCAGCTCTTATCACTATATCATATCCCACAACAACCTAGAATTGGACATAGCTTTTGCTACGCACAATTTCTAAGCAGGCAAGAATATTCTAAGCTAGTAAACACAATACTTGGAGAATACTAAGTTGTATGCAAGGGACTAGAGAAAATTAAACGGAGCAACTATTCATCATTTTAACATATGTAAAGTAAAAATATTCTTACCGCACATCTTTTATTTACCTAACCTATACTACATTATTTCATTTTTTTAGGATGCAATGTGGAAAGAAAGGAAAAAAATAAAGGGATGCATATGGGGTGTCATACAAGTTACCTCAAGTGGGGGTCCACCCCAATCTTGTTCTTTGTCAAGGTCCATGGTAGGGGCTGAAATCCTAATGACGGATGTAGGCCATGAGGTTTGCCTAACCTTGTTGCAGCATGTTTTTGACATTGAAGGCTTGAGTGTCGATGTTGGGATGCCTTCCATGGGTTCCTTGAGTGTGGTCGAGGAGAGTGTTGTCGATGTCGCTCATCAAAACTTCAAGGTTTCCATAGGTTGGAAGTACCTTGTTATTCCTTGGCTAAGGTAGTGATAACCCTTCGTACAAAGGTATGACATGCACTCAAGATGTGTTGAGTGTGTTCCGTCGTTCTTTGATTAAGGTGTATCATACCTTCTTGCCATAAAGGGATAACTTGTACCCTTCATGCATTGCGTGCGATATGTCATTCCTTGGCTAGGGTAATGGTACCCTTTAGCCACAAAGGAGTGACTTGTACCCAACATGTGTCGAGTATGATCCATTATTCCTTGGCTAAGGTACCACATACCTATAACCACAAAGGGATGACGCGCACTCAACATGGGCAGAGTGTGATCCATTGTTCCTTGACTAAGGTATAAATACCTTCGGGCCACATAGGAACAACTTGCACCCAATATAAATTGTATGTGATCTTGTCATTCCTTAGTTAAGGTATATCATACCTTTTAACCACAAAGGAATAATCTTACACCCAATGATGGTGGCAATTCCCTTGAGCTTGAATGAGTGTTTAGAATAGTTGAGAGTATAATGATCTCACATGTTCGTAGCAGCCCATTGGTTA
Organism: Tuctoria greenei; assembly: GCA_036927565.1. Taxonomy (NCBI): domain Eukaryota; kingdom Viridiplantae; phylum Streptophyta; class Magnoliopsida; order Poales; family Poaceae; genus Tuctoria; species Tuctoria greenei. Next base: position 42,260,834 of record JAYESD010000001.1, on the reverse strand, counting down.
CTCACAAGGGGTTTCCATGTCAACTCTCCTGGCCTCGTATAGTTATGGTTGACCTTCAAGCTTAATTTCTGATAGGTGGCAACTATCCTAATTTACTCTTTGGCCAAGAGATGTTGTAATGGAATCCTCATAGGGTTCCATCTATCGAATATTTTGAATGCCTGCATAGTTATTTTACTCCTGCAAACCTCCTCTCTTTGGCAGAGAGAGATGGTTAGCTCCCGATACATGTACAAATGAGTTTTCGGGTTAGGTAACTGAATCTTCATTTGTACGTATGGGGGAGAACAAACTCAAAGAGGCATTGGGTCCAATTTCAAATGTATCTATGAACAATGTATGAATCATTGATAGGAGTGGGACTTTATGGATAAATCAAGTTGAACATTTTATAAAGCTCCTACTCATAGCAATGCAAGTGATATGAATACACTATATGGATCCCTTCGTCTTTTAAAGTTTCTAACCATCATAGGTTTTTACAAGAGAAAATGTTTATAGGTCATGGCAAACAAGATTCTTAATTTTATACTCCTGAACATTTTTAATTTTCATGCCTAGGAATTTGAAATTTAGTGATCCATGCATCAATGAGTTTGAAATCAGTATTGTGTATATCACTATTCCTAGGTTGCTACATACCAATTCAACCATTAAGTCATTCCATAAGAATTACGTAGGCACAAAATGTCTATGTCAATTTTAGCAATGTTTATGAAATTTTGGGTACTTGTTTAAATTTACTCCAAAGTAATGTGACATTCCTTTTTGAAGAATCAAAAAGAGTAATGTTAACACTTACTCTCGAGAGGATGCATAGGAATTGAATGTTGAGAAGGTATAAACCTTCCTTACCAATGTAAGCAAAAATCATTCAATCCAAATGCAATTCGAACAATGGAAAATTTCTACTTGTACCTCAAATGAAGAGCAGTTCGGGTTGAGGATCGTTGTGTGAGAAACTCACGACCATGGATTTAGTGTAGCCTTCATGTTCAATGCCATGTTGAGGTTGGAGTTGAGTGGGTTTCATATTGTTCCTCCATTGGGCCTCCATCCGGAGCATTCCTCCACCATGAACTCAAAATGAGATTGATGGAGGGATATGCACTTGATGAGGCCTTCCAACCTTTTTAAAAATTTTGTCCTAGCTGCACTATAATCAAGAACAAGCAAAACAACTGGAAAACGGTTTATGTTAGCCAAGAAGCATGTTGTACCCTTTGTCAAATTGTTTTGCCCAACTTGAAACAACATGCAAAGGCAATGAAGATTTAACGGAAATATTTTTGGTTTGAATTAGGAAGATGAATTCAAGTGGTTACACCCAAGGTTCATATCCAAATAAATTTAATTCCTAATTCAAAATTTTAGTTTTATGACAGTTGGAAATTTTACTTTCCAACATGCAAGTGTGAAAATTCAAACATACTAAATGAAAATGAAAAATTAAAATATGCAAATAGGAAAACAAATATGAGATAACTACTAATTAACCTATTGGCAAGGACTCACATAATTTTTGAAGTCCGATGAGTGGGACTTACCTCCGTCCATTTTAGTGCGATGATTTGTTGTCCAATCCCAGAGTTGAAGATGTGGACAACTTCTCTTAAGACATGCCAAATCTCCTTTGGCATGTTATTTGGACATGTGGACCACATGATGGTCCTAGCCTCTCCGTCGTCTCGATGAAGACTTGTTGATGTAGTGACGGCTTTTCCCTCTTGAAGATATTTTCTAATGAGCATGGTGAGGCTTGTCCTTCTTTAGGGGTGTCACTTCGACATTCTTGACATTCCTTAAGGTCAACCCATACTTTGATCATGGATCAAAAGCTTCCTTGGGCATGGTCACATGTGGACTCCACAATCAAACAAGAAACGCTTTTTCCATAATGTCACTTGCCATAGGTTGCATGGGCTTGGTCGAAGGGTAGGTATCTCAACAATTGATTGTGGGATATCTTGGATCTTGAATGCTCTTTAAGTTTCTTGTCCTTGGCCAAGGGCTTCATGTGGATGTTGTCTCGATTTCTTGCTTGACCATGGACAAGATACTTCAAGATAGGCTAGTTGAACTTAAATCCCTTGAAATCCGCATAGCCTCTTTGATTGGAAGGGCGATGATAATTCCACCCTTGCCCTCCTTGTTGCTGATAGCCATCGGAGTTGTGTTTGGAAGGAAGAATCCTCATGGGTCTTAGGGAAATGATTCCCCAAGTGGCCCATGGTTGACATGGATATTCACAAATCATGCGAATATCCATGGCTTGGATAATTTGAAACACTTCCCCGTTGACTTGATCTATCATGATACCTTAATGGGAGGTGTAGTTCCATAGCTAGCATGTCCACCTCGTTAAGTGGTGTGCATGCCAAGCTAAGGGAACTAGAGCACTCTTCAATCCAGCCCTTGAGTAGAGATCATATCCTCATCCATGATGAATGAGAATAGGACTCCTTCAGCTCCAGCACAAAGGTGGTCATGGATTGGTGAGGCCAACCCGTGACATGAGTGTTGGATTAAGATCGAACTATCCATCCTGTGATGGAGGCAAATCAAGAAAAAATTCTTGGAGCCTCCCCCAAGCATGGGGATGGATGACTTTGGCTCGTACTGGAAGCTTAAATTCTTTCGCAAAAGGCAATGGTGTTGCCTTGCAGACATTTGTCGAGGTACACTTTGAATCATCTTGCAGTTAAGCACTAGCGTCCTCGTTGGCCGCCCCAAAAAATGGGTTAGCCAACACTACCCTGTTTTCACCACAAAATGAGAAAACAAACAAGGGTAATCCATAGCTTAATCACATGTGATAGCTATCCTTCACTTCTTTTTCCTTCCCCGACAACGGCGTCAGAAATGCTTGTTGACATCTCCTAAGAAACACCAACAATTCATCCCTGGCAACGGCACCAAAAATACTTGTTGACGTTTCATACGTCACATATCATCTCTCGAAAGATATGAGGTCCGCAAGCGCACGGAAACAATCGTGTAGCATTTCACCCAAGAGTATTCCCAAGGGTATAGTATTTATCCAAAAGGAAGGCAATGGATTAAAGTAGACACTACATGATCAAGGTATGGGATACTATTAAGTTATTGAGACAGGGCTAAGTTGATTGAAAGTGCATCTAGGACTCCATTGTGGGTTTTGGATGATTTATGACAAGCAATTGGGATCCTAACCTGCTTGTTGAGATGAGTGCAGGCCTATGATAGGAAAATGAGCAAAATACCAAAAAGAAGGAAGGATGAGGAGCAAAGTGGAGATGAGCTCAAGGAGGAGTAATAGATTATTGTGTATGGAGTGTGTTAAGGAAACACACCCCAAGATCTCAATCACAATTAAACACACACATTGCACAAAGTTACACAGGACCGGACTAGTCCGATCACAAGCGGACTAGTTCGATAACCTTTCTGCGCCAGATCAGACAAGTGTGATATCTGTCGGACTAGTCCATATTCTTCTGACTAGAATTGGACTAGTCTTCCCCAGTACGAACTAGTCCTCAAAAGACTTCACAAGTCACACAAAACCGGACAAGTCCGATCACAACCGAACTAGTCCGATATTCTTTCTGATCCAAATCGGACAAGTCAGATATTTACACGGACTAGTCTGAAAAACCCTCTGATCTACATCCGACAAGTCATCCAAGTGCGAACTTGTCATCTAATTCACTTAGGGTTTCACATGTCCGGACAGGTCCGATGGATATCGGACTAGTCCGAAGATTTCTAGTAGCGAAATCGGACAAGTCCGTTTTCAGCCGGACTAGTCCTATATTTCGGGGTACTTAGGGTTTGCTACACACAGCACACCGGACTAGTCCGGTGACCACCTCGGACTAGTCCGGACTTTCTGAACCCTAACGGTCACTTTTAGAAACCCCATATAAATAGAGGTGCACAACATTCTTTTGAACTCTCTCGAACCCTAGCGCCGTCACACCTCCCAAGAGCATCAAAAACTACATCTCTCCATGAAATTAAGTGTAACAACAATCAATCCTTTGAGGATTCACTCTAGATCATTGGAGAGACACTTGGAACATCACATCGAGCTCTTGGTTTGATCCTCTAACACACTCCTACGTTTTGATTGTAATCTTTTGAGTGTGTTTTCGGTGGAAATTTGTTTTGTAATCTAAGGGAGCTCCCAACGTGTGAGAAGGCCCCTTGAATTCGGTTATTCACCCCTTTGTGATTCGTGGAAGAGGATTAGCCTTCGTGGCGATACGGCGAGGGTAGGGTTGGAGAAGATCCGGTCCTTTGTGGACTCCTCAACGTGGATGTAGGTTGCCTTTTGTGGTAGCCGAACCACGGGATAAATCTTTGTGTTTTGTTTTGGTGCTCATCATTCTCATTCATCAATATAATCTAGGGTTTCAATAATCATTGCTCATCTTATGTTGAATTGTCAAACATAAGAACTAATTGTGATGTGATCTAATATATAACTATGAAACCTTTATTTGGTTCTATTTTTCCGCTGCACACATAAAAGAATCAACCTAATCGAACTAGCTTAATCAACTTAGTCCGTGAACACCGGACTAGTCCGCACTTTACCGAACTAGTCCGATATCTCTGGTATTGATCTTGTTGTTGAGTGTTGCAGGATCCGACAATTTTCAAAAAGGACTATTCACCCCCCTCTAGGCCCACATTCAATTGGTATCAGAGCAAGGTTCTTCAAGAAAGAGTCTAACCCCTCGAAGTGATCATGTCGGACATGAAGGACGCCCACAAAATCAACAACCAAGAGGAGGTTAACAACGACAAGACCCAAAAGGTGGAGAAGTACCTCGAAGCCATTCAAGACTTCGAGGACGACGATGAGGAGACGCTGGAGTTGAAGGCGCTCCTCATAAATAAGGCACTTTCCAAAGGGAAAGTGAAAGTTGAAGAGAAGAAGAAGGGGAGTAGTCACACCGACTACTCCCGATATCCTTTTAACTATGATCGTCTAAATTCAAATAACGATCATTACTTATCTATCCCACTTGGAAAAGCCCCACACTTCAATGGAAGTGATTACTCAATGTGGAGGCAGAATATGAAAATGCATTTGATTTCCCTCAACCCAAGTCTATGGCATGTTGTATGCATAGGGATAGATATTCCGGACGACGACGAAGAGCTCACCCCAAGCCAAGAGCAGGCCATTCATAGAAATGCACAAGTCGCAGCTGTAATCACCTCCTCACTCAGTCGGGATGAGTTCACCAAGGTGGATGGACTCAAAATTGCTAAGGAGATATGGGATACACTACAAACTACACATGAAGGTGACCGACATGTGCGTGAAGCAAATATTGAGATAATCGAAGGCGAACTAGGAAGATTCACAATTGAGGAAGACGAGTCACCCCAAGATATGTACAATCGATTGAATACACTTGTCAACAAAGTTCGATCATACGGGAGCAAGAAGTGGAATGACCATGAGGTGGTAAAGCTCATTCTTAGAGCTTTTATGCCTCGCAATGTCACGCTATGCTCCATGATTAGAGAAAGCCCCGGATACAAAAGGATGACTCCGGATGAATTGTTTGGAAAAATCATCAACTTTGAGATGATGGAAAGACAAGAAAAGCACGTCAAGGAAATTGCTGATCCCACCTCGGCTAAGAAGAAAGGGGTTGCTCTAAAGTCCACCCTCAAACCTCTATCCAATGAAGCAAGGGAAGCACAACTTGAGGAAGACAGTGACGACGAAAGCAGTGAGCTAGATGAAGAGGACATGATATTGTTCATGAAAAAGTTCAAGAGAATAATGAAGAAAACACAAGGAACAAAATCAAGTGAGGGAAAGTAAAAGGAAAGAACGAAGCCGAAGTTGAGACGGGCATGCTAGTACAACCACTTTATATTTGACTGCCCATATGAGGAGAACAAGAAGAAGACCAAAGAATACAAGCCTCAACCTAAGAAATTCTTCAAGAAGAAGAAGCAAGCCGAACAAGCGCACATTAGGAAGGAGTGGGACTCAAACAACGAGTCCTCATCATCCGAAGAAGAAGAGATGGCTAGCGTAGCCATCGAGAGCAAGTCCAAGAAATCAACACTCTTTCCCACACTCGGCGCAAGGAAGGGAAATGGCACTTGCTTTATTGCAAAGGAAGGTAAACGCAAGGTAATCATCAAAACCCCTTCCTTGCATTCCTACTCTAGTGATGATGAAATGAATAGTGATGATGAGGATATGCTTAGTGGACTAGATAGGAAAGCTGCAACAAAAATGAAATTTTTACTTGATCAACTTGTTGAGAAGGAGAGGTTAATTCATCGTCAAGAGGACATGATTATCTCCCAAAAGGAGGAGTATGTCGAACTTGACAAACTTCTAGAACTTGAAAAGGAGAAAAGCAACTCACTAGAGCTTGAGTTAGCTTCAAGCAAGAAAGCTTGCTTGGAGTTAACTGACTCAAATGTTGCAATCAAGGACCAACTTGCTAACCTGATCAAGGTCAACAAGATCCTTGAAGTGCAAGTTGAGTCACTCAAGCTGAGTGAACCTTCCTCCTCTTCAAGTTCACCTTCTCAACGCACTAAAACTGATTTTGCCCATATGTGCACATGTAGTAAGATTGACACCAGTTTGAAGGAGAAATCAACCTCCATAAAGGATAAAAATCCTACCCAATGTGGCACATTTGATAAGGAGAAGATCAACTATGCACGTAGTGCATACTTGGTCCAAAGACCTAAAAATGTCAAGTATGGCATTGGTTACTCTTATGATGAAAAATAGCATGCTGGAAGTCATAAGAATAACAAGGGGAGGATTTCCTTTGCGAAGGAAAGACCCTCTCAAACTCATAAGTCGAAGGGTAAAAACTTGAACTCACACAAACACCGGACTAGTACGGTGAGTGTCCGGACAAGTCCGGTCCTCCAGACAGGTCTGGCCTCCGAGAATAGCCCTATATACAAACAACAACAATTACTCTTTAGAACCTTTGATGCCTCCTATGTGTTAATGAGAAATAATCTTGGCAAGGTTTATGCTAATTATGTTGGGCCACGCCATGGGAACACCAAATCTCATGTGTGGGTGCCCAAATGTATTGTAACTAACCTCCAAGGACCCAAGCAAGCTTGGGTACCTAAAACCAAAGCATAATTTGTTTTTGCAGGCCTATTCCTCCGGTGGATCCAAATGGGTGCTAGACAGTGGCTGCACCAACCACATGACCGGAGAAAGAAGAATGTTCGTGGAATATGAAGAGAATGAGGACCCAAACGAAGGCATCTACTTTGGAGATAATAGTCAAGGAAGGGTGCTCGGTACCGTTAAAATTGCAATATCTTCTATACACACACTTTCTCATGTTTTACATGTTGAATCCTTAGATTATAACCTGCTGTACATATCTCAGCTATGTGACAAAGGTTATAATTGCTTGTTCACTAACGAGGGTGTGACCGTCTCTAGGAGGAGTGATGGTTCCATTGCATTCAAGGGTATGTTGAAGGGAAAGCTTTACCTCGTTGACTTCAACAAGGATAAAGCCGAACTTGACACATGCTTGATTGCAAAGACCAACATGGGTTGGCTGTGGCATAGACGGCTAGCGCATGTTGGTATGAGGAATCTTCAAAAACTCCTTAAGGGCGATCACATCCGCGGTTTGAAGGATGTTGTTTTTGAGAAAGACAGGCTTTGTAGCGTGTGCCAAGCCGGGAAGCAAGTTGGAGCACCTCATCGCGCAAAGAACGTCATGACTACAACAAGACCGCTCGAACTACTTCACATGGACTTATTTGGTCCAATTGCTTGCATAAGCATCGGCGGTAACAAATATGGTTTAGTTATTATTGATGACTTTTCTCGCTTCACTTGGGTTTTGTTTTTGCATGATAAGTCAGAAACACAAGGAACATTCAAGAAGTTCTTCAAGCGAGCTCAAAACGAATTCTCATTGACAATCAAGAGTATTCGAAGTGACAATGACACGGAGTTCAAGAACACACAAGTGGAGGAGTACCTTGATGAAGAGGGTATCAAGCACGGATTTTTAGTGCCATACTCGCCACAACAAAACGGAGTTGCCGAAAGAAAGAACCGAACACTCATAGAGATGGAAAGAACAATGCTCTATGAGTACAAGACCTCGGATCGATTTTGGCGGAAGCGATTAACACCGCTTGCAATGCCGTAAATCGACTCTATCTTCATCGACTACTCAAAAAGACATCCTATGAGATACTCACCGGAAACAAACCAAATATATCATATTTTCGAGTTTTCGGTTCTCCATGTTATATCCTGAACAACAAGCCTAGGACTTCAAAGTTCTCTTTGAAGTCCGATGAAGGTTTCTTTCTTGGTTATGATTCGAACACTTACGCCTATCGTGTTTTCAACAAGGCCTCCGGACTTGTTGAAATAGCAAGTGATGTAGTGTTCGATGAGACTAATGGCTCCCAAAAGGAGCAAGTTGATCCATGTGAGCTAGGTAAAGATGAAGCTCCCCGTCAAGCACTAAAGAGAATGGCTCTAGGTGAGGTAAGACCACAAGAGCCACCTCCACACGTACATGAGGAAGATGAACCACAGGTGGAGATCAACGATCAAGGGGGAGCGTCAACGCAAGATCAACCACAAAGATACCAAGATGATCAACAAGTCAACGAAGGCAATAACTTAGGTGGAGAAGCAAATGATCATGAAGACACAACTCCTCAAGTGCCACACCCAAGAGTACACCAATGCGTCCAAAGGGTTCACCCAATCGACAACATCATCGGTGACATCCAAAAGGGAGTAACCACTAGATCTCGCTTAGCTAACTTTTGTGAACACTATTCGTTTGTATCCTTTTTGGAACCACGCAGGGTTGAAGATGCATTGAAAGATCCGGACTGGGTGGTGGCAATGCAAGAAGAATTGAACAACTTCAAGCGGAACGAAGTATGGGAACTTGTGGTAAGACCAAATGCAAACATCGTCGGCATCAAATGGGTCTTCCGCAACAAACAAGATGAACACGGGGCGGTGACAAGGAACAAGGCACGACTTGTGGCCAAAGGTTATTCACAAGTCGAAGGTTTGGATTTTGATGAGACTTTTGCTCCAGTAGCCACGCTTGAATCCATTAGAATATTACTTGCATATGCTACTCACCATGATTTCAAGCTGTATCAAATGGATGTGAAAAGCACCTTCCTCAACGTACCAATCAAGGAAGAGGTGTACGTGGAGCAACCACCCGGGTTTGAAGACGAAGAGTTCCCCAACCACGTATTCAAATTGCGTAAGGCTCTCTACGGCCTCAAACAAGCTCCTAGAGATTGGTATGAGTGTCTTAGAGATTTCTTAATTGAGAATGGTTTTCAAATTGGCAAAGTAGATTATACTCTATTTACAAAGAATTTAGACAATGATCTTTTCATGTGTCAAATTTATGTTGATGATATAATTTTTGGGTTAACTAATCAATCGTTTTGTGAGGAATTTAGCAAAATCATGACACACAGGTTGGAAATGTCAATGATGGGAGAATTAAAGTACTTCTTGGGATTCCAAGTGCGGCAACAAAAGGAAGGGACATTCATAAGCCAAACCAAGTACACGCAGGACATACTTAAGAAGTTTGGTATGGACAAGGCAAAGCCCATAAAGACCCCTATGGCAACAAATGGCCACTTGGATCTCAATGAAGATGGACCTAGCGTCGACCAAAAGGAATATCGCTCCATGATTGGATCTCTACTATATTTATGTGCATCTAGGCCAGACATTATGTTGAGTGTATGTTTGTGTGCAAGATTTCAAGCCAACCCTAAGGAATGTCACTTGACAGCCGTAAAAAGGATCTTGAGATATTGAGTTCATACACCCAACCTTGGTCTTTGGTACCCAAAAGGCTCAAAATTCAATCTCATTGGTTACTCCGATGCAGATTATGCCGGGTGCAAAGTAGATAGAAAAAGCACCTCCAGCACATGCCAATTCCTAGGGAGATCCTTAGTTTCTTGGTCCTCCAAGAAACAAAATTCCATTGCCTTATCCACAGCCGAAGCGGAGTATGTTGCAGCCGGGAGCTGTTGTGCACAACTCCTTTCGATGCGACAAACTCCAAGGGATTACGGTTACAATATGAACCGTATTCCACTCCTTTGTGACAACGAGAGTGCCATTGAAATTGCCCACAACTGGACTAGTCCGGTTCGGAGGTGGGACAAGTCCATACCCCGACAGACTGAAATTTGATGTTTAATCCTAAATTCATTTTAATCTTGTTCCTTTTCGTGTTGCTTAATATTAAACATGTATGAGGATGCATGCAATGCATTATGCATGAAAATGAGGGTGTTACAGAAGTTTTGCAGGTGAGCACGCTATGGTGTTTGGTTACTTCTTTCCCACCAAGTCCTGTGATGGGAGGAGTAACTTGCTGATTTTTACTAGACGTCACCGGTGTTGTTGTGGGCAGGCACCGCTGGACTTTTGCTGTTTTAAAATGTTGGTTTCCGCTGCGCAAAACTAGTGTATTTTGCTATATCCAATCTGAACCTATTGGCATTGGAAGCTTACCAAACTTCATTGCAATATTGCTCACTGGTTTTGTCTAAATTTTAGAAACTTATCACCACTTGTATGAACACTTTAAACTTGTAATATTTCTGAATTTGTGGTTTATTTGTGTGCTTGTTATGTGCGCAATGTTCTGGACCGATATGATTTGATCCTAGGATGATTAAGAGCATATCGGTGGACTACCAGAGTTGGATTTTGCGTTGGTTGCATTTGTAGCTCATGTGCTGTTGATGGATAGTGAGCTAATGCGTCTAATATGAATTCAACTTGGACAGTTCCTCATAGTTATATACCAATTCCGACCATCAATATAACTCGAATAAGCAAAGGAATAAATATTTCTTACACACATAACCCTTAGATTTAACATAATTCCACTTGTACTTGGAGAAATGGTTCATGCACGAGTTTTTATGCAGAATTGATGAAGAATGAAGGGAGCAATCCTAAAAAGTTCCATCCCTACCAATCAAGACCCATTCCGAGGTGTATTTGATGGAATCCAATGTCGATTCACGAGGGGATGAGGCCTAGACTCACCTGTCTGCCGCAAGGAGAAAGCACAGCCGGGGGGGGGGGGGGGGGGGGGGCGGCAGGTCCAGGTCGACCGACTTGGCTTGGGCGCCAAACTCGATCAGCTGACACGTGGCGCCCTCCTATGGTACCGGAAGGTGGTGGTGATTGATTCACGCGCTTTTGGTGGTGTTAACCGCCTCTACTCCATGTATAAATATAGGGGAAGGCCTAACTTCACACACACACACCACACAAGCATTCTCAATTGTTTACACTAGTTCTCTCCTAGTTCCTTATTGGAGGGGCTACAAAGTGGAGCCTATAGTCCCAAGTCCAAATTGAAAAAAGGTATCACTGATGTATCTTTTCTTTATTTTATGACTTTATGCTTTATAGTAATATTAATATTAGTATCCATTTGATCATATACTTGGACAAAAAGTTTCTTGTTTGATTGTGGACTCCATGTATGTGCTAGGTGTAGATGTTATTATGGTCTAGTCATAATGCTCGTATCATGTTATCATAAACATCATACCACCACTATAGTCTAATTAGGTAATAATATAATTATGTCAATATGAATATGTTAGTGTTTCGATCCAACATTGGTTCAACAATGTTTAGGTTAGTCATTGCCTTAGGATGGTGCTTGTACCTAGGCTCTTACGTTATTTACTTAACATTGGACGTCTCATAGACCCACGGGTTGTAGGGTAGGCGACAGGTGGTGACAACCCTGTTCGTCCTTTGTACTCCTCCATGTTCAGCTACACTGTAGGCTCGTAGTGGGAATCATCTTGATGTTGTCAGGGGTAAATCCTGCACGATGTGTTGGACCACTAAGCCCTAGTATTCATCGTTAGCATACTCATGTGTACACTAATAGGCTGCGTATATGAGTAATTAGAGCACAGTAGGAGTAACTCCATCTCGTAACTTGACCTTCACTAGGACATTCTTACCCATTAGAGTAGACTGCATAGGTGTGTGTCACACTACCCACTACATCATTTATCCATCCTATTGAAATCCCCATTAAAACACCCTATTCCTCCTTTGATCTCCATTGCCTTCCTTTTGGATAAAATAAATACGATACCCTAGGGAATACTCACGGGTGAAATGCTACAGCGGTAATTTTCGTGCGCTTGCGAACTTCATCTTGCTTTGGTTAGGTTAGCCTAGTGCCTCTGCATAAGTAGCCTTTGCCACTAGGATGAACTATAGATGTTAAGAAATACCAACAAGCATTTCTAGCACTGTTGTCGGGGAAGGCACAAAAGATTTGCACGATAATGTGGTAGATAGGATTCTAGTAGGTTTTTATTAAGATAACCTTGCTTTATTTTTGCATTCTTTGATTATAAAACAAGGTCGTGTATGTTTGGCTTCTGTTTGCTGACAAGATCACTGTTGAGAAGAGTTCGACCTCGTGACATTCCTACTCAGGTGATCCTCTCAGCAAGGAAGCCCGACATTTCTGCACCATCACACTGCAAACCAATGGCCTAGAAGACCCTTTGTGAGTGTTCGGCTCCCACTGCTCACAATGTGCCTAATGGGCTCAATGTCAATATAGGAGACGTAAACATTGAAATCAAGACTGTCCTAGTTACTATGGTGCAGGCTAATCCCTTTTGTTGGAAAGCCAACGAGGATGCAAGTGCTTACCTGCAACAATTTCTCAAGATTTTTAGCACTTTCAAGATCAAGGATGCCACATCTGATGACATCCGTCTTTTACTGTTTCCTTTCTAGCTCCTCGTGAGAGAGGAGCAGTTGTTCTATATGAACCAAAGTGCTACAAACACTTGGGAAAAGTATTCTACGGTATTCCTCGCCAAATTCTTCCCGATCGAAAAGCCAATGCCCTACGTGGAAGAATCTCAAGCATCCAACAAGATCCCAAGGAGTCCATTCCCGAGGCTTGGAAAAGGTTGTAGTCTGTTCCTGAAGCTTTGGAAAGACTGCAGGAGTACCATGAATAATTGGCTCATCATCCGAAAATTCTACAACGGGCTGGCTCCGTCTGCCCATGACCATGTTGATGCTGCTGCTGGAGGAGCCTTCTTCTCACTTACGATGCCCAAAGCCAAAATTGGTATGGATTCTGAATTCTTCAACATTTGGCATGCATTAGGATGAAATATTTTTTCTCAAATATATGAAGAAGGTTCATACCTCCTTACTGTTGAATTCCTATGCACCCCTAAATTAGGATTGAAGGTATTTCTTTTTGGTTTTTTAGCAAAGAATACTTTATCCTATGGAAAGAATTTAGAGAAATCCTTGTCTTCCATAGACATTGCTTAATAGATATAGACACTTAGCCTAAATTAATAAATAAAGTTTTTGACAAGGATTGACTAGTGAGGTGGTAATGTGCATCTAGGCATTCCCATACGTGTTTTGGACGATTGATAACAAACAAATGAGGTCCTAATGAATTTGTTGAGATGACTGCAAGTCTACAAAGACTAGAACTTATGGTGCACTCAAAAAGGTGAAAAATGGGGAGTGAGAAAAGGAAAAGCCCGAATGATCAAGGAAGCGCAAAGTAGATATGACTGTATAGGATGTGTGTGAGAGACACATCCCAGGAGATTATATCTTTGCGTAGAGGGTAAGGGCTAAAATCCATTAATCAAGTAATTCACTTAAGCACCAGACAAGTATGTTCATAGCAGAATAGTCCAATGAACTTACTGTTCTCACACGGACAAGTCCGAAGCAGCGGGATACTAGTCCGTTCAACTCACTGACCTCACCCGGACAAGTCCGGACATTAGCCTGACAAGTTCGTTCAACTTTTTGTTGTTTCACGAGGATAAGTTCAAAAACATGGAGTACTATGCTGCCAAAGTGTTTATGCGATACTTCCCCCAGATCTGCTAAGGAGCAGCCCGTGGAGGTTCTTGTACGATGGGGCTTAGGCCGCAATCAAGTGTACGCGCGTATGAGAAAGTATGACATGGTGGTTTTTACGTGGTTCGGGCCGCAATGAGCGTAACACCCTACTCCAGGGTGGATAGTATTGCTAGTGGTGTGTGTATGCGTGAGTTCGATGTTGGGTCCTTTGTAATAGAGGCGGTCCGGTCCTTCTATAGCCAAGGCCAAATGCCTCACAAGTGGGGTCTGGGGACCGAAAGTTGGTCCTATGGAGATCTTATCCTAAAGATCTATGCTCCTCGCATAGGCTTCCTCTGACCATGGCTTTGAAGACTCGCTGTCTTGCCGCCTCAGTCGTTAGTAGCCCATGCGCCAGTGTTGACAATGGCAGGGGATGTCCCGTCCCAATGTCTTTGCCGCCGTAAGCTACCCACTTGGCCGAGTGGGATAGGTATGCGACGTCTTCACTGCGATTCGATTGGTTGCAACAGTACCTTACATTAGGCGTGTGCCGCGCCATGCGTATGGGGAAGACGCGTATCTTTAATCCTTGACATGTATAAGGCGCACCGCCCTCTTAACTCCCGCACTCTCTGTCCAGGGCAAGTGACCTGAACACGTGGCAGCCTGGGAGCTCACCTCCGCGGGTGCGGCCAGGTCCTGTCTTACAAGCCAAATGGCAACTTGGGAGCTCACCTCCAGAATAGTGCCGAGACTCTAGGCCTGAAGGATACGTGGTTGTGTCCGAGCTCGCCCATACGGGGGGTGGCCTGTCTAATGCCTCGGGCCACATGTCAACATTAGAGCCCTACCTCACAGTGGAGAGGGATTCTTACCTGCTGGGCACGTGGCTGCTTGGGAGCTCATCTGCAAAGGGGGAGCCAAACTCTTCTTTAGGGTCTCTTGTGGGTACCCCGGACCCCGTATCTGAGGTAGATGGGTCCGCGCCTTCTGAACACGTGGTGCCCTTGGTCCCTGCCTCTACTGGAAGTTAGGGTACCTAAGCGGCTCTAGCTTGTGCACAAGGGTACCCGGTCTACCGGGTACCAACAGTGGCTGCTGGGTCCACCTTGGGGGGAGGCGACGAGCCTAAGGGTGGATCCCTATCCTGCTTTCCTGCACAGTCTTTTAATTTTGTATTGATCAGCTGAAGCGGTGCATGGCTCTGCAGTTGTGGCCACGTGTCCCCCTCTTATCGAGGGCTCGTGGTGACGGGATCTTTGATTGATGAAGTTTCTTTACTACAACGGTTCCCAATGCAACTTCTGTGCTTCTGCTCCTTCTACTCCCGCCTTTATGGGAATCGCCGGGTTGTCTTCCCGGGTTGATGCCACTTCAGGCCGATCTATCTGATAGGGGTCCTGGGCCCCGCCGTCAGGGGCTCTATGGAATGAACAACAGGTATGGACCCTAAGCAATCTGCTCTATGCATTTGAATGCCTAATGGGGAGTTAAAAGGAATCCTTGAGGGGGAAAGGTGGTTCTTCCTTACGCACTCCCCAACGTTCGAGTCTTCGTCTTCCTCCTTTTGCACCCACTCTCTTTCCACCTTCGTGGTTCTTGACTTCTGCCCCAACAGACTTAGCCTTGTCTCCTTCTCGCATAGTTGATGTAGCACCTGTGAGGCGCCTGTTCGGCTGGGAGGACAAGGCACGGTAGGATCTGATCCTCCCAGGCACCCTGCCCCTGAAGTTGGGGGAGAACGAGTTCTTCTTCTTCCTGGCATGTGCATACTCTGGGTTCATTCCTTCTGTTTCCTCCTTCCTGGTGACACTCCTCGAGGTCCTTGGGCTCCAGATTCACCACTTGTCGCCTAAATCTCTGGTGGCGGGGGCGGCGTTCTTGCACTTCTGTGAGATGTTTGTTGAGGTGTCCCTTCTGTGCTAGTGTTTTGGGAGTTCTTCGTGCTGAGGCAGACCGGGAAGAAGAAAAAGACCATCTTCCTCGGTGGCTACTGCTTCCAGCATCGGGCCAATAGCCCCTTCAAGTACATCACCCTACTCTCCTCAGCCAAGTGGGCCGATTGGAGGAGGGGTTGGGTGATCATACAGGTCAATGCCCACGATTGCATGGTTATACCCACTGGATGGGCGATACTCAGGAAGGAGACATGGGAGAAGTGGTTGGAGTTGGAGCAGGCCTACACCCCGATGATGGAGAGGATCCAATTCTTAGCGGATCATGGTCCTTCGGAGCTGGCAGTGATGGCGGACTTCAGATGTCGATGCCTAGCCCCCTCGAGCATTGTTGCCATCCTGCATGGCTCTACTTCGGGCTTCAGTATGGCACAAGGTTGCTGAGGGGTCGCGACACAGATATGACCCCACAAGAGGTGTTTGACGTAATGTCCAAGGCATGCGGCGACCTGTTGTCGCAAGACGTCTTCATCCACCCTCGGTCCTGCCCAATGCTTTGCGCAAAACGGGACCTTAGAACGAAGATTCTGAAGGAAATGCCAAACCTGGACGCGATTGGTCTTTCTCCGCAGCAGGTTGGTGATGACATATGGGGGCTGGCCACCGTCGACCATCCACAAGAGTACGCACCTGCTCTAGGCTCCGAAGCTTCAAGGGCGGAGGAGACACCCTCTGTCAGAGGGAAAGACGAAGTGCCTGACCTTGCTGCAGGAAGAGGAAGGCACTGTTCCCGACATGGAGAAGGGGAAGTCACCTATGATGGAGGTTGTGCAGAAGAAGTGCCCTTGGTCGCCGCCGAAGGTGCCAGCACAGGTGGCCTTCGCTACAAGTCAATGTCCCTCGGCGCGCCCCTCCTCAGCATTGGGTGTCAGCGGTTTTTCATGGGGAGGCTCAGTCCGTCAAGCAGTGGCTCCGCCAACATTTGTCGTCGGCACATCGTCCAACATCCATATCGTCAGCGCAATCCAAGGTGCCACAGGGGTCTCCGGGAGCATCACACCTATGGAGCCTCAGGCCAAAAGGCCTCGGGCCGACGTCGTCGACAGCTCCGTTGGAGGCTCCGAAAGTGGCTCTGTCAGAGTCGATGGAGATATGCTGGCGCAGGGTGGCGGCATTGCTGGTGGTTTTAGTGGAGGCCCGATCAGGATGGCCTCGCCTACCACGCCATCTTTAGGGCCCACGGCTTCAGGGTCGCCAAATGTGGAGGCTCGCCGGAGCTTCCGGGGACGTCGGTAAGTCATTCTTACGAACGCTTTCTTTGTTATCACGCCAGCTTTTGTTGATTGATCAGGCCTTGATTTTGATTTTCAGGGCCACGTCGGCTTTTGTGAAACCCTTACAGGTAGGGGTAGTGCCCCGGAGTGCTTCGAAGACTGTCGAAGAGGCTATGCTGCACCAGCGATGCTGCCCGCCAAGCTTGTACAGGGGAACACTGCTCCGTCGTTCGTGCTCGGTGCGGGTAGTGAAGCATCATCTGCTTCATCTCCGTCTCTCGCACCGGAGGCACCTCTGTCTGTAACACTAAAGGAACCTTCGAACGTCGTGTCAAAGGCAATGTCGGAGCTAACTCAGGGGCCTGAGGGCCTGGCCTTCACTGCTGCTGATCCGACGAGCTGCTCCTTGGGCGATGATGATGCTGCTGCTCTGGGTAGCACCGCAACTCCTGCTCAGTCTCCGGGGGGAGGATCTTCGGTATTGGTGGCCTCACCTTCACTGCTACGGGAGGAAGAGGTCCCCGAGAGGATCGTCCGGCGACCTTCCCTAACTTCAACACAGCTAGAGCGCCTCTCCGACATGTTGGACTCAACGCAGTACAACATCCTTCTGTACTATCCAACCTCTGCCTGGCACAGGGGGCTCTCACCGAGGAGTAGGAGAAGCTGCGTGCTGAGGGCGAGCGCCTGCGAGGCTGGGAGGACCTTCTTATGTCCAGGATCGTTGAGGCGAATGTGAAGTACCAGAAGGGGAGCAAGGAGCTAGAGCTGAGGCACCGCTTAGTGAAGGCCATGGACGTAATGTCCCAGAAGATCTTGGTCGACGCCAAGGTGGCCAATGACACGGTTGATGTCTTCCTGTGCGCCCTTGAGGAGGGTCGAGAGGCCCTGTATCACTGCGAAGCTGCTATTGCTGAGCGGGAGACTGCTGTCGTCAAGCAAGAGGTGGCAGCCCAGGCGATGATGGCTCGACATGAGGCAGTTCAGAACAGGATGCAGTCCCGCTTTGAAGATCTTATGCTCTGAGAGAGGGACTTGGCGCGGGATCAGGCGCAGCACTCATCTGAGCGTTAGGAACTTCTCCTACGTGATCTCGATTCCAGAGCCCGGGAGCTCACGGTAGAGCGTCGTGCCCAGGAGCTCGATCTGCAGGAGCGTCAGCTAGCTCAGTGTCTGGAAGCTGAGGATAGGGCGGTGGCGAAGATGGTGGCATCCCATGTCCTAGTGTGCTACCAGAGCCGGTACCATGATCTGCCACTGGTGCCAGTTTTTGTAGGTCCCATTGAAGAGTGCAAGGAGACGGTAGCGGCAAAGGTCAAGAATGCTGCCAAACCGCGCAATTTGCCAGGGATTGAGGCTGGCGGCCCGTCTTTGTATACAGGGTTCACCCCTTTGTAAATACTCCTTAATGAAATTGAATTCATATTGTTTTTCTTATTTTCTTGTCTTGTGCTTCTGACCTTGTTGCCCCAATTCCTTCTTTGTGTAAGGTCTTGAAGAGCTTTTGATGATGTCGTTGGTTCTTGAGGGAACAACGATTGCACAGTTTTTTTGGCCGAAGTGTTGTCTGTTCACTTCCTGACTATGGAACCCCCTTAGAAGCCCCTTGGTAGATGCGTTTAGTTGGTTGGGCACATCTACCACTTGATCGCATAATGTCTTCAGGGGGTCCCCATCAGAGCAGGGGAGTTGGAGGGGATTGCTTCAGTGTCACCCACCATCATCACGACAGCGTAGACGGCGGGCCCCTTGGGAGGTGCCGAAGCTGGCTGCTCTGGCGTCGCCCACCATCGTCGTAGAGTCATCAACGGCAGGCCCCATGGGAAGTGCTAGAGTTGGGTGCTCAGGCATCGTCCACCATCTTTGTAGATTCGTCGACCGGCAGGCCCCTGGTGTACAGGCTATCACTAGAGAACTCTATTAGAAACAAGAGCGAGGCAGGAGAGTTTACTCACTTATCTGCGATTGTTGCTGTCATTGACATGCTGAGACATCAATGGCAGGACCTTTGTGAGGTGCCGAAACTGGTTGCTCTGACATTGTCAACCTTCGTCATTGAGACGTCGGCGGTAGGCCCCTTGTGAGGTGCCAGAGCTGGCTGCTCCAGCGTCGCCCGACATCATTGTGGAGACATTGTCGGCAGGCCACTTGGGAGGTGCCAGAGCAGGATGCTCTGGCATTTCCCACGATCGTCATGGAGACGTCGATAGTAGGCCCCTTGGGATGTGCTGGAGCGTGATGCTCTGGCATCATCCACCATCGTCGTAGTGATGTCGACGGCAGGCCCCTTTGGTGGTGCCGGAGATGGATGCTCCGACATCGTCCACCATCGTCGTAGAGATGTCCACGGCAGGCCGCTTGGGAAGTGCCAGAGCAGAGTGCTCTAGCGTCGTTGACCATCTTCGTAGATACGTCAACAGCAGGTCCCTTGGGAGGTGCCGGAGCTGGCTGCTCCGGCATCGCCCACCATCATCATGGAGATGTCATCGGTAGGCCCCTTGGGCAGTGCCGAAGATAGCTGCTCCGGCTTCGCCCACCATCATCGTGGAGACATAGAGGGCAGGCCCCTTGGGAGGTGCTCGAGCTCTATGCTCTGACGTCGTCCACCATCGTCGTAGAGACGTCGATGACGGGCCCTTGGGAGGTGCCAGAGCTGGATGCTCTAGCATCGTCTACTGTCATTGTAGAGATGTCGATAGCAGGCCCCTTGGGAGGTGCCAGAGCTGGGTGCTCTGGCATCGCCCACCATCTTTGTAGATACTTCGACGGCAGGCCCCTGGTGTAAGGGCTACCACAAGAGAATCCTGTTAGCAACAAGAGCAAGGGAGGAGAGTTTTCTCACTTATCCGCGCTTGTTGCTATTGTTGACGTGCTGAGACATCGACAGCAGGCCCCTTGTGAGGTGTTGAAGCTAGATGCTCCACCGTCGTCCACCATCATCGTAAAGACATTGACGGCAGGCCTCTTGGGAGGTGCCGAAGCTGGCTGCTTTGGCGTCGCTCACCATCGTCGTGGAGACGTTGACCGTAGGCCCCTTGGAAGGTGCTGGAGCTGGCTGCTCTAGCATTACCCACCATCATCATGGAGACATCAACGACAGGCCCCTTGGGAAGTATCGAAGCTAGATACTTTGGCGTCTCCCACCATCGTCATCGAGACGTCATCAGCAAGGCCCTTGGGAGGCACTGGAGCTGGCTGCTCCGGCGTCGCCCACAATCGTCGTGGAGACATCGATGGCAGGCCCCTTGGGAGGCTTCGGGGCTGGATGCTCTAGCGTCATCCACCATCGTCGTAGAGACGTTGATGACTGGCCGCTTCGGATGTGTCAGGGCTGTGTGCTCTTGTGTCGTCCAGAATCTTCGTAGATACGTCAACGACAGGCCTCTGGTGTAAGGGCTATCACAAGAGAACCCTGCTAGCAACAAGGGCAAGGAAGGAGAGTTTACACACTTTCTGCGCTTATTGCTATCATTGATGTGCTGAGACATCGACGACAGGCCCCTTGTGAGGTGTGGAAGATGGATGCTCCGGCATCGTCCACCTTCATTGTAGAGATGTCAACAGCGGGCCCCTTCGAATGTGCCAGAGCTGGCTGCTCCGGCGTTGCCCACCATCGACATGGAGACATTGACGACAGGCCCCTTGGGAGGTGCCAAAGCTGGATGCTCTGGCGTAGCCCACCAGTATCATGGAGACATCGTCGGCAGGCCCCTTGGGAGGTGCCGGAGCTGGCTGGTCCGGCGTCACCCACCATCGTCGTGGAGACGTCGATGGCAGGCCCCTTGTAGGTGCCAGAGCTGTATGCTCTAGCATCATCCACCGTCGTCGTAGAGACGTCAATGGCGGGCCTCTTGGGAGGTGCCAGAGCTGACTGCTCCGGCGTCGCCCACCATCGTCGTGGAGACATCGACGGTAGGCTCCTTGGGAGGTGCTGGGGCTGGGTGCTCTGGTGTCATCCACCATCTTCGTAGATACGTCGACGACAGGCCCCTGGTGTACAAACTATCACAAGAGAACATTGTTAGCAACAAGAGCAAGGTAGGAGAGTTTAGTCACTTATCCGCTCTTGCTGCTGTCATTGACGTTCGGAGACGTCGATGGCAGGACCCTTGCGACGTGCCGGAGCTGGCTGTTCTGCACATATTACAGAAAGAGGGGGGACTAGTCTGCTCGCCGGTTTACCTGTTCCTCTCCCTTAGCTCTGTCATGTTTTACTGCCCTGGGCTGACACACGGGTCTTGGTAATTCGATGCGTTGGCATTCCGGGTTCTGGCTCATGCCATCCTCAGGGTGTGAGCTTTCTAGCCCTAGTACATGGCCATTAGTGTTTGGAGGCAGGGCGTGCATACATAGGGTACAGGACCAGGCTAAGTAGTTAACACCCCGTCTGGACCTCCTGTTCGGCACAGGCCTTTCCTGGGAAGCCTTCTAGCGCCACGGGACCCTAATGATGAGAGCAGCCGGAAGAACCCCTCACACACTACCGGTACCTCAAGTGAACCCGCCTGCATCAGGACTGCATGACTCCTGCATGGGTGGGTTACAAAGCGTACAACCGTGCATATAAAGGTAATATGCAATAA
Source organism: Tuctoria greenei (assembly GCA_036927565.1). Classification (NCBI taxonomy): domain Eukaryota; kingdom Viridiplantae; phylum Streptophyta; class Magnoliopsida; order Poales; family Poaceae; genus Tuctoria; species Tuctoria greenei. The sequence continues at coordinate 42,239,155 of JAYESD010000001.1, read as the reverse complement.
ACAAGTCTATTATGACATGACCATAAAATTAACGCTTAATTAAATGAATAGTGTTTTTAAGAAAGCATTAAGTAAAACAATGATTCTTTTTTGTCAGAGTTCATAGGGGGAGACAAACTTTTTACAAAAGAGGGCAACAACTTACTTCCGGATGATGGGGGAGGCAGGGTGTACAAGTTTACGGTTTGGAAACAAGCTAAGCTAACTGCACACTCTGGACCTGACCCTCCCGGATCTCGGTTATCCTTAATGCTGCCCCTAAGTCCTATGAAAACCATTACACTGTTCTACTAAGCTTTAAGATTTATAATAGGGGTGCCCAAAGATCTAAGGGTAGCTGTGATGGTTGTGGGGCAATCTTGTTGTCTACAGCTACTAGAGGGGCGATGAGTGAGCGTCCCTACTTCCTGCATTGACCGCCCGCTTTGCGAGTGTTCCGAGCAGAGCCAGGACTAAGCTTGGCAACTTTGATGGGGGTGTCAGTGCTATTGGAGGTCTGTAGTCGAGGCGCAGCAGGTGCTCTGCGCTGATGCGAGCTCGACAGAGCCTGACTGGATCCAGCACCATCCGGGACAAGTTGTGGGGTATGCTCTGAGGGCTTGGAGCTGCTCCAATGCTAACATTGCAGCAGTGCGGTCTCTGTGAATCATGAGGACACCAGAAGGGGTTGGCATATTCAAGATGAGGTAGCCGTAGATGGCTACGGCGATGAATCGGTACAGGGTAGGCCTGCAGATGATGGCGTTGAAGGGGAGGCTGACATCCGCGATGTCGAAGATGATGCTCTCCATCCTGTAGTTGTCGAGAGTCCTGAAGGTCACCCGGAGATGGATGTTGTCGTTTGGAATGATGCTCCCTGGTCCCACCCCGAGAATGGGCTTGAGGGGCTGAGCTTGGACATCGAGATCTGCAGCTGCTCGAAGGCTGCACAGTTAGGAGGTTGAGGCTGGCCCCGCCATCTATCAAATCCAATGCACGACAAAGGTTCTTGACTGCGTTTTGGGACGCGGTATCCCAAGACCCTCCGAAGATGACGCGGGGTGTCTTGCGACGCCTGTGGTCCCTTTTGGCGTCGGAGTGCTCATCTTGGTGGACCACTTTGATAACCCATTCTTTCTTCAGGTACTCCATCTCCTCATCATCGTCGACCTTGGGGTCGACCTTCTATTTGCCCTCCCACTAGCGGAAGGGGGCACCGTTCGGGCGCTGCGACGCTCGCTCTTGGTAGAGTTCAGCGCATCTCTCTATCTCCTAGCACTCGCTCGAAGTGTGGTCATGAGTCTTGTGCACCAGACATAGCTCGACGTCATCGTCGGTAGCTAGTGGCTGACGCGAGTGCTTCTCGAGGCATGAGGGTTTGCCACTGCCGGTCTCGACTGCTGCCTCGACGGGGGACCATGCAGCGGCCTGTTCTGGCCACCACCCCGATTCTTGTTCTTCTTCTTGCCGTTACGAGGGGTAATGGCACCTTATCTGGTCTGGCTGACTTTGCCTACTCTGGGGGCAGTCTGGGTGTGCCAGTCACGGCCCTCAACTGCGCGGGCACAATGGTCTGTGTCGGAGAAGAGCTCAGAGACATTTTGCAAGTTGTGTGTGGCTAGGTTCTCGCGCATCTTCTAATCACGCACTCACTGTCAGAATGCTACTATGATAGAAGCATTCGGTATGTTTGGGATGGAGTTACATACGTGGGAGAAGCACTGGATGAATGATCCTAGCGTCTCCTTGGGTTGTTGGCGCACGGCGTGGAAGTCGAGCTCGGTGCCGGGTCTTGTGTAGGAGCTGCTGATGTTTGCCATGAACTATCAGCGAAGCTCATCCCAAGAGGTTATGGACCCCTCAGACAGGTTCATCATCCATGACCTGGTTGTGCCGACCAGGGCGACGGGTAAGTAGTTTGACAGGACGGGCTCGCCCGCTCCTATAGCAAGGAGCGTCGTGGTGTAGATCTGCAGGAACCATGCTGGGTTGACGCTCTCATCGAACCTTTTTGACAAGTGTGGTCGGAACTTGCATGTCCACGTCGCCTGTCGGAGTTATGGCGCCAAGGCCATGCACCCACCGACAGGTTTCATCGGAGAGGCGCACGGGACGGCATATGCCAGGGGGGTTTGCTGCGCCACGTGTTGCTGCTGTGGGACCTGCTGTTGTGGCAGGTAGTGCCGCGACACATGGTGTACAGGGCAGTGCAGGGGTGCAGTCAATCCAATGAAGTCCTTGTTTGATGGCAGTGGTCGAGGGTTTACCTGAGGTGCTCCTCAGACGGAGGACTCCTCCTGTTCAGGCCCTCGAGGCCCGTACATGGCATCAAGGTTGCACCGTCTCTCCTGCTGCCGCTCGATGATGACGCGGCCATCTATCTGAGCTTAACAATGGTCTAGCTCAGACCTCAGGTCCTCCATGGGAATTATGCCAGTGCTGGTAGGCCTAGTATATCTAGAATTGGCGATGCGGCGGTTGATGGACGGCGTGCGCGATAGCGACACGTGACATCTCCCTCTGTTGGGAGAGTTGATGGCCGCGACGATGAAGTGGTCAATTTTTTGGACCCACTGCTAAGCTTCTCTTTGTGAAGTGTTCAGCGATGGTGGGTGGTGGCGAAGAGTCCTAGCCGCTGCCAGAGTGCTCTCCGGGCTTGCTGTCTGCGGCGCCGGGGGAGCCGACTGGGCTGGGATGTGTCCTGACGCACCGTCTTGGCCATCCATACCTGCACGGGGGCGTGATGGACCATAGAGCATCGCTCGTGCGATGGATCTGTTCATCAGACGATGGTTGCGGAAACCGCCTTCCACAGGCCTGATTAACACCATGGTAATGACAGCGCTACCACTTTTTTGAGGGAAAAAGACCCCTTTTCTGCCGTGCCAATTGTTGAATTGTTTATGCGACACTTCCCCCGTACTTGCTAAGGAGCAGCCCGTAGAGGTTATTGTTTGGCAGAGCTTAGGCCTCAATCAAGTGTACACGCGTATGAGAGAGTATGAGATGGTGGTTTTTAGGTGGTTCAGGCCGCAAGGAGCGTAACACCCTACTCCACGGTGGATGGCATTGCTAGTGTGCGTGTGTGTATGCTTGAGTTTGATGTTGGGTCCTTTGTAACAGAGGAGGTCTGGTCCTTTTGTAGCCAAGGTCGGACGCCTTACAAGTGGGGTCCGGGGCCCGACAGGTGGTCCCGGGGAGTTCTTATCCTAAAGATCTATGCTTCTCGCATAATGTGATGTCCGGTTCCGAAAAATGAACCAAGCTAACGCAAATGTGTGCCCAGGATGTTCATCACACATACACGAGTGCAATCACAAAAGAGTATACATAAAATTACCACAAGACAAGATTTATTATCCAAGTTTTATTACACAAACCATATTATCCTCGAATACAAGCTCCAATGAATATTTATGACAAGTTCAACTAATGCAGCGGAAATAAACTAATTAAGCAACTAAGCAAACTAAGCATAAGGGATAGTGCAGCTCCAATCAACACTACAGACAAAGCTGATGGTAGACACGGCCTAGAACTCCTCATTACCACCATTAAACTCCCAATCCTGACCTGCAACTGTTGGGGGGATGGAAAGAGTGAGTACATGTCGTACTCAGCAAGTGTGGAAAGTATGACATGTGGCTTATTCAAATGACGACAATAATAATGGCTAAGTGCTGAAAGGTACATCAAAACATTTGAAAAGCAATATATTACATGTATGTGAAATAAACCCATCATAATCATAAGTAATATCATAATACCAATCCACAATTCACCATCCTCATCAATAATTCCAGATTTCACCATTTGCCAATAACCATATTCAATACTAGAAATTAATCCATAACCATAATACCAACCATAACCAAACCATAACCATCCCAAATTCCAATTTCCCTCTAATCATGGAAGTTGTACAGGTGCTCATAACCGGGAGCACGGCTATCATGATAGTTTTAATTAACCCTGTAGAGTTTGTACCTCTTTACCCACTTGTTCGTGATTTCATCACCTTTCGATGACTAGAACCTCTATTATGCCGTCTCACACTTCCATCGGTGTGTGACCAAGAGATCACAAAATAGCCTTTACAAAGGGATTACTAGCCTATTTAGACCCCACTAAGGTTTCACCGGTGACGATGTCTCCAACTGAGCACATCTTCAACCAAGGGCCCCCTCTTGAGCCATTCGGATCCCAGGGTAGTCCCACCAATCATCAACAAACCCAATACGATTACCCATTCCCCGAGCATCCACAATGGTCCAATTAGCACTGGCAAATCCCTAATTAATCAGCTACGCCGCACCCATACTTGGCCGCGTGGTGGCACTGTAGTCCTGGCTTATTCTTGCATGAACCGGTCCTTAGATCTAAAGCAAGCAAACCACCATATCTTCCAACCCATCCACATACCAGGCTTGCTTAGATCACCCATTACCATATCATGTTATCCAGTTCATGTTAAACATAATCTCATCCATGCATAATTAAATTGAGTGGTATAGTGTTTCCCATCCCAGTTAATTAAGCGAAGCAAAAGGGTAAAAATCCCTTCCTGACTCTCTACCATAATTTCCAGGGGACAAGGGTGGTAAAACAATTATAGTAAACTTCCTATCATAGGATTCCCATCAAATTGACACAAGCATGCAATTTTGCAAACAAAACATTTATTTCAAAAAATAGGATCAATATGCTTCAAGGACACTTGCCTTGCTCTTGCTGTTGATTAGGATCAAAGCCTTCAAACTCTTGGTGCTGGAGATCCTCCGCGGCACTCTCTAGCGCAAATCCGTCTAATCCGCACAATAAACATACAAGACAAGAAACACAATCAAAGAGTGCACAAATATTACTCAATATGACATGACATGCATGATTTATGCAAATGCAAGGTAGAACTTGTTACTAGATTGCTTTTAATGATCACTAACTAGTTCTAATAGCTTTTAACAAGTTTATACAGGTTTGGATTCGATTGGATCAAATTTTAGAATTAATTTGATGCAATTTAACCAGGAAGATCGGACGAGTCCGCTAGGGACCGAACAAGTCCGCGCTCTGCAAGATCAGCAGATTAGTGTTTTCTAGATCGACGTGATTTTGGAGATTAGGGGTTGAATTCTCGTAAGGAAAAGACGATAGAAGGTATACCAGGTGTTTAGAACTCCAATGAATCAAGAAACTTGGAGGTAGCACTTGGATCTTGATGATCTAGGGTTGGTGGTAAACTTGGGGATGAATTGGTGGTGAAGAACGAAAACTTGGTGGAGATCTTGATCCTCTTTCGTTTCCTCCTCTTCTTCTTCTTGCTTGGGATCTTCTCCTCCCTCCTTGATGGTGCCTCCCCACGAACTAGGGTTTGGGTGGGTGGAAAAGTGGCAAATAGATGTCAATCCAAGTGGTGGGGTTGTTTATATATAGGTGGAGGCTAGAGTTAGATGGATTTCGAGTTCGGGAGGAGTAGAGGCCGGTTTAGAGTCCCACACGGGATCTAAAAGAGTTAGGCACGACGTCCCTAGGCCCACTTAACGTGAAACCCAAGAAACAAGTCATAAAACAAAAGATCAACTCGGAGTCACGAAATATCGGACAAGTCTGAAAAGGACCGGACTAGTCCAAAGTCGTATAGAGAGAAAATCGGACAAGTCTGGCAAAAAATCAGACAAGTCCGACTTTAAACAGAGAGGAAAATGGACAAGTCCGCTGGAACACCGGACTAGTCCGGAAAGTCCAAGGACTTAGCAATTTTTCAAGGATTAATGGAATATCGGACTTGTCCGCACAAAATCGGACAAGTCCGAAGGTTTCCAGAGCCAAAATCGGACTAGTCCGTAGCAAAAACGGACAAGTCCATTTTTAGTCAGAGAGAAATCGGACTAGTCCTCTGTAAAATTGGACTAGTCTGCACTTTCTTGCGTTTTAAGTGCGGTTTTGTTCCAAATCAATTTTAAATGCTCTGAATCAATTTTAAACTCGTTCCTCTTTATGCGGGTTAATGTTAAACATGTTTATGAGTGTATGCAGGGCATGATGCATGAAAATGACGGTGTTACACATAAGCTTCCTTTGACCGTGGCTTTGAACACTCGTTATCTCACTGCCTGAGTCGTTAGTAGCCCACACACCATTGCAGACAATGGCAGGGGATGTCCTGTCCAACTGTTTCTGTCGCTCTAAGCCACCCACTTTGCGGAGTGGGATAGGCCTGCGGCGTCTTCACTGCGATGTGATTGGTTATAGCGGTACCTAACATTAGGTGTGCGCCGCTCCATGCGTCTGGGGAAGCCACGTATGTTTAGTCCTTGACAGGGACAAGGCGCACCACCCTCTTAACTCCCGCACTCTCCGTCCAAGGCAAGTAGTCTGAACATGTGGCAGCCAGGGAGCTCAGCTCCGCGGAGGAGGTCAGGTCCCATCTTATAGGCCACGTGGCAGCTCGGGAGCTCACGTTCTGAATAGTGTCGGGACTCTAGGTCTGCAAGACACGTGGTGGTGCTGGAGCTCGCCATATGGGGGGTGCCATGTATGATGCTTCGGGCCACATGGCAACACTGGAGCCCTACCTCACGGGGGAGAGGGATCCTTACCTGCTGGGCGCATGGTTGCTTGGGAGCTCATCTCCAACGGGGGAGCTGAACTCTACTTTGGGGTCTCTTGCCAGTACCTCAGACCCTGTATCTGAGGTAGATAGGTCCGAGCCTTCTTAACACGTGGCGCCCTTGGTCCCTGCCTGTGCTGGAGAGTGGGGTACCTAGGCGGCTCTAGCTCGTGTGCGAGGGTACCCGTTCTGCCGGTTAACAACAGACGCCATCACAACACACAACTCATCATCTCAACGGACAAGTCCGCCCTATTGCAGACTAGTCCGATTAACATTCTGTTATAACCACGGACTGGTCCGTTGAACTTTCTGTTCCAGTACGGACAAGTCTGGTACACCTCAGACAAATTAGGGCCTCAGGTGTGCTGCACAATTCATGCAAGTTTTTCACAGTATACCGGACTAGTTCGATCCCTTGAGCAGACTAGTCTGGCCTCTGGGATCCCTAATGATAACTTCTTTAGAAAGTCTATAAATAGGTGATCCACGACCCCACACTCAACAACCAAGAACCCTATCGTCTTCATACGTCCCAAAAGCACAGAAACACTTCTCCCGACATATATAAAGCCTAAAAAGTTAAATCTTTTGGTAATAAAGATTTGGTAAAGGGAGATCATCTTCTGCGCGTTGTTGAGCTCTTGGGGTTTGAGTCTCTTATACACTCTCGCATCTATTGTACATCTTTTTAGTGTAGTTGATCCGTTTTTCTCGCTATAATTTTGTGGGAGCCCTCATCGTGTGAGGCTGCGCCATTGACTCAGTGATTACCATTGATAGTGGAACTCAAGTCGACCTCTGTGGTGACTTGAAGAGGTAAAGGGTTGAATAAGACCTAGCTCTGTGTGAGTCCCTCAACGAGGTGTAGATCTCTTTGGTGAGGTCGAACCTCGATAAAAATCCTTGTCTCTTGTGTTGTAGTTCTTTACTTTTGCTATCATTATTATCTCGGGTATATGATTGATCAATCTTGCAACTTGTATTAATTTTGTATTCCACCTGCTAATTGCTCATCCTAGTCGTTACGATAGTTTACTACATTCTGCTGTGATAATGTTTGAGAAAGATTCATAAATACAGTTATTCCATTTGTAATAACAACATGCACACTGGACTAGTCCGCACACTATACCAGACTATGAACTTACCCAGGAGCAAGAACAAGCAATTCATCGCAATGCAAAAGTTGCTGTGGTGATTACTTCATCTTTAAGTTGAGAAAAGTTCAGAAAGGTGGATGGACTTGAAGTTGCCAAAGAGATTTGGTATGTACTCAAGACTACTCATGAAGGGAACCGCTCTTTTCGTGAAGCGAAGATTGAGATGCTTGAGGGAGAATTGGGGAGATTTTCCATATAAGATGGTGAAACTCCTCAAGAGATGTACACCCGCTTGAAGACACCCATCAACAAGATTTGTGCTTAAAAAAGCAAAAAGTAGACTGATCATGAGGTTCTAAAAAGGATGATAATAGCCTTGATGCCTCAGAATGTCACTTTAAGCTCAAAGATAAGGGAAATCTGGGGTTCCAAAAAATATCCCCAATGAAGTTTTTGGCAAAATTATCAATCATGAGATGATGTTGAAAGAAGCTAAATATGTTAAAGACTTAGCTGAACTTACCTCATCCAAGAGGAAGGAAGTTGCTCTCAAGGCAACTTGCAAGCCGCAAGAAAAGAAGATTTTCAAGAAAAATAATAAAGAACATCAAGCGCACATTGGCAAGGAGTGGGACTCAAACGACGCGTCCTCCTCAAATGATGAAGAGGAGATGGCAGCAATCCATCAAAAAGCCACCAAGAAGTCTACACTCTTCCCAAACATGGGAGGATGTGAGAACTACAACCACACTTGATTCATGGCTAAAGAAGGCAAGAAAAAGGTTTGACTTACACCCCTCATTAAATTCCTCTAACGATGATTTTGATAGTTCTAGTGAAAATGAGGAAATGCGTAAATGACTGAGCAAAACGGCACTAAGAAAAATGAAGATGTTATGGGATGAAATCTTTGAGAAGGAGGAGCTTGTCAACCACCAAGAAGATATGCTCATCCATGAAAGGAAGAGATATAAAGAGGTTTAAAAGCTTCTTGAGCAAAGGAGAAAAGTAAGGCACTTGAGCTTGAGCTAGCTTTAAGTAAGGAAAATTATTAAAAACTAGAAGACTCACAAATTGCATATAAGGACGAACTTGCTAACTTGACAAAAGTTAACAAAATCCTTGAAGTGCAAGTGGAGTCACTCAAGCGAAGTGGTGCTTCCTCCTTTAAAAACTCACCTTCTCAATATGTCAAGTTGACAACTATTAAAACTTGCACATGCTCTTGTAAGAAGCCTAATGTAAAATATGAATCCAATGCTTCACATGTTAAACATCCATCATAAAGTGGCATCTTTGACAAGGAAAAGATCAAATATGCACGTAGTGCATGTATGGTAACAAGACCTCTTAATGTCAAATACGGTCTTGGGGATACAAAAGGTAAAAAGCTGTCCACCAATGCTCAACATAAGGATCATATTGCCATTGTTAAAGAAAAATCACATGAATCTAAACTACAAACATTATTTCATACTTTTGATGCATCTTATGTCCTTATGAAAAATAAATCTGGATATATTTATGCTAAATATGCAAGGCCATGCCACATGAGACTCAAAGCTTGTGTGTGGGTGCCTAAAACACTTGTGACTAACCTTCGAGGACCCAAGCAAACTTGGGTATCTAAAACCAAGACATAAATCTGTTTTGCAGGCCTACTCCTCCAGTGGATCAAAATGGGTTCTAAACAGTGGATGCACCAATCACACGACCTGAGAGAGGAGAGTGTTCGTAGAGTATGAGAGAAATGCAGATCCAAGTGAGGGAATTAATTTCGGAGACAACGGCCAAGGATAAGTCCTTGGCAGCAAGACCTAGGGGATCCTCAAGAAGTTTTTGAAGAGAGCGCAAACCGAATTCTCCTTGACCATCAAGAATACTAGGACAATGGAATAGAGTTAAAAAATACTCAAGTTGAGGAGTACCTTGATGAAGAAGGAATAAAACATGAGTTTTCGGCATCCTACACCCCTCAAACAAATGGGGTGGACAAAAGGAAGAACAAGATTCTCATTGAGATGGCAAGGACATTGCTATATGAATACAAGACTTCGAATCGGTTTCAAGCTAAAGTGTTAAACACCGCTTGTCACGGCACAAATTGGCTATATCGTCACTGACATTTGAAGAAAACGCCATATGAGCTCCTCACTGGTAACAAACCAAATGTTTCATATTTCAGAGTGCTTGGAAGTAAATTCTTTATTTTAACAAGAAACTGAGGATTTTGGAGTTCGCTTCGAAATCTAATGAAGGGTTCTTGCTTGGTTATGATTCTAATGCCTATGCCAATTGTGCTTTCAACAAAGTCTCTAGCATTGTTGAAGTGGCACATGATGTAGTGTTCAATGAGACTAATGGCTCCCAAGTGGAGCAAGTTGATAAGTGTGTGCTAGATCAAGAATAAGCCCGTGTCAAGCTTTGAGGAGGAAGGCACTTGGTGATATTCGACCTCGAGAGCAATCACAAGACTCAAGTGCTCAAAATGTACCTCAATCAGAGAGCAGTGATCAAGGGGAGCTTCTGCACAAGATCAACATCATCGGGATCAAGAAGATCATTATAATCATGGAAGCAGTGATCTAGGTGGAGACATTGACAATGAAGATAATGAATATATAATGACCTCACAAGTGCCTCACCCAAGAGTGCATCAAAGTATACAAAGAGATCATACCATCGACAACATCATTCGAGATATTGCAAAGGGAGTAACCACTAGATCTCGTATTACATATTTTTTGTGAACATCACTCTTTTGTCTCATTTTTGGAACCATACATGGTTGAAGAATCATTAAAAGATCCATATTTGGTGACCGCCATGCAATAGGAACTCAACAACTTTAAAATAAATGAAGTATGGGAGCTTTTGGAAAGACCAAAGGCAAACATCGTGGGCACTAAATGGGTCTTTTGGAACAAGCAAGATGAACACAGAGTCATAACGAGAAACAAGGCACAAATTGTGGCAAAAGGTTACTTACAAGTTGAAGGTTCGGGTTTCGATGAAACCTTTGTTCACGTAGCTAGACTTGATTGCATTCATATTTTATTAGCCTGTGCTACTTACCACAATTTTAAGTTGTATAAAATGGATGTCACCAGCGCATTCCTTAATTGTTCTATCAAGGAAGAGGTGTACGTGGAGCAGCCACCATAATTTGAAGATGAAGGGTATCCCAAGCATGTGTACAAACAGCGTAAGGCTCTCTATGGCCTCAAAGAAACTCCCCGAGCTTTGTATGAGTGCCTTAGGGACTTTATCACTCAAAATGACTTCAAAATAGGAAAAGCTGATTATACTTTCTTTACAAAGCATTTTGATGGTCATCTATTCGAATGTCAGACTTATGTTGATGACATCATTTTTTGTTCTACAAATAAACATTTTTTCTGAAGAATTTAGTAAAATTATGATAAGCCGATTTGAGATGTCAATGATGGGCGAATTGAAGTTCTCTTGGGGATTCCATGTGAAGCAACTGAAAGAGGGCACTTTCATTTGCCAAACTAAGTGCACACAGGACATCCTCAAAAAGTTCAATATGGACAAAGACAAGCCCATCAAGACCCCCATGGTAACTATTGGACATCTCGACCTCAACGAAGATGGTCCAGATGTGTATCAAAAGGTATATCGGTCTACAATTGATTCACTGCTTTATTTATGTGCATATAGGCCTCATATTATGCTTAGTGTGTGTGTATGTGTGCAAGGTTTCAAGCTGCACCTAAAGAGTGTCATTTAAAAGCTATAGAGAATTTCTTAAGATACCCAGTGCACACACCAAACTTGGGTCTTTGGTATCCTAAAGGATCCAAGTTTAACCTTATAAGGTACTTCGATGTCGACTATGCAGGCTGCAAAGTCGATAGGAAGAGCACCTCAAGAACCTGCCAATTTCTTGGCAAATCCTTAGTTTCATGGTCATCAAAGAAGCAAAATTTCATTGCTCTTTCCACAGCCGAAGCGGGGTATGTTGCAGTCGGTAGTTGTTGTGCACAACTACTTTGGATGCAACAAACTCTAAGGGATTATGGTTACAATCTGAACCATATTCCACTCCTATGTGATAATGAAAGTGCCATAAAGATTGCACACAATCCAGTAGAGCACTCAAGAACCAAGCACATAGATATACATCATCATTTACTAAGAGACCATTCATTAAAATGTGACATAGTAATCTCACATGTTAGAACTGAAAAACAATTAGTGGACATATTCACCAAGCCACTAGATGAAAAGTGATTTTGCGAGCTTATAAATGAACTAAATATACTTGATGCTCTAAATGTGGCTTGAAACATTGCATATCCGATTGATTCTTCAAATATTACTTACTTTTGCAAAAATTCATCCCTTATCTCGATTTTATCTCGAAATCTATTTAACTTATTGAATCTTGGTGAATTATAGCCATTGTATGATTGTGGATTGCTTACTGGTCATGTTCATCAAGATTATCTGTTAAATGTTGTCCTTTACATCCCTATTAGATCAATTTCGTAAAAATCACTTTGTTTTGATTTTCAACTATCCAGCTAACCCAGACTAGTCCATGGTCAACACCGGACTAGTCTGTTGCTGCAGACTAGTCCGATCCCTATGCGGACTAGTCCGTTACTATCGGCCTTAACCCTAGCCCGCCGCCAAAAGTCTATCTTCTCCCTCTCACAATCGCCTTTGCACTCTCCCTCCTCAAGCTCCAGCTCCCAAGGCGATTTCCACTTTGAGCAACCAAAAATGATGGTTTCTCACATTAATTATTCGCCTTGGCGCGAAGCACCTCTCCTCCGGACTAATCCGCACTCTACTCCGCGCCTCCATCCTTCAATCTTCGAATTTCGATAAAAAATCAATCCCTAACCATAGTACTCATCTTTCCTCAATTCTTGCTTACTTTTCTCGATTCCTAGGGTATACATTGCATTGCTGTATGTATTCATGCCGTCCTCCTACCTTTTTCATCAATCTTGGTTGGATTTGTTGAAATAAGAAGTTAGGGTTCATACGACAAACCGTACTAGTACAGTACTTGGTGCAGACAAGTTCGCACCCTGAAATAGGACAAGTCCGGCCCCTTGACAGTTGAACCTCTAAATTCTTGTCTCCACAAAGTCTTAATCTCATTCTTACCACACCTTGTACTCTCTATGTCAGGCATGATGTCGCCCGCATCGGATGATAGCATGTTTGACATTGAAGCCAAGTGTGATCGTGAGAGAGTGGACACGGCAAAAGAACTATGAAGCAAGAAGCACCATGATCATGATGCAAATGATTCTCCTCCTGACTCTATGCTCCCAAGAAAGAGGAAGGTGACAATGAAGAAGTCATCAAGCAAGGATGGTGCTAGTGCCAACTCAACGGCACCAAGAAGGAGCACTACCAAGGGTGAAGGACTTGCAAGTGGACCAATTGGTCCACTAAAGATGAAGTCTCCTGTATAGTGCAATAGCCAGCCTTCTGAAGATGATTTCATGGGCAAAGAAAATGATTTGGCTGACAAACTCAGAAAGGTTGAAGTCTATGAGCAGCCAAAGCAATCAGCTGACCCGAGGTTCAGGAGCCACTTCCAAGCTGATTATTATGAACATGTCTACAGGAAGATGAGAAATCCAGTGGTTGCAAGTCAATGGGTGGACATGACTTATCGACAATACAAGAACTATCAAGCATATCATGAAGTCTTGGAGGCATCAGAGAGGCTTGGCTTGAAGGATCTCCTATACTTCCGATATAATTGGAACAATGAATTCATCACTCAATTTTACTCTACTCTCTACTTCGCCTATTATGATGGGGATGAGATGACTTGGATGACACATGGATCCAAGTATAGTGCCACTTATGAGGAGTTTGCCAGCATACTCCACCTCGAAGACACATTGGATAATGAGCTTATAATTCACAACATGAGGCCTCTAGAGAAGGATGAGCTAGAATTCCTTTATGATACAAGAATGCCATACAAGCCTCCTGCCACAATGTACTTGAAGCCATTCTTTTCCATGCTGAACAGAATTTTGAGGAAGACCATACATCTTAAGGATGGAGATGCAGGGACAATTCATGTAACTCTATGGACCTTAATGAAAGTGATAAGCAAGAAAAGGACCTTCAATGTCTTTGAATATATCTACAATGACATTGTGAACATCTCAATCACTCCAAATAGGTCATGTGGCTATGCAGCTTGCATCGTGTTCATGATTAAGAAGGTAACCGACCTTGAGTTTGTCAAGGATGTTGATCATGTCGGCCTCAAGCCCCAGAGGCCACCAGTCTACAATGTTCCCAATGATCCTGCCTCACTTGCAGTAGAACAAAGATCAAAGCAAGCAAATGAAGTCACAAGGACTCTAGCTACTACCTCTGCTCCTCCACCCTCCAAAGATTCCTCTAGTGTTATATTCAAGATGCTTTCCTCTATCTTTGCATCCTGCCACAAAAGTGGAGGTTAAGCAACAAAAGGAAAGCTTGATCAGGAAGAGACACCAGAGGTATATGAAGGCAAACATCAATGCAATCTGTGAGAAGCTTGAAATTGAACCAGTGGGATCTCCATAAATTTCAGAGGATTCCAAAGAAAACATCACAAAGATGGCATGTCTCACAGAACAAGAATTGGCCTCCTTTGGACTTGTGGGTGTTACTGTTCCTCCTCCTTAGCATGTTCATGAGTCTGAAGATGAAGATGAAGACACAACTAAGAGTGATAGAGGGAGTGACGGAGAGTACATTCCATTAAATTTTCCCTTTTTGGTGCCTTGACGCAAAATGAGGAGAGATTAAGACTAGTAGTCTATTTATGAGCCTTAAAGACTAGTGATCATGGACATGTATCTATTTTATGTTTTAATTTCAAACTATTGTAATCTCTATTTCAATGTGCCTATTTTATTTAATATGAATGTGTGATGCTCATTTCGATATTATAGTGATGGTTGCTATTATAATCGTTGTACTTTCAACTTTCCACATCACATTAGTTGCTCACACACACTTTATAGGCACCCCACCAAAAAGAGTGCATATATGTAAGAAATTTTTGTTGTTCATATGTCATTCTCATATATGAACACTTTATGAAAATCAATATTTACTCATAACTTTTCAATCTCAATTGGTTGTTATCAATCACCAAAAAGGGGGAGATTGAAAGTGCATCTAGGCATTTCCTTTTGGGTTTTGGATGACTGATGACAAATAAAATGAGATCCTTATGGATTCGTTGAGATGAGTGCAGGTCTACAAAGACTATAACTTATGATGCACTCAAAAAGTTGAAAAATGACTAGTGAGAAAAGGAAAGTTCCAAAAGATCAAGGAAGCGCAAAGTAGATATCAATGTATAGGTTGTGTGTGAGAGACACATCCAAAGAGCTTATATCTTTGCGTAGAGGGTAAGAGCTAAATTCAATTAATCAAGTAATTCACTGAAGCACCAGAAATGTCCATTCACAACGGACTAGTCCAGTGAACCTATTGTTCTCACACGGACAAGTCCGGAACAGTAGTAGACTAGTCCGTTCAACTCACTGACCTCACTCGGACAAGTCCGTTCAACTCTCTGTTGTTTCACGCGAACAAGTTGCAAAACATGGAGTACTCCGCCATCACAACACACAGCTCACCTCACCGTACAAGTCCGTCCTATCGAAGACTAGTCTAATTAACTTTCTGTAAAAACCACGTACTAGTCCGTTGAACTTTCTATTCAAGTACGAACGAGTCCAGTACACCTCACACAAATTAGGGTTTCAGGTGTGCTGCACTGTGACACCCGGTTCTGAAATTGAGCCAAGTGCTACGCATATGTGTGCCTGTTGATATTTCCTACGCACTACTAACAATTCATCACTAGCAGTGGTGCTAGAAATTTTTGTTGGTAGGTTTTGATTCCTAAATGAACGTCCTCAAGTGCACGGAAAAAATCGATGTAGCATTTCTCCTTTAAAGAGTATTCTCAAAGGGTGTCATTTATATTTTCCCAAAGGAAGGCCAAGTGGAAGCAAAGCAA
Organism: Tuctoria greenei; assembly: GCA_036927565.1. NCBI lineage: Eukaryota > Viridiplantae > Streptophyta > Magnoliopsida > Poales > Poaceae > Tuctoria > Tuctoria greenei. The sequence goes on along the minus strand of JAYESD010000001.1, from coordinate 42,223,431 downwards.
TCATCAAGTGGAGAAGCTAGGTTGGTCTAGGTAGGGTTTTAGCAAGGATGGATAAAGGGTAATTGAGGTAGTGTGACACACACAAGAGCATCCTATCCTAAGGGGTATAAATGAGGCAAAAGAGGGATTAGGCTAAGAGTTAGGTTGAGACTCTTACTATGCTTCTAATGTACATATACATAGCCTAAGTTAGATAATAATGATTATATTAATTATGAATTCTCATGCTAAGTGGATTAACACATCTGGCACGGGTTTACCCCTAACAACACTAGGCGACTCCCGCCAAGAGCCTGTGGCATAGCCGAACGTGGAGGATTACAAAGGAAAGATAGGGCTATCACCACCTACTGCCTACTTCTTCAATCCATGGGTCTACAAGACGTTCAACGCTACTCTCTGTCCTAGCATTATGCTAGCATATTAAGTAATTACCTTAAGAGCCTAGGCATAAGCCATCCTAAGGCAATGAACTAAATCATAGCTGAACCAATGTTAATTAATAGCATAAGTGAATCATATCAACATAATCATATCATAGCTAATTAGACTATAGTGGAGATTTATAGTGTTTATGATAATGTAATGAACATGTATAGCACAATCATAAATACTACTCCTACCACATACATGGAATCCACAATCAAACAAGAAACGCTTCATCCAAGTATATGAACAATAGTAGACTAAAGGTATCATCTTTATCATGAATAAAGTCACAAATACAAATAGGACTATGGGAGACATACCTTTCTCAATTGGGAAGAGACTCCTTCTACTCTTCTCCTATTCGGACTATGGTTTAGAGACTCTCCTCTCTACAACCTATACTCCTCTAAACCTATGCAGAGTAGTGGATACAAAGGAAGAATACTCAAGTGGTGTGTGTTGAAGTGAGGGGTGAGGGGTCCTATTTATAGCTTGGAGAAGGGTCGGTTCCTACCACCAAAAGCGCGCGAATCAGTCACCCATGACCACTTCAAGCCGAGAGGAACCAAAACGTGGAGTTTCAGCGAGAAAGGCGCCAGGAACTAGTCGGCCGAGTTGGGGGGGGGGGGGTCGACCGACCTAGTCCTGGCCCCTTTTGCATTATTCTTTCTCCAGGTCTATGATAGGTGGGTCCCATTGGCACATATGGGTGCTACACGGTTTGATGGCCTCAAATACTTCTGTTTGTGGGCCATTTGATCCATGTGGTGCCACGTGGTGTCGCCTGATTGGCTAGAATGATATTTTATAGGATGCATCCTCTTGTTTCATTTCATTTCCGCATAGAATGCCTGCATGCACTACTTTCTACAAGGAGAAGTGGAAATAGGTTGAATAGAAAGTTGATGTGTGCAAGAAATGACAATTCCTTCACATAATTGAGTTATATTGACAGGTGAAATTGGTATATACCAGCCATCAACAGTGTCCAGGATGTTCAACACACATACACGAGTGCATCACAAACGATATACAGAAAATTACTATAGCACGAGTTAATTTAGAAGGTACTTTTATTACAATATTCAAAAAGTCCTGAAATACAACTCTATTGATCATTATTAATAGTTCTGAAACTAATGCAGTGGAAATAATCTAAATATTAAGCTATGTAATCTATGCAAACTGAGCAAATAGCGTAGCGCGGCTCCAAGCAACACCACAGGCAAGCCGATGGCAGCACACAGCCTAGTACTCCGCATTATCCTTAGGATACTCCCAAATATCACATGAAACTATTGGTGGGGGAATTGCAAGGATGAGTAAATGTCGTAGTCAAAAAGTGTGGGAAAATAATGACATGTATCTTAAACAAGGAATGATGACAAATAATGGCTATTTGCATAAAACTATATTAAAAACATGTAAAAGACATACTAAGATGTATATGTGGATTAATCCCATCATATCCCAAATAATTACCAATTCTGAGTCCAATACCATTAATTACTGTTATACCACATCCAACAATGACCATCCATCCAAATTCCAAGTTCTTACCAATATCATCGACCATATTCAATTATCACAACTCCGACTATAATCGTAACCAAACCATCCCAATTCCCAAATCCCAAGTTTCACTCTAATCATGGAAGTTGTCCAGGTGCTCATAACCAAGAGCACGGGTATCATGATACTTTTAGACACACTCGACAGAGCTTGTACCACTTTACCTAGAAGTTTGTGATTTTGTCATCCATCGGCGACTAAAGAAACCTCCCTTATTCCAATTACATTTCCTTTGGTGTATGGACAAGAGATCACAAAATAGCCTTTACGAAGGGACTACCAGCATATTCAGACCCACTAAGGTTTCACTTGTGGTGATGCCTCCAACTTAGCACATCCAACCAAGGGCCCCTCTTGTGTCATTCGGATCCCATGGCACTCCTGGCGCTATTGCAAACCCAACCAACTTCCATTCCCCGCTCCTCCAAATGATCTGAATCAATGCTGGTAATACTCCAACTTAATCGGCTAAGGCGAACCCATACTTGGCCTTGTGGTGGCATTGTAGTCCTGGATTATTCTCACATGAACCGGTCCTTAGATCCAAGGAAAGCAAACCACCATATCGACCAACTCAATCCACAAACCATGCTTTCTTAGATCTCCCAAGTCTCATGTTACCAATTAACCATATACATGCTCATTAATTCATAATTAAGCCAGTTGGTTGTTTTCCCATCCCATTTAATTAAAGCAAAGCAAAAAGGTAAAAAGCCATTCCCGGCCCTCTACAATGTATTCCAAGCGACAAGGATGGTCAAACAAGTCTTGTAAACACTTATTTTGAGTTTCCCATCAATTTGACACAAGCATGCAGTTTTTCAAACAAAACATTCAAAAACTATATTGAAATGGTCAAGGACAGTTGCCTTGCTCTTGAGACGGATTTATGTCGAAAGCTTCAAAGCTCTGGCGTAGGAGGTCCTCGAAAACAACCTCTAACGCAAAGCCTTCTAGTCCGAGAGACAAACATGCAAAACAAACAATACAATTAAATAATGCTCATATAGTACTCAATATGCCATGATATGCATGATTATTGCAATTATGAGGTAAAACTTGTTAATGAGTTGCTATTAATGGTTACTAACTAGTTACAAATGTTTCTAACAAGTTTGAAAAGGTTTGAAATTGATTTGAGTCAATTTGGATCAAATTGGCTTCAACTCAGGAATTTTTTAGATTCAGACATCGGACTAGTCCGCTGTCAGGGACCGAACTAGTCCGCACTATGCAGACTGCAAAATTGGGGTTTTTCTGATCTGAGAGAATTGGGGTTGAATTTGCATGGAAACTTGAATGTAGAGGGTGTACCACATGTTTATGGATCCAAAGATCAAGGTTTTGGGTGCAACACTTGGATCCTGACGATTAGGGCTTGATGAGAGGTGGTGATGAAGCTTTGGTGATGAAGATCTTCAATTGTCAAAGAATCGATGAAGATTGATCTTAATTGGCCCTTATTCGTGTTTCCTCCTCCTCCTTCCTCCTAGATCCTGTCTTGACAGCGGAACATGAACTAGGTTGAGGGTTTCTCAATTGTGGCAAAAAGATGAAAAGTTGGGGTGGTGGGGTGTTTATCTAGAGGTGGAGGTGGTAGGGTTTGATGGATTTTGTGTTCAAGGCAGTGGAGGTCGTGTAGGGGTCCCACATGGGCTCCACAGGGGTTGGGCACAACGTTCTTGGGCCCAATTAAGGTAAATACCCAATAACAAGTCATGGAGAAAAAGATTGAATCCGAGTAGGACATACCGGACAAGTTCGTCGGACTAGTATGTTGGAAGTCAGAGAGTTCAATGGATAAGTCTGGTATCAAGCCAGACAAGTCCGTTCACGGGCAAGACGAAGTTCCAGAGAGTTAAACGGGCAAGTCCGGTGATAGGTCATACAAGTCCGGGGTATGACTCACAAAAAAATTAGAAACATTTTTGGACTAGTTCGTAGCGTTAACAGAAATGTCCGAAAAAATAACAGAGAGCAAAACCATATTAGTCCATGGTCCAAACTGGAGAAGTCCGCCCTTCGAAGGGAGAACAAAAGAGACTTAGAAGGACTAGTCCAGGGTCCAAGTCCGGACACATCCGCACTACAAGAGGTTTTTATTTGCTTACATGATTGTAATTTATTTTAAACTTATTCCTTTTGTGTTGCTTAATGCTAAACATGTAAAAGAATGTGTGCAATTCACGATGGATGACGGTGTTACATGCGGAGTTCACTCAAGTTTATCACAGCACAGCGGACTAGTCCAGTCCCTTGAGCGGACTAGTCCAGCCGTCGAGATCCCAAACAGTAACTTTTTTATAAAGTCTATAAATAGGTGATCCACAACCCCACAACACACAACCAAGAACCCTAGCGCTGTCATATGTCCCAAAAGCACAGAAACACTTCTCCCCACACATCTAAAGCCGTAAAAAGTTAAATCCTTTGGGAATGAATATTTGGGAAAGGGAGATCGTCTCCAATGCATTGTTGAGCCCTTAAGGTTTGAATCTCTTATACACTCTTGCAACTATTGTACATATGTACATCTTTTGAGTGTATTTGATTCGTTTTTCTTGCTGTAATTTTGTGGGAGCCCTCAGCGTGTGAGGTTGCCCATTAACTCGATGATTACCCTTTATAGTTGAACTAAAGTCTACCTATGTGGTGACTTCAAGAGGTAGAGGGTTGATTGAGACCCGACTATGCGTTGGCCCCTCAACGAGGAGTAGATCTCTTTTGTTAGATCGAACCTCGGTAAAAATCCTTGTCTCTTGTGTTGTAGTTCTTTACTTTTGCTATCTTTATCATCCAGGGTATACAATTGATCAATCTTGCAACTTGTATTAATTTTGTATTCCACGTGCTAATTTCTCATCCAAGTTACTCCATCAAGTTGTTAGGATAGTTTACTACATTCTATTGTGATAACGTTTGAGAAAGATTCATAAAAATAGTTATTCCTTTCATAGATACTCCAAGCACACCGAACTAGTCCACACACTATACCAGACTAGTCCTTCTCTTCTGCATCTGACGATTTTGGTTAAGTGTTGTAGGAAAAGTTTTCAACGCCTATTCAACCCCTCCTCTAGGCAACATTTCGGTAGCATGTAGGAGACCTAGGAATAGGTGCATGCAAAATCCCACTTTACCCTTCATGCATAGATGGGTGACTATGACAATGTTTCCTAGAGGAGATGTTAGGATTGTGCACGAGATGAATTTGGGACCTTTTGCCATGGTTAGAGAAATAAAGTTGCTCCTATAAAGGCTATGATGTCACAATGGTTAGAATACACTAAAACGACAGGACCAATTGAACATATTTCATTAATTACCCGTATTGCTATGAATGTATGGGCTTTAGAAAATGCTTCAATTGAATATATTTCAACAAGCCGCTACTTAATAGATCAGGACTATCTAGTGCAAGGACACACTCTATAACATGATCTAGATGGATCCGGTGTTTTTCTATCTCGGCTATATAAAGATTCAGTTATTGTCAACGGTCATTATATAACAATTTCTATTGTCAAATATAGCTCAATTATGTGAGGGAATAAATATTTATTGCACACATCACAGTTAGAAATAACCTAAATCCACTTGTAATTGGGGAAAATGGTGCATGCAAGAATTTTATACAGTATTGAAGTGAATTAAAGAGAGGAATACCAAAGAGTAGCTTCCAAGCCAATCAGGCGATGACATGTGGCAGCACATGGATCAAATGGCCCACCTACGAGAGTATCAGAAGGCATTCAACGGCGTAGCACCCCGAAATGGTTAGAGGACCCACCTGTCAGCCACCTTGAGGAAGCACATTGCGACTGGTTCCAGGACCAGGTTGATCGACTAGGGGGTGGGGTCGCCCAACCCTTTTTTGGCGCCAAACATGTTAAACTTCCACGTGTTGACTCTCCACGATGAGATGATAGCGATTGAGACTTATTCACACACATTTAGTGGCTGGAACTGCCTCTACTCCATGTATAGATAGGGGGGAGAAGCCTCACCTCACTACATACACCACTCAAGCATTTTCTCTTGCATACACTAGTTCTCATTGTTCCTTCGTGGAGGTTAGGCTGTACAGAGGATTCTCAAGTCTCAAGTCCAAATTGGGAAAGGTATGGCTCATGTATCTTTTTTTTTTTATTTGTGACATTATGCTTTATATTAATATCATTCGTCTTTACTTATTCATATACTTGGATGAAGCATTCCTTGTTTGGGTGTGGAGTCCATGCATGTGCTATGTCTAGGTGTTCTTATGATCTAGTCATATTGCCTTTATTATATTATCATAAACATAGTACACCACCACTTTAATCTAATTAGTTATAAATATGATTATGTTAATATGAGTAAGTTAGTGCTTGGTCCCAACTTCGGTTTCAAAAATGTTTAGGTTAGTCATTGCCTTAGGAAGGTACTTGTACTGCAGCTCTTAATGTATTTACTTGTTTTGTAAGCATGATGCTTAGATAATAAAGTGATGTTGGATGTCTTGTAGACCCACGGTTTGTAGAGGTAGACGGCAGGTTATGACAGCTAGGTCCATCCTTCGTAACCCCCCGCATTCGGCTACACCGCAGGCTCGTGGCAGGAATTGTCCTAATATTCTCCGGGGTAAACCCGTGCCCGGTATGTTCGACCACTAAGCCCTATAACTCGTCGTTAGCATAGCCATGTGTACACTAGTTGACTATGTATATGAATACCTAAAGCGCAGTAGGAGTAGCTCCATCCTTAACTTAGCCTCTACTAGGACATTCTTACCCTTTAGAGTAGTTTGCTTAGGTGTGTGTCACACTACCCCTATTATCATCTTGCACCCGTTTTGATAAATACTTAATACCCTATACGTTGATCATAAGAATAGTGTTTACTTCACCGCCTTCCTTTGTGTTAAATATGATACCCTTGGGAATACACCTGTGACAACACAGTTCTAAATGTGAACCAAGTGCGACACATATGTGTTCCCAGGATGTTAAACACACATACATGAGTGCATCACAAATGATATACAAAAAATTACCACAACACAATTTAATTAAGTATCTTTATTACAAAATTCAAATAATACTCAAATTACAAACTCTAATGATCATTATTGATGATACTACTGCAGCGGAAATAATCTAATCATTAGGCCAAGCAACTAAGCAAATAGGGCAGCACAGCTCCAAGCAACCACAGGCAAGTCGACAGCAGCACACAGCCTAGTACTACGCATTATCCCCAGGATACTCCCAAACACCACCTCATACTGTTGGTGGGGGAACTGCAAGGGTGAGCACATGTTGTACATAGCAAGTGTGGGAAAATAATGACATGTAGTTTAAACAAGGAAAGATAACAAATAATGGCTATTTGTTGAAAAGTACATTTAAAACATGTAAAAATCATACTAAGATGTCTATGTGAATTAATACCATCATATCCCAAATAATTACCAATTATGAGTCTAATACCATCAATTAGCATTATATCACGTCCATCAAAAAATATCCATCCAAATACCAAGTTCTCACCATCATTATTAACCATGTTCATTTATCATAACACAAACCATAACCATAACCAAACCGTCCCAAATACCAAGTTCCAGTCTAATCATGGAAGTTGTCGAGGTGCTCATAAACGGGAGCACGGCTATCATGATAGTTTTTAACACACTTTGCAGAGGTCGTACCACTTTACCCACAAGTTCGTGATTTTAGCACCCATCGGCAACTAAATAAACCTCCCTTATGCCAATTACAATTACCTAGGTCTACGGCCAAGAGATCACAAAATAGCCTTTACAAATGGACTACCTCCCTTATTTCCCCTTTAAAGAGTAAAAAATAGATGGAAGCAAAGCAATCATCAAATGGAGAGGCTAGGTTGGCCTAGGTAGAGTTCTAGCAAGGATGGATAAATTGTATTTGAGGTAGTGTGACACACACAAGACTATCCTATCCTAAGGGGATAAATGAGGTAATAGAGAGACTAGGCTAAGAATTAGGTAGATAGTCCTACTATGCTTCTAATGTACATATACATAGCCTAAGATAGTTACTAATGATCATGTTCATTATGAATTCTCACGCTAGGTGGATTAACACATCGGGCATGGGTTTACCCCTAGCAACACCAGGCGACTCCCACCAAGAGCCTGTGGCATAGCCGAATGTGGAGGATTACAAAGGACAGATAGGACTGTCACCACCAACTACCTACCTCTTCAATTTGTGGGTCTACGAGACATTCAACGCTACTCTCTGTCCTAGCACCATGCTAGCATACTAAGTAATTACCTTAAGATCCTAGGCACAAGCCATCCTAAGGCAATGAACTAAATCATCGTTGAACCAATGTTAATTAATAGCATAAGTGAATCATATCAACATAATCATATCATAGCTAATTAGACTATAGAGGAGGTTTATAGTGTTTATGATAATGTAATGAGGATGGTATAGCACAATAATAAATACTACTCCTACCACATCCATTGCATCCACAATCAAACAAGAAACGCTTCATCCATGTATATGAACAATAGTAGACTAAAGATATCATCTTTATTATGAATAACGTCACAAATACAAATAGGAATATGGGAGACATATACCTTTCCCAATTGGGAAGAGACTCCTTCTACTCCTCTCCTTCATGGACTAGAGACTCTCCTCTCTACAGCCTATACTCCTCTAAACCTATGGAAAGTAGTGGATACAAAGGAATAATACTCAAGTGGTCTGTGTTAGAGTGAGGGTTAGGGATCCTATTTATAGCTTGGATAAGGGTCGGTTTCTGCCACCAAAAGCGCGCTAAGTGGTCACCCATGACAACTTCAAGCCGGGAGGAGCCACCACGTGGAGTTTAACCGAGAAAGGCGCCAGGAACTAGTCGGTCGACTAGGGGGGTCGGTCGACCTGGTCCTGGCCCCTTTTGCGGTGTGCTTTCTCCAGGTCTATGAAAGGTGGGTCCCATTGACTGATATGGGTGCTACACCGTTGGATGACGTCGAATACTTCTGTTTGTGGGCCATTTGATTCATATGGTGACACGTGGCATTGCCTGATTGGCTGGAATGATATTTTATAGGATTCATCCCCTTGTCTCACTTCATTTCTGCATAGAATCCCTGCATGCACTACTTTCGCCAAGGACAAGTGGAAATAGGTTAAATAGAAAGGTGATGTGTGCAAGAAATGACAATTCCTTCACATAATTGAGTTATATTGTTGGGTGAAATTGGTATATAACAGCCGTCAACAAACTCTCCCAAGCTTATCCTTTGCTCGTCCCCAGCAAAGTCAAGACTTTAGATTGATGATCATGAGTTGATACAATGTTCTACTTTTCAAGAGTACCATGCGCAAAACAAAATACTATACTTAGTATTGCAAAAATTGGCACGGTACTTCACCCATATTAAGTAACTATGGGGCTTATGCCATCTCCTATTCTTGGGTGGTTGAAAGATAGAATAGCAAATGGAGCATACATACCCTAGAAATCAAGTTCCAATCAAATTCCGGAGAGTTCAATTTATATTTTAAGTATCTCGATTTGATTCTCTCAAGTCTCTCCTTTGTGTGTTGTGGAAATATATCATCACCAAGGCATTATGCCTAAATTCATGCTACCTCTATATAGGGCTAGTATGTGGAGCTTGATAGGGAATATAGTAGGCATATTTGCAACACATAATATTGTTAAGTCAAAAGAGAAAGCCTTAGGAGGAATCAATTTAAAACAATTTTATTCAAGACTTGTGCATGTGTAATGGAATGGAGCAAATGTGGATCTTGAGATGACTATTTTTTTGAGTGGACTCTCTTGTTCTGCAGGGATGAAACATGGCTACTTGTTTTTCCTTTTTTTCTCTCATGCTTATGATGTAAGCCTAAATTTTCTTTTTCTTTTTCTTGTAACCATGTCTTCTACTCCCTCTTTATGCAATGAATTTTGGAGAGAGCACTAAGCATGAAGTCTATGGAGTTTCTCTTTTTTTTTTTAATTTATCTTGGAATGGTGGTATGATGGAAATTTGCTTACTTCTAGTGTAGAAGTATAGCATGTGCAAGTGAAGTCTTGAATTCAAAAAGTAATGAAAGAAATCTCACATAGGTCTATACTAGTTTGACAAAGCTCAATGTGAAGACAAATAGCATATGCATAGGGTCTATCAATATAATGTATTATATGGCTTTGGTGGGTATTTCCAATCAAATGAGAGTAACTGAAATCTTTTAGAATTTCTCCAGAAATCTAAGTTTCACTACCAAACTAGGAATAGCAGCCCTATCACTATATCATATCTCAAAGCACCTTAGAATGGATTAAGCTTTTGCTACACACAATTTCCAAATCAAGGCATAAGCAATTCTAGCCAATGAGAGGAATATGTTGGAGAGGAGTAAGTTGTAAACTAGGGATTTAGGAAAAATAAAACAGAGCAACTATTCATCATTTTATCTATGTGAATTCCAAGTCATTCTTACCACACATCATTTATTTTATTTGCAAAACAAATCTATCCTATTTTTTAAATGGAAGCTGGATGATGGGTAAGTGGAAAATAAATATGCAAGGGGTTGATACAATTTACCTCAAGTGGGGATCCTCCCCCAGATTTGTTCTTCACTCACCTCCGTGTCGAGGGTTCAACCCTTGATGACGGAAGTATGCTGTGAGATTGGCTTGTTGTTGTTGTAGCATGGAGTTGAAGTTGGTGAATTGATCGTCCATGTGTTGTTGCCAGTCTTGGGTATCTGGGACATGCCCTTGGAGAGTGTTTGTAGATGTCACCCGTCCTCACTTCAAGCTCCTCCATACATCTAGAGTGGTTCGTAAATCCTTGGCTATAGTCACGATGACATCAAGAAGAAGTGGAATGACATCTTCTCATACATGTTGGAGGAAAGATGCTAGAGCTTGAAGTGGATAGGGGTGTTTCCCATGTAGCACCTGGCCATCCATGCCAAGACAGACCTTCGGTCTCATACGAAGGAGGTTGAGTCCATCCGGGTGCATCACCCATTGGGTTTTCTTCCTCTTCGTACTCATGGACCGTGGAGGTTGTCGGTGGCATGGTCGCTCTCTTTTTACGGCTCCTAGTTACCCTGCCAGAGACACTACTTCTCTTGGCTTCCTCAATGGTATGTAGGTCAATGGTTAGCCTCCAGCATTTGTACAAATGATAATCCGGGTTAGGTAACCGAATTTCATTGACAAAGCCGGGATAATAAAATATCAAAGAGTCATCTTGATCATGCTTAAGGGCATGTCTTTGCACAAAATAATCATCAGTAATTAATTCTCTTTCATTTCCAATATACTCAAATGAAGAATATTCTAGTGCTCCTACCCTAGTAGCAATACGGATAATCAATGAAGTGCATTCAGTTGGCCCTACCCTTGGGATGTAATCTAACCATTTTGTCATCATGGCACTAACTGGAGCAACTTTTATCTTTTTAATCATGGCAAATAAAATTTTCAACTAATCATCACGTACTATCCTTACATCTCCTCTAGGGAACATAGTCATAGCCACCCATCTATGCATGAAGCGTAAAGTAGGGTTGTGCAAGTGGCTATTCCTAGGCGCACTACATCTGACCTCACCAGTTAAATCTTGCCAAAAACATTGTTTGTTAAACTTAGGCAAAGTGTCTAAATCTAGCAAACAACATTTATGGAAGCCTAGGATTTCACTTAATTCTTTCCATAGGATGTTGTATTCTTTTTGAATTAATCTAAAAGTAATACTATCAAATCCTATTTTGAGTTTGCAAAGGAATTTTATGGAGAGAAGGCGTGAAACCTTATCCTCGATGTGAGCAAAGTTTTCCCATCCTAATGCACACCAAATGGAAAAGAATTCAGAATCCATACCTATTTTGGAGATCAAATCTGGATCATAAGCTTTCCTATGAGAAAACTCATGATCTTGGAAGAGCTTGCATGATTGATCTTCAACTTCGCCTTCAGTGTCAAGGTCGTTGTCATGAAGAAGTTGGTGTGAGTTGCTCCTCTCACCCATGGGAGTGTCCTCTCCTACACTCATCCTCCGTGAACTTGGTGTAACAACGGAAGAGGAGCGTGCACTTGAATCACCACCATGGCATGAGCTTGCAGTCTCCTTCCTCTTTCCAAACAACCTCTTCATTCCTTTCATGGCCACACCAAGCAAGAACACAACAAGGCAAAAACTCAAAAGACATGATGTTAGTGAAAACAAAACCCCGACGAATTTTCCCTTGGAGAACTTGAGAGCATATTGCAAATGCAAACAAAAGAAAATCTTTTTGAGTTGGATTTCGAGCAAGAGTACTTCAATGAAGAGCAAGAAAAACAATGTGAGCAAGAAATAAGCTGAAGTGTCAGGAGCAGAGCTCCTCAAGGCCACCTTTTATAGTGTGCAATCCCCGATGGTCACTAGGAAGCCAAATATAGTCGTTGGGGCAGAGAGAGCCAAATTGGCTCTTTCCCCATGTCGACCGAACAGTGGGTCGGCCGACCTGACTGGTGGGTCCACCTGTTCTCCCTTTTGGCAAGTGGATCCCCAATGGCTATGGAATTAGCAAGTTGGTGAAATACCACTTTTGTAGCTCAAAATTTTGTTTTCCAAATAAAAACTATTTTTTCAAAACCCAACAATTTATTTTTGTGAAAAATAAAGAAATAGAAATGATAGTTTAGAATATAAGATTCTCAACTTACTAGGGAAAACCAAACATGTAGTGGGGAAAATAAGACCAAGTGGGGAAAAATCAAATAAAGAGAAAAGAAAAATCAAATAAAGGATAACTACCAATTTAACCTATTGGCTAGGTCTCACCACCATCCAATGAGATGGACATTCCTCCGTCTCATTTCTTGACATTCGAGCCCAGAGGGATGGGCTCGGACGGCTTGTCTTGCTTCTTCCGCCATTCCTTCTTTTGCGGCTTGGTGGACTTGGGCCTTTGGGGAGGCCCGAACTTCTCCTTCTTCTTGGGGTGTCGGCGTGGACAATAAGACGGGTTTTCCGCATAGACCAAATTCCTCATGAACGCAATGAGCGGGTCCACCTTTGGAGGTATGATTTCGACCTCTTGAATGTGCTTAACATTCAGCCCATACTTGATAAAAATCATGGAGCATTGGTCCAACTTTGGGCGAAAGTTAAGCTTCTCCTACTTGCCATTGATATGGAAGTGGATTTCTCTAGCTCCAAAATATATGCGAGCCTTCGCGGTGCTTAGGAATGGGCGCACAAGAATGAGCAGCGTATCCTTCTCGACCTCCACGTCGAGCACCACGAAATCCACGGGTATGAAGCAGTTTCGGGTTTTCATTAAGACATATTCGACAAACCCGCTGGATAATAGCCTCAGGAATCAGCTAGTTTGAGCTGCATTGGTGTTGGAGTGAGTTCCGTGAAGTTCAACTGGTCGAAAACCACCTTGGGCATCACAGTCACGCTTGCTCCAAGGTCACAAAGGGCCTTGTCAAACGGTGTGCGCCAATTGAGCATGAGATTGTAGGACATCCAGGGTCATTCTTCTTTTCTAGAAGCCTATTGAGGATGGCTGCAATGCAGACTTCCGTAAGTTTGACAACCTCAGTGGTGGGCATTGGCCGCTTGTTATTCAATATGGCCTTAAGATAGCGAGCATAAGTGGGTACTTGCATCACATCAATCAAGGGCACATTGATGTGGATTTTTCTAGATGATCTCAACAAAGCGGTTGAATTGCTTATCCAATGTTAGCTTCTTTTGCCTGTGAGGGAATGGCAATAAGTTGGTGTCCTCAAAGTGCTTAGTCATTCTCTCACCAAGTGGTTCACTTACGCCAACTGGGACATCCTCTTTCTCCTTTGTAGTTGTCCTCTTCTCTTGGGTGGGACATGGTGGGTCATGAGTTGTCTTGCCACATCTCGTAGCCACCGCACTCACTTTCTCTATTGGAGCAACAACTGCAGCCAGATGAGCCAATTGAGTCTCCAACATTTTGCTGAAACTCAATTGATTCTTGAAGACTGAGGATAGTCCTTCGATATTGGCATTGATGCTCTCTAGGGTCTTCTCATTGGCCATCAGCTTCTTCGATATAGCTTCTGTAGAATCGAAGAGCACATGAAAAGTTACCATAGGGGGTAAATGGTAGATTTAAAACTTTTTTAGCGTAAGCAACAAAAACCCCTCGGTATAAAATCAATCTGTTAAGAATCGTGAGCGACAAATCTAAACATGAACATTTGTGACAAAACCAGTATAGATTGTGGAGAATCAAGTCACGAAGACACGACAACAAGAATCACGAAAAACCATCAAGAAAAACTCAAGTTACGGCCAAAAGATCAAAGGAAGGTTAATCTGTTCTACATAGTAAAAACATGATCTGTAACACTGCAAAGAAACTTGTGTAGATCATAAACTACAAATCCAATGACCGTGAAATTCTCACAAATGAGAGATAATCAAGTTAGGGAAGACAACCCAAAGAGAATCACAACAATTGGATCTGTAAAACTTGAGTTATGATAATAACTCGACGAGAAAAACTTGTCTGAAACATGTCGGATGAACAGGGCACAAAAGTTCATTTAAACTATGAATTTTATTCAACAGAACACAAGAGGAACAGCCCAAAAGTCATCTACCACGAGCTCTGGCCTACTTTGCTTATATAACCAGCCCGAAGGCCAACTCAACTCAATCTAGTACTCGAATCATACTAAATTCACGAATTGAAATTTTCCATAGCCGCTCAAGACTCTTCCATACTTAGATAGAAGCAATCTTAAGACTTTGAAACACTGTAGGAACATATCCCACATTCCTAAAAACAACTCAACTTTGTGACTCACACAGAATCTTATCGTAACCAACTCAAATCTTTCCATATTTGATTCAAACCCGACTAAGTCGTGGCCTAAGTCCATAACCAAGCCGGTTGAACCTTTCCAACCAATTCTTTACGTCCGCTTCTCTTCATCACGCCTTGGAACCATGCAGCCACATCCATGCACTCCATGCGCACTTGCAAACATCTTCAACGACGTCCACAATACCTTCATATGCATTGTTCTTGATTCAAACATGCTACGCAGCCTTCCGATCAACTCAACCACAATTCCTCCCGAACTTGGTTGTTGAACCACATCTTCTCCCTAAGACTAGTTCAATGGATCCCGTCACTAGCCATGTCTTGAACTCAAGCAACACCTGCACATGAATAAACAACTGATACTTCCGAGCACATGTCCTCAACTTGACTCACGTTAGTTCCGAAACCACAACACCTTACGTGAGCACCTCACATAAGCATGTTGCAAACCATAGCAAAATGATATCAGCCATAACCACCAAAACACACCAAAAACATAGTAAAATAATACAAAGCAAACTTTCCAAAATTCAAAAAGCAAGTTCAAAAAATTGCAAGTTAATAGCAGAACCACTGCGATCCAGCTCTGAACATTCCCAAAACTAACCGGATCTTAAGCCGGAGCGTACCAAAGCTAGCAGGACCTAGCGCTAGAGCTTACCAAAGCTAGCAGGACCATGCGTCGGAACATACCAAAGATAGCAGCACCTAACGCTGAAGCTTACCAAAGCTAGTCAGACCTCGCTAGTGCAAGTCGGACCTATCCAAAATATGTCGGCAAGACAAAGAAGCGGACCTTGCATTGGACCTTGCATTGGACCTTACAGGAGCTACCCAAAACAAGTCGGACCTATCGTTCGACCTTTGCAGGAGCTCGGACCTAGAGTTGGACCTTGTTAAAAAGGTGTTTTGGTAGTATTCAAAACTTTTATCGTCAAAGCCAATGTATTTAGCACACATAGGTCTCACAATCTCCCCCTTGATGAATACATTGGCAACACCACTTAAAATCCAAACATTGGCTTATTCGCATGAAAAAGTTTTGAAAACAATTTCTCCCCCTTCTTGAAAATCAAATGAGATAGAAATAAATTTCTCCCCATATACATTTTTCTCCCCCTTGTATACTTCTCCCCCTTTGACAATGTATTCTGCAAGGCAGAAAAGAGAATTTTAAATTTGTTATGAGCACATTATAACATATACATATAAAACAAAGCTCATCCAATTCATACTATCAAGTAACTTACACTATCACAACAATGAGATACATAAAGTAGTGTAAGCCATGCTAGAGATCAAATGTATTTCAATTTAAGCAGGTCATGATCTCACAAACTCAACCATTTCAAAACTTGAAATCATGACACTTGTTGCTGCAATTTTTTCTTTTAAGAACAAATTTTTATCATATCAAATTTGCAAGAGATTATATGCGCATCTGCCTTAATTCTTTATGATTAAAAGCACTTGTCAGTATGCAACAAGTTCAAAACAGCAAGAAGGTTTGACCATGACCAGATTTAGTGTAAGTAATTATTCCAATTACTGGACATGGACAAATCTACAAAATGTATAACATGAGTAATGTAGTCCTATATGTATGAAATACTATGCTCAAATTAATTTTATTTCAGATTCACACATAGACCTCCCAAGTTTCAAAACTCCGCCTTGATTTAAGCCATGAGGATGCATAACCCCTATTTCACTACGAATGTAACTAAAACGAGTGAAATCCAAAGGTTTTGTAAAAATGTCAACCAATTGTTGTTCGATATCTACATGGTGAAGCACAATGTTTCCTTTTTTGACATTATCACGGAGAAAGTGATACCAAATGTCAACGTGCTTAGTTCTCGAATGTTGCATGGGGTTTCTAGCAATGCAAATAGCACTACTGTTATCACAAAACAATGGAACACTATCTAGATCAACCCCATAGTCCTTAAGTGTTTGAACAATCCAAATAATTTGTGAGCAAGCGCTAGTAGTAGCTACATATTAAGATTCGGCTGTGGATTGTGCAACTGAACTTTGTTTTCTAGAGGACCAATCAACAAGTGAATTACCAAGAAAATTACAAGCACCCGAAGTACTTTTCCTATCAATCCTACAACCCCCAAAATCAGCATCGGAAAAAGCTTTCAAAGTAACGATTGAGGAAGAAGGAAGAAAAATGCCAAATTCTTGAGTTCCATGTAAGTGTCTGAGAATTCTTTTGACGGCTTGACGATGTGAAGCACGTGGGGAAGCTTGCAACCATGCACAAAGACATACCCTGAATTGTATGTCCAGTCTTGATAACGTAAGGTACAAAAGTGATTCAATCATGCTTCGATATTCTTTTTAATCAACTTGGTCACCATCTTCATCAAGTTCAAGTGTCATTCTTGTACCCAGTGGTGTTCGAAGAGGCTTGCTTTTAACCATGTTGAAGCGCTTAAGAAGGTCTCTTGTATACTTCGCTTGATGTACAAATGTACCTTTCTTGGTTTGCTTGATTTGCAGCCCCAAAAAGTACGTGAGTTCTCCCATCATACTCATCTCAAATTTTGAACTCATCATTGCTGAAATTGGGACATAAGATCATGAGAAGCACAACCAAAGATAAAATCATCCACATACACTTGAACGAAAAATGAGTCATTGCCATGCTTAAGCACAAAAATAGTTTTATCAACCTTACCCATGGTAAACCCGTTTTCAAGTAAGAATGTTTTTAACCTATCATACATGCTCTAGGGGCTTGTTTGAGACCGTACAAGGCTTTAGACAGGTTGTAAACATGATTAGGAAAATATGGATTTTCAAAACTCAGTGGTTGCTTGACATAAACCTCCTCATCTATGTAGCCATTAAGAAAATCACTTTTAACATCCATTTGATATAACATGAAACCTTTAGATGCAGCAAAAGCAAACAAAATTCTTATGTCTTCTGATCTAGCAACAAGGGCAAAAGTTTATCAAAATCTAGACCTTCAATTTGTGTGAAACCTTGAGCAACCAACCTAGTCTTATTCCGAACTACAACCCCATCCTCACTTTGTTTATTTTTAAACACTCATTTAGTTCCAATTAGAGAATGACCTTGAGGTGGAGGTACAAGTTTCCAAACATTATTTCTTTAAATTTTTCTAACTCTTCTTGCATGGCAATAATTCAAGATTCATTATTGAGTCCGTGTGATATATCTTTCGGTTCAAAAGAAGAAACAAAAGTGGAATGAGTGCGAGAGTTTGGATCGCAAAACCTGGACTGTGTGACTCGTTCATGCATGCTTCCAATGATTTATTGTGGAGGATGACTTTTGAGGATTTAAAGGGGAGTAGACACTTCACAAGCTCCTTGTTATTCATGTTCATCACATATCAATGAGCTTGTGACTTGAGAAGGATCTGGACCAGCAATGGTGGTTGTCGATGCTGGTTGAGAATCAAAATGAGGAGCTGGAACAATGTCATTAGCTGCTAAACTTTAGGGCAGCAGCACCACTTCTTCCTCATCTTCAACGAAAATACTCTCCCCCTTCGGATATGGATCCAGACCTGCAATATTTGAGCTAGTACTTGGGGTAGCTTCATCAAAAGACACCTCAGAAGTCTCCACAATTTTGTTAGTGTCAAGTAAAATCACACAGAAGCCTCTAGTATGAGATGGATAACCAAGAAACATGCCATCAACGGATCTAGGTTCAAATTTATCAAGATTACCACGTTTCTTAACAAAGCATTTGCAACCAAAGACCCGAAAGTGTCTAACACTAGGCCTATGTCCAAACCGGAGCTCATATGGTGTTTTACCTTGCTTAGTATGCAAGAAAACACGATTTGAGACATAACAAGTGGTTGCAATTGCATCAGCCCAAAATTTCCTAGGAGTTTGATATTCATCGAGCATAGTCCTAGCCATCTCTACTAAGGTTATGTTGTTTCTTTCTACAACACCGTTCTGTTGAGGTACATATGGCGAAGAAAATTGATGATCTATTCCATTATCAGCACAAAAGTGATCAAAAGATTGATCGTTAAATTCAGTTCCATTGTCACTTCTAATTGCTTTTAAAGATCCTGGGTGATCAATTGATAATCTAAGAAATAAAGTTCTAAAGTGACTAAAATCTTCATTCTTAGATGCCATAAAGTAAACCCAAGAGTATCGAGAATAATCATCAACAATCACAAGGACATACCATTTACCCCCGAAGGATTAAACACGTGAAGGTCCTACGGTGTCAAGGTGCAAAAGTTGACCCGGTTCAGTTGTCATCATCATTGTGAGAGGAGGATGTGAACCTGCAACCATCTTAGCATGTCTACGAGAAGAGCACCCAATTTCTTTGTCCCGTTTAAGCTTAGGCAGCCCACGTATGTGATCAAGAGCACTAACACGCGTTAGATGATCAAATCCTACGTGACCAAGTCTACGATGACAAAAATATAATTCCTTTAAATTATTAGCAAATAGACACCTATGATTAGAGGAAGACATATCAAAATCAGCTTTAAAAACTCTTCCAAACCAAGACATGTTAAAATTAAGCTCACTGTTTGAATCTACAACTTTGCAAGAGCTACTATTAGTGAAAATAGTTTCCAAATTTTCATGAAGCAATTGTCAAACAGAAAGCAAGTTGTATTTCAAATTTTTAACAAGTGTCACATCTTTTAAAATGTAGTGATCATTTACTTTAACCGAACCTTTAGCAATTATAGGAGTTGAAGAATTATCAACAAAAGTAACATTCTCTACATGCGACACAAAAGAGAGGGAGGATAACCATTCTTTGTTACCGGTCATGGCATGAGCAACCTGAATTCACAATCCAAATGTTCTCCTTCCTCAAGCGTGTAACCTACATAGAAGCATAATACGTCGATGACTCAATACTGGGGTTAGTTAAAATGCATTTAGGAATCCAGTACTGAGTCACACGACATACAGTAGGAATAACACGCAAAAGCTAAGATAAAGCAATAGGTTTATGAGTCTAAGTTTAGATCTTTTGTTCTTAAATACTGACCTATGAGGTATTACTTATGTAGAATGAAAATTAGTAGCTCCGTAGGCAAAAACAGAAGGTCTGGAGGTAACAACAGATGGTCCAGAGGTATGAACTGAACCTCTGGACGTAAACTTTGTATGTTTTTGACTCGTAACAGCAAGTTGAATGTTCCTAACATTCGATTTAGTATGTGCAGCAAATTTTTCATGAGAGTTGTAAGATCTAGCTTGCATTCTTTCCTTTTTATGTTGTTTAGCTAGTCTATAACAACAATCTATGACATGACCGTCTCTACCACAATAGGTACAATGGAATTTAACTTTGTGTTCATTTCTAGATGAGCATGCAATATGTTTATTTTAAACCGACTGTGACAACAGTCTTGCAAATTTAAAAACCACCTCTTTTGGTTTAGGTACTATTTTAACCAAACCACTTCCTAATGACTTTACAACTTTAGGTTGATGTGCTTTAGCATGACCATGGGAATCAAAACCTAAACCAGTTTTACCATTACAAGGTTTAGAAGAATTTAACAGCAAGTTTAGATTATTATTCCCATTATAAAACCGCTCTAGTGTTCTATTTTTGTTATCTAGTTCTTTAGACAAGTCTAGGCAGTTTTGACATGAAGTTTTTCCTTTTAATTTGCAATTAGAACAATTTTTTACTTCATGAGCACGTAAAGCATTGTTCAAAACAGAAATTTCATGCATAGCATCTTGTAGTTTCTTATCAAGATCATCCCAAGTAGAACAATGCAAATCATTTGTAGAACAACTAGCATATTTCAAGTTTTTATCATTAAGTGCAGCAAGCTCTCTATTATTTTCAATTTCTAACTCAAGTTTATCAAGTGTGGAGGTGTGTGCACTTCCTAATGAGGACAGTTGTTCATAT
Source organism: Tuctoria greenei (assembly GCA_036927565.1). Taxonomy (NCBI): domain Eukaryota; kingdom Viridiplantae; phylum Streptophyta; class Magnoliopsida; order Poales; family Poaceae; genus Tuctoria; species Tuctoria greenei. Next base: position 42,202,651 of record JAYESD010000001.1, on the reverse strand, counting down.
ATTAAATCACATGAGGAGCAAGAATCATCACTAGGAATCTAGGATTTCAAACGATTAATTCGTATTCTGGTGACTCAATTTTAACAAAATTGTCCCTATGCTTTTTCTCATTTTTCTTAACTATAGCAGTAACACAAGAAAAAGCATCACACATTTTTTCAAAAGTTGGACATACCTCTTCATTGTCGCTGTTGTGTTCTGCTCCTCCATAATTGATCTTGATTTGCCCGCCATGAAGCACAATTTTGCCAAATCATCTTCATCTTCGTCAGTTCCAATGTCCACGTCGCTTGAGCCAAGTTTTTGAAGTGCGGAGATAAAAATGTTCGCCAGTCGGCGTCCTGTAAAACACGTTCTTCTTCTTTTTATCGATAGCATAGGAGTGCCTTGTCCTTGTTTGTTTTTCTTCCTGGGAAGTAGGACCTGAAAGGTTAGGACAATCCAAACGAAAATGTCATGTCTTACCACATTGGAGAAATCGTTGAGATTCGGAGATTCATCTCCTTCTAGTTCTCACATTTTGCAATGCTTTTGAGAACCTAGTAGAGAGTAGTGCTAGCTCCTCCTCTGGAAACTCCTCAATCTGTTCAAGGGTTAGAGAGGACAACAAAGCAAGTGTACCACAAGATAAATATTGGTCGAAGCTATGCATGTCACCTTGAGAAACAAATGCAAGAGACTTGTTCGGGTTCTTACGTGAGATCATGTCAATTTCATGAGTTTTCAATTTAGAATATAGAACACCTAAAGTAAGTGTACCCATGACTGTAGATTCACGAATAGATGTAACTTTCATCTCCCAAATTGACATGTCTAATGCACTTAGTAATTACCTAGCATTCTCAACATCTGAAAAATTAACATTGACGCTACGCAAATTGCTGAGAATTTTGTTAAAGCGAGCAAAGAGGTCATTGATGGACTCACCGGGTTGCATCTCGAAGCACATGTATTCTTTCTTGAACATGTCTTTACTTACATCTTTGATCGTCTTAGATCCTTCGTGGTATTCGCGAAGTGCCTTCCACAAATCGTACGCTGATCGGAGGTGTGCAACTCGAACAAAGTCGCTTTGAGTCAACCCTTGTATAATCAAGTTCCATGCCTTGTTATTGTTGTTGACATCTCTCATGTTTGTAGTCGTGACTTGATCATTTGGCGGTATGTCATAAGGATTGTACACCTTTTCCCATATTGCGAATCCTTGCGCTTGGATGAAAGCCTCCATACGCGCCTTCCAAACCTGAAAATCCATGCCACTAAACACACAAGGTTTTGCGTAGTATTTCTCCATGATGATCAGTCAAAACACGTGCAAATCACAAAGATTATATCACCATGGCTCTGATACCAATTGTAGGATCGAACAGCATGTAAAAAGCTACCAGAGGGGGGGGGGTGAATGGTAGGCTTAAAACTTTTTTAGCAGAAGGAACAAAAAACCCTCGGTAGAAAATCAATATGTTAAGAATAGTGTGTGTGACTAATCTAAACGTGATCAATCGTGACAACAAGAAACACAAAAAACCGTCGAGGAAAACTCAAGTTACGATCGGAAGATCGAACAAAGGTTAATTTGTTCTACCGAGTAAAAACCAGATTTGTAACACTGCAAATAAACTTTTGTAGATCAAAAACCACAAATCCAATGACTGTGAAATTTTCATAGATGATGGAAAATCAAGTTGGGAAGACAATCCAAAAAGAATCACGTCAACTGGATCTGTAAAACTCGAGTTATGATAAAACCACCAAAAAAAGGTGGTGTTGTGCAGAAACTCGACGAGAAAAACTTGTCTGAAACAAGTCAGATGAACAGGACAAAAAAGTTCCTTTCAACTACGAATTTTATTCAATATAACACAAGAGGAACATCCCAAAAGTCGTCTACCATGAGCTCAAGCCTTCCTTACTTATATAACCAGCCCAAAGGCCAACTCAACTCAAACTAGGACTCTAATTCTACTCAATTCACGAATCGAAACTTTCCATAACTGCTCAAGACTCTTCCGTATACAGATAGAAGTAATCTTAAGACTTCCAAACACCTTAGGAACGTATCCCATATTCCTAAAAACAACTCAACTTTGTGACTCACACGAAATCCTATCGTAACCAACTCAAATCTTTCCATATTTGAGTCAAACCCGACTCAGCCGCAGCTTGAGTCCATAACCAAGTCGGTTGGACTTTTCCGACCAATTATTTACATCCGCTTCTCTTCATCATGCCTTGGAACCATGCAGCCACGTCCATGCACTCCATTCACATGTTCAAACATCTTCCAACGACGTCCATGATACAATCATAGGCATTGTTCTTGATTAAACATGATGCGCAACCTCGCGATCAACTCAACGACAATTACTCTCGAACTTGGTTGTTGAACCTCATCTTCTCCCTATGACTAGTTCAATGGATCCCATCACCGGCCATGTCTTAAACTCAAGAAACACCTGCACATGAATAAACAACCGATACTTCCGAGCACAAGTCCTCGACTTGACTCACGTTAGTTCCGAAACCACAACACCTTACGTGAGCACCTCACATAAGCATGTTGCAAACCATAGCAAAATGATATCAGCCATAACCACCAAAACACACCAAAAAACTTTGTAGAATAATACTAAGCAAACTTTTCAAAATCCAAAAAGAAAGTTCGAAACATTGCAAGTTAAAAGCAGAACCACTGCGATCAAATTCTGAACATTGCCAAAACTAAATGGACCTTAAGCTGGAGCTTACCAAAGCTAGCAGGACCTAGCGCTGGAGCTTACCAAAGCTAGCAAGACCTAGCGCCAGAACTTACCAAAGCTAGCAGGACCTAACGTCAGAACTTAACAAAGCTAATCGGACCTAGCTAGCGCAAGTCGGACCTATCCAAAATAAGTCAGATTAAGACAAAAAATTCAGACCTTGCATCGGACCTTGCAGGAGCTACTGAAAACAAGTCGGACCTATTGTCGGACCTTGCAGGAGCTCAGACTTAGTGTCGGACCTTGTTAAAAGGGTATTTTTGTAGTATTTAAAATGTTTATAATCAAAGCCAATGTATTTAGCACACATAGGTCTCATAGCTTCATTGATCTTCAGTTGGTCAATGCCATGTTCTCTCAAGTTAGATTGATGTCCATTGTTGCCATTGTTGTTGTACCCTCCTTGAAAGAATGGGTGTGGTTGGCCCCACCCTTGACCTCCTGGATGATAGCCATTGTTGCTTCCATTATCTGGTAGGTACATGGCTTCCCCACGGGTTTCTAGGCAATCATTTCCCAAATGGCCCATGTTGCCAGAGACTTCAAAAGTGATGTGAGAGTTTAAGGCACAAGCATTGCCGCATACTTCACCATTGCCTTGTCCATCAATCTTTTTCGTAAGGAGGTCCAATTTGGCAGCGATCATGTCAACCTCCTTCAAGGTGTGCTTGCCTTGTTGGTGGGTATGGAGACGCTCATCACTCCATCCCATGTTTGACACCATCTTCTCAATCAAATCTTTGGCTTTGGGCACTGTTAATGAGAAGAAGGCACCTCCAGCAGTAGTATCAACATGGTCAGGGGCGAAAAGGATTAGCCCGTTGTAAAAGTTTTGGATGATGAGTGAGTCATCCATCCCATGGTGGGGATAGGCTAGGATATACTCTTGCAGCCTTTCCCATGCCTCGGGAATAGATTCCGGCATCTTGCTGGAAGCTATAAATTCTTCCACGCAGGGCGCTGGTCTTGCCCAAGCAGAAAAACTTGGCGAGGAATGACGTAGAACATTTCTCCCAAGTATCTATAGCACTTCAGTTCGTGTAGAACCACTGTTTTGCTCTCCCAAGAAGAGAAAACGGAAACAGCCTAAGACGGACAACATCAGGGGATATGTCCTTAATCTTAAAAGTGATGCAGATCTAAGGGAATTGTTGCAGGTGAGCACTTGCATCCTCGTTAGCCTTCCCATAGAATGGTTGGCTTGCACCACAGTGATCAGGCCAATCTTGATTTCGATGTTTACATCTCCCGTATTAACAGTGGGCCCAACAGGCACATTGTTAGCAGAGGGAGCCGAAAACTCACGAAGGGTCCCCTGTGCCATTGGTGTTTTGGTTGTTGGTTCGGTTGTGCTTGCTTGATTTGCCACTCGAAGCTTCTGAGGAGTAACAACACGAGGTCGAACTCTCAGATGGGATTCGAGATCTTCAACAATGTTTTCCGGCAAGCAGAAACCAGAAATACACTACACCATTTTCACATAAAATGCGAAAACAAAGAAGAGTCATCCTACTAAAACCTACCAGGGTCCTATCCTATTCACTCAATCATGCAATACTTTGACTGCCCTCCCCGACAACGGCGCCAGAAATGCTTGTTGATATTTCCTGCACACTACTAAGAATTCATCCCTAGTAGTGGTGCCAGAAATGCTTGTTGGTAGGTTTTGATTCTTAAATGAACGTCTGCAAGCGCGCATATACTATCGATGTAGCATTTCCCCTTTATATAGTATTCCCGACGGGTGTCATTTATATTTCCCAAATGAAGGCCAAGTGGAAGAAAAGCAACCATCAAGTGGAGAAGCTAGGTTTGTCTAGGTAGGGTTGTATCAAGGATAGATAAAGGGCAATTGAGGTAGTGTGACACACACAAGAGCATTCTATCCTAAGGGGGGTAAATGAGGCAATAGAGGGATTAGGCTAAGAGTTAGGTTGAGACTCCTACTATGCTTCTAACGTACATATACATAGCCTACGTTAGTTACTAATGATTATATTAATTATGAATTCTCATTCTAACTGGATTAACACATCGGGCACGGGTTTACACCTAGCAACACTAGGCAACTCCCGCCAAGAGCCTGTGGCATAGCCGAACGTGGAGGATTACAAAGGAAAGATAGGGATATCACCACCCACTGCCTCCTCTTAAATTTGTGGGTCTACGAGACATTCAACACTACTATCTATCCTAGTACTATGCTAGTATATTAAGTAATTACCTTAAGAGTCTAGGCATCAGCCATCCTTACGCAATGAACTAAATAGTTGAACCAATGTTAATTCATAGTATAAGTGAATCGTATCAACATAGTCATATCATAGCTAATTAGACTATAGTGGAGGTTTATAGTATTTATGATAATGTAATGAACATGGTATAGCACAATCATAAATAGTACTCCTAGCACAGACATGGAATCCACAATCAAACAGGAAACCCTTCATCCAAGTATATGAACAATAGTAGACTAAAGGTATCATCTTTATTATGAATAAAGTCAGAAATACAAATAGGAGTATGGGAGGCATACCTTTCCCAAGTGGGAAGAGACTCCTTGTACTCCTCTCCTACTTGGACTATGGACTAGAGACACTCGTCTCTACAGCTTATACTCCTCCAAACGTTTGGAGAGTAGTGGATATAAAGGAAGAATACTCAAGTGGTGTGTGTTGAAGTGAGGGGTGAGGGGTCCTATTTATAGCTTGGAGAAGGGTTGGTTCCTGCCACCAAAAGCGCGCAAATCAGTCACCCATGACCACTTCAAGCCGAGAGATGCCACCACGTGGAGTTTCACCGAGAAAGGCACCAAGAACTAGTCGGTCGACTAGGGGGGTCGACCGACCTGGTCTTGGCCCCTTTTGCGTTATGCTTTCTCCAGGTCTCTAACAGGTGGGTCCCATTGACACATATGGGTGCCACACGGTTTGATGGCCTCGAATACTTCTGTCTGTGGGCCATTTGATCCAGCACCCCCAAAGATAAGTATCCCAACACACGTACGATCCGGCTTCCCAAGTCGGTGGTGCCACGTGGCGTCGCCTTATTGGTCGAAATGATATTTTATAGGATCCATCTGCTTCTTTCACTTCATTTCTGCATAGAATCCCTGCTTGCACTACTTTCTACAATGACAAGTGGAAATAGGTTGAATAGAAAGGTAATGTGTGCAAGAAATGACAATTCCTTCACATAATTGAGTTATATTGACGGGTGAAATTGGTATATAACAGCCGTCAATAGTGCCCAGGATGTTCAACACACATACACGAGTGCATCACAAATGATATAAAGAAAATTTCCACAGCATAAGTTAATTAAGAAGGTACTTTTATTACAATATTCAAAGAGTCCTCAAATACAACTCTATTGATCATTGTTAATAGTCCTAAAACTAATGCAGTAGAAATAATCTAAATATGAAGCTAAGCAATCTAAGAAAACTGAGCAAATAGGGTAGCGCGGCTCCAAGCAACACCACAAGCAAGCTGATGGCAGCACACAGCCTAGTACTCCGCATTATCCTTAGGATACTCCCAAACATTACATGAAACTATTGGTGGGGGAATTGCAAGGGTGAGTACATGTCGTACTCAACAAGTGTGGGAAAATAATGACATGTATCTTAAACAAGTAATGATGACAAATAATGGCTATTTGCATAAAAGTACATTAAAAACGTGTAAAAGACATACTAAGATGTCTATGTGGATTAATCCCATCATCCCAAATAATTACCAATTCTTAGTCCAATACCATCAATTACCATTATATCACATCCAACAATGACCATCCATCCAAATTCCAAGTTCTTACCATTATCATCGACCATATTCTATTATCACATCTCCGACCATAATCGTAATTAAACCATCCCAATTCCAAAATCCAAAGTTTCACTCTAATCATGGAAGTTTTCCAGGTGCTCATAACCAGGAGCACGGCTATCATGATAGTTTTAGACACACTCTGTAGAGGTTGTACCACTTTATCCACAAGTTCGTGATTTTGTCACCCATCAGCGACTAAAGAAACCTCCCTTATGCCAATTACACTTCTTTGGTGTATGGCCAAGAGATCACAAAATATCCTTCATGAAGGGAGTACCAACATATTCAAGCCCACTAAGGTTTCGCCGGTGGTGACGCCTCCAACTTAGCACATCCAACCAAGGGCCCCCTCTTGTGCCGTTCGGATCCCAAGGCAATCTCGCCGCTATTGCAAACCCAAACGACTCCCATTCCCCTCTCCTCCAAATGATCCGAATCGATGCTGGTAATACTCCTAATTAATCGGCTAAGCCGCACACATACTTGGCCTTGTGGTGGCACTTTAGTCCTGGCTTATTCTCGCGTGAACCGGTCCTTAGATCAAAGGCAAGCAAACCACCATATCGACCAACCCAATCCACAAAACATGCTTGCTCAGATCTCACAAGTCTCATGTTACCAATTAACCATATTCATCAGTTCTCATCATATACATGCTCATTAATTCATAATTAAGCCATTTGATTGTTTTCCCATCCCATTTGATTAAAGCAAAGCAAAAAGGTAAAAAGCCCTTCCCGACTCTCTACAATGCATTCCAAGCGATAAGGATGGTAAAACAAGTCTTGTAAACGCCTATTTTGGGTTTCCAATCAATTTGACACAAGTATGAAGTTTTTCAAACAAAACATTCAAAAACTAGATCATAATGCTCAAGGACACTTGCCTTGCTCTTGACACGGGTTTGGGTCGAAAGCTTCAAAGTTCTGGTGCTGGAGGTCCTCGACAACACCCTCTAACGCAAAACCTTCTATTCTGAGCGACAAACATGCAAAACAAACGATATAAGTAAATAATGCTCATATAGTACTCAATATGCCATGATATGCATGATTACTGCAATTATGAGGTAAAACATGTTAATGAGTTGCTATTAATGGTTACTAACAAGTTACAAAGGTTTCTAACAAGTTTGAAAAGGTTTGGAATTGATTCGAGTCAATTTGGATCAAATTGAATTCAATTAAAGAATTTTTAAGGTTCAGACATCAGAATAGTCTACTGATAGGGACCGGACTAGTCCGCACTACGCAGACTGCAAAATCAGAGCTTTTCTGATCTGAGAGAATTGGGGTTGAATTTGCATGAAAACTTGAATGTAGAAGGTGTACCACATGTTTATGGATCCAAAGATCAAGGTTTTGGGTGGAACACTTGGATCTTGACGATTAGGGCTTGATGAGAGGTGTTGATGAAGCTTTGGTGATGAAGATTGTCAATTGTCGAATAATCGAAGAATATTGATCTTGATTGGCCCTTCTTCATGTTTTCTCCTTCTCCTTGTTGCTCGATCCTCTCTTGACGGCGGCACACAAACTAGGGTTGAGGGTTTCTCAATTGTGGCAAAGAGATGAAAAGTTGGGGTGGTGGGGTGTTTATATAGAGTTGGAGGTGGTAGGGTTTGGTGGATATCGTGTTCAAGGCGGTGAAGGTCGTGTAGGGGTCCCACATGTGCTCCACAGGGGTTGGGCACGACGTTCTAGGGCCCAATTAATGTAAATACCCAATAACAAGTTATGGAGGAAAAGATTGAATTCGAGTAGGGCATACCGGACAAGTTAGCTAAGGGTTGGACTAGTCCGTTGGAAGTCAAAGAGTTCAATGGATAAGTCCAGTATCGAGCCGGACATGTCCGTTCACGAGCAAAACAAAGTTCCAGAGAGTTAAATAGACAAGTCCGGTGATAGGCCGTACAAGTCCGGGTATGACTTAGGAAAACATCAGAAACATTTTCAGACTAGTCCGTAGCGTTAACGGAAAAGTCCAGAAAAACAACACAGAGCAAAACCATACTAGTCCGGGGTCCAAACCGGACAAGTCCGCCCTTCCTAGAGAGAAGAATAGAGAGTTAGAAGGACTAGTGCGGGGTCCATGTCCGGACAAGTCCGCACTACAAGAGGTTTTTATTTTCTAGCATGATTATAATTTATTTTGAACTTATTCATTTTGTGTTTCTTAATGTTAAACATGTGTAAGAATGTACGAAATGCACGATGGACGAGGGTGTTACATGCACAGCTCACGCAGGTTTTTCACACCAAACCGGACTAGTCTGGTTCCCTAAGCGGACTAGTCCGGCCGTCGAGATCTCTAACAGTAAATTTTTTAGAAAGTCTATAAATAGGTGATCCACGACCCCATAGTCAACAACCAAGAACCCAAGTGCCGTCATACATCCCAAAATCACAAAAACACTTCTCCCCACACATCTTTAGCCCTAAAAAGTTAAATCCTGTGGGAATCAATATTTCAAAAAGGCACATCGTCTCCTACGCATTGTTGAGCCCTCAAGGTTTAAATCCCTTATACACTCTTGCAACTATTGTACATCTTTCGAGTGTATTTGATTTGTTTTTCTTGCTGTAATTTTGAGGGAGCCCTCGGTGTGTGAGGTTGCCCCACTGACTCGGTGATTACCCTTTATAGTGGAACTAAAGTCGACCTATGTGGTTACTTGAAGAGGTAAAGGGTTGATTAAGACCCGGCTCTGTGTTGGCCCCTCAATGAGTAGTAGATCTCTTTTGTTAGATCAAACCTCGGTAAAAATCCTTGTCTCTTGTGTTGTAGTTCTTTACTTTTGCTTATCTAGGGTATATGATAGATCAATATTGCAACTTGTATTAATTTTGTATTCCATGTGCTAATTTCTCATCCTTGTTACTTCATCAAGTTGTTAAGATAGTTTACTAAATTCCGTTGTGATAACATTTGAGAAAGATTCATGAAAATAGTTATTCCCCTCACAGATACTCCAAGCACACCGGACAAGTCCACACACTATATCAGACTAGTCCTGCTCTCCTATATCTGACGATTTTGGTTAAGTGTTGCAAGAAAAGTTTTCAACGCCTATTCAACCCCTCCTCTGGGCAACATTTTGGTAGCATGTAGGAGTCCTAGGAATAGGTACTTGCAAAATCCCACATTACCCTTCATGCATAGATGGGTGACTATGACGATGTTTCCTGGAGGAGATGTTAGGATTGTGCACGAGATGAATTTAGGACCTTTTTGCCATGGTTAGAAAAATTAAAGTGGCTCCTATCAAGGCTATGATGTCTCAATGGTTAGAAAACACTAAAGTGACAGGACCAATTAATAACATTTCATTAATTACCCGCATTGCAATGAAAGTATGGGCTTTAGAAAATGCTTCAATTGAATATATTTCAACAAGCCGCTACTTCATAGATCAGGACTATCTAGTGCAAGGACACACTCTAAAACATGATCTAGATGGATTCGGTGTTTTTCTATCTCAACTATATAAAGATTCAGTTACTGTTGATGGTCGTTATATAACAATTTATACAGTTAATATATCTCAATTATGTGAGGGAATAAATATTTCTTGCACACATCACAGTTGTAAATAGCCTAAATCCACATGTACTTGGGGAAAATGGTGCATGCAAGAATTTTATACAGTATTGAAGTGAATTAAAGAGAGGAATACGAAAGAATAGCTTCCAAGCCAATCAGACGATGACATGTGGCAACACGTGGATTAAATGGCCCACCTACGAGAGTATCAGAGGGCATTCAACAGCGTAGCGCCCCGAAATGGTTAGGAGACTCACCTGTCAGACACCTTGAGGAAGCACACTGCGATTGGTGCCAGGACCAGTTCGGCCGACTAGGGGGGGGGGGGGGGGGGGGGTCGACCAACCCTTTTTTGGCGCCAAACATGGTCAACTTCCACGTGTAGAGTCTCCACGGTGAGCTGATAGCGATGGCGACTGATTTGTGCGCTTTTAGTTGCTGGAACCGCCTCTACTTCGTGTATAAATAGGGAGGAGAAGCCTCACTTCACTACATACTGAATCTAGCCTAGAGGGGGGCTGCATAGGCTTTTTTGAATTTTAGTCGGAACCTGCAACACTCAGCCACTTGATCAAACACCGATAAATCGGACTAGTCCGGTAGTGTACGGACTAGTCATGTGCGTGCGGACTGGATCGATCAAGTTTGATCGATGATCTCGATCCATGTACTCTACGAAGTGGAAATTAAGATGTAACTAGAGTATGTTGCTTCAATTAAACTGAAGATAGCACAAGGTAAACTTAGTTTCAAGTTTCGACGTAAATTGACTAAGATCAATTAAACCCTAGATGCAATGAACAATAAAAACAAAGTGAAGACACAAGATTTATATCCCGTGGTTCGATCCCCACGAAGGCAACCTACATCCACGTTGAGGTGCCCACGAAAGGAACGGGTCTTCACCAACCCTACCCTCGTGAAATCACCACAAAGGCCGATTCTCTTCCACTATCACAAAGGGGTAATATAACCGAGTTCAAGGGGCCTTCTCACAGGTTGAGGGCTCCCCAAGATTTGAAATCAAAACACCACCAAGACACACTTGTAAGATCTGCAATGAAACAACAAGAGTGTGTGAGAGCATCAAACCCAAGAGCTCAAAACGTGAAGAATCGTGTCTCTCCTTTGATCTAAAGTTGGTCCTCAAGGATTTGATCTTTCTTGTGTTTGATTGTGTGCAGAGACGTGTTTTCTAGGCTCTTGGAAGGTGTGACAACGCAGGGGGTCAAGAGAGATCATAGTTGGGCCGTGCACCTCTATTTATACTAGGGTTTCCAAGGGTTACCCTTAGGGTTTTGAAAGTCCGGACTAGTCCGTGGTGGACTCCGGTTTAGTCCGGTGTGCCGCGTGTGGGAAACTATAAGTGCCCCGAATTATCGGACTTGTCCGGCAAGGGGTGGACTAGTCCGTTTTTGTCTCTGGAGAAGATCGGACTAGTCCGTCACATACCGGACTAGTCCAGTGTTGTGAAACCCTTAGTGAATTGGGGACAAGTCCGCACTTGGAGGACGTGTCTGATTTTAATCAGAAGGTTTTTTTCCGGACTAATCCGGGCAGATATCGGACTTGTCCGATTTGGGTCAGAAGGATATCATACTAGTCCATGGTCATATCAAACTTGTCCAATTTCGTGCAAAATTGTGAAGTGTTGAGGACTAGTCCGCACTAGGGAGGACTAGTCAGATCTTAGTCAGAAAGATATCGGACTAGTCCGTGGTGGTCTTGGACTAGTCCGATCTGTGTGAACCTGGACTATGTAGACAAGTCCGCACTGGGAGGACTTGTCCGATTCTGAACAGAGGGATTATTGGACTAGTCCAGGATATATCGGACAAGTTCGGACCTGTATGAATTTGTGCAGTGAGCGTGATTAACATTTGCTTGAGCTCTTGGGCTGTGTTTCTCCAACACACTCCATAAACAAAGATTATTCTATTCATCTCTTGAGCCCATTCCAACTTAATTTCTCACTCTCCTTTCTGTTTGTGCTTTCTCCATGTTTTTATTAAAACCTGCACTCATCTCAACAGTTTTGTTAGGATCTCATTTGTTTGTCATAAATCAACAAAAACCCACCAGAAATGCCTAGATGCACTTTCAATCTCCCCCTTTTTTGGTGATTGATGAGAACCAATTGATATTTCACAAATATGATTAAAAATGCAGAATTTTCATAAAGTGTGCACATATTAGTTTGGAACAAATTAATCAATGAAAACATAAGGGATATGTGCACTCTTTACGGTGGCGTGCAAAACTACATGTATGTGAACAGTAATCTTGATGTGAGTAAGATAAATGACATAATCATGATAGCATCGAGTTCATAAGTCAAGAATATCAAATTCAGAGCATAAAACATAATCCGTTAGCATAACATAGTAATAGCACCACATCACATGTCGGATGGCATAAGAGAGCATAGAGTTTTACAACCCAAAATAAACACGGATAGAGCTCTCCTCTCACAACCTATAGCTTGGATCTAGTGACTCCCCCTCAATCTCTCCCCCTTTGGCATCAAGACACCAAAAGGAAGGAGAGAAGGGATCTAGTGCCTTCATTGCTCGCTGTCGGTTCTCTCCTCATCTTCGTCTTCATCTTCAGGCTATGGAGGAGGAGGAGGAGGAACAGATCCACTCGAAGTGCCCCCAATGCCGAAGTAAGCATGCTCTAAGGGAGTTAAAGTTCAAAGCTCAGTGAAGTCAGATGCGGAGTCATCCGAGATAATTGGAGATCCGATAGGCTCAATCTCCAGCTTCTGACAGGTTTGCTTGACATTTTTCTTTATATATCCCATGTCATCCTTCCTTGCCTTGTTCAGCTTATGAATTTTCACTTTGGCCTTCTTGCATGAGCCAAATATGGCGGCCATGTATTTCAAGATTCCACTAGGAGACCCTTTTTGGGGAGGGGCCCTAGTGGTGGGAGCAGTCCTTGTATCTCCTTGAGCTCTCCTCGGAGCCTCTTCACTAGACATTGGAGATGGAGCAGCTGGGAGAGTGGCTTGGGTAGGCTTCTAAGGCCTCAAGGGAGTCTGCTCCACATCCTTCACAAACTCGATTCCTGTGACTTTCTCAATCATAAACATGAGGTAGGGCGCATAGCCCCAGGAACAATTCAGTGTGCAGGAGATATTCACCATATCATTCCAACTATAGTCGAATATATCAAACTTCTGATTCTTGCTTATCACCTTCATCAGTGTCCTTAAGTAGCCTTGGAAACTTCCTGCATCCCCATCTTTTGGAGCTATGGTCTTCCTCAGCACCCTATTAAGAACCATGAAGAAGGGCTTCATGTTCATGGTCGATGGAGGGTTGTACTTCAGGCTAGTATCATAAAGGAAGTCCATCTTATCCTTCCCCAAGACACCAATGTTTTGGATAGTTAGCTCATTATTACTAGTGTCTTCTAGGTGAAGTAGTCTTGCAAAGTCATCATAAGTAATAGTGTACTCGGATCCATGTGTCATCCAAGTCACCCTCTCCTCTTCATCACTAGCAAAGTAGCAGGTGGCATAGAATTGAGCAATGATATCATCATTCCAGTTGTACTTGAAGGCAAATAGGTCCTTCAGTCCATGCCTTCCTTCAGCCTCCACCACTTCATCCAAAGCACCACAGCTCTTCCTCTCAAAATGATTCTAGTCAATCCACTGGCTGCAGACAACCGAAGTCTTCATTGTGAGGTATACAGAGCTATAGTAATCCACGTGAAAATTACTCCAGAATATGGCATCGGCAACATTCTTGGATCTATTGTAACAATCCACCATTCTAAGCTTGTAAGTCGTATCGCTTCCCTTGCCATTGAACTTTTCTTCTGAGGGGTCCCTGTTCCCTTGTCTTGGTGAATTCATCTTGAGAGGGCCGATCGGGCCCGAGGCAATTCCCTTTCTTTTTCCCTTAGCTTGGCGTGGAGCTGCCGAGCTAGAGCCAGCAGCATCCTTGGCTTTGGACACAGGCTTCTTAGCTAAGACCTTCCGCCGCACCTAAGTTGGAGAAGGTGCCGGCTCGGGGGATGGTCTCTGCGCTTCTTCCCTTGGCCCGTCGAGGATCGAAGCAAGGAGTCTGGGTCCATCTCCGCCTCATAGTCGAAAATATCATCATTCGAGCTCGACATAGTCCTGGGAAGGGAATTATACAATGCATGGATGAGAATTGATAGAAAGGAGATGCATTGAGTAGAGTAATTTAGGGTTGAGTTCAGTTGAAAATCAGAATTGTCTGGTGTTCTATTACGGACTAGTTCGGGGGACCGGACTTGTCCATACGGGGACCGGACTAGTCCGGTGTTCATCACCTCAAACCCTAAATCGACGATCAATGGTGATTCCCAATGCAAAAATAGCTTAAGATAGATGTAAGACAGCAAGGAGGCATGTATTAGCTGCAAGAAACTAAGCGATTTGATGCAAAGCGAAAGAAATCAAAGTTTCTAGGGTTTGGGAGGAAATTTACCGAGATTCTTTGATTCTTGAAGATGGAGCAGTTGGGGGTGCGGACAGGTCTGTGGTCTTAAATCCCCTAGCAATGAAGATCGATTTCCACCCAAACTTGAAGGGATTTGATGGAGAAATCGCCAAATCGTCTTGGGGCTCTCGAGTGAAAAGAGAAAATGTGAGGTGAGTTGTGAGGGTGAAGTAGATTAGGTTTTGGCGGTGCCTAGGGTTATGGAGTTGAAGAAATGGACTAGTTCATGGTCAACCGGACTAGTCCGGACTACCGGACACTCTGCGGACTAGTCTGCAGTGTGCGGACTAGTCCGGGTAACCACAGACTAGTTTGTGATCACCAAATCAGATATAATTGGCCCATTCGTATATATTTGAAGGTTTTTATAGAGAAAAATATAGGGCAAAACACAAAAGTGATTTTGATGAATATGATTAGTAAACATCCAACAATCAACCTATGACCATAATTCACCAAGATCAAGTAATTGAAATAATTTTCCGTAGAAAATTGAGGGAGATGATTATCATAACACAATCAATGGATTTTGAATAAGCATACATGTATGCAACCTTTCAAGCCACATTCCGACCATCAAGGATATTCAATTCATTTCGAAGCTTGCAAAAACGTTTTTCATCAAGTAGCTTCAGCAAGTTGTTCTTCGGTGTTAATATGGGAAATGGCTATGTCTCCTTTCATTGAGTGGTCTCTCAAAATGTGATGCCGGATGTCTATGTGTTTGGTCCTGGAGTGCTCAACGGGGTTATGGGCAATTTTAATAGCACTCTCATTGTCACAAAGGAGTGGAATACAGCTCATATTGTAACTGTAATCCCTTAGAGTTTGTCGCATCTAAAGGAGTTGTGCACAACAAGTCCCAGCTGCAACATACTCCGCTTCGGCCATGGATAAGGCAATAGAGTTTTGTTTCTTGGAGGACCAAGAAACAAGGGATCTACCTAAAAATTGGCATGTATCGGAGGTACTCTTTCTATCTACTTTGCATCCGGCATAATCTGCATCAGAGTATACAATGAGATTGAATTTGGAACCTTTGGGAAACCAAAGGCCTAGGTTAGGTGTATGAACTAAATATTGCAAGATTCTTTTTACGGCTGTCAATTGACACTCCTTAGGATTAGCTTGAAATATTGCACAGAAGCACACACTCAACAAAATACCAGACCTAGATGCACATAAGTGAAGTAGGGATCCAATCATGGAGCGATATACCTTTCGATCCACGCTTGGTCCGTCTTCATTTAGATCCAAGTGCCCATTTGTTGCCATGGGAGTCTTTATAGGCTTCGCCTTGTCCATTCCAAACTTCTTGATTATGTCTTGAGTATACTTGGTTTGGATTATGAACATCCCTTCCTTCAGTTGCCTCACATGGAAGCCTAAGAAGTATTTCATCTCCCCCATCATGGACATCTCGAACCTATCTGTCATAATCTTAATAAATTCTTCACAGAAAGATTTGTTAGTAGAACCAAAGATAATGTCATCAACATAAATTTGACAGATAAAAAGATCATTGTCAAAGTGCTTTGTAAACAACGTATAATCTGCTTTACCAATTTTAAAACCATTTTCAATTAAGAAATCTCTAAGACACTCATACCAAGCTCTAGGAGCTAGTTTGAGGCCATAGAGTGCCTCATGCATTTTTAACACGGGGTCGGGGAACTCTTGATCTTCAAATCTGGAGGGTTGCTCCACGTACACCTCCTCCTTGATTGGCCCGTTGAGGAATGCGCTTTTCACATCCATTTGATAGAGCTTGAAATCATGGTGAGTAGCATATGCATGTAATATTCTAATTGATTCAAGCCTGGCTACGGGAGCAAAGGTTTTGTCGATATCCAAAACCTTCGACTTGTGAATACCCTTTGGCCACATGTCGTTCCTTGTTCCTTATTACCACCCCGTGTTCGTCTTGCTAGTTGCGGAAGACCCATTTGGTGCCGACGACATTGAACTTGGGTCTTTTGACTAGTTCTGACACCTCATTCCGCTTAAAGTTGTTCAATTCTTCTTGCATTGCCACCACAAAATCCGGATCTTTCAATGCATCTTCAATCCCGCGAGGTTCGAAAAAGGATAAAAAGAGTAATGCTCACAAAAGTTAGCTATACAAGATCTAGTGTTTACTCCCTTTTGGATGTCACCGATTATGTTGTCGATTGGGTCATCTCTTTGGACGAACTTGTGTACTCTTGGGTGTGGCACTTGTGGTCTTGAATCTTCATGATTATCTTCTGCTCCCCCTAGATGATTGCTCTCAGTTATTTGTTGATCATCTTTGTCTTCTCATTGTTGATCTTGTGTGGAAGCTCCCCCTTGATCATTTATCTCCACTTGTGGTTGATCTTCATCATTTTCATTTGGAGGCGGCGCTTGTGGTCGAACATCGTTCAACACCATTCTTCTCAACGCTTAACATGGAGCTTCTTCTCTATCTAGCACACATTGATCAACTTGCTCTTCTTAAGAGCCGTTAGGTTCATCGAACACTACATCACGTGCTACTTCAACAAGTCTGGAGACCTTGTTGAGGACACGATAGGCGTAAGAGTTCGAATCAAAACCAAGCAAGAAACCTTCAATGGACTTTGAAGCCAACTTTGAAGTCCTAGGCTTCTTGTTCAAAATATAACACTTAGAACCAAAAACTAGAAAATAGGAGATATTAGGCTTGTTACCGGTGAGTAGCTCATATGATGTTTTCTTGAGAAGTCGATGAAGATAGAGTCGGTTTATGGCGTTACAAGCGGTGTTAACCGCTTCCGCCCAAAACCAATCTGAAGTCTTGTACTCACCAAGCATTGTCCTTGCCATCTCTTTAAGGGTTCAGTTCTTCCTTTCGGCTACTCCGTTTTGTTGAGGGGAGTAACGTGCTAAAAACTCATGTTGTATGCCTTCTTCGTCTAGGTACTCCTCAACTTGGGTGTTCATGAACTCCGTTCCATTGTCACTTCGTATGTTCTTGATCTTCAACGAGAATTCATTTTGGGCACGCTTGAGAAACTTCTTGAGGGTTTCTTGAGTTTCTGCCTTATCATGCAAAAAGAAAACCCACGTGAAGCGCGGAAAATCATCAACAATTACTAAGACGTATTTGTTACCGCCGATGCTTATGTAAGCAATTGGACCAAACAAATCCATGTGAAGTAGCTTGAGCGGTCTTGTCATTGTCATGACGTTCTTCGCGAGATGAGGTGCTCCTACTTGCTTCCTGGCTTGGCACCCGCTACAAGGCCTGTCTTTCTCAAAAACCTCAGATGTGATCGCCCTCAAGGAGTTTTTGAAGATTCCTCATACCAACATGTGGTAGCCGTCTATGCCACAACCAACCCATGTTGGTCTTCGCAATCAAACATGTGTCATATTCGACTTTATCTTTGTTGAAGTCAACAATATAAAGCTTTCCCTTCAACACACCATTCAATGCAATCGAGTAATCACTCCTTCTAGAGACGGTCACACCCTCATTAGTAAATAAGCAGTTATAACCCTTGTCACATAATTGATATATGGACAGAAGGTTATAATCTAAGGAGTCGACATGCAAAACAAGAGAGAGCGTGTGTTGAGATGATATTGCAATTTTATCGGTATTGAGCACCCTTCCTTGATTATTGTCTCGAAAATAGATGCCCTTGCTTGGATATTTATTTACTTCATACTCAACAAAAATCCTTCTTTCTCCGGTCATGTGGTTGGTGCATCCACTGTCTATCACCCATTTAGCTCCACCAGAGGAGTAGGCTTGCAAAAACAAATTATGCCTTGGTTTTAGGTACCCAAGCTTGCTTGGGTCCTTTGAGGTTAGTTACAAGTGATACCAACACATTGGACTTGGTGTTCCCATGGTGTGGCCCAACATATTTGGCATACACTTTACCAAAGTTGCTTTTCATAGGAACATTAGATGCATCAAATGTTCTAAACAAGAGTTGTTGCTAATATGAATTAGCATGTTTGGACTTGTCAACATTATTAGCTTTTCTAGCTTCAGGAGAGTTTTCCATGATAAATGCAATGCGCTCCTTGTTATTCTTATGGCTTCTACCACTTTGCTTTTCACCATAAGAATACCCAGTGCCATATTTTTCATTAGGAGGTCCTGTGGTCAAGTGTGCACTGCGTGCATACTTGATCTTCTCCTTGTCAAATATGCCACTACGGGAAGGATGCTTGTACTTTGCCAAATTCGACTTATCCTTCAAGTTAGTTTCAACTTTAGCACATGTACAAGTAGTAGCAATTTCAGATTTTAGGAGTTGAGGAGGTGAGCTTGAAGAGGATGAACAGTCACTTCGCTTGAGTGACTGAACTTGTACTTCAAGGATCTTGTTAACTTTGGTCAAGTTAGCAAGTTCATCCCTGATAATTACATTTGAGTCGCTTAACTTCAGGCAAGCTTCCTTGCTTGAAGCTAATTCAAGCTCTAGTGACTTGTTTTGCTCCTTTTCAAGTTCAGGGAGCTTTTTTATCTTAAGATATTCTTCCTTTTGAAGGATGATCATATCTTCTTGGCGATCAACAAGCTCCTCCTTGTCAATAAGTTTATCCATTAAGAACTTCATTTTTGCGGCAGTTTTCTTATCTAGGCCAACAAGCATATCTTCATTATCACTATTGGCATCACTATCGCTAGAGTAAGAATGCGAGGAGGAAGATTTAGATGTTACCTTTCTTTTACCTTCCTTTGCCATGAGACAGGTTTCGTTGTTCTTCCTTGCGTCAATAGTTGGGAAGAGGGTGGATTTCTTCGTTGTCTTCTTGATGGCTATGCTAGCCATCTCCTCTTCCTCTTCAGATGAGGACTCATCATTTGAGTCCCACTCCTTTCGTAGGTGCGCCTGTCCAGCTTGCTTTTTCTTCTTGAAGAACTTCTTAGATTGAGGCTTTACTTCCTTGGTCTTCTTCTTGTTTTCTTCATATGGGCAATCAACTATAAAGTGGTCATATTCACCACAATTATAGCATGCCCGCCTCAACCTCGATCTTGACTTGTCTTTATGTTTTCCTTCATTTGATCTACTACCTTGTCTTCTTTTCATCATCTTCTTGAATTTCTTCATAAAGAGGATCATGTCTTCTTCATCTATGTCGCTGCTCTCATCATCACTGTCATCTTCTCCTTGGGCTTCTCGAGCTTCTTTAGACATGGTCTTGCGAGTGGATTTCAAGGCGACCACCTTCTTCTTCGCCGAGGTGAGGTCAGCAATTTCATTGACATGTTTTGATTGTTTTTCCATCATCTCAAAATTGATGATCTTTCCAAGCAATTCGCCCGGGGTCATTTTCTTGTACTCGGGGCTTTCTCTAATCATTGAGCACAAGGTGACATTGCGAGGCATGAAGGCTCTAAGAATGAGCTTCACCAGCTCGTGATCATTCCACTTTTTGCTTCCATATGCTCTAACATTGTTGATGAGAGTCTTCAATCGATTATACATGTCTTGCGGTGACTCATCTTCTTCTATGGCAAATCTTCCCAATTCGCCTTCGATCATCTCAATCTTAGCCTCTTGCACATGACAATTGCCTTCATGTGCTGTTTGTAGCGTATCTCATAGTTCCTTAGCGATTTCGAGTCCATCCACCTTGGTGAACTCGTCTCGACTCAAAGATGATGTGATCACCGTTGCAGCCTGAGCATTCCGATGAATCGCCTGCTCTTGGCTTGGTGTTAGCTCTTCATCGCTGTCTGGGATATCTATACCTTTACACACTATGTGCCACAAACTAAGGTTAAGTGAGATTAAGTGCATTTTCATGTTTTGCCTCCACATAGAATAATCATTGCCGTCAAAGAATGGGACTTTTCCTAAAGGAATTGATAAATAATGGTTATTATTAGAATTCAAAGGATCATAATTGAAAGGATATCGGGAGTAGTCGGTGTGACTACTCCCCTTCTTCTTCATTTCATCTTCGACCTTCAGTTTGCCTTTGGAGAGAGCATTCTTCCTTATGAGCGCCTTGAGTTCAAGCGTCTCCTCATCATCCTCCTCGAAATCCTGAATGGTGTCGAGGAGCTTCTCCAATTTCTGAGCCTTTTCATCTTCAACCTTCTCTTGGTTGAGGCTCTTGTGCACATCATTCATGTCCGACATTTTCTCTTCGAGCGATTAGTCTCCTTTTGAAGATTCCTACTCTGATACCAATTGAATGTGGCCTAGAGCGACGGTGAATAGGTCTTTTTGAATTTTAGTCGGACCTACAACACTCAACAACTCTATCAAATACCGATAAATCGGACTAGTCCGGTAGTGTGTGGACTAGTCCGGTGCGTGCGGACTAGATCGATCAAGTTTGATCGATGATCTCGATACAAGTACTCTACACAGCGGAAATTAAGTTGTAACTAGAGTATGTTGCTTCAATTAAGCTGAAGATAGCACAAGGTAAACTTAGTTTCAAGTTTTGACGTAAATTAACTAAGATCAATTAAACCCTAGATGCAATGAACAATAAACACAAAGTGAAGACACAAGATTTTTATCCCGTGGTTCGGTTCCCACGAAGGCAACCTACATCCACTTTGAGGAGCCCAAGAAAAGGACCGGGTCTTCACCAACCCTACCCTCGTCGAATCGCCACAAAGGAAAATTCTCTTCCACTATCACAAAGGGGTAAGATATCCGAGTTCAAAGGGCCTTCTCACAAGTTGAGGGCTCCCCAAGATTAGAAATCAAAACACCACCAAGACACACTCGTAAGATCTGCAATGAATCAACAAGAGTGTGTGTCAGAATCGAACCCAATAGCTCAAAACGTGAAGAATCGTGTCTCTCCTTTGATCTAAAGTTAATCCTTAAGGATTTGATCTTTCTTGCATTGGATTGTGTGGGAAGACGTGTTTTCTAGGCTCTTGGAAGGTGTGACGATGCAGGGGGTCGAGAGAGATCATAGTTGGGTTGTGCACCACTATTTATACTATGGTTTCCAAGGGTTACCATTAGGGTTTTCAAAGTCTAGACTAGTCTGTGGTGGACTCCGGACAAGTCCGGTGTGCGGCATGTGGGAAACCCTAAGTGCCCCGAATTATCAGACTTGTCCGGCCAGAGGCAGACTAGTTCGTTTTTGTCTCTGGAGATGATTGGACTAGTCCGGCACATATCGGAATAGTCCGGTGGGGTCAAACCCTTAGTGAATTGGGGACAAGTTCACACTTGGAGGACCTGTCCGATTTTAATCAGAAGGTTTTTTTTGGACTTATCCGGGCAGATATCGGACTTGTCCGATTTGGGTCAGAAGGATATCGTGCTAGTCTGTTGTCATATCGGACTTGTCCGATTCTGTGCAAAAATGTGAAGTGCTGAGGACTAGTCCGCAATGGGGAGGACTAGTCCGATTTTAGTCAGAAAGATATCGGACTTGCTCATGATGATATCGGACTAGTCCGATCTGTGTGAACCTGGACTGTGCAGATGAGTTCGCACTGGGAGGACATATCCAATACAGAACAGATGGATTATCGGACTTGTCCAGGATATACCGGTCTAGTTCGTACCTGCATGAATTTGTGTAGTGAGAGTTATTAACATTTGCTCGAGCTCTTGGGGTGTGTTTCTCCAACACACTCCATAAACAAAGATTATTCTATTCATCTATTGAGCCCTTTCCAACTTGATTTCTCACTCTCCTTTCTCTTTGCGCTTTCTCCATGTTTCCATTAAAACCTGCTCATCTTAACAATTTGGTTAGGATCTCATTTGTTTGTCATAAATCAACCAAAACCCACAAGGGATGCCTAGATGCACTTTCACATACACCACTCAAGCATGCTCTCTTGCATACACTAGTTCTCCTAGTTCCTTAATAGAGGTTAGGTTGTACATAGGATTCTTAAATCTCAAGTCCAAATTGGGAAAAGTATCGCTCATGTATCTTTTCTTTTATTTGTGACATTATGCTTTATATTAATACCATTAGTCTTTACTTATTCATATACTTGGATAAAGCGATCCTTGTTTGGTTGTGGAGTCCATGTATGTGCTATCTCTAGGTGTTATTATGATCTAGTTATATTGCCTTTATTATATTATCATAAACATAGTTCACCACCACTATAATCTAATTAGGTATTAATATGATTATGTTAATATGAGTAAGTTAGTGCTTGGTCGCAACTTCGGGTCAATGATGTTTAGGTTGACTTAGGAAGGTACTTGTACTACAGATCTTAAGGTATTTACTTGTTTTGTAAGCATGATGCTTAGATAATAAAGTAATGTTGGATGTCTTGTAGACCCACGATTTGTAGAGGTAGACGGCAGGTTATGACAGCTATGTCAATCCTTCATAACCCCCAGTGTTCGGCTACACTGCAGGCTCGTGACTGGAATTGTCCTAATATTCTCATAGGTAAACCCGTGCCCGATATGTTGGACCGCTAAGCCCTATTACTCGTAGTTAGCATAGCCATGTGTACACTAGTTGACTATGTATATGAATACCTAGAGCGCAGTAGGAGTTGCTCCATCCTTAACTTAGCCTCTACTAGGATATTCTTACCCTTTAGAGTAGTTTGCTTAGGTGTGTGTCACACTACCCAAATTATCATCTTGCCCCTGTTTTGATAAATATTTAGTACCCTATACGCTGATCATAAGAATAGTGTTTACTTCACCGCCTTCCTTTGGGATAAATGTGAAACCCTTGGGAATACTCTTGTGACACCCCAGTTCTGAAAATAAACCAAGTGCGACACATATGTGTGCCCAGGATGTTCAACACACATACACGAGTGCATCACAAACAATATATAGAAAATTACAACAGCACAAGTTAATTAAGTACCTTTATTACAATATTCAAATAATCCACAAATTTCAAACTCTAATGATCATTATTTATGATACTACTGCAGAATAATCTAATCATTAGGCCAAGCAATTAAGCAAATAGGGCAGCGCGGCTCCAAGCAACCACAGGCAAGTCGATAGTAGCACACAGCCTAGTACTCCGTATTATCCTCAGGATACTCCGAAACACCACCTAATACTGTTGGTGGGGGATTTGCACCGGTGAGCATATGTTGTACTTAGCAATTCTGGGAAAATAATGGCATGTAGCTTCAACAAGGAAAGATAATAAATAATGCCTATTTGTTGAAAAGTACATTTAAAACATGTAAAGATCATACTAAGATGTCTATGTGAATTAATACCATCATATCCCAAATAATTACCAATTATGAGCCTAATACCATCAATTCCATTATATCACATCCATCAAAAAATATCCATACAAATACCAAGTTCTCACCATCATTATTAACCATGTTCATTTATCATAACACAAACCATAACCATAACCAAACCGTCCCAAATACCAAGTTCCACTCTAATCATGGAAGTTGTCAAGGTGCTCATAAACGGGAGCACGACTATCATGATAGTTTTTAACACACTCTGCAGAGATTGTACCACTTTACCCACAAGTTTGTGATTTCATCACCCATCGGGGACTAAAGAAACCTCCCGTATGCCAATTACACATCCTTAGGTGTATGGCAAAGAGATCACAAAATAGCCTTTACAAAGGGACTACCAGAATATGAAGACCCACTAAGGTTTCACCAGTGGTGATGCCTCCAAATAAGCACATCAAACCAAGGGCCCCCTCTTGTGTTGTTCGGATCCTAGTGTAGTCCCGCCACTATTGCAAACCCAACCGACTCCCATCCCTCGCTCCTCCAAATGATTCGAACAATGCTAGCAATACACCTAATTAATCGGCTAAGCCGCACCCATACATGGCCTTGTGGTGGCACTGTAGTCTTGGCTTATTCTCGCATGAATAGGTCCTTAGATATAAGGCAAGCAAACCACCATCTCATCAAACCCAATATACAAACCATGCTTGCTTAGATCCCCCAAGTCCCATGTTATCATTTAACCATGTTCATCAATTATCATGATCCAAAAGTTCATTAATTCATAATTAATCCATTTGGTTGTCTTCCCATCCCAATTAATTACAGCAAAGCAAAAAGGTAAAAATACCCTTCCCGACTCTCTACAATGTATTCCAAGCGACAAGGACGGTCAAACAACACTAGTAAACACCTATCATTATCTCCCATCAATTTGACACAAGCATGCAGTTTTGCAAACAAAACATTTAAAATAGGATCAAAATCATCAAGGACACATTCCTTGCACATCAGCTTGGTTGGGATCAAAAGCTTTAATGTTCTGGTGCTTGAGGTCCTCGACAGCACCCTCTAGAGCAAAACCTTCTATTCTGCATAATAAACATACAAAACGAACATTACAATCAATAAATGCTCATGTATTACTTAATATGACATGACATGCACGAATAATGCAATTATGAGGTAAAACTTTTTAATGAGTTGCTATTAATGTCTACTAACTAGTTAGAATGATTTTTAACAAGTTTGAACAGGTTTTCAAATTGATTAGAGTCAATTTGGAATTATTTTAGCGCAAAACAGATAGCAAGACTAGACTAGTCCGTTCTGGGAGCTGGACTAGTGCGTCCTCTCCAGGAAACAGCAACTACGGTATCCTGGACAGTGGAGATTTGTGGTAAACTCACATGGAAAATTTGATGCAGAGGGTATACTGTGAGTTTAGAGATCCAAGGGTGAGAATTGGGTATGAAACTTGAATCTTGACATTAGGGTTTGGTGATGAAGAGTTGATGGAGAATTGGCAATGAAGAATGTCAATGTCGAGAAAATGACGAAGATCGCGCTTGCTTGATCCTCCTTCTTCTTCTCCTCCTTCTCCTTGCTACTGGATCTTCTCTTGATGGCGGCACACGAACTAGGGTTGATGGTTTTCTTCAAAAGTGGCAAGAGATGAAAAGTTGGGGAGGTGGGGTGTTTATATAGAGGTGATGTAACACCCTCATTTTCATCTATCATGCATTGCATACATTGTTGAACATGTTAAACATTAAGAAACATAAAAAGTAACAAGTATTAAGTGAATTAGAATCAAAACATCATTTAAAAACCTATATAGTTGCAGACTTGTCCGGTTTGGACCCTGGACTGGTACAGTTTTGTCCTCTATTGACTCTCATGACTTGTTCGCTATTGCTGCGGATCGGTGTGATTAAGTTTCTGTTACTGTCCGGACTTGTCCGTCCTGTAGTACGAACCAGTCCGTTCCTAGCTACTAGAACTTTTCGAAGCTGTCCAGTAGATCCCTCATTTGATCCGGTTTTTGGAGAAATTGATCAAGCCTCTGAACTTGTCTGGCACATACCGGACTTGTCCGTTTTCCTCTCTGGACAAGATCGGACTTGTCCGGACCTCAACCGGACTTGTCCGTTCAAGTGTCTATTTGATATCAGACTAGTTTGGCCCCTACCAGACTTGTCCGGTGTGCTCGACTCGGATTCAATTTTTCCTCCACAACATGTTAGAGTATTTACAATAATTGGGCCCAAGAACGTCGTGTCTAAGCCCCGTGGAGCCCATGTGGGACCCCACCCCGGCCTCCACCACCTTAACCATGAAATCCATCAAAACCTACAAGCCTCCACCTCTATATAAACACCCCACCACCACAACTTTTCATCTCTTGCCATTTTTGAAGAAAAACCTACCCTAGTTCGTGAGAGCCGCCATCAAGAGGAGATCACCGCACCCGAGAGAAGGGAAGGAGAAAAGAGAAGCATCAAGAAAAATCATTTCTCATCAAACTCATCTACGTCATCGTCAACTCTCCACCAATTCATCATCATCTTTCGATCTAGACATCAAGATCTCGAGTTTCGTCAAATTCTCGACCCTTGAGTTGTTGAATTCACGGTAATTATCCCAGATGCATCTTTTATAGGTAAAATATGGTTCCATAATTAAAAAAAATAAACTATAATTGGAAATTCGCCAAAAACCGTAGCTGAACGGACTTGTACGGTCCTAGTGCGGACTAGTCTGGTCGACTTTCTGGTCCAGGGCAGACTAGCCCGGTCCCCAATACGAACTTGTCCGGCCACCTAAATCTGAAGTTGCTTAATTGAATCCAAATTGACTCAAATACTCTTGAAACCAGTTCAAACTTTTAAAAACCATTGTATCTAGTGAGTAAATATTAATAGCAACTCATTAACGAGTTTCACCTCATAGTTGCATTATTCATGCATGTCATGGCATATTGAGTAATATATGAACATTTATTGATTGTAATGTCTGTTTTGTATGTTTGTTGCAGGGAATAGAAGGTGTTGCTCTAGAGGGTGCAGTCGAGGACCTCCAGCACCAGAACTTTGAAGCTTTTGACCCTAGCTAGTCTCAAGAGAAAGGCAAGTGTCCATGAACATTTTGATCCTGTTTTTAAATGTTTTGTTTGAAAAACTACATGCTTGTGTCAAATTGATGAGAACCCCATGATAGGAGTTTACTAGTCTTGTTTGACCATCCTTGTCGCTAGGAAGGTAGTGTAGAGAGTCGAGAAGGTCTCTTTACCTTTTTGCTTCACTCAGATTAATTGGGATGGGAAAACAACCAAATGGCTACACTATGAATTAATGCACTTATGAATAATGTGAATTGATGAATATGGTTAATTGGTGACACGAGACTTGGGAGATCTAAGCAAGCAAGGTTTGTGGATTGGGTTGGATAATATGGTGGTTTGATTGCCTTGGATCTAAGGACCGGTTCATGCGAGAATAAGCCAGGACAACAGTGCCACCACAAGGCCAAGTATGGGTGCGGCGTAGCTGAATAATTAGGGGTGCTGCTGGTATTGTATGGACCATTGGATGGTGCAGGGAATGGGAGTCGAGGAGGGCTACCCTAGGAACCGCATGGCACATGAGGGGGCTGTGGGTGGGAGAATGGAGATTCAAGTCTACTGGTGAATCCTTAGTGGGTCTGTACATACTAGTATTACCTTTGTAAAGGCTATTTTGTGATATCTTGGCCACACACCAAAGGAAGTGTGAGACGACATAACGGAGGTTCTTAGTCATCGAAAGGTGACAAAATAACGAACAAGTGGGTAAAGTGGTACAACCTCTTCGAAGTGTTGAAAACTATCATGACAGCCGTGCTCCCGGTTAGGAGCACGTGGATGGCCTACATAATTAGGGTGGAACTTGGTTTTTGGGTTGGTTTTGTTTTGGTATTGGTTATGGTTTGAGTTGTGATAATTTAACATGGTAAATGATGATGATAAGAACCTGACTTTTGGTAGAACAATTACTGATGGATGTGATATAATGGAAATGGATGGTATTGAACCCATTATTGGTAATTGTTGGGATATGATGGGATGAATTTATATAGACATTGTAGGATGCTTTTTACTTGTTTTACATGTACTTTTCAGCAAATAGCCTTTATTTATTATCATTCCTTGTTTAAGCTACATGTCATTATTTTCCCACACTTGCTGTGTCTGACATGTGCTCACCCTTGCAATTCCCCCACCAATTGTTTCAGGTGATGTTTGGTAGTATCCTGAGGATAATGCAGAGTTCTAGGCTGTGTGCTGCCGTCGACTTGCCTGTAGTGTCACTTGGAGCCGCGCATTCCCCTATGCTCAGTTTGCTTAGCTTAAAGTTTAGATTGTTTTCGCTGCATACATATTACTAATGATCATTAGAGTTTAATTTTAGGATTATTCGAATATTTTAATAAAAGTACTTAATTAATATGTGGTGTAGTAATTTTCTTTATATCGTTTGTGATGCACTCGTGTATGTGTGTTGAACGTCCTGTGCACACATATGCGTTCACTTCGTTCATTTTCGGAACCGGGTGTCGCAGTTGTTGAAGCTTGTTGGCTCCAAGGACACCCGCTTACATCGTATAAAACGTCGACAGTGGGCCCCCTTGAGGTTGTCGGAGCTTGGTAGCTCCAGCAGCGTCCACCATCGCAATTCGTTTTTCTTTTTTCTTGTACATTAAAGACAATAAAAGCAGTAAAAATTGTCCTCTTATCCATCTTGTTTGCAGCTTATTATCCTTATTTGAATTTTAGATCCAAAGAAACTCAACATTTTTACAAGTATATTGATGAAATCTCTTTAGATCCGAGTACCTTCCGGACCTGCCCTACTGGGACCTGCCGGAATATAGGTAGAGTGGCGTACTTAGGGTGGCTGACTAGTCTATGTCGATAGCACACTCCTGACCTATAATTGGCTTTGGTTTTCAGGCGAGTAGACCATGTGGCAATGCTACAACCCAAGAGAGGATTGACAATACCACTTATATATCACATGAATACCTCAGACTAAATTTCAAAGAGGAATGCACAACTTCGTTATTGACAAGAAGGAAAAGATAATAAAACAAATGAGTCTGTACAAAACTAATACACGTGAAGTTTGTTTTCACACAAAAATGTCTTTTATTATAGGTCTGAATTACAGGGGAGACAAGGAAACACCTAGAGTATGGAACCAGGCTAAGTGTGCTATTCATCTTGTTCTAACCCAGGGTAGGTAAGCTACACTTAAAGTACAATGACCAAGTTAAGTGTGCCTCT
This sequence comes from Tuctoria greenei, assembly GCA_036927565.1. Classification (NCBI taxonomy): domain Eukaryota; kingdom Viridiplantae; phylum Streptophyta; class Magnoliopsida; order Poales; family Poaceae; genus Tuctoria; species Tuctoria greenei. The sequence continues at coordinate 42,173,555 of JAYESD010000001.1, read as the reverse complement.
TGTCTGGGACCTACTCGACTCTGTCCATAGACTCTATAATTTACATTATGTATAAGTACAGAATCACCTCCGTGAAAATAAACATAAAACTTATGGAGGTGCTCGATATTACATTGATTGGGAAGCGGGGTCCCATCCTCTGTTGCCAAGCGAATGCATCCGCGGCGGGAAACTTTGATTACTCGGAAGTGACCTTGCCAGCCTGGGGAGAGTTTGTTTGTCCTTTCTCAAGTTAGTATTCTCTGCAGCTCCAGTACGCCTTCTTCAAGCTGCCAATTACACACATGCTTTTAATGATAGCACCGGAGTGCCTGGCGGTATCGTGCATTCCGAACAGCTGATGTTCGTTCTTCACGCTGGAGCACCGGAGCTTGTCCTGCGTGGCTTCATCGAAGGTCCGGACCCAGAGTAGCCCCATGGTGATCTCCGGAGGAAGGACTGCTTCAGCTCCGTACACCAAGAAGAAGGTTATCTGTCAAGTTGACTGGTTAGGTGTTGTCCTGCTCGCCCACAATGCGGATAGAAGCTCTTCTATCCAGTTGGATCAGTGTTTCTTCAGGTGCCCATATGTGCGCGTCTTGAGTCCTTTTAGTATTTCTGCATTTGCTCTCTTAGCTTGGCCATTACTTGTTGGGTGAGCTACTGATGCGTAGCTTGCTTGTATGCTAAGGTATTCACAATATTGTTGGAATTCTACACCCGTGAATTGGGTTCCGTTGTCAGTTACGACTCTATTCAGAACTCTAAATCTGCAAACTATGTACTTCAAGAACTTGATAGCAGATTGCTTGTTAATTGTCACAACATGAGTAGCTTCCAGCCACATCGTGAACTTGTCGATGGCGACGTACAAGAACCTTTAATCTCCGACGGCTTTTGGGAAATTTCCAAAAATGTCCATCCCCCACACAGCGCATGGCCACATAGGAGGTATCATTTGCAGTGACTGAGCCGATGTGTGAATTTATTTCGCGTGGAACTGGCACGCTTCACACTTTTTTACCAGCTCAACTGCATCCTGGAGGTCTGTAGGCCAGTAAAATCCATGCCAGAAGGCTTTACCAACCAACATGTGGGAAGACCCATGGTTCCCACACTCGCCTCCATGCATTTCGGCGAGGAGCTCGCGGCCTTCTTCCTGGGCAGTGCACCAAATTAGTACGCCGTTGGCACCACGTCGCTAGAGATCACCTTCTACCAGCATGTATCTTTTAGCCAATCTGACGATTCGGTCAATGGAAGCACCGTCTTCAGAAAGGATGTTGTCTTTCAAGTAGCTCCAGACCTGCGAGATCCTTGCATCAGAGCTAACTTGAGCTTCTGGATCCTGTGCGCTTGGTTGCTCGGAGCTTCCTGCAGCGCCAACGATCCTTGGTGGGCGCCATGGTAATAGTGCCATCGGGATCGCCAGCTTCGAGGTGCACGTCTCGGCCTCCTAGCCCAGTTCGGCAGGCTGAGTGGCAGGTCTTGAAAATCTCCTGAAAAGAACTCCGCTGGGAGCTTGATCTCCGATTGAAGCTTTCGTTGAGAGTTCGTCAGCTTCAGCATTGTTTAGACGCTGGACATGGAAGAGGTCCAGGATGTGGAAGTCCTTCTGCAACTTCTGGACTTCAAGGAGGTAAGCAGCAAGTTGAGTGGTTTTGCAACTGCATTCACTTTTGACTTGCTTGATGATGAGTTGCAAGTCACCCTTTACCAGCAACTGCTTGACGCTATATGATAGCACCACCTTGAGTCCATAGATGAGAGCTTCATACTCCGCAATGTTGTTGGTTGCCTTGAAGTCAAGGTGTACCGTGTACTTGACCTTCTCCCTGGTCGGAGCGAGGAGACGAATTCCAGCTCTGGCCCCTTGCTTCTATACAGAGCTGTCAAAGTAGAGAGTCCAGTGAGGCTTGGTGAAGACCGTGACCTTGGGTTTTGGCTTCTGCTCACTATGGCCCCTTGGGTTTGATGAAGAAGGGATCCACTCCGCCATGAAGTTTGCCAATGTCTAACTCTTGATAGCATGTCGGGGCAAGAATTCAAGATTGAACTCTGCCATCTCCACTGCCTACTTGGCAATGTTTCTAGTAGAGTTTGGATTGTGTAGTATAGCACGCAGTGGATAGGAGGTTACCAATGATACCTTGTGAGCTTGTAAGTAGTGACGTAGCTTCCTTGAGGCAATGAGAACTGCATAGAGCAGCTTATGCACCTCAATGTATCGAGTCTCTGCATCATGCAGTACTTCGCTGATGAAGTACACTAGCCGCTGAACGGCCCGGACCTTCCCTGAAGGGCCCGGAGCTTCTTCTTCATCAAGCCAGACCCTCTCGGAAGGGTCCAAACCTTCTTCTTGAGCCACCCGGACCCTCCCAGAGGGGTCCGAATCTTCTTCTCGATCAGTCGTGAAAACTCCCAAGGATGAGAGAGGTTGATCCTTAGGCAGCTTGCCTTTAGGATCCACGCTTGGGGGCTGAGACCAGACTCGCCTTCGGGTAGATGCTGACCCTCCCGGAGGCGTCTGGACTCCTGAACTGAAGAAGGCTCTGGTCTCTCCCCGACCAGGACCATGCTGACAACCTCCGTAGCTACCGAAATGTAAAGCAAAAGAGGCTCACCAGGATCCGGAGCTACCAGGATTGGTAGTGTGGTGATGAGATGTTTGAGCTCCTGGAATGCCTTTTCCACTTCTTTAGACCAATGGAATGGCCCCGACTTCCACAATAGCTTGAAGAAGGGAAGCGCTCACTCTACAAGTCTTGAGATGAACCGGCTGAGCGCAGCTAGACATCCAGTTAGCTTCTGGACATCCTTAATGCAGACTGGCGACCGCATTTCTTCAATAGCCTTGATCTTCACCGGATTTGCCTCAAATCCTCGGTGAGTCACCAAGAATCCAAGGAGCTTCCCAGAGATAACCCCAAAGACACATTTGTCTAGGTTTAGCTTGGTGCGTGTTACACGTAGCTTGTCGAAGACGGCTTTCTGGTTGTCAAATAGTGATTCCTTGTTCTTCACCTTCATGATGATGTTATCGACATAGACCTCCACCAAGTCCCTAATGAGCTCTCCAAATGTTTTGTGCATGGCTCGCACAAAAGTTGAAGCAGCATTTTTGAGACCGAAAGGAATGGTAGTATAACCATACAACTGATCTACTGTTACGAAGGTAGTATGCTCTTCATCTTCCCTGGACATTTGAATCTGATGTTATCCAGAATACGGAGCTAGAAAACACAATGGTTCACACCCGGAGGTGGAATCCACTGTCTGATCTATCCTAGATAGTGGAAATGGGTCTTTTGGACATGCCTTGTTCAAGGTGGTGTTGTCGATACATATCCAATGCTTCCAACGGCCTTTGGTACAATGGCTGGGTTTGCCAGCCGCCGTGGATGGTGAACCTCCTGGATGAAACCAGCTTCGAACAGCTTCTTGATTTCTTGTCTTATGAAGTTCTGCCGCTCCACTGATTGCTTTTGGGGCATCTAATGTACTGGTTGTGCATCGGGGTATATCTTCAGATTGTGCTCAACCACCTCCCTAGGGATCCCAGGCCTCTGTGATGGTTTCCATGCAAAGACGTCAAAATTCGCCCGAAGGAAAGTGATGAGCATGAGTTCCTATTTGTTGTCCAGACCTCCCGATATACAGGTGGTCTAGGCAGCATTGGAACGAATTTGGACGACTTTGACGGGAATGTCAGTGTTGCTACTTGACTGCACGCGAGGTGCAGAAGTTGAGCCTCGCTAACGAGAGCTCGGGGGTTGAGCAGCTTGCCCCTTGCTGGATTCTTTCTCCTATGATGTTGCAAGCGCGTGAAATTCTTCCGATGCGGTGACTCCCGCAGTGCGATCCTCACGAATCTGGAGGACACCTGAAGGAATTGGTATCTTCAACAACAAGTAGCCATAATGAGTTGCGGCCATAAACCTATACAGGGCTGGCCTGCCTAGGATGACATTGAAGGGAAGGCTGATGTGCGCTATGTCGAAGACCAACTTCTCGGTCCTATAATTGTCCCAAGTCCCGAAGGTCACTAGGAGTGTAAATAACCCGAGAGGACTAATAGCTCTCGGACCTACCCCGGAGAAGGGATGTGAAGGGTGTAGGTCTGAGAGGCTGAGTTGGATCTTCACGAATGCTTCATAGCTGAGGAGGTTGAGCGTTGCACGTCCATTCACCAAGACATGATAGAGTTGGACATTATTGATGGTAGGAGAAACCATCAGTGGCAGTTGACCAGCTCCTATAATAATTCTTGGGCAATCTGAATCATCAAAAGTGATGGGATTGTCCATCCACTTCCGATGGGGTTCTGCCTTGGCAGTGGGTGCTACAACAGCCATGTTCCGACGCATGGTTTTGAGGATGTGTCGAGAAGTGATGTCCCATGACCCTCCATATATCGTATGTAGAGTCTTTCGATGCTCGTTGTTGGAGATGTCCGAATCATTATTGACGGTGTTGTATACGGCCTTGTGGACCTTCTTGGGGTCCTGGAAGCCTAACTCCTGATCAGTCGGAGCTTCGTCGACCTTCTGCTTTCCTTCCCGTTGGCGGAAATGAGCTTCTTCTTGACACTTGTTGTGGCGTTCAACAAGGCGTTGGACCTCGCGACAATCTACAAGATTTTGGGTGTCCGTTTTGTGGGTCGGACACCACATCTTTTGACCGCCGCTATCTTCATGCGATGGTCGAGGATGTTTTCCGGGGTGTGGCCCCTAGCCACCCAGAGCTGCAGCTGCTGCAGCAGTATGCTTACCGGCCGATGGCTACTTCTTGCCGTTAGACTTTTTCTTCTTTTTTCCACTGTCGAAGGCAGCGGCTTCAGCATTGGAAAAAGATTTACCAGCCTCTGGAGCTGGTTTGGAGTGCATATCTCTACCCTCTGCAGCCCTAGCACATTTGTCGGCTAGGCTAAAGAGTTTAGTGACGCTGCTGACTTCTTTTGTTGCCAGCTTCTCCAACATCTTCTTGTCCCAAACTCCCTATAGGAATGCAACAATGACAGAGGCATTGGAAATAGAAGTAATAATGTTCCATAACTGGGAAAATCGTTTGATGTAGGATCGCAGTGACTCTCCCATTTTCTGTTTTACGGCAAATAGATCCAGCTCCATGCCAGGTCGGGTGTAGGAGCTCAAGAAGTTGGCAGTGAACTTGTGGCAAAGCTCCACCAACCTATTGATGGAGTTAGACGGAAGACTCATGGACCAGGACCTGGCTATCCCAGTTAGATCCTTGAGAAAGTAATTGGCCATCACGGCCTCATTGCCTCCAGCCACGAGGATAGCAGTGGAGTAGATCTGGAGAAATTTGAAGGGGCTGACAGTCCCGTCATACTTCTCCAGCAGATGAGGCCAGAACTTTAGAGGCCATTCGACCATGCAAAGATGCATGGCTAGGGCTAAACAGCCGCACCCTACTCCCTATGGAGAAGGGTTTAACTGAGCCTCTCGCGAGCGCGCTCGATATGGATGCGACCGTCCTATTGCCTGTATCGACAGTCGAGCTCCTACCAGAGATCATGCGTTGAAAGCCTCGACGCACAATGGGTGTTGTGTGCCATGGAGTGCAGCGACGTCACATGTTGGGACACAACACGCCTCCTATGACACTTGAGGACCAAGTCTGCCAGACAAGGTCCTACGCTGAGAAGGTTCCTGCCCTGCAGGGGCGGACCTTGGTTGCTGATGGCATCGGCTGCGGCTGCAACCAGATGCTCCACATTAGTGCGCTGCTGTTCCATCGCACCCTCAGGTGCTCCGGGTGCTAATGGACGCTGAAGAAGAGTCCGCGCTGCATTCAGCACATTCTCAGCGTTGTTTGCCAGAGCAGGTGGTGGTGGTGGTGCGACAACACCTGTTGGGACAACAACACCAGCTGGCTGTTGCATATTGGAGGGATTCCCTCCATCAGCTTGTCCAGCATGGCCATTCAATGATACTACGGCGGAGTTCACCATCTTGTGATCTAGAGCTTCCCCTTCCCAGCGCACCAAATGTCGAAGTGTGGTTACTATAGTTCCCCCAGTACTACTAAAGCATAGTCTGCGGAGGTTCGTATTCGGTTAGGGTGCACATAAGATCAAGAACGAGAGAGTGACACAGGGGATTTTTACGTGGTTCGGGCTGCCTGAGCGTAATGCCCTACTCCACGGGGTGATTATTGAATGTATGAGTGTGTGGTTGCTTGTGTGCGTATGATCTTAGTTCGAGTTTGATTCATGCGATGAAGCCCTTTTATAGTCCAAGGACTGGATGTTACATCATTAGCCTGGCCTGAAATGTGGTCTCGGCCCTATTCGATCACCTAATACACGATATACATGTACTAAGTATAATTAACAGTGTGATAATGAGCCTTAATGATGGCATTACTGGTATTAATAGTTCTCTGATCGTGTGTCATTATCATGACATTAATAACACGTAATCGGGTCTTGTAACGGGTGTCTTCATAGCCTCTTGAATGTCCACGTCATTAGAGCTCCAGCAATCTTCCCGTTGCAGGCTTAGGTCTGGAGACTCAACACGTGGCAGCTCTGGAGCTTTTCTCTGTGGCGAGGCAGCTCTAGAGCTACTAAACACGTAGCGGCACCGGAGCTTGCCTCTACTGGGGGTTAGGTCCGAGGCCACTGGACAGTGGCATGACCGGAGCTTCCATATGAAGGGAGCAAGGTCCAGCCTTGCGGTACACATGGCAGTGCTGGAGCTACGCAAATGAGGGAGGCGAGCCCAGTGCCGTGGGACACGTGGAGCCTTCGGAAGTCTTCAACTCAGACGGGTGGAACTCCATCGCTTTTCTTGCAGTATTGTGGGATACTCAGTACGCAGGGTACCAACAGTTTCCAAAATTCTGACAGGTCACTCAGCATAGGTCAAATCCTCCTCAAGCTCCAATTCTTCCATCGGTACCTGCTCTCTCGAAACCCTTAAGCACTTCTTAAGCTGAGAAATGTGGAACACATCATGAACATCGGAAAGATGTGTTGGCAACTTATACGCCACTTCTCCACGTTTGGCCAAAATCTTCAATGGTCCAATATAGCAAGGTGCCAACTTGCTATTGACGTTAAACCTCTTATGACCTCGCATAGGCGACACTTTGAGATACACAAAGTATCATACTTCAAAAGCTAATTTTATTCGCCTATTAATCGAATAGCGTTTTTGTCTTGCTTAAGCAGCCCTCAAAATCTCGCGGATTGTCCGAACATGCTTTTCAACTTCTTGCAACACATCTGGTCCAAATACTTGGTTCTCTCCCGTCTCATTCCAAAACAACGGTGCCCTGCACTTCCTTCCATATAGTGCCTCGTATGGTGACATCTTTAAGATTGCTTGGTAACTGTTATTGTAGGAAAATTCAGCATACGGCAAGCTTTTGTCCCAGCTGCGACCATGCTTCAAGGCGCAAGCTCTCAACATGTCCTGCAATATTTGATTTGTCCTCTAAGTTTGTCCATCCGTCTGAGGGTGATACGCAAAGCTAAAATTTAACCTTGAACCCATAGTTTTATGCAGTTTCTGCCAAAACCTAGAGGTGAATTGAGAACCTCGGTCAGACACTACTTCCTTCAGAACTACATGTCGGCATACAATTTTCTCCATGTACAACTCGGCTAACTTTGTAGCTGCATACTTGGTCTTGACGGGGATGAAATGAGGTGATTTTGTCAACCGATCCACAATCACCCATATCAAGTCATATCTGGACTGGGTTCGCGGTAATCCAACTATGTAAGTCCACACCGATTTCATCCCACTTCCACTCCGGAATCTTCAATGGCTGCAATAATCCAACTGACCTTTGATGTTCAGCCTTCACTCGTTGGCACACACTACATAAAGCTACATAAGTCACTATGTCCTTTTTCATGCTAGCCCACCAATAACAAGTTTTCAAGTCCTTGTACATCTTTGTACAACCGGGATGGATGGAGTAAGGTGAGTCATGTGCCTCCTTCAATATTGTTTCCTGAATATGCTTAACATGGGGCACAACAGTCCTCTTCCCAAGCCATAGTTTACCATGGTCGTCCACATCAAATATGAATTATCTCCCCTCTTGGGTCCTCTCTTTGATTTCTTGAATTTCCTCATCCTTTGCCTAACCTTCTTGAATTTCCCGCTCCATGGTCCGATTTAACTCCATTATCACCATCTCATTCACAAATCCAAGATTTAACAATTCATACTCCTTGCATAGCTCGGATGACAACTCTCGATCGTGAGTTGGTGGCTTGCTCCTATCCGACTCAAAGCATTGGCCACTACATTAGCCTTCCCTGGGTGATAATTGATTCCCACATCATAATCCTTGATGAGCTCCAACCATCTTTGCTTCCTTAAATATAGGTCCGTTTGCATGAATATGTACCTGAGACTCTTGTGATCCGTATAAATCTCACACCTATGACCAAGAATGTAATGTCTCTAAATCTTCAAGGCATGCACTACAGCTGCAAGTTCGAGATCATGCGTAAAATAATTCTGCTCATGTTTCTTAAATTGCCTTAATGCATAGGCTACCACCTGATCTTCGTGCATGAACACACATCCAAGCCTTTGCCTTGAAGCATCACAATAAATATCAAAACTCTTGCGTACTTCTTGCAATGTCAATACTGGCGTGGTTGTCAATCTCTTCTTTAACTCTTCAAAGCTCTCATGACAAGCTTGAGTCCACTTCAAAGGCTTCTCCTTCATTCACATTTCTGTCATGGGCTTCACTATCTTGGAAAAGTCGATGATGAACCGACGGTAATACCCAGTCATTCCAAGGAAACTCCTTATCTCCTTCACATTCTGCCACAGTTCCCACTTTAGCACATCTCTGACCTTTCCAGGGTCAACTGACACTCCTCCTCCACAAATGACATGGCCTAGGAATGAAATCTCCCTCAACTAGAATTGCCACTTGTTGAATTTGGCATACAACTAGTGTTCTCGCAATTTCCGCAATGTCAGCCTTAAATGCTCTTCGTGCTTGAATGTGGCCTAGAGGGGGGGGGGTGAATAGGTCTTTTTTATTTTCTGTCGGAACCTGCAACACTTAACAACCAGATCAAATCTCTAGATATCGGACTAGTCCGGTCGAGTCCGGACTAGTCTGGTGTGTACCGACTAGGTTTATCAAATTTGTTCGATTATCTTGATCCTAGGATGTATGCAGCGGAAATAGACTTGTAATTGAAGTGTTACAAATCTATAAACTAGAATGTACCACAAGTTAATCTTATATTCAATGTTTCAATGTAAAGTGAGTAAGATTGGTTGAAACCCTGGATATATATGAACTATAAGAACAATGGGCACAAAGAAAGAACACAAGCACTTTATCCCGTGGTTCGGTTCCCACAGAGGCAACCTACATCCACATTGAGGAGTCCACAAAAGGACTAGGTCTTCTCCAACCCTACCCTCATCGGATCGCCATGGAGGCCAATCCTCTTCACTAATCACAAAGGACAAATGACCAAATTCAAGGGGCCTTCTCACACGTTGAGGGCTCCCCAAGATTACAATATGAACACCACCAAGAACACACTCTTAAGATCACAATAAAAAACATAGGAGTGTGTTAGGGAATCAAACCAAGAGCTCAATGAGTGATGAATTCTGTCTCTCCAATAATTCAAAGTGTATCCTAAAAAGATTGATCTTTCTTGCGTTGGAATTCATGGAGAGAGGTGTTTTCTAGGCTCTTGGGAGGTGTGACGGCGCAGGGGGTCGAGAGATCTAAAAGATGGTCCATGTACACCTATTTATATGGGGTTCCAAAAAGTTACCGTTAGGGTTTAGAAAGATCAGACTAGTCCGTGGTGGACACTGGACTAGTCTGGTGTGCTGTGTGTAGCAAACACTAGGTGTCACGAAATATCAGACTTGTAAGGCTGAAAGCGGACTTGTCCGATTATGGTTTTTGAAATCCTCGGACTAGTCCGATGGATCTCGGACTTGTTCGGATAAGTGAATCCCTAAGTGAATTTGGGGACAAGTCCGCACTTGGAGAACTTGTCCGATTTAGGTCAGAGGATTTTCGGACTAGTCCGTGCTAATATCGGACTTGTACGATTGACATCAGAAAGATATTCGACTAGTTCGGTGTGTGATCGGACTTGTCTGATTTTGTGCATCTTGTGAAGTGTTTGGGGGACTAGTCCGCACTGGGGAGGACTAGTCCGATTCTAGTCAGAGAGATATCGAACTAGTCCGTGGTGATAATGGACTAGTCTGGTTAGTGAAAGCTGGACTGTGAGAGGACAAGTCCGCATTGTGAGGACTTGTCCGATCTTGTGCAGAAAGATATCGGACTAGTCCGGGGTCAGTCGGACTAGTCCGGTCCTGTATAAATATGTGCAATGTGTGAGACTATTTGTGCTTGAGCTCTTGGGGTGTGTTTCCTTAACACACTCCATACACAATGATCTACTACACTTGTTTCTTGAGCTCTTTTCCGCATTGCTCCTTATTCTCCTTTCTTCTTGGCACTTTGCTCATTTTCTCATTAGAACATGTGCTCATCTCAACAAAGTGGTTAGGATCTCATTTGCTTGTCATAAATCATCCAAAACCCACAAGGGATTCCTAGATGCACTTTCAATCTCCCCCTTTTTGGTGATTGATGACAACCAATTGAGATTTCACAAAATATGATAAAAAGTTGAGATTTTCATAAAGTGTGCACATATGAGTTTAAAACACATTAAGCAATGAAAACATGATCCATATGTGCACTCTTTGTGGAATGATGCAGAACTAAGTGTATAGAAACAATAATCATGATGAGAATGACATAATTGACATCAACATGTTAACAACAATCATATATGCCATTCTTAGAGCAACATCACATATTTTATCAATATCTTCACAAACAGTTCAAAACATTGCATCACAAGACCAAAAGTACCAAAAGAGCATATTATAAGTCTTACAACCCACAAAGACATAAACAACACAAAAAGATAGCTCTCCTCGCATCCTACAGCTTAAGCCTAAGACCCCTAAGACTCCCCCTCAATCTCTCCCCCTTTGGCATCAAGACACCAAAAAGAATGAGAGGAGGGACCTAAGGTCTTCAAACCTCGCTGTCGGTCCTCACATCGTCTTCATCTTAATTTTCTGGCTAATGAGGAGGAGGAGGAGAAACGGAACCACTCGAGTCCCCAATGCCAAAATAGGCAAGCTCGGAGGGAGTCAAGGTCTCGAGCTAGGTGAACTCGGAATCTGAGTCATCAGAAATGACTGGAGACCCAATGGGATTGATCTCCAAGTTTTGGCAAATCTGCTTCACATTCTGTTTGACATATCCCATGTTGACCTTTCTCCTCTTGTTTAGCTTGTGGGCCTTCACTTCGGCCTTTTTGCAGGTGGCAAAGATGGCTGACAGGTACATCAGGATGCCACTCAGGGACCCCTTTTGAGGAGGGGCCCTAGGAGAGGGAGCAGCCCTAGCATCTCCACTGACTCTCACTGGAGCCTCATGGCTAGAAGCTGGAGATGGAACAACTTGAATGCTTCGTTCTTGAGGCTTCTGGGGCCTCAAGGGGAGGTGCTCCACATCCTTGACGAACTATATCCCTGTGACCTTCTCTATCATAAACATCAGATATGGAGCATAGCCACAGGACCTGTTCGGCGTGCAGGACCTAGCGCAGGAGCTTACCAAAGCTGGTCGGAACTAGTCAACCCAAAAGCCGAAGCTAGAAAAACCTATCGGAGTTAACCAACATAAGTCGGACCTAGCAAAACATATCGGAGCTTAACAAAGACATGTCGTAGCTATCAAAGTCACGTCGGAGCAAAAGACAAAGCTCACCGGAGCTACCCAAAAACATGTTAGACCTTGACAAAGCAAGTCGTACTTATTGTCGGACCTTGCAGAAGCTCAGAGCTAGAGTCGGACATTGCTAAAAAGGGTGTTTTGGAAGAATTTTAGAACTTATATCATCAAAGCCAATGTATTCAGTACAAGCCAATGTATTCATCAAACATAGGTCTCACAATCTCCGCCTTGATGAATGCATTGGCAACACCACTTAAAATCTGAACATTGGCTTATTCACATTAAAAATTTTGAAAACAATTTCTCCCCCTTTGTCAACACCACATAAACAATTTTTTCTTTTGAGAAAAATCGTGCCAAAAACACTTGTGAATATGTGCAATGTGTAATCAATTCCCCCCCCCCTTGCATACTTCTCTTAAAAAATTCACATACTTTCTCTCCCCCTTTTGACAATGTATTCAACAAGGTTCAAAAGAGAATTTTTAATTGTTATGACCATATTATAACATATACATATAAAACAAAGCCCATTCAAGTCGTACTATCAAGTAACATACACTATCACATGAAATACATAAAATAGTGTAAGCCATGCTAGAGATCAAGTGTAATTTTTAATTTAAGCAAGTCATGATCTCACAAACTTAACTATTTGAAGACTTGAAAGCATGACACTTGTTTCTGCATTTTATTGTTTTTCAAAGAACAAATTTTGATCATATGATATTTTCAAGAGATTATATGCGCATCTGCCTTATTCTAACCAACCAAGCCAAGCCTATGTCATTTGACAATCAGAAGCTTAAGGACATGGTTTTAGTCATACACATCTTCTTCCAAGTTCATATCTAAGTGCAATGATAAGCCATCTCAACAGAAGAAGTGTGATGCATGCATATTCTCTTGATCTTTTCTTGTTTTATTTGAACATAAAACTCAACATGTGAGTTGCTTCCTTGACTAATTCATTACGATTAAAAGAACTTGTGAGCATGCAACAAGATCAAAACAGCAAGAAAGTTCAATCATGACTAGATTTAGTGTAAGTAATTATTCCAATTACTAGTCACGGCAAAAACTACAAAATCTATAACATGAGTAATGTATTAAGAACTTTCAACATGTAAAAGGAATAACAAAGTCATATATGTATGAAATACTATGCTCATATTATTTTAATTTCAGATTCACACATAGACTTCCCAAGTTTCAAAACTCCCCCACGATTTAAGCCATGAGGATGCATAACCCTTATTTCACTACGAATGTAACAAAAACGAGTGAAATCCAAAGGTTTTGTAAAAATGACATCCAATTGTTGTTCAGTATCTACATGGTGAAGCACAATGTTTCCTTTTTCAACATTATCATGGAGAAAGTGATACCTAATGTCAATGTGCTTTGTTCTTGAATGTTGCACGGGGTTTTTAGTAATGCAAATAGCACTAGTGTTGTCACAAAACAGTGGAACACTATCTAGATCGACCCCATAGTCCTTAAGTGTTTGAACAATCCAAAGAATTTGTGAACAAGCGCTAGCAGCGGCTACATATTCAGATTCGGCTATGGATTGTGCAACTGAACTTTGTTTCCTAGAGGACCAAGCAACAAGTGAATTACCGAGAAAATGACAAGCACCCGAAGTACTTTTCCTATCAATCCTACAACCTCCAAAATCAGCATCGGAAAAAGCTTTCAAAGTAATGGTTGAGGAAGAAGGAAGAAAAATGCCAAATTCTTTAGTTCCATGTATGTACCTGAGAATCCTTTTGACGGCTCGACGATGTGAAGCATGTGGGGAGGCTTGAAACCATGCACAAAGACATACGCTAAATTGTATGTCCGGTCTTGATGTCGTGAGGTACAAAAGTGATCCGATCATGCTTCTATATTCTTTTGCATCCACGGTTTCACCATCTTCACCAAGTTCATGTGTTGATGTTGTTCCCATTGGTGTCCGAAGAGGCTTGCTTTTGTCCATGTTGAAGCGCTTGAGAAGGTCCTTTGTAAACTTCATTTGATGCACAAAGGTACCTTCCTTGGTTTGCTTGATTTGCAGCCCCAAAAAGTAAGTGAGTTCACCCATCATACTCATCTCAAATTTTGAACTCATCATAGCTGAAAAATTGGACACAATATCATGAGAAGCACAAGCAAGGATAATATCATCCACATACACTTGAATGAATAATGAGTTATTGCCATGATTAAGCACAAAAAGAGTTTTATCAACCTTGCCCATGGTAAACCCCTTTTCAAGCAAGAATGTTTTTAACCTATCATACCATGCTCTAGGGGCTTGTTTGAGACCGTACAAGGCTTTGGACAGTTTGTAAACATGATTAGGAAAATCTGGATTGTCAAAACCCGGTGGTTGTTTGACATAAACCTTCTCATCTATGTAGCATTATAGAAAAGCACTTTTAACATCCATTTGATATAGCTTAAAATCTTTAAATGCAGCAAAAGCTAACAAAATTCTTATGGCTCCAAATCTAGCAACAGAAGCAAATGTTTCATCAAAATCTATACCTTCAACTTGAGTGAAACCTTGAGCAACCAACCCGGCCTTATTCCTAACCACAACCCCATCCTCACTTTGTTTATTTTTAAACACCCATTTAGTTCCAATTAAAGTGTGCCCTTGAGGTGGAGGTACGAGTTTCCAAACATTACTTCTTTCAAAATTTTCTAACTCTTCTTGCATGGCAATAATCTAGGATTCATTAATGAGTGCGTGTGATATATCTTTGGGTTCAAAAGAAGCAACAAAAGCAGAATGAGCATGAGAGTTTGGATCGCAAAACCTAGACCATGTGACTCGTTCGTGCAAGCTTTCAATAATTTGTTGTGGAGGATGGCTTTTGACATCCCGGAGGGGAGTGGACACTTCACAAGCTTCTTCTTCTTCATGTTCATCACGAATCGATGAGCTTGTGACTTGAGGAGGATCTGGATCAGCAATGGTGGTCATCGGTGCTGGTTGTGAATCAAAATCAGGAGCTGAAACAATATCATTAGCTGCTGAATTTTCAGGCAGCAACACCTCTTCTTCCCCATCTTCAACAAAAATACCCCCCCCTGCGGATATAGATCCAGACCTGCAATATTTCAGCTAGTACCTTCTAGCTTCATCAAAAGACACCTCACAAGTCTCCACAATTTTATTAGTGTCAAATAAAAGCACACTGTAGCCTCTAGTATGAGATGGATAACAAGGAAACATACCATCAATGGATCCAGGTACAAATTTATCAAGATTACCATGTTTCTCAACAAAATATTTGCAACCAAAGACCCGAAAGTGTGTAACAATAGGCCTTTGCTCAAACCGGAGCTCATATAGTGTTTTACCTAGCTTAGCGCGCAAGAATACATATTTTGAGACATAACAAGAGGTTGCAATTGCATCAGCCCCAAATTTCCTAGGAGTTTGATATTCATCAAGCATAGTCTAGCCATCTCAACTAAGGTTCTGTTCTTTCTTTCTACAACACCGTTTTGTTGAGGTACATATGGTGAAGAAAACTGATGATCTATTCCATTTTCAGCAACAAAGTGATCAAAAGGTTGATTTTGAAATTTGGTTCTGTTATCACTTCTAATTGCTTTTAAAGGTCCTGGGTGATCGATTGATAATCTAAGAAATAATGTTCTAAAGTGACTAAAAGATTCATTCTTAGATGCCATAAAGTAAACCCAAGAGTATCTAGAATAATCATCAACAATCACAAGAACGTACCATTTACCTCGGAAGGATTGAACATGTGAAGGTCGTACGGTGTCAAGATGCAAAAGTTGACTCGGTTCAGTTGTCATGATCATTGTGAGAGGAGTATGTGAACCTTCAACCATCTTAGCATGGCTACAAGAAGAGCACACAATTTCTTTGTCCCCTTTAAGTTTAGGCAGCCCACGTATGCGATCAAGAGCACTAACACGCATTAGATGATCAAAGCCTACATGACCAAGTCTACGATGCCAAAAATATAAGTCATCTCAATCATTAGCAACTAGACATCTATGCTTAGAGGAAGACATATCAAAATCATCTTTAAAAAACTCTTACAAACCGTGACATGTTAAAAATAAGCTCAATGTTGGAATTTACAACATTGCATCATTTTTTAGTGAAAATAATTTCTAGATTTTCATCTAGCGGTTGTGAAACAGAAAGCAAGTTGTATTTCAAATTTTTAACAAGTGCCACGTCCTTCAAAGCGTAGTGATCATTTACTCTAACCGAACCCTTAGCAATTATTGGAGATAAAGAATTATTGGCAAAAGTAACATTCTATACACGTGACACAAAAGAGATGGAGGAGAACCATTCTTTGTTACCAGACATGTGGCGTGAGCAACCTGAATCCACAATCCAAATGTTTTCCTTTCTCAAGCGTGTAACCTACATAGAAGCACAAAACGTCGATGAATATACTGGGGTTAGTCAAAAGGCATTTAGGAATTTAGTACTGAGTCACACGACGTGCAGCAGGAAAAACACGCGAAAGCTGAGATAAAACAGCAGGTTTATGAGTCAAAGTTCGAGGATTTTTGCACCCAACTACTGTCCTACGAGATGTTACATGTGTAGCACAAAAAACAGTAGGTTTGGGAGCAAACTTTGCATGTTTTCGACTCATTACAGCATATTGCATGTTCTTATCATTCGGTTTTGCAACTGCAGCAAATTTTGCATGAAAGTTATGAGATCTAGCAATCATTCTTTCCTTTTTCTGTTTTTTAACTAGTCTATAACAATAATATATGACATGACCATCTCTACCACAGTAGGTACAATGAAATGTAACTTTGTGTTCATGTCTAGATGAGTAAGCAACATTTTTATTGAAACTCAATGAGACAACACTCCTGCAGATTTGAAAACTACTTCTTTTTGTTTAGGAACTATTTGAATCAAACCACATACTAATGACTTTACAATTTTAGGTGGTTGTGCCTTAGCATTCGTATGAGAATCAAAACCTAAACCAGTTTTATGATTGCAAGACATGGAAGAATTTAGCAGCAAGTTTAGGTTCTTATTCCAATTACAAAACTGATCTAATGTCCTATGCATGTCATCAAGTTTATTGGACAGATGAAGACAATTTTTACATGAAGTTTTTGCTTTACGTTTGCAATTAGAACAATATTTAACTTCATGGGAGCGTAAAGTATTGTTCAACATAGAAATTTCATTCATAGCATATTTGTAGTTTCTTACCAAGATCATCACAAGTAGAACAATGCAAATCAATTGTAGAACGGCTAGCATCTTTCAAGTTTTTATCATTAAGTGCAACAAGCTCTCTGTTCTTTTCAATTTCTAACTCAAGTTTATCAAGTGTGGAGGTATGTGCACTTGTTAGGGAGGACAGTTGTTCATATATTAAGTCACATGAGGAACAAGAATCATAACTAGGAATCAAGGATTTCAAACGATTAATTTCATATTATAGTGACTCAATTTTAACAGCATTGTCTCTAAGCTTTTTGTCCTTTTTCTTAACAATAATAGTGGCACGAGAAATAGCATCACACATTTCTTCGCAAGTAGGACATACCTCTTCATTGTCGCTGTTGTGTTCAACCTCCTCCATACTTGATCTTGACTTGCAATGTCCACATCGCTTGAGCCAAGTACTTGGAGTGCAGAGATAAAACTGATCACCAATTGACTTCCTGTAAAACTCTTCTTTTTCATCGTATCTTTTGCAGATGAGTGCTTCGTCCTTGTTTGCTTTTCATCCAGGGAAGTAGGACCGAGGTTCATATCAAAACGCATGTATTCCTTTTTAAACATATCTTGTTTTACCTCCTTAATCATGTTAGATCCTTCGTGGTAGTCACAAAGTGCTTTGCACACATCGTATGCAGATCGTAGGTGTGCAACGCGGTCGAAGTCGCTTTGAGTTAATCCTCGTATGATCAAGTTCTGAGCCTTGTTGTTGTTGTCAACATCTCTCAGATTTGTAGCAGTAACTTGATCGTTTGACGGCACTTCGTAAGGCTTGTACACCTTCTCCCATATTGTGAAGCCTTGAGCCCGGATGAAGGCTTCCATACGTGCCTTCCAAACTTGAAAATCAATACCACTAAAGACACAAGGTTTTGGGGAGTATTTCTCCATGAAGATTAGTCAAACCACGTGCAAATCATAAAGATTAGAGCACCGTGGCTCTGATACCAATTGTAGGATCGAAGAGCACGTGAAAAGCTAACTGGGCGGGGGGGGGGGGGGGGGTTAATGGTAGATTTAAATTTTTTCAATGGAAGCAATGAAAACCCCTTGGCAGAAAAACGATTTGTTAAATAAATCGTGTGTGAGACTAATCTAAAGGTGTTTCACTATGACAAAAGTGATAAATATCAGAGAGAATCAAGTAAAGAATACGACACAACAAGAATCACTCAAATCTGTTGATATAAACTCATGTTACGACCGAAAGATCGAACGGAGGTCAATATGTTCTACCGAGTAAAAAATATATCAGCAATACTGCAAAGAAATTCGTGTAGATCAAAAATCACTAATCCAATGACAATGAAATTTTGATAGATGATACATAATCAAGTTGTGAATACAACTCAAAAAGAATCATGTCAATAGGATCTGTAAAACTCGAGTTATGATAAAACCACCCAAGAAAGGTAGTGCTGTGCAGAAACTCGACAAGAAAGACTTGAAGAAAACAAGTCAGACGAACAGGGCACAAAAGTTCCTTCATACTACGAATTTTATAGATCAAACCACAAGGGGAACAGCCCCAAAGTCGTGCCCCATGAGCTCTAGCCTCCCTTTCTTACATAACCAGCCCGGAGGCCAACTCAACTCAAACTAGGACTCTAATCCTACTCAAATCATGAATCGAAACTTTTTATAACTGCTTAGAACTGTTCTATACGCAGATAGAAGCAATCTTAAGACTTTAAAACACCTTAGGAACATATCCCACATTCCTAAAACAACTCAAATTCGTGACCCACATGAAATACCATCATAACCAACTTAAATATTTCCATATTTGAGTCAAACCTGACTCGGCCGCAGCCTGAGTCCATAACCTAGTCGGTGGGACCTTTTTGACCAATTCTTTATGTCCACATCTCCTCATCAAGCCTCGGAACCATGCAGCCACGTCCATGCACTCCTTGCACACATGCAAACATCTTCCAATGACGTCCAGTTTCCTTTTCATCGCGCTTGATTCAATCATCATGCGTGGCCTCCTGCTCAGCTCAACCAAAGTTCCTCCCGAACATGGTGGTTGGAACCTTATCTCCTCATTGAGACTAGTCCAAAGGATCCTGTCACAAACCATGTCTTGAACTCAAGCAAAACCTACACATGAATAAACAACCAATACTTCTGAGCACAAGTCCTCGACTTGAATCTCGTTAGTTCTGAAACTACAACATCTTATGTGAGCACCTCACATAAGCATGTTGCAAACCGTAGCAAAATGATATCAACCAGAATCACCAAAACACACCAAAAACTTAGTAAAAGAATACTAAGAAAGCTTTCCATAAGCGTAAAGCAAGTTAGAAACATTGCATGATAAAAGTGGAACAATTGCAATCAAGCTCGGAACATTGCCAAAGCTAACCGGACCTTGAGTTGGAGCTAACGAAAGCTAGTACAACCTAGCGTCGAAGCTTACCAAAGCTAGTACAACCTAGCGTCGGAGCTTACCAAAGCTGGTCGGAACTAGTCAACCCAAAAGCTGGAGCTATAAAAACATGTCAGAGCTAACCAACATAAGTCAGACCTAGCAAAACATATCATAGCTTAACAAAGACATGCCGGAGCTATTAAAGACATGCCAGAGTTAAAGACAAATCTCACCGGAGCTACCCAAAAACATGTTGGACCTTGACAAAGCAAGTCAGACATATTGTCGGACCTTGCAGAAGCTCGGAGCTAGAGTTGGACCTTGTTAAAAAGGGTGTTTTGGCAGAATTTTAGAACTTATATCACCAAAGCCAGTATATTCAGTACAAGCCAATGTATTCATCACACATACGTCTCACAACTACCATTATCATCATCCATGTCCATTTATCATAACTCAATTTATAACCATAACCACATCCATAACCATAACCATTACCATAACCATGACCATCCAAAATCCCAAGTTTCCTCTAATCATGGAAGATGTCAAGGTGCTCTTAACCGGGAGCACAACTATCATGATAGTTTTTAACACTCTACATAGGTTTTACCACTTTTCCCACGTGTTCGTGATTTCATCACCTTTGGATTACTAAGAACCTCCCTTATGCTTGTGACACGTTGGTCACATTAGACACTTCAGTTGGTGTGTGGCAAAGAGATCACACAATAGCCTTTAGAAAGGGACTTCTTGCATGTACGGACCCATTGGGGTTTCACCGGTGGCGATGCCTCCAACTGATGACATCCTAAACCAAGGGCCCCCTCTTGTGCCGTTCGGACTCCAGGGAGTCGAGCCACTCATACAAACCCAATCTGACTCCCGTTCTCCGCTCTTCCAAATGGTCCGTGCAATACTAGCAATACCCTTATTAATCAGCTATGCCGCACCCATACTTGGTCTCATGGTGGCACTGTAGTTCTGCCCTATTCTCGCATGAACCAGTACTTAGATCCAAGTCAACCAAACCACCATAACATTCAACCCAAACCACAAACCATGCTTGCTTAGATCTCCCAAGTCTCACATTACCATTTAGCCATATTCATCAATTTACATAATCCAATAACTCATAATTAGGTCATTTGGTTGTTTCCCCATCCCAATTAATTAGAGCGAAGTAAAAAGACAAAAAGCCCTTCCCGACTATCTACATTGTATCCCAAGCGACAAGGATGGTCAAACAAGACTAGTAAACACCTATTTTTGGTTTCCCATCATTTTGACACAAGCGTGCAGTTTCGCAAACAAAACATTTAAAAACATAGGATCAAAATGATCAAGGAAACTTGCCTTGATCCAGCGGATAGGGTTTCTCAAGCGCTTTGAAGTCTTGGTTCTGGAAATCCTCATACACGGCCTCTTGAGCACGTCCTTCTACTCGCGATCATACATACAAGAATACACATACGAATCAACACAATGCACACATATTAATCAATACGCAATGACATGAATGCATGCAAAGTTCGATAATTAATTATCTACGGTTGTTGATTAATTAGATGCAACTAATTCATATGTGTTCATGCGAGTTTATGGGGGTTTTAGCGAGAATTAAGGTTGCTGCAAATAAATAGATAGGTGCAACTACGATTAAATTCCAGTCATTAGATCTAATACATCGCTAAAATTCCTATCGAAAAACGTATCCTACCGTAGATGCAACGACTTTGAAGATCGCAGGACGAAGGCGTAGCGTATACGAAATAGACGGCACAGTGGTCTTCCGGCGAGAGGACGATGGCGGTGTGACAATCTCCGACAAGCGGCGACTCCTTCCTTCTCTTCCTCTGCTTTCTCCCTTTTTTCTCCTCTTTTTCTCTCTCGCATAGCCTCTGTTCTTTTTCCGGCGCTAGGGTTTTTTCCTCTGTCTCTGGCGACGCTGCAATTGCTTCTGTCAAGTAAAAATGACAGAACCTACGACGGCTTTTATAGGCGCCAAGGCACCGAGAGTCCGGCTGTGGCACGGCAGGCCGAGTTGCAACCGACTCAGCTCGGACGAAATGCGGCGTGCGGAGGGTCGGCGGCTCGGGCGCGCTAGCTCCCGCCTGCGGCACTATTTGCCCAGAAGCTTTCGGGGTTGAGGCAAAGCTTCCTCCGAAAACTTCTGTAAGGTTCCCAAACTTTTTTTTCTTTTTAGGTTTTATATACATTTGTTTTGTATTTTCGTTTTTTTCATTTGTTTATATTTGTTTTCCATTATATGTTTTTTATATACTTATTTATTATCTTTCATTTTCCTCCTATTTTTTGTTTTATTTACATATATATTCTTTCTTTTGATTCATTTAGTTACTTACTTAGCTATATTTATATATTATTTTTTTTCTTTATTCATTATTTGTTATATATTTTTCTATTTAATTATTTATTATTTTTATTATATCTATATGTCTCTCTCTCTATATATATATATATACTTCTCCATATTTTATTATTATTCATCTTCTTCTATAATTTTCTTTTCTAATTACTTTTCTATTGTATAAAATTCCTAATTTGATTTTAATAGATCTAGTCACTTAGTCTATCCCTAAATGTGAAGACATATACATAGACGTTTTAGTTTATTATAGTATTCTTATTAATTATTATTTCTTCTATGATATTAACTTTTCCTTTTCTTTTATTTCTTTTCTTCCATATTTGTTATTCCAATTTAATTACTTTTAATGTATTTGTTTTGGTAAATAAATTTTAATATCTAAGGATGAATGCAAATGCAAGATGAGATGCATATATTCTATATTTTTACTTATAAAAACAATTTCTTCCTATTATTAACTCAAAATTCCCATTTAAGTTTTTAATTTGCTAAAACTTGAAAATCATAGTGTTACAGTTTAAAATTTTCCGTCATTTGAGTTGCATTAAGATTGAATGAATTCTTTTTACATTGGCGAGGTAGGTTAACACCTACTCATCATTTAATTCTTATGCACCCAGACGAGAGTAAGTGTTTGCATTGCTTTTTGATTTTTCAGAAAGGAATGTCACCTTATATGGGAATAAAATTAAAAAAGTACCTAAAATTTCACAAGCAATGTTTAGATTGATTTAGACATTCTCGGCATAGGTTTCATCACTACAGGAATCCCGATGATTTTTGAAGGCCAGGGCCGTCGCAAATAAGCTATTTGCGGCAGTTTCTGGCCGTCGCAAGTTACTCTTCGCAATTAAGCTTATTTTCTATGGCCACCATCGCATATGATGCTATTTTCGACGGCTGGCTGCAGCCGTTGCAAGTAATTGCCAGGGGCGGGTAGGCCCCACCCGACTATTTGCGACGGCTGGTCCGTCTCAAAGAAGACTAGCCGATGGGACCCACACAGCCATTTGCGACAGCCTGGCCGTCTCAAATAACAGAGGATAGTTTACGACGGCCAGGAGCCTTATTTTTGACGGTACTGTATAAAAAGACATCACAAATAAGGTTTTTTTTAAAAAAAAATAGAAAATGCTACCCGGCTCGATGGCCAGAATCACAGAACAGACAACAGAATATATCACAGTCACAAACAGCATCACAATATATCGTCGATACATCGCACATCACAACAATGCAAAAAAGGGCTCACTCGCCCGTCTGACCTCCGAAGCCACCTCCGAAGCCACCTACGAAGCCATCGAAGTCATCATCGTGTTTCATTCCAAGTGGTGGTAACAACGGTGACAGACTTTGAGCAGCCGTCGTAGATCCATGCAATTAATGAAACTTAGGGTTAGAATATAAATGCATCAACATCTCTCTCCCTCCCTTCCACTCCCTCTATCTCCATCTAGATCCCCCTCTCTTCCTCTTGCTTTTCATTCCTCTCTCTATATCTCGATCTGTCTCTCTCTCACTCTATCTCTCTATTTCTATCCTTTTCCCTCTACCTTCCTCCCTCTATCTCCATCTACATCTCCCTCTCTCCCTCTATCTTCCTCTCCCTCTATATCCATCCACATCTCCCTCTCTCTCTTCATTCCTCTCCCACTCTATCTAACTATCTCTCACTCTTTCTTCTATATCACTCTTTCTTCTATCTCAATCCTTTGCTTCTATCTAACTATCTCCCTCTTTCTTCTATCTCAATCCTTTTCTATCTATCTTCCACTCTCTTCTAACTCCATATCTCACTCTATCTAACTATATCTCACTCTCACTCTATTTCCTCGCTTTATTTTGGTTATGTTGAGGTAAAACTAGAATTGTTAAGTTCACATAGAAAATTACCTGACCCGCAGAAGAACAATCGCCTGGAAGGACCGGTAGTGGCGATAGCTGGATCCCCAAACCTTGCGTCCAAGCCATGGTCTGTCATTGCAAAACTTATATGTTACCAATTAGTAAGTCATTTACGCTGAATTAATGAGAAATTCAGTTTTCATTTTGTTACCTCCATTGTGTACCGCATCTGCACCATCCAGGTTGCCTGGCAAGAGATCGTGGACTCCATTGCGATCCTTTGCTGTTCCACCATGATCCTTTGTCGTTTCGCCTCCCTCCTTTCCTCCTCCTATCGCCTGATGTTCTCTTCTATGGTTTGTCAGAGGGAGTGCATCTCGATGTCTATCTGTGAGACACAACGACCTGACGTGCCCGTCAACGAAGCTTGCATGGAGCTTCCTCTCGCGTGTCTTGCCACCCTCGAGTTGACAACTCCGTCGAATATGGAAAGCCTATAAAAAAAGAGTCAATAATATGAAATTGAAATATCTTGAATACTTTGAATTGAAAAAGAAAATATGACTTATGAAATCACCTTCTATGTGCTTTCCCACCTCCGCTTGTATACTCAGCTTGAGGATCGATTGGTTCATGTTCCCAATCAAAATCTTGGCCGTGTATCTTCCTAGCCTCCTCCCGGTACATAGCCTGGAAAACAAGAAAACTTTGTAAGTTCAACAATCCATATAGTTATATTTAATATGAGTGATTTATAAACTTACCAATCGCTCGGCTGCATCCTGACTGCACACCTAAGGATGAGAAGGGTCCCTGTGACCTCTCTTCTAGATCTCAACTGGGGTCGGCGGCACCCCCGCCTCGCGCTCCTATCAATACGTGTTAGTACGAACAATACATTATGATATATAAACAAAAGTCACATACACTTACCATGCGTTTAGCTAAACGCAATTGGTTATTTTGGCTGTGCCTGTTTTTCCCCTCGAGCCCTCTGCACTCTCGAGCCTTCCTAGACATAGCCTTAAAGTCATCGCTAGAACAGTACTGGCGAAGGGCCCGAAATGCATCAGACCGACCCTACAACCAGCTCACGCGGCCCTGCACATAGTTGTAGGTCGTTAAAAAAATAGCATCGAGGAAATTATCAGAAAATATACTTACTACACCCCATGTACCTGTTGGTTCGCCTTCAAGTGCTCATTAATATTTTAAACACGAGCGTTCGATAAAGCTTGTCGAAGCACCTTCTCAGCGTTGTAGTGAAACACTCTCCTCGCATCCTCAAACATGCGAGGGTCGTTTGGGTCCTCTAAAATCTACGTTGCTTGTGATAAAGAATATATTGAAGAGATGTTCATTAAAATCGACCCATACGGCCTCCTGAAGGTTGCCGTGCTCCAGGTGATGGACGCGTACGTAGTCCTCCCACGAAAGAGCAAGCACCCCGTCAATGACCCCGGGATAGTGCAAACACACTAAGGACCTGAGGACACCGTTCACCGGTCTTTGGTGTCTCTCACCAGTGAAAGATGCGTCGTACCAAACCGTGTAAGATATTTATTGATTCATTACTTAAGTAACCAAAAAAAACTAGAATTGAACACTACGATTTTTATTACCTTTCTCCGACCGGACGAATCACGATCCTTTGTGAAGGGATCGCAGGATGACTGACAATGTGAGTCCTCCTAGTCCTCCGCACTTGTTGAGGCGCCACGTCCAGTGAACCAGAAGGCTCGTCACCAGCCGAGTGAAAGGGCTCAGGAATTGAAGGCTCGCCAGCCAAGGGCTGGCTGGTCGAGGGCTGGCTAACAGAAGGGTTGCCAAGCTCAAATGGTGCCGTAGCCGCTGAGTCAGTCGGTGAGGATTGTAACATTCAAATGATTCATAACTAAGTTTAATTGGAAATTAAATTTGAAGAATCTGTCAAAAATGAGTGAAATTTACCTGTGATGAAGCTCTAGAGCTACTTAGAACATGCCCCAAAAGCTGAGAGTGTCTGCTCTCGGTCGACGAGGCACCGACGAAAGCGTCCCCAGGTCTAGAGGGGTAGAACCCCCTCGTCACCGAAACCTTCTTACCCTCCTTTGACGCCATCCTGTTTTATTAGATAATCAATAAATATGCTAATAAGATATACAATATTCATGTTACTATCTTCAAGAAAACATTACTTGTAATTACTTTCAAAATTCATCAACATCATTATCGTGTGCCCTACTCCTTAATCTAGCCCAACGATCTTCCATCGTGGCCTTTTCAAATTTTTGTTTTCGCATATCATTTGACTCTACATCCTCAACATCTCCAACTAATTGATCGAGTCCTGCACCAAGCTCGACGATAAAAGTGTCTGGCAACTCTTCTTCTTGGTACACTTCTTCAACATCTTCACTATCATGATAACCTTCATCCCCATGAGTATATAACCGCTCACGAAGATTCAACATATATACCACCCACCAAGCAATGAGCTTCGTGCATGGATAAGGTAGATAATACACTTGTTTCACTTGATGTGCAAGAACAAATCTATTGTAACCTTGTAGTTGGTCCTTATGTTTTACTTCCACCATTCCAAATGGTTTTCTCGAGTTCCATAAGTGCGATCAAACTAGACACAGTCAAAGTTTTCATCCATTTCATGACTTCCTTCTTTTCTTTAGATCAAAGACAGAAAGTTGCACATGGCTTCCCACCACTTTTAGAGATTTCAAGAGTTGGACGGTGACAAGTGTCTACAAAATCTAGATTAGCTTTGTAATTTTCTTTTGTTTTGCCAGGAATATCCATGCAAGTGCTTATGATACTTTCGCTCATGTGATGCTCCTGATGCATGACATCAATGTTGTGCATTAGAATCAACGACTTCACATAGGTTAGCTCCCAAAGTCCAAATATGTAAGTCCAATTGTGTTCCTCTCCATAACAAACGGAATATCCAGGATGACCCTCATCTGGCACAAGTTTGTCCAACATATCAAAAATTTATGACCCGTTGAGACGTTTTGGTGGTCCTTTAGTGACAACAGTGTTCTTTATAAAGACATGCCTCTGTTGCCTAAATATGTGATTCGAAGGCAACCAATGTCTGTGACAATTGAAGTAAGATATTTTCCCTTCATGAATTAGTCGAAAGCAATCCGTGTCTAAAGCACATATCAGACACGCCAGATGACCGTGAGTGCTATATCGAGAAAACATGTCGTATGCCGTCAAATCATGGACGGACCACAAATAAGAAGCTCAAATATTCAATTTATGCTTCTTGTAACTTTCGTACACTTCGATTCCTGTCAACAAGACTTTCAATTCTTCAATCAGCGATTCAACATCACATTGAGACGTGACCCCGGATGATCAGGTCAAAGTACAATGAGACTAAGAAACATGAACTCGTACTTCGTATAAAGAGCCAGTGGCAGGTTGTACGGAATGACAAAGATGGGCCAATGGGAGTATGGCATGGAGTTTGTACTGAAGGGTGAGAAACTTTCTATCGCTAATCCGATGCAAACATTTCACGCATCACGAGAAAAATCTGGATTGAAACGGTCCAGTGCCTTCCATGGATCACCGTCAGACAGATGCATCAATAATTCTTTTTTCTCACGTTTACCTTCTTTGTGCCATCTCATGTGTCTTGCAGTTCTTCTTGAAAGAAACAATCGCTTCAACCAAGGTGTCACAGGCAAGTAACAAACCTGCTTATGTGCGACATCTATCATCACATTATCGCCATCGTCATTAACAACTTTGACATACATCGGTTTACCACATTTCAAGCACACGTTCTCGTTGGCGTGCCCTTTCAAGAATAGCATGCAGTTGTATGGACACACATCGATTTTCTCATAGTTCATACCGAGAACAGATATCTTGATCTTTGAGTGATACATATCTTTAGGCGCTTTGTGAGATTGTGAAAGGATATCGTAGGTCAATTTCATGAGATCATTGTAGCAGTTGATGGAAAAAAAGTACTTAGACTTAATTGCCATTAGTCTGGTCAAGAAAGCAAGTACGGTCACAACCGTGTGTTCATGCAACGGCTCTTGTGATTTCTTCAGCTCCTCGAAGAACTCCTCCACCTCATTTGTAAGAGGATCCTCCGCTTCTAGAGCTTCTAGCATCTCATCCATCCTATCAACCTCTGTTATATCATCATCCTCATCCACTTCTGCTATGACTCGAGATTTAGTCTCGCCGTGGAAGGTCCACACCTCATAATGTGGAGTGAAACCATTTTGACATAAGTGAAATGAAAGATCCAATCTTCTGAAAAACTTGGTGTTCCGGCATTTCGTGCATAGGCACCGCACCATATCATCCGTTGACAATAGCAATGCTCGATCGAAAAAATTATCTAACTTGATGCACAACTCATCCGAGTGACCTCCAGTTCTGCTCTTCTAGCCAGTATACATCCAACTGCGGTCTTCACCTATGTTCAACTCTGCAGTTTAAAGCAGGAGAAATTATTGTTAATGTATGCAGGATTTATCCTGCTTCTGACGAGACACAAAACATGAATCTAATCAACCACCCGTCACGTGCAGAATAGGTCCTAAAATTTTGACTGCATACGCCCCTATTTAACACTACACCACCTATCCCGAATCCCACTTTTGTACATATAGTAACACTCAAGCAATCAAATTAAAAATTATAACTATAATCTAAAAAACAAAGAAATTCATTTAAATGTAACAATTCAAATATAACAATTACTCAATTGTGACTTATCAATTAATAAACATAAACCTAAACATAAACAATTTTATCATAAAAATAGACATAAGCATTGATCTAAACCTAGCTTAGCAAACTATATCTCAATTAACAAAAAATTGAACCTGAGCATGAATCAACCTAAACATAATTAAATCTAAACCTAGATATAAGTATTATCAATTTAATACAACAATTATCTCAATAATCAACAATTTAATCCACGAATTACACAATTCAATCAACTAATCAACAATTTAACCAACAAATTACACAATTCAATCCTCTAATCAACTAATCACCAATTAACATAACTAATTCAACACATTAAGAAAAAAATTCAACACAAATTAAACAAATAAACCATCGAGAAGGGAAGGGACGGAGGGGGCGGCCATGGAAGGTGGGGAGGGGGGCGTTAGCTAGGAGGAAGGGGAGGGGGGAGGGGCGGCCATGGATGGGAGGGATCGGTTTGGTGGGGGACGACTATGGAAAGGGAGGGCAGGGGCGGCCATGGATGAGAGAAGGGGGGACCATGGAGGAGGAGGAGGAGGAGGGCCGGCTATGGAGGGGAGGGAGGGGTCGGCCATGGAGGGTGCGATCATGGATAGGATGGAGAAGAGGAGGGGGGCGGCCATACCTTTCAGGCCGCAGAGCGGCGGTGGTGTTGGCGGCGACGGTGGGCGCGCATAGGGACGAAGCCAACAAGCTCGATTTGGAAATGAGTTCGGCCCGACGTTATAGGCCTTTAAATTGCGATGACCCCATTAATCGTGACGACACTAGATTTGGCCATCGCAATTTATTCTATTTGCGACGGCTGTTAGAAACGGCCGTCGCACATATGCTTTATTTGTGACAGACTTCTTATTCGCGATGGTTCTACAACAACCGTTGAAAATAAGAGTCTATTTGCGACGGTTTTCATTATTTGCGATGGCCGGCCATCGCAAATTACGCTGGCCATTGCAATTGATCATGTTTCCTGTAGTGAATACATAATGCTTATGAAATGATTTAATGGTTGAATTGGCATGTAGCAACATATGAATAGTGATGTCCATAATTTTAACTTTAAACTCATTCATGAATCTATCACTATGTTTCAAATTCCTAGGGAAGAAATAAAAAATGATGAGGAGGATAAAATTAAGAATCTTTTTTGCCATGATCAACATAATAAAAAATTTTCTCTTGTAAAAAGTAAAGATGGTCAGAAAATTTTACAGATGAAGGAATCAATAGAGTGTACATCTATCACTTGCTTTGCTATGAGTAGGAGCTCTAGAAAATGTGTAAATTGATTAATTTATAAAGCTCCACTCCTATATCAATAAACAACACAATGTTTATGGATGCACACGAATTTGAACCCGACATATTTGTAACATACCAAAATTCTCAAATGTGGCTAATTCAAAATTTAATGGGGAATTTAGAATTTTATTTTCAAATCTCTTCTTCAATCCATCCAAATCTAGAGGGCGGGATTCATTTTAAGGGGGTAGAGTTGTGACACCCTACTTTTTGAGTTTCGGCAAATTAAAAACTTAAATGGGAACTTAGAGTTAATAATAGGAAGAAATTATTTCTATAAAGAAAAATATAAAATATATGCATCTCATCTTGCATTTTGCATTCATACTCTAGTGTTGAAAATTAATTCACAAAATAAACATGCTAAAAGTAATATATTTGCCATAATAAATATGAGATAAAAGAAATAAATGAAACTAAATATATATATATATATATATAAATATAATAGTTTAATTATATCATGAGTTCATGCAAAATCATTAAGTAGGATGAAAAGGAACACACATAAAAGAACTGGAAATAAAGATACAAGTAAAATTGAGCCAGGCACTAGATTAGTCTGGAAAATAGCGAACTAGTCCGAATGTCTTTACTGGACAACAACGGACTTGTCTGGTACAATATCGGATTAGTCCGGTATGCACAAACTTAATCAAATTTCCCACACTACGAAATTGTCCGTTACAACAACAAACTAGTCCGAAGTCCCTTACTGAACAAATCCCGGACTTGTGCGGCATAATACCAGACCTGTCTGTTGAACTTTCTGTTCCTTGGATGGACTTGTGCGACGCTAAATCATACTTGTCCGATCAGCTCTTCGTACCAGCACGGACTAGTCCGTTCCTTTACAGACTTGTCTGGTAGTCTAGGTTTGATCTTTTTATCACTTCACCACACTAGATATATAATTAATAAACTGAACTCACCATCAGATCGCTTGTTGCACAAAAGGCCTTGCCACAAGCAAAAGAAAAATAATAAAATAAAAAGATAATTAATAACAATTAATTAATAAAATAAATAAATAATAAGCAAAAAATAAATAAAACAAAGAGAGAAAAAATAGACAAATAAAAGTCAACCATGCCCAAGTTACGACCGCAGAAACACCCATGGCTGGCCGCACGCAGAAAGAATAAAAAAACGAGAAAGAAAAAAAAAGCAAATGCGGCCACCAACCAAGTCCTAGAGGACTCGGGCTCCCTGGGCGAGCGTGCCTGGCCTCTGCTCCTTGTGGGGACTAAGTCCCGTAGCCCTGACCAGCACATATAAAAGATTGTGGTATGTCGAGAAAAAACACCCACGCCGCTGCCTCTCTTTTGTTCACGTACAGCCGGAAGGAGCCAATGAAGAAGTCCTAGTCACCAGAGACCTAAGGAAGAAAAGGGAGGAAGAGGAGGGAGAAAAGACAGGAGCTACTGTCCGTCAAAAATCGTCGCAACTGCTGTCCATCGAAAATCATCGCAACGTCTCTGTTGTTCGCGGGAGATCACTGCATCATCTTCTTTGTCTACATTGCACTGTCGATCTTCGATAGAGTTGCCAGATGGCCACCATCCTCTTCATCAACTCTTCGATGTTAACGTTGTTCTTCTACGTCTTGCCACTAATTCATCGTCAACGGATCTAGATGTCAAGTTTCGTGTGTTACGCCAAATCTTTGACCGTTGGACCATTACATTCACAGTAACTATCATAGGTCCAAGTTGCCACGTGGATTTTGACCGCACACATGATTCAAATCGTACCCTAGATGGGAAGTTTGCAAAATCTTGGGCGAAGCAGACTTGTCCGGTCCAGTGTCAGTGCTGACTAGTCCTTTGAACTTTCAGGTGCAGTGCAAACTAGTCTAGATCTGTGTAGACTTGTCCGTCCAACTCTTTGTGCCCAAATGGTCTTGTCCGACCTGCTTCAGACTAGTGCGATATTTAAAATTTCATCAACACTTAATTGTCTCAAGAACTACTATAATTGACTCAAAATTCACATAAGCACTTGAGAACTAGTTGAACATAATTAGTAAACAACAATAGTGAATTAATAGCAAGCATTACACTTATAATTATGCATGCATCCACATCATTGCATGTTGATTAGTATGTGTGCATTGTGTTGATTGAATGTGCTTGATTGCGAGTCGACAGGTACGCTCAAGAAGTTATGATCGAGAAGTGATCATCCATGGATCATCAAGAGAAAGACTTTGATTTGACTGAGTATCGAATTCTGGAATATTAAGGCAAGTGTTCTTTCTCATTTTGATCCTGATTTTAAATGTTTTGTTTCAAAACTGCATGCTTGTGTCAAATTGAAGGGTAACCATTGTTAGTTGTTTACTAGTATTGTATGACCATCCTTATCGCTTGGAATATATTGTAGAGAGTTGGGAAGATAATTTTACCATTTCGCTTTGCTCTAATTAATTGGGATGGGAAAACAATCAAATGGCTTAACTATGAATTAATGAACTTATGGATGATGAGAATTGATAAACATGGATAACTGGTAACATAGGACTCGGGAGATCGAAGCAAGCATGGTTTGTGGATTGGGTTGAATGATATGGTTGTTTGCTTGCTTTAGATCTAAGGACCGGTTCATGCGAGAATAAGTCATTACAACAGCGCCACCACAAGGCCAAGTATGAGTGCGGCTTAGCCAATTAATTAGGTGTATTCCCAGCATTGTTCGGATCATTTGGAGGAGCGGGGAATGGAAGTTGGTTAAATTTGCAATAGTGCTGGGACTATCCTGGGATCCGAACGACACAAAAGATGTCCTTGGTTGGATGTGCTCAGTTGAAGGCATCACCACTGGTGAAATATTAGTAAGTCTGAATATGCTGGTAGTCTCTTTGTAAAAGCTATTTTGTGATCTCTTGGCATGACATCAACAGAAGTGTGTAATGTGACCGACAGATCATGGGCATAATAGAGGTTCATTAATCACTGAAAGGTGACAAGATCACGAACTTGTGGGTAAAGAGGTACGACCTCTGCAGAGTGTTGAAAATATCATGATAGTTGTGCCCCCGGTCATGAGCACCTGGATGACCTACATGATTAGAGGGAACTTGGGATTTGGGATGGTTTGGTTATGGTTATAGTTTGGTTTGTGATAAATAAACATGGTTGAGGATGATGGTAAGAATCTGAGATATGGATGGATAAATATTGATGGATGTGATATGACAGTAATCGGTGAAGTTGGACTCATAACTGCTAATTGTTGGGTTATGATGGGATTAATTCACATAGACATTGTATTATGCTTTTTACATGTTTTACTTGTACTTTTCAGCAAATAGCCATTATTTATTATCATTTCTTGTTTTTAGCTACTTGTCATTATTTTCCCACGCTTGTTGAGTATTACATGTGCTCACCCTTGCTATTCCCACAATTAATTCAGCTACAAGAAATATTTTGGAGGTCATTATGGAGTACTAGGCGTGCGTACTACCGTTGGTTGCCTGTGGAGTTAGAGTCGCCTAGGCTAGATTATGTACCGCTACAATAGAATAATGGTATATTTATTATTAGTGACATGGTTAAATTTTGATTATCATTTGTGATGTTGATGTGTATGTGTGAAGAAACATCCTGAGCAGACATACACTGCACTTGGTTCATTTTCAGAACCGGGTGTTACAAATTAATATCATGGCCGTGTGGAACTATAGGTCGCAAGCCTAGGTAGGATGAACACTATAAAACACATAGAAACTATTTTCTAAAAACTAATTTTCTAATTACATCGCTATTGCATTTATTTTTGCAAATTCAGTCACTTTAAAACATTACTTGCTGCTACGTTTTCTTGCTAATTCAGCTGCGTTTTAACATGCCTTGCTGCTGCGCTAAAATAAATTTTCTGCTTCTTTTTGCTGCCGCACAATCTCTTTTCTCCCTCCTTTCGCTGCTGCAATTTTTGGACTATTTTTACTCTCATCTCTAATGATTCTCCATTAAGGACATAGAAATTATTTTTGAAAACAACCCTTTCAAATTCTTCCCACTCTTATACTTATATTGACTGTCCTTTCCTTCTTTCCTTCTTGTATATCCAACCCACTTCCTTTGTATAAAAAAAATAGATGACCATCAGCCAATAGATCACTAATAAACGTATATGAGGAAGACCTACTAGATGTCATGAACCTAAACATGTAGAACCTTAACAGTCAATCCATAAGGATGCATTTACTATTGTGTAGCTACGAAAAATGTTGCATCTTATAATTAGGATTTAAATTTAACAATGAACAAGTTGTAATAAATGCTTAGTTCGTTAGTGCACATGCTTATGATTGGTGTGAATGTTGTATATTTGCTTGCTTGTGTGTGCCTGGATGCGCATTGTGGAACACCTTAATATTTATCCACATCCTCATCCATTATATATTATATAATAATGCATAACTTAGGATCATATACCTTGATGCATGCATATAGGTTTGGGTTCCTTCTATCTTTCTTCATTCTCGTCTCTACTTCCGCGAACGATTGTCACCACTAGAAGAATCACTATTCCAAATGAGGCTACATGGGAATATGAAGATGCTGTGAAGATATAATTCTCTCATCTCTTCTTTAACCTGCCCGAATCTCAAGAGCGAGATTCCTTTTAAGGGGGTGGATTGTAACATCTTGAAATTCTCAAATGATGCTAATTCAAATTTAAAAGGAGAATTCAGAAATTTATTTCCAAATCTCTTCTTCAATCAATCCGAATCTTGAGGGTGAAATTCATTTTAAGAGGGTAGAATTGTGACACCCTGATTTTTGAGTTTCGGTGAATTAAAAACTTAAATTAGAATTTAGAGTTAATAATATAAAAAATTGTTTTTATAGATAAAAATATAAAATATATGCATCTCATCTTGCATTTTGCATTCATTCTCAAGTGTCAAAAATTAATTACCAAAATAAGCACGCTAAAAGTAATTTATTTGTCATAATAAATATGAGATAAAAGAAATAACTTAAACTAAAGGTATATATATATATATATATATGTAAAACCTCACTTTTGTGGCATGTGAATTCAGTTATGAGTTTTGTGATCAACTATATTAGAGATCCAATATAGTGGTACACATGAACTTAATACCATCCAAACCTTTCTTGCACTCATGGTTAAATTTTATTAACATGAGTATTGGACTTCACCACTAATTCTAGAATTATTCTATTCACCGCTTTTCAAACATTAGAATTATTTGGATGAAGTTTAGTAAGGCAATTCAAAGTGCAGTACTAAATGGGCCCTGCCAAAAACATTCAAATTAGAGGCTCTAAATTTTTCCTTTGCCTTCTAATATTCTCAATAGCTTGCCTGCAAAATTTCAAGATTTTAGGAACTCATTTGTTATTTTATTTGAGACGCTCAGCGAATTTGAATCAAGTTTAAATTCAAATTCAAAAGCTGGTCAAAATATACTTGAACATAAAGATCTAAACACACCATTGTGTTCATCACAATTTTCTTGACTTAGCCCTGAAGTTTCATGATTTTTGGAGTTCATTTACTATTTTTAAGTGAATTACTAAAATAGCAGTAGCTGTGGGGCTGACTGGCGGGGCCCACCAGTCAGCAGCCCACGTGCAGCGGCATTTCAACGCGCGCTGCGCGCGCCACCGCGACGGCGTGCATGCCCAGCGCGACAGCAGCAAGCCACCGCCGTTGGAGCTCTATAAATAGCGCCCTGGCTCTCCCTTATCACTTCCCAGTCGCCCTTATCGCCTCCCCTCTCGCTGAGCCGACGGATTGCACCGTTTTCGTTCCGCGCATGAGCTTCCGACCGCCGGCGCCACGCGCCCGTTGCTGGCCAACCGGAGACCTCTCGCGCCAAGCCTCCAACAGCTAGGTTATTTCTCTCTTCCTCCTCTGTCCTCTCGATCAATCCTTTCGTTGCATAGTAGACGGTTTGGCCGATAATTTGAGGCTACACCGAAGGTCGCCGTCGTGTTCACCGCACGCCGTCCCTGCTCCACGTTACCAGGCCACTGCACGCAGTTTCGTGCTTCAACTCCCATAGCAAACTGGTGCGCCAGGACACGCTCTACGCAACGGTGAAAGCCGTTCCTTGTTTACGTATGTATCGAGCAAGTTAGCTAGGTTTTACTCTTGGCCGAAGCTTATGAACGCGCTCGGTTTTTCATTCAATTCGAGTTCCACACTTAATCACTCTCCACAATTGCTGGCAAATAGTTTCTACACTTCTTTGCGCACCCTCTCGAACTGGAATCACCGAAAATGATCGATCGTAGCTCAAGAATGCGAGTTCTCCCCTCCGCCGTTAAGAAGTTGCCTCTGTTGCCGGCCATTACACAACGATATCACCTACCCATCACGTTCCTCATGGTTCCAGAAGACTTCCCCAACCTTTTTAGAAGGGTTTTAGCCACAGAGCGGCAGTTGTGTCAGCGTCTATCAACCCCGTCGGATCTGGTGTGGCCACGGGATCTGTTGTGGCTACACGGTGTATATCTGTGGTCCCCGTGTGGTTTAAATGCCATTGGTCCATTTTAAATCGGTGGAGCCCACGGTTTAATTCAAATTAGAATTTTGTTCCAGATTTGGCTCCAACTTAGAAAATCCATAACATTCTGTAGGATGCTCCAAAAATCTTCAAAAAAAATTTTTTGAAAGCCCTTGAGCTCTTGTTTCTGTCAGTTCCCATTAGGTTATGTGAAACTCAAAGCTAAATTCTGTAGAAAATAATACTTTCAAATGCAAATACAATTTTTCCAGACAAGGTAGCCACTGGGAAAACCCCCAAAATTCACATAAAATAGAGTGTCCTAGTCTTGGCTGCCAGAAAAAGTTTGGGAGCCATTGCACCTGTTTAACCCTCTGTATAGTTCAATTACTTTTTTCAGTTATTGAATTTTCACAGATGTTCAGTTGCTTTACTATGTCTCAAATTCGGAGTGAACCTTAATTTGTCATATACTAGTTCCTGTAGAAATCTTGGATTTAATTGACCTAATATCATAGTCCTAATCCAGTTACAAACTGGCTATTTATTTAAAAGCCAAAAATTCAAATATAAATAATTCCAGAAATTATTGCCAACATAGAAATTCAATAACTCCTTCACCAAAGCTCAGAAAATTATGAAATAAATTTTGCTAGAACCAGGACAACTTCCTCTATCGTGATTATCAACTGGCAGCTATGTTCAAGCTACAGTTTGTTCTCTAAAATTTTTGGAATTTAATATTTGCGATAATTTTAGAGACAACACTATACTTTGATCATCTCCTGTTCTTTGCAAGAGCCTTGATCATATTCCCTAGTATCTACCATCGAAGTTCCAAAGCCAATTAAGTTCCCTATCATATAATAATCCCCATGGATTAAATTTTGGTCTTGGTAATAATTATTTTTCAAAGTCATTTATATACATATTATATGCATATCGTATAGTGACCGAAGTCGAGGAGGAGCCAGAAGCCTTGGAAGAGCATCTTCCAAATTTTATCTGACTCTGACCTGCAACAAGGCAAGCCCCAGTTTGCATTTAAGTCGTTTATAAAAATTTTGCTTTATCACTATGATGAGTAGTATATGAATTGTGCATTAAGTTCTGGGTGATTGATACTCCACTTGCATAGCCAAATATCCCAGGGATTGGTTGGAACGAGTTACAATTTGACCTATAGTAACTGCTTTGCTAATGCATTGGAAATTCGGTAGAAGTCGAGTAGTTGGAATCTACTCGCGAGAGATGTAGGACATATCTCACAGGATTGGTTAGATAGAAAATGGATTAATATAATGAAATTGAGACCGGGTAGGTTAGGGATAGGAAGCGGCGAGAATTGAGTCTCGGTCGCATAGCCCTGCCTGTGTTGATTAAGGCCCACTTCGTGTGCGACCCCGCTGAACAAGCTTGACTTGTACCGACAACATAATGGACATATGGAATCCAATAAACTAATGTAACTTGATAACTGCGGTGTTGATGCCCATTAACTCACCATCGATAGGGGTGGGTTGAGGACAGTAAGGTGTAAATCGGTCGGCGGACACATGAGGTGTTCTGTGCGGAGACCTTCTGTTCACGGAGGTGAGACGGACTTGGCATTTGAGTTTCTCGTGAAAGGTGGCCATATACGCCTAGTACTAAAGTGTTATGTAGGTACGGGTGTGCTCGCTAACTCTTCCGAACGACGTATGTGTCGTGTTGTCCGGGTGTGTCCTGATTGCAATCACTATCCCTCGCAGTAATAGAGTACCACTTGTTCACTGTGTCGCGACGTAGTAAATACTAAAGGAACCAAAAATACCATTGTATTTAATTATAATTTCATTGCAACCTTGTATGATTTAGAGATACTATAATTAAAAGTTTACAGTTTCCGATACTTTAGCTGTAATAGCATTATGTGCTCTGTGCATGTCATATCATCGGTAAAGTGTTTCTTGTTTGATTGTGGAGCCCGTGATGTGCCGTGCTCGGAGAATGTCATTTGCTACATAAAACCTGATTATAAGGATCCACTTGTAGGCGAGTCATTTATGCTTCACCTTACCTATGTTTAGTGTCCCCTTTGCATATGTCTAGTGAGACGGGTTAGTCTTGCTAAGACTTATGCTCACGTTTGCAGTTAACGAGTTTTTGCAGGTTATACAGTTGATAAAGGGTTTGATGATGAGGCTGCACCCCCTCCAGGGTGTACAGCCGAGTGGGAACCCTGCACGCCGCCCTAATTGAGTGTTGCTAGTGCAAAGTATCCAAGGCATGGATAACTTTGCTTTTGCATAGCTAGTGCTGAGAGCGTAGCTATGATATGTATATATTTCTTTACTTTCGCTAGTATTGTAAAAACTTCCGCTTTATGTTAAATAAAAGACTTCGTCTTGTACTTATTCAGGTTCTATTCTTGTATAACTGTTGGGTGTCGCATCGCACGACACCACCCAATGAGATCCTCAGATGTCGAGATTCCGGTCCCCACATACATGGTATCAGAGCATCATCGGGAACAGTGTACTTGAAAAGAACATATTTTCAAAAATTAGGACTTGAGTGAGGAATTAGCTATATGCCTTTATAAGGAGTATTATTAGTATAAGATATAAAGGTGGTAAACTAACTATGTGTTATTATATTCTGTAACGATGCCCCGACGTCAGGTAAGAGGTAAGGTACACCACCGAGAGCGGGTCAATCTCTGTAAGCTCACCATACGAGGAGTGGTATGTGAAATTTCCGTGGCTTGGCATGGGAAGTTAATAGGGGTCTCTGGAGCTCTCAATGTTTCTGAGAACCTATGACACGTGGTACCCCAGCGTGACACAAAATTAGTGGGAGCCCCCCTCGCGTGGTGTATAACTCGATAGTATGCATCTCTAGAACTATCCATGTTCTATGGGACCATGTGAAACATGTATGCCCGAGCGTGTATAAGCTGGATCGTACAGGAGTCTTTGCTGTACAGACGTATTTACAGCCATGTACCTCGAGACATGACCTCGCTCGAGGATGACTCACACCAGAGTCGTATGCATTTATTTTCATATATATTATTGTGATTGCCTGTCGTGTTTCCCCGTGCCGCCCATGAGGTGTGAATATGTGAAAGGGGATTGTTTGTCTTTTGCAGCATTAACTACGGTAGAAGACCGTGTAGAAGCCGTTTGCGAGAGAACAATATAGGAACCACCTATAGACGTAACCGGAAATACCGGATAGAATTTTCTTTGGTGAGATACGTAGTACCGTCAGTATCAAACATGATACTAGACCATCCCCACTAACAGAATGGATGCATAATGCTTTGGAAAGTCCGAATATCAGGTGTTGGTAGGTTCGGACTCCGCAAAAAGGGTTCCAACTCGATAGAATAAATAGAATCAAGATTCTTGTTTTCTGGCAGAAGTTGGCCCGATTTTGCCGGGTTGTAATCTTGGTTATTTGAAAGAAAGTATAGGACTATCATATATGGATGGAAAGCTCGTGAAGATCTCTATAACTTTTCTGTTGACCATAAAGACAAAAGCTTGATAATTTGTTGAAATCTGGGGTGTAGTGTAACTGCTCCAGATGACCTTACCATTGTTCCAGTCTCTGTATTTTTGCCATAACTTGCTGTAAAAAATCCACTGCCTTATTGTGATACATGTTTGGAAAGGGTAGGAGGAGCTTTACAAGTTTGTTATGGGAGGTTTTTCCTGATTTGGGTTGGAGTTAAACCAAATTGGGAAGTCAACACAGCAAACTGCAGAACTGCTGGTGCAAACCAGTCCGTTCAACTGTTAAGTTTGGACAGTTATAGCTCTTAATCCCGAATAGTGACATGGTCACATATGTACGTTTCTGGAAAGCATAGGAAGTCCTCTATCAACTTTATTTGTCACTCATGACATGAATCTGGGTGTAGCTATGCCTAATTCCATTTGTCGCAAACTTGGTTCTTGCAGTCGAGAACTTGGAACAGTTTGCACAGGGTTGTGAATTGGTACGCGATACCTGTATAATAAAGTTTTTAGGGTGGAACTCTTTTATTTCTGGATTGTTAACACAACGTTATACAATGTTTATTTTGTTATTACCTCAATATCTTATCATGATAGACCTGTATAGAATGTGGAGGTAAGCTCATATACAGGGGAGGTTCTGTCAAAATTTCCAGAAAACTTGAGTCAAATTAAAACCTGTATAGATTCTTCATATTAGTTCACCTGGAACTGTATGAGTACAATATGGAAAGGTTTTGAAGTGAACTACAACTTTTATATTCAACTTAACTCTTAATTCTGGCATTTCCTGTATGAAACTTTTGGGTTGATACAGGAAGGTCAGCTGAACCAGAACTGTGATCACTTCCAGTTTGCAGATTTTCTTGGATCAATTGATTATGGATATTTTCTTTTGTCCAACATTATCATTGATTGAGTTGAATACTTATACGGTGTATTGACATCCGGGTATGTTTGTCCACAGATGGCAGCACCAAGAATTCAGTTGCCTAATGTATGGGTGTTCTCCACGTGCACCGGGCAAGCCAGTTTCCCGGACGTGTTTGTTAGGTTGCTTCGCCAGTTTGGCTATCTGGTGTTGCCTAGCTATTGGGGCAAGAAGTTCCAGGAGAGCGGTATGTGGAGTTGCACCATCTGCGTCGATGTGCCTGCTGGTCCACCGCACCTCGGATGGGCTCCATACTCCATCAAGATCAAAGGGTTGATATTAGAGGAAACATGGAGCTACGCCGCAAGTGTTGCTATAGGGAGGTTTTGCAAACTTCATTACCATAATCTGGTGGGTAATCCGTATGAGTTCTTTCCAGTTAACGGCAGGGCTTCTGAAGCCTGGGCAACTCGCTTGCTTGCGGAGGTGGATGAGCACGGTGAAACATCAGCAACAGCCATAGCGGTGTATGCATCCGCATCACATCGCGAGAAGGGTAATCAAAGGGCATGCATAAAAGAATTGACGAACACTCTGAAGCAAGCCATGATTCGAGCGGATCACTTTGAGTGGGCAAATGATGGTTCCTCTCAACCATCGTTTGAACCTTAGGGAGAATCAATGGCATGACGCTGTTATGGATTTAGCCGCGTCTCGCCAGGAGACTCTGGAGAGCGAAATTGACTTGGAGGCGAGCCTACTCTATGGACACCAGCGGGACACCCAGTTAAACGCGGTGACTACAGATCGGGATCAGTCCAGAATGGAGGCTCAGAACTGGAGGACCAGCTGTGAGCACGCTCAGTAGTAGAATGAGGCCTGGAGGATGTTTATGATACAAACAGATTGGCAAGCTAAGATTGCCAAAAAGACGTCGCTTTTGAACGAGGCATCAACTTCTGCTCCAGCACCCATACCAGTGGTGCCTAATCCTGAGGATGACGAGGAAGAAGAAGATCCTCAGGAGGTCGAGTTTTATGAGTAGAGGGCAGTGTTGATGTACTTATCACTTTAGGCCGAGGGTAGTGATGTGTAGTAAACACCACGCATATTTTGCGACTTTTTGAGTCTTGTTGTAAATAGTAGCGAGGTGGGTGTACAATGACATAGACATGACAACTTGTGGTGACCAAGCATAGATGAGATGACTTCTTTAGATGAAGTATGTCTATTTTTGGAGTTCTAATGTAAACTTGGGCCCAAGATAATATAGATTGTATAAAGTTTGTGCTTTATCAATATATGTGAATGTTATGCATCATCTATTGTTATCTACCGCATTACTACTTTTATGGAAGGATGAACTTGAGACAATGAGACTTATGGTGTGAATCGTTGTATTGCAGCATGGTGCGTACACGTGCAGCCCAGAAGTGGGAGGCTCAAGTGGAGGGCAGGGTGATGACACACCACCCCCGGGGCAGAATACACCTCAAATGCAACCACCTCCACCACCTCTACCCACACTTCCCAGGAGCCTCGCGGAGGTTCTCACTACAGTGCTCGGCTCGCGCGACGGGCAAACCGAGCTACTGCGTACTCTAGTGCAGCACTCGTCCCGTCAAGGGGGGCGACAGAATGATGGACCGCGTCAGCAATATCAGATTTCCTACTCTGATTTCTCATCGACAAATCCACCGGTCTTCAGAGAGGCCGGTGAACCATTGGAGGTGGATAATTAGCTCCGCACCATTGAAGGAAAGTTCGGTTTACTCGAGGTAACCGAACAGCAAAAGACGTTGTTTGCAGCGCAGCAACTGCAGGGGTATGCCGGTGCATGGTGGGCCAATTACCTTGCCGCACGCCCCGCAGGCCATGTCGTAAGCTGGGCCGAATTCCAGGAGGCGTTCCGCACCTACCACATCCCTCCCGGGATTATGAGGAGGAAGCATCAACAGTTCTTGGAGCTAAGGCAGGGAGGAAGGAGTGCATACGAGTACTCCAAATCATTCAACCACTTGGCCCAATATCCTCAGGACCAAGTGAACACCGAAGATTGGAAGTGCGAATGCTTCTACCGGAGTTTGAACCCCAAGTTGAAGGACAAGCTTGTCCTGTTCAACCGCAGCAGCTTCAACGACATCGTCAATGCCGCTATCATGCAGGAGGACGCTACGCATGAGCTATCCTCAGATAAAAAGAAGAGGAGTGCTCCGCAGGGCAGCAGATGTGGTGCTCCTCAGAAGTACCGTATGGTGTACCGATCACCATCCGGCCAGAGGTGGCAACCGCCATCACGACCACCAATGTTCAGTGGTCGCCAGTTCAGCAACTCCGGATTCCGACCGCAGCAACAACAGGGGATGATCCCACGTGCACTTCCACCTCCACCACGTGCACCAGGATTCTGTCCTCCCATTCGTATTGGCCAAACTCCGTACACGTGTTTCACGTGTGGGCGCACGGG
Organism: Tuctoria greenei; assembly: GCA_036927565.1. NCBI lineage: Eukaryota > Viridiplantae > Streptophyta > Magnoliopsida > Poales > Poaceae > Tuctoria > Tuctoria greenei. The sequence goes on along the minus strand of JAYESD010000001.1, from coordinate 42,130,530 downwards.
GCACTTCGCCAAGGACTGTCCGCAGAATCGACAAGGCGGAGGGCAATCATCCTACCAGGGGCCCAACCAACCCCGCAACCAGCCCAAGAAGCCAGCCACCAGAACCGGCAACGTCCACCACCTCGCCATCGAGGATGTTCCGGAAGGCGCACCCGTGCTCACGGGTACGTTCTCTATCTTCAATCATCCCGTAGTCATACTCTTTGACTCCGGAGCTTCACACAATGTCATTAGTAAATATTTTGTCATTAAAAGTCAATTGCCTGTTATCTCCACCAAAACTCCTTATGTGATTAGCACTCCAGCCGGGAAAACAGTAACAAATGAATTGGTTCCTGGGATACCACTGAACCTAGATGGAACCATATATCTTACTTCACTTCTGACACTAGAGCATCAGAAACTAGATATCATCTTAGGAATGGCATGGTTGCAATACCATGGTGCTATTCTTGATATCGTTCCTCAAAATATTTATCTTAACTCTCCACTCCATCAGCCCCAAGTTCTCAATCTTGAGAACATCATTCCATTGGACCCATCTACTCACAATACCGAGGTTATGGAACTTAAGGATATTCTGGTAGTATGTGAATACCCGGACGTGTTTCCCGAAGATCTTCCTGGTATGCCCCCAGAAAGGGATATAGAGTTCAAGATTGAACTTGCACCAGGAACAGTGCCAATCTCCAGACCACCCTACAAGATGGCACCCAAGGAACTTGCAGAACTTAAGGAGCAGTTAACTGAACTTGAGAACAAAGGTTTCATTCGTCCAAGTTCATCACCATGGGGTTGTTCTGCACTATTCGTAGAAAAGAAAGATAAGACCTTGAGACTGTGCGCAGACTATCGTCCACTTAATGCTGTCACTATCAAGAACAAGTATCCACTACCACGCATTGATATTCTTTTTGATCAATTGGTTGGTGCTAAAGTATTTTCGAAGATGGATCTCCGTTCTGGTTATCATTATATTAGAATCCGACCAGAAGATATACCAAAGACAGCATTCTCAACGAGGTATGGACTGTATGAGTACCTTGTTATGTCTTTCGGATTGACCAACGCACCGGCTCATTTCATGTATCTCATGAACTCGGTGTTCATGCCGGAATTGGACAAGTTTGTCGTGGTCTTCATTGACGACATACTTGTGTATTCAAAATCCAAAGAAGAACATGCTAACACTTGCGTATCGTGCTTCAACGATTACGGGACCATCAGCTATATGCTATGTTCAGCAAGTGTGAATTCTGGATCAGCCAAGTGCCATTTTAGGGCACATTATATCAGCGGAAGGGATTGCAGTTGATCCAATCATGATCAAGCAAGTCCTCAAATGGGAGTCTCCAAAGTCTGTACATGAAGTCTGAAGTTTCCTGGGTTTAGCAGGATATTACCTGAGGTTTATACCCAATTTCTCCAAGATAGCTAAACCAATGATAGAACTTATGAAGAAAGGGCAGAAGTATGTATGGACTGAGGCATGTGAGGCAGGTTTCAAAGCATTGGTAAAACACCTTACAACGACACCAGTTTCAGCCCAACCGGACACAACCAAATCGTTTGATGTCTATTGTGATGCATCAGGAATTGGTTTGGGATGTGTGTTGATGCAAGATAGACGGGTGATCGCTTATGGATCACGACAGCTCCAGAACCATGAGCAGCACTACTAGACTCATGATCTTGAACTCACTGTTGTGGTACTTGCATTGAAGATGTGGAGGCATTATCTACTAGGTAATCTAGTACACCTCTACACTGATCACAAGAGCTTGAAATACATCTTCACCCAGAAGGATTTGAATATGTGACAACGGAGATGGTTAGAGTTGATCAAGGACTATGAGATTGAGATCCACTACCATCCAGACAAAGTGAATGTAGTCGCAGATGCTCTGAGCCGCAAGTACCATGTCAACAATCTTTCCATTTCCGCAATTGAAGGAGAAGAAGAACCGAGTCTCTACATGGTTCCATATGGGGCACTCTACAATCTCGCTCTAATTCCTACCACCAGGGAGGATATTGTAGCAGTTCAGAAGAAAGACTAAGTAATGTCACACATTCGGCAGAGAATGAAAAAGGGGGAGATGAAATGTTTCCGATGTGACAATGAAGGCACCCTCTGGTTTAACAACCGTATAGTGGTACCCCGAAACATGGAGCTTAGAAAGAAGATATTGGATGAAGCTCATTTGTCCAAGTATTCCATTCATCCGGGAAGCAACAAGATGTACCAGGATTTGAATAAGAAATTCTGGTGGACTCGGATGAAGAGGGAAGTAGCTAAATACGTATTCGAGTGTGATACGTGCCAGCGAGTGAAGGCCGACCATATGAAGCCATCCGGACAGCTTCAACCCTTAAGCATCCTGGCATGGAAATGGGAGGATATCAGCATAGATTTCATTTTGGGTTTACCTCTCACTCTCCGAAAGCACGATTCAATCTGGGTGATAGTTGACTGACTGACTAAGACAGCGCATTCCATTCCCGTCAATACCAACTATCATTCATCAAGGTACGCATAGTTATATATTGCCAGAATCGTATGCCTCCACGGAATACCCCGCACCATCATCTCAGATCATGGAGCTGTTTTTGTTTCGCGATTCTGGGAACATCTCCACGATGCACTGGGAACCATGTTGATTCGGAGCTCGGCTTATCATCCTCAGACTGATGGTCAGACCGAACGGGTGAATCAATTGCTAGAAGACATGCTTCGCGCCTGTGTCATCCACCATGGTAGGAATTGGGATGATCATCTACCATTGGTGGAATTTTTGTACAACAACGGTTATCAGGCTAGCATTCAGATGGCGCCATATGCAGCTCTTTATGGCTGAAAGTGTTGCACACCCTTGAACTGGTGCGAATCTGGTGAACGAGTGGTATATGGCATCGACTTAATAAAAGTAGCCAAAGAGCAAGTGTGCATTATTCAAACAAATCTCAAAGCTGCTCAGTCTCGTCAGAAGAACTATGCGGACAAACGACGTCGACCACTTCACTTCAACGTAGGGGATCCCGTCTATCTTCGTGTGTCTCCGATGAAGGGGGTTCATCGATTTGGAGTAAAGGGGAAGCTAGCTCCACGTTTTATTGGGCCATTCGCATTCCTAGAACAATGCAGACATGTGGCATATCAATTGGAGTTACCGCCGTCACTTTCAGGGGTTCACAATATATTCCACATTTCCCAGTTACGGAAATGTCTTAAAACTCCAGCTGGTGTCCGTATAGAATATTTGGAAGCTCTCCAACCAGATCTCACTTATTCCTAGCATTTAACTCAGATCGTCGATGAGAAGACTCGCACCACAAGAAGTCGCACCTTGCGTTTCTACAAGGTCTTGTGGAGCAACCACAGTGCTGAAGAAGCCACGTGGGAAAACGAGGAGTATCTCAGAACGAACTATTCGGGCTTGTTAGCGGCATATGTTCTTTAGATGTTTTCCTTTTGCCTTCTTTTGTAATCTCGGGACGAGATTCTTTTAAGGGGGGAGGAATGTAAAACCCCACTTTTATGGCATGTGAATTCAGTTATGAGTTTTGTGATCAACTATATTAGAGATCCAATATAGTGGTACACATGAAGTTAATACCATCCAAACCTTTTGATGAGATCATGCACATTATTATTGCACCTACAAACATGACACAATATTTATTTGTTTGGGATCCTGGCTCAAGTGAATGTGCACTCTTATTTGATGGACAAGATCAAGATGGCGCACTATGTCGTCCACCACCTTGGCCTCCTCCATTCATGCATACAAGAAGATTTGATGGTGTTGCACACATGGACCAACACATGAGAGGAGACGAACTTGATTCGAGGACGACTCAAATTCAAGGAGGGGAGGATGATGAGGACATCACTTATATGAATACAAACAACACTCTACTGAATATACAAGATGCAATCAATAGAGTTCATACACAACAATTAATTTCAGAGGTGAACTCGTTCTTATATATTTCCATATATGTTTTTGAGCATAGATTGCTACTTAATGATTTATTTGTGATTAGGATCCATGGAGAGGTTCAAGGAGTACTTGGAGGGAGTATTAGGGACGTGGAAGACCAGAGAACAGCGATATTATTAATCTAAGCAAAACTCAATTGTCTATGACGGCTACCATGGAGTATATATAGGTGGGAGGACGTCCAAGGGGGTGTTAGGGTCGTGAACTAACCCTAAGACACGAAAATAATGGACTTAGACTTGATACAAGGCCCAATGGCCCAATACGGTGGCGCAGCACCCTGACAGATTCTGTACTTGATTTTGTTTCGACGATTCCCAACGACTTCGAAGGGATTTTAACATGGGACCGGTGCCATTGGAAAGTTTATCCTCTCCCCTTTCCGTGCATATGTAGAACGTCCAAAATGGAGTTCGTATGCGTCCTGGGCGTCCGTTTTAGTGCGTACTGCTCCTGGACTCCGAGTTGGATATGATTTGGAGTTTGGTTCGGTTTCCATCTTCTTTGAACGAATTCTCTGGTCTTCCACGTCCCTAATACTCCCTCCAAGTACTCCTTGAACCTCTCCATGGATCCTAATCACAAATAAATCATTAAGTAGCAATCTATGCTCAAAAACATATAAGGAAATATATAAGAATGAGTTCACCTCTGAAATTAATTGTTGTGTATGAACTCTATTGATTGCATCTTGTATATTCAGTAGAGTGTTGTTTGTATTCATATAAGTGATGTCCTCATCATCCTCCCCTCCTTGAATTGGAGTCGTCCTCGACTCAAGTTTGTCTCCTCTCATGTGTTGGTCCAAGTGTGCAACGCCATCAAATCTTCTTGTATGCATGAATGGAGGAGGCCAAGGTGGTGGACGACATAGTGCGCCATCTTGATCTTGTCCATCAAATAAGAGTGCACATTCACTTGAGCTAGGATCCCAAACAAATAAATATTGTGTCATGTTTGTAGGTGCAATCATAATGTGCATGATCTCATCATTCTCCCCTTCTCTATGACAAGCCGTCCTCGGCTTGCTCGTATGTCCAGCAAAGAGGCTTGCATTAGAGGTAGAGTAAGTGCTGTCCATAATGCACAACCACAGTGAATAATGCTTTTGTTGTCCCTGCTGCAAGGAAAACATACTTGAAAAACTTGACAAGACATTATTAGCGTTAGTACATTCATTTACTTGACCATGTTGTTGCAGCACAAAAGGAGCTTCCTCATTTGAACATATGTAAACTTTATGCACCATAAACATACCACTATGTTCATATTTGCCTATAGCATGAAAAATATTTCTACTTAACAAAGGCAATTCAGATTGAGAAAATATTATCTTCTCTACGATATCTAGATCACAAAGAGTGTCAAATTCAATATAGCCCAAAGTATTTAGAGAAGATAACAATTTCAGCTCATCCCTTTCACATGTAGTTGGGATCAAATGCTTAATTTCAGCACAAGTGAGTGACAAAGTATCAAATTCATTTGGTTGTTCTAGCATAGGTATAATATAATTATCAGCACACAACTCATTTTTGTTATAAGAATCAGTGGGAAAATCAACTAATGGTAAAGTTGTATTATGAAAAGGTTCATCTTTTTGCTGCTCATCGATAGTATGATTGGTAGCAAAATTCAGAACATCCAAAAACTTCTCACCTTCAACAAGTGTGTTGTGATATTCGTTACATTTATTCTCATTTTCAGCAGTAATTGTGGGTGAAATATGAATTGATAGATCTGAATTATCACAGGAGTTGTTGAACACCTCATTCGGTTTTGGATTTTCTACGATTATAGGTTCTTGTTCCTGCAAAAGGTTAGGCATAGGAGGAGGTACAACAAGAAAATTCTTCTCAAGCTCATGTATTTCATCTTTGCAAATGGATACACTAGTAAATGTTTCTCGCATAAGAATTTTCATATCTTTCCATGTTCGAGGTTTTTCTAAATCATTTAAATTTGTTCCACCAAGTTAATGCACAACCTACTAATGCACTTGCAATATTTCTAATCTTCCTCCTCTCACACATATGATATTTTCCAAAATTTTTATCCAACTCTATTTCCCAAGCAATATATTCATCATAACCAAGACCATCATAAGAAGGAAGAGATGGGAGAATGTAATAACTTCTTGTGGAAGGTGTTATAAAGGTGGTCTGAATGTCATGTGAATCCTTGGTTGATGTTTGATTTTTAGTGAGCAACTCTATCGCCGTCTTCATCATATCCATCATCTCAGCATATAATGCATGATTCTTGCTTTTACCACGCTCTTACAAGTGTTCTTACAGACACTGCAGGTGGCAAGCGATGGACGGTATGAAGAAACCAATGAAGCGTGGGATGATTTGCAAAGGTGTATCGATTCTGCTCAAGAGTAAGGTGTAGCTTGGATGGCACTTTCTATGTAGCAAGGATTAGCAACAATGAAATCAGATAGTAAAGTTGAATAAGTGTCCAAAGTATTTGTCAAAGTTGCTGGCCTAAATGTGTTCCTAGTAGTTCAAGCTAGCAAGACATGAGACAAAACTAGATGACACAAAGAATGCAAGCACTTCTGTTTTTTTTTGTTGTTTTTTTCCTCTTTTTTTGTGCGGCTTTTGTTTTTTTGTTTTGCACTTGCCTTTTTATTTTTTCTTCCTTTTTTTTCAGAATGTGCTGCAAGGGAAGAACACAATGAAAATCAATCCAAGATATCTCGTGTGTCTGTTGCAGATTTTCTGCTCAATCTTCCAAAGACAAATAGGCACACTTATAGGCTCTAAATTGGAAAACTTAGAACAGCATGATTGTAGATATATCTCTCCTCTTTAATTCCAATATATGGAAGACCTATTTTGGAAAAGAACAATAGGAGATATTGCCCCCGAAATACAGACTGTTCAGAATTTTTGGGTCAATAACAGATTCGTATCCAATGCAATTTAAACATCGATAACTATATTTTATTGGCAAATGATGAATATGAAAGTTATATAGCACTTCTTAAGCTTTCTATAAAGTACAAGAACACAAAAATCTGAGTTCGTATGTGCGAGATATGATGAAAATACCAAACTGGACAGAGGTGAATCTAATCTGGACGTGATGACGTGATTCAAAAGGATGAATCACACAATGCAAAACTCAAACTAAGACCAAAAACACTTTCTAAACCAGCAATATGACTCAACAACGGACACAAAATCAACAAAACCAAACTGAAAACGAAAGTTGTAAAGGCTCAAACGTGGTTTGGACAAAGTAATGAACAGATCTACTAAACTGCAAGTTCTTTTGTGGCTTTTTTAAGGACTCTAGGTATGAAAAACAAAACTAGTGTAATGGATAGATGAATTACCTAATGGGCAACCTGGAAATCTGATACCAATTGATAGGAAAAGATGAGTCCCGATCTTCCGAAAGGTAATGGATAAGTTGATTGATGTGGAGATCTCGACGTTGATGATCCGAGGCTCTCGAGTAGAACACGAACAACCTCTGCAATCACTACACCACCGCTCCGTAGGTTATCAACCGTGCTTCACACGATTGACCTCGCCAAGAAGGCTAATCCCTGCAAGTGCAACCGAGAACACAAGCAAGAACGTAGAAGAAGCAATCTGAAATTGCTGAAGTTGGGGTTCCACAAACTGTAGAACAGCGATATTATTAATCTAAGCAAAACCCAATTGTCTATGGCGGCTACCATGGAGTATATATAGGTGGGAGGACGTCCAAGGGGGTGTTAGGGTCGTGACCTAACCCTAAGACACGAAAATAATGGACTTAGACTTGATACAAGGCCCAATGGCCCAATATGGTGGCGCAGCACCCTGACAGATTCTGTATTTGATTTTGTTTCGACGATTCCCTTCGACTCCGAAAGCATTTTGACATGGGACCGGCGCCATTGAAAAGGTTATCCTCTCCCCTTTCCGTGCATATGTAGAACGTCCAAAACGGAGTTGGTATGCGTCCTGGGCGCCCGTTTTAGTGCGTACTGCTCCTGGACTCCGAGTTGGATACGATTTGGAGTTTGGTTCGGTTTCCATCTTCTTTGAACGAATTCTCTGGTCTTTCACGTCCCTAATACTCCCTCCAAGTACTCCTTGAACCTCTCCATGGATCCTCATTACAAATAAATCATTAAGTAGCAATCTATGCTCAAAAACATATAAGGAAATATATAAGAACGAGTTCACCTCTGAAATTAATTGTTGTGTATGAACTCTATTGATTGCATCTTGTATATTCAGTAGAGTGTTGTTTGTATTCATATAAGTGATGTCCTCATCATCCTCCCCTCCTTGAATTGGAGTCGTCCTCGACTCAAGTTCGTCTCCTCTCATGTGTTGGTCCAAGTGTGCAACGCCATCAAATCTTCTTGTATGCATGAATGGAGGAGGCCAAGGTGGTGGACGACATAGTGCGCCATCTTGATCTTGTCCATCAAATAAGAGTGCACATTCACTTGAGTCAGGATCCCAAACAAATAAATATTGTGTCATGTTTGTAGGTGCAATAATAATGTGCATGATCTCATCACCTTTATTGCACTCATGGTTAAATTTTATTAACATGAGTATTGTACTTCACCACTAATTCTAGAATGATTCTATTCACCCGTTTTAAAACATTAGAATTATTTGGATGAAGTTTAGTAAGGCAATTCAAAGTGCAGTACTAAATGGGCCATGCCAAAAACATTCAAATTAGAGGCTCTAAATTTTTCCTTTGCCTTCTAATATTCTCAATAGCTTGCCTGCAAAATTTCAAGATTTTAGGAACTCATTTGTTATTTTATTTGAGACGCTCAGCGAATTTGAATCAAGTTTAAATTCAAATTCAAAATATGGTCAAAATATACTTGAACACAAAGATCTAAACACACCATTGTGTTCATCACAATTTTCTTGACTTAGCCCTGAAGTTTCATGTTTTTTGGAGTTCATTTACTATTTTTAAGTGAATTACTAAAATAGCAGTAGCTGTGGGGCTGACTGGCGGGCCCACCAGTCAGCAGCCCACGTGCAGACGCATTTCAGCACGCGCTGCGCGCGCCAACGCGACGGCGTGCATGCCGAGCGCGACAGAAGCAAGCCACCGCCGTTGGAGCTCTATAAATAGCACACTGGCTCTCCCTTATCACTTCCTAGTCGCCCTTATCGCCTCCCCTCTCGCTGAGCCGATGGATTGCACAGTTTTCGTTCCGCGCGCGAGCTTCCGACTGCCGGCGCCGCGCGCCCGTTGCTGGCCAACTGGAGGCATCTCGCGCCAATCATCCAATAGCTAGGTTATTCCTCTCTTCCTCCTCTGTCCTCTGGATCAATCCCTTCGTTGCATAGTTGACGGTTTGGCCGATAATTTGAGGCTACACCGAAGGTCGCCGTCGTGTTCACCGCGCGCCATCCCTACTCCACGTTGCCCGGCCGCTGCACTCAGTTTCTTGCTTCGACTCCCATAGCAAACTGGTGCGCCGGAACATGCTCTACGCAACAGTGAAAGCCGTTCCTTGTTTACGTATGTATCGAGCAAGTTAGCTAGGTTTTACTCTTGGCCGAAGCTTATGAACGCGCTCGATTTTTCATTCAATTCGAGTTCCACACTTAATCACTCTCCACAATTGCTAGCAATTAGTTTCTACACTTCTTTGTGCACCCTCTCAAACTGGAATCACAGAAAATGATCGACCGTAGCTCAAGAATCGCAAGTTCTCCCCTCCGCCGTTAAGAAGTTGCCTTTGTCGCCATCGATGACTGCTTTGCCGGCCGTTACATGATGATATCACCTGCCCATCACGTTCCTCGTGGTTCCAGAAGACATCCCTAGCCTTTTTAGAAGGGTTTTAGCCACAAAGCGGTAGTTCCGACATGGCCAGAACCCTAGCGGCCGCCGCCGCCGATGCGCCGTTGTTTCCAACCATCAGCAGACCTCCCCGACCCCACCATCGTGCTCAGCGCGTGATTTTACGGTTGGGTGCCCAAGTGTAGGAGCTGCGGTGGCCGGGAACTCAGATTCGGGAGGCTCGCCGGAGAGTGCCGCCGCGGGAGCCCCGCGCGCCGCCCGCGTCGGGAGGTGGAAGATGACGCGGTGAGTCCCGCGTGTCAGCGTCTATCAACCCCGTCGGATCGGGTGTGGCCACGGGATCTGTTATGGCTACGCGGTGTATATCTGTGGTCCCCGTGTGGTTTAAATGCCATTGGTCCATTTTAAATCGGTAGAGCCCACGATTTAATTCAAATTAGAATTTAATTCCAGATTTGGCTCCAACTTAGAAAATCCATAACTTACTGTAGGTTGCTCCAAAAATCTTCAAACAAATTTTTTTGAAAGCTCTTGAGCTCTAGTTTCTGTCAGTACCAATTAGGTTCTGTGAAACTCATAGCTAAATTCTGTAGAAAATAATCTTTCCAAATGCAAATACAATTTTTCCGGACAAGGTAGCCACTGGAAAACCCCCCAAAATTCACATCAAATATAGTGCCTAGTCTTGGCTCCCAGAAAAAGTTTGGCAGCCATTGCACCTGTTTAACCCTCTGTATAGTTCAATTACCTTTTTCAGTTATTGAATTTTCACAGATGTTCAGTTGCTTTACAATGTCTCAAATTTGGAGTGAACCTTCCTTTTGTCATATACTAGTTCCTGTAAAAATCTTGGATTTAATTGACCTAATATCATAGTCCTAATACAGTTACAAACTGACTATTTATTTAAAAGCCAAAAATTCAAATATAAATAATTCCAGAAATTATTGCCAACATAGAAATTCAATAACTCCTTCACCAAAGCTCAGAAAATTATGAAACAAATTTTGCTAGAACCAGGACAACTTCCTCTATCATGATTACCAACTGGCATCTATGTTCAAGCTATAGTTTCTTCTTTAAAATGTTTGGAAGTTTAATACTTGCCATAATTTTAGAGACAACACTATACTTTGATCATCTCCTGTTCTTTGCAAGAGCCTTGATCATATTACCTAGTATCTACCATCGAAGTTTCAAAGCCAATTAAGGTCCCTATCATGTAATGATCACCTTGGATTAAATTTTGGTCTTGGTAATAATTATTTTTCAAAGTCATTTATATACATATTATATGCATATCGTATAGTGACCGAAGTCGAGGAGCAGCCAAAAGCCTTGGAAGAGCATCTTCCAAATTTTAACTCAGACTCTGACCTGCAACAAGGCAAGCCCCGGTTTGCATTTAACTCATTTATAAAAATTTTGCTTTATCACTATGATGAGTAGTATATGAATTGTGCATTAAGTTTAGGGTGATTGATACTCCACTAGTTGGAATCTACTCGCGAGAGATGTAGGACATATCTCACAGGATTGGTTAGATAGAAAATGGATTAATATAATGAAATTGAGACCAGGCAGGGAAGGGATAGGAAGCGGCGAGAATTGAGTCTCGGTCGCATAGCCCTGCCTGTGTTGATTAAGGCCTGCTTCGTGTGTGGCCCCGCTGAACAAGCTTGACTTGTACCGACAATATAATGGACATATGGAATCCAATAAACTGATGTAACTTGATAACTGGGGTGTCGAGGCCCATTAACTCACCATCGATAGGGGTGGGTTGAGGATAGTAAGGTGTAAATCGTTCGGCGGACACATGAGGTGTTTCGTGCAAAGACCTTCTGTTCGCGAAGGTGAGACGGGCTCGGCATTCGAGTTTCTCGTGAAAGGTGGCCATATACGCCTAGTACTGAAGTGTTATTTAGGTACGGGTGTGCTCGCTGACACTTCCGAATGACGTATGTGTCGTGTTGTCCGGGTGTGTCCTGATTGCAATCACTGTCCCTCGCAGTGAGTACCACTTGTTCAATGTGTCATGACGTAGTAAATACTAAAGGAACCAGAAAATAACATTGTATTTAATTATAATTTCTTTGCAGCCTTGTATGATTTAGAGATAGTATAATTAAAAGTTTACAGTTTCCCCATACTTTAGCTGTAATAGCATTATGTGCTCTGTGCATGTCATATCATCGGTAAAGCATTTCTTGTTTGATTGTGGAGCCCATGATGTGCCGTGCTCGGAGAATGTCATTTGCTACATAAAACCTGATTATAAGGATTCACTTGTAGGCGAGTCATTTATGCTTCACCTTACCTATATTTAGTGTCCCCTTTGCATATGTCTAGTGAGACGGGTTAGTCTTGCTGAGCCTTATGCTCACGTTTGCAGTTAACGAGTTTTTGCAGGTTATACAGTTGATGAAGGGTTTGATGATGAGGCTGCACCCCCTCCAAGGTACAGCCGAGTGGGAACCCTGCACGCCGCCCTAATTGAGTGTTGCTAGTGCAAAGTATCCAAGGCATGGATAACTTTGCTTTTGCATAGGTAGTGCTGAGAGCGTAGCTATGATATGTATATATTTCTTTACTTCCGCTAGTATTGTAAAAACTTCCGATGTATGTTAAATAAAAGACTTCGTCTTGTACTTATTCAGGTTCTGTTCTTGTATAATTGTTGGGTGTCGCATCGCACGACACCATCCAATGAGATCCTCATATGTCAGGATTCCGGTCCCCACAATATATATATATATATATATATATATATATATATATATATATAAACATAATAGTTTAATTATATGATGAGTTTATGCAAAATCATTAAGTAGGATGAAAAGGTACACACGTAAAATAATTGGAAATAAAGACGCAAGTAAAATTGAGCCAGACACCGGATTAGTCAGGAAATAACAGACTAGTCCGAATGCCTTTACTGGACAACAATGAACTTGCTCGGTACAATATGGTATTAGTCTGCTATGCACAGACTTAATCAAATTTCTCCCACTACGGACTTTTCTGTTGCAACAACAGACTAGTCCGAAGTCCCTAAGTATAAAACCCCCGGACTTGTCCGGCATAACACAGGATCTGTCCATTGAACTTTCTGTTCCTTGGACGGACTTGTCCGGCGCAAAACCGGACTTGTCCAATCAACTCTCTGTACTAGCACAGACAAGTCACCACCAGATCACTTGTTGCACAAAGGGCCTTGCAACAAGCAAAAGAAAAATTAACAAACAAAAAGATAATGAATAACACTTAATTAAAAAAATAAAATAAATAATAAGAAAATAATGAATAAAACAAAGAGAGAAAATAAAGAGACAAATAAAAGTCAACAATGACCAAGTCACGACCGCAAAAACACCCATGGCTGGCCTCATGCTAAAAGAATTAAAAAAATAAGAGAAACACAGACGAAAAAAAAAGAAAGCAAATGCGGCTACCAACCGAGTCCTAGAGGACTCGGACTCCGTGGGTGAGCGCGCCTGGCCAACGCACCCATCGGGGACTCAGTCCCGTAGCTCTGGCCACCGCATATAAAATATCATGGTCTCTCGAGAAAAAACACCCACACCGCTACCACTATTTTGATCACGTACAGCCACCACGAGCCAAGGAAAAAGCTCTAGCCGCCAAAGACCTACTGAAGAAAAGGGAAGAAGAGGAGGAAGAAAAGAAAGGAGTCGCCGTCTGCCAAAAATCATTGCAATGTCGCCGTTGTTCGCGGGAGATCACTTCATCATCTTCTTCGTCTACATCACACCATTGATCTTCAATAGAGTTGCTAGATCGCCACCATCTTCTTCATCAACTCTTCGACATTAATGTTCTTCTTCTACGTCTTGTCGCTGATTCGTTGTCAACTGATCTAGACGTCAAGTTTTGCGCGTTATGCCAAATCTTCGACCGTTGGACTATTACATTCACGGTAACTATCCTAGATCTAACTTTCCATGTCGATTTTCACCCATACTTGATTCAAACCATACCCTAGATGGGAAGTTGGCAAAATCTTGGGCATAGCAGACTTGTACGATCTAGTGCGGACTGGTCTGTTGAACTTTCGGTGCAGTGCGAACTAGTCCGTATCTGTGCGTACTTATCCGTTCAACTCTCTGTACCCGAACGGACTTGTCCGACCTGCTTCAGACTAGTCCGGTATTTAAAATTTCAGCAACACCTAATTGTCATAAGAACCACTATAATTGACTCAAATCTCACATAAGCACTTGAGAAATAGTAGAAAATAATAAGTAAACAACAATAGTGAATTAATAGCATGTGTTACACTTATAATTTTGCATGCATCCGCATCATTGCATATTGATTGGTATGTGTGCATTGTCTTGATTGAATGTGCTTGATTGTGGGTAATGGGTAGCTCAGGAAGTTATGATCGAGAAGTGAACATCCATGGATCATCAAGAGCAAGACTTTGATTTGACTGAGTATCGAATTACGAAACATTAAGGCAAGGGTCCTTGATCATTTTGATCCTGATTTGAAATGTTTTGTTTGTAAAATTGTATGCTTGTGTCAAATTGATGGGAAACCCATGATAAGTGTTTACTAGTCTTGTATGACCATCCTTGTCGCTTGGATCATATTGTAGAGAGTCGGAATGGACATTTTACATTTTTGCATTGCTCTAATTAATTGGGGTGGGAAAACAACCAAATGGTTTAACTATGAGTTAACAAACTTATGGATGATGAGAATTGATGAACATGGATAATTGGTAAGATGGGACTTGGGAGATCTAAGCAAGCACGGTTTGTGGAATGGGATGGATGATATGGTGGTTTACTTGCTTTAGATCTAAGGATCGGTTCATGCGAGAATAAGCTAGGACAACAGTGCCACCACAAGGCCTAGTATGGGTGCGGCTTAGCCAGTTAATTAAGTGTATTGTCAGCATTGTACGGATCATTTGGAGGAGCGGGGAATGACAGTCATTTGGGTTTGCAACAGTTGCAGGACTGCCTTGGGATCCGAACAGCACAAGAGGGGGCCCTTATTGGATGTGCTCAGTTGGAGGCATCACCACAGGTGAAACATTATTGAGCCTAAATATGCTGGTAGTCCCTTCATAAAGGACGGAAGTGTGTAATGTGACTGACGGGTCATGGGCACAATGGAAGTTCTTTAGTCACCGAAAAGGGACAAAATCACGAACTTGTGGATAAAGTGGTACAACCTCCGCAGATTGTTAAAAACTATCATGATAACCATGCTCCCGGTCACGAGCACCTGGATGACCTACATTATTAGAGGGAACTTGGGATTTGGGATGGTTTGGTTATGGTTATAGTTTGGGTTGTGATAAATAAGCATGGTTGATGATGATTTTAAGAATTCGGTATATGGATGGACGAATATTGATGGATGTGATATGATAGTAATTGGTGAAGTTGGACTCATAATTGGTAATTGTTGGGATATGATGGGATTAATTCACATAGACATTGTAGGATGCCTTTTACATGTTTTAGCTGTATTATTTATTATCATTCCTTGTTTTTAGCTACATGTCTTTATTTTCCCACACTTCCTGAGTACGATATGTGCCCACTCTTGCTATTCCCATAGTTAGTTCTGCTACAAAAAATATTTTGGAGGTCATCATGGAGTACTAGGCGTGCGTACTACCATCGATTGCCTGTGGAGTTGGAGTCGCCTACGCTAGATTATTTACCGCTGCAATAGAATAAAGGTATATTTCTTATTCGTGACATGGTTAAATTCTGATTATCATTTGTGAAGTTGATGTGTATGTGTGTAGCAACATCCTGGGCACTCATACACTGCACATGTTCATTTTTGGAACCGGGTGTCACAATATCTTTGATTGTTTTCTTCCCTGGATGTACTCGAAGTTTCGTACAAATGCAGGGAGCTAACTGATAGGAAAAGATGAGTCCCGATCTTCCGAAAGGTAATGGATAAGTCGATTGATGTGGAGATCTCGATGTTGATGATCCGAGGCTCTCGAGTAAAACACGAACAACCTCTGCAATCACTACACCACCGCTCCGTTGGTTATCAACCGTGCTTCACACGATTGACCTCGCCAAGAAGGCTAATCCCTGCAAGTGCAACCGAGAACACAAGCAAGAACGTAGAAGAAGCAATCTGAAATTGCTGAAGTTGGGGTTTCACAAACTGTAGAACAGCGATATTATTAATCTAAGCAAAACCCAATTGTCTATGGCGGCTACCATGGAGTATATATAGGTGGGAGGACGTCCAAGGGGGTGTTAGGGTCGTGACTTAACCCTAAGACACGAAAATAATGGACTTAGACTTGATACAAGGCCCAATGGCCCAATACGGTGGCGCAGCACCCTGACAGATTCTGTACTTGATTTTGTTTCGACGATTCCCGACCACTCCGAAGGGATTTTGACATGGGACCGGTTCCATTGGAAAGGTTATCCTCACCCCTTTCCGTGCATATGTAGAACGTCCAAAACAGAGTTCGTATGCGTCCTGGGCGTCCGTTTTAGTGCGTACTGCTCCTGGACTCCGAGTTGGATATGATTTGGAGTTTGGTTCGGTTTCCATCTTCTTTGAACGAATTCTCTGGTCTTCCACGTCCCTAATACTCCCTCCAAGTACTCCTTGAACCTCTCCATGGATCCTAATCACAAATAAATCATTAAGTAGCAATCTATGCTCAAAAACATATAAGGAAATATATAAGAACGAGTTCACCTCTGAAATTAATTGTTGTGTATGAACTCTATTGATTACATCTTGTATATTGAGTAGAGTGTTGTTTGTATCCATATAAGTGATGTCCTCATCACTAACCATCCTTTCTATCAATGAGGGGAAGCTTGCAAGAGTAGTATTTTTATATAGGCATACAAGGAGTCGATTTGGATGTACCATTAGAACATCCCTCGGTCAATGAGTAACCAAACATAGTTGAAACCTATTGGGATTTAATCCCGAGGGCCAATCGTAGCTTTATGAGGATGGAGGTTTGACATGAAAACTTTCCATGAGCAACCAATGGGATGCCATGAATAAGTGGAATATCTACGCTTAGCCTATTCTATGTACCCATTCAAGCTCAGTGGAATTGCCACCATCGTTGGATGCATATTGTTCCTCCGTGACCAAGGTTATTTTAACCTTAAGCCAAGGAATTATAGATCACACCCAACACATGTTGGTGCATGTTATTCATTTGTGGCCCAATGTTATTTTGGACTTATCCAAGGAATGGCGGATCACATGAACCACATGATGGATGCACCTTATTCCTTTGTGGTTAGAGATTATCATGACCTTAGCCAAGGAATAAAGGTTGACACCTGAGGTATGCGAGACCTTGAGGTGTGGATGAGTGGCATCGACAACACTCTCCTCGACCACACTCCTGAAACCCATTGGAGGCAACACAACATCGACACTCAATCCTCCAATGCTGAAGCCATGCTACAACAAGGTTAGAACAACCTCACGGGCCTACCTCCACCGTTAGGGTTTCAACCCCTATCATGGACCTTGACCAAGAACAAGCTTGGGAGAGGACCCCCACTTGAGGTAATTTGTATGACACCCGATTTGCATTCCTTTATTTTATTTCCTTCTTTCCACCACATTTGCATCTAAAAAATTATAATGTAGTATAGGCTAGGTTAATAAAATAAAAGATGTGCGGTAAGAATATTTTTACTGGCATAAGTTGAAATGATGAATAGTTGCTCTATTTTATTTTCTCTATTCCCTTGCATACAACCTAGTATTCACCAAGTATTGCGTTTATTCGCTTAGAATATTTTTGCCTTAAAACTTGAAATTTGTTTGTAGCAAACGCTAAGTCCAAATCTAGGCTGTTGTGGGGTATGATATAGTGATAAGAGTTGCTATACCCTAGTTAAAAGTGAAACTTGATTTATCGGAGAAAATTTAAAATGGGAGTTCCTCATTTGATAGAAATCCCTGCCAAAGCAATATGATGATTTGAATTTTATAAACCCTATGCATATGCCATCTGCCTTCACATTGAGTCTCTAGTCAAGCTAGTATAGACCTATGTGAGAATATTTTCATACTTTTAAGATCAAGATTGCATGGGCACATGCTAAACTTTTAAACTATAAGTTAGCAAAATTCCATCATACCATTCCAGCACCAAAAAGATACTCCATGTTTTTGATGCATAATAGTCTTTCAAAGATATTTGAAAAATGAAAAGAGGAGTAGAAGACATGGCTACAAGAAAAAGAAAAACAACAAAATACATGCTCATATATAAGAGCATGAGGAAAAAATGAAAATAAGTAGCCATGTTTCATTCTCACAAAAGAGAGAGTGCATACAAAGGAGTTATCTTCGTATTTCCACTCCACAAATATTCCTACACACTTGCACAAACATTGATCAAAATATGATTTGTTTTCTCCTAATGCCTACTCTTTTAATTTAGCAAGGTATGTGTTGCAAATATGCCTACTCTTGATCCGTACCAATCTCCACATATAAGCCTTATTTAGATGTAGGACAAGAAAAACATTTCCTTTGTGAGGATAAAATACTACTTCCCACATAGGAGTGCTTGATTGCATCATTTGAGGAAATTAAATCCAAACACCATTTGAAATTCTTCGGAAATTTGAGTGAAACTCACACATTAGGTGATGCATGCTCATTCTGGTGTTCTGTCCTCCAACCACCCAAGAGAAAGACGAGGCATAAGCCCCATAATGACTAGGAAAATGTGCCACCCTCGTTTTCATGCATCATGCCCTACATACATTCATATACATGTTTAACATTAACCCACATAAAGAGGAACGAGTTTAAAATTGATTTGGAGAAATTAAAATTGATTTGGAACAAAACCACACTTAAAATGCTGAAAAGTGCAGACTAGCCCGATTTTGGTGAGGACTAGTCCGATTTCTCTCTGACTAAAAACGGACTTGTCCATTTTTTGTTGCGGACTAGTCCGATTTTGCCTCTAGAAACTTTCGGACTTGTCCAATTTTGTGCGCACTAGTCCGATATTCCAAGAATCCTTGAAAATTTGCTAAGTCCCTATACTTTTCCGGACTAGTCCGGTGTTCTAGTGGACTTGTCAGTTTTCCTCTCTGACTAAAGTCGGACTTGTCCGATTTTTGGCCAGACTTGTCTGATTTCTCTCTAGACAACTTTGGACTAGTCCGATCCTTTTCGGACTTGTCTGATATTTCACGACTCCAAATTGATCTTTTGTTTTACGACTTGTTTCTTGGGGTTCACATTAAGTGGGCCTATGGACGTCGTTCCTAACTCTTTTAGAGCCCATGTGGGACTCTAAACCGGCCTCTACTCCCCTCAAACTTGAAATCCATCTAACTCTAGCCTCCACCTCTATATAAACAACCCCACCCCTTGGCTTGACATCTATTTGCCACTTTTTCACCCCACCTAAACCCTAATTTGTGGAGAGCCACCACCAAGGAGGCAGGAGGAGATCTCAAGCAAGAAGATGAAGAGGAGGAAACGAAAGAGGATCAAGATCTCCATCAAGTTTCATTCTTCATCACCAATTCATCTCCAAGTTCATCACCAACCCAAGATCATCAAGATCCAAGTGTTACCTCCAAGTTTCTTGATTCATTGGAGTTCTAGACACCTGGTATACCTTCTATTCTCTTTTCCTTATGTGAATTCAACCCCTAATCTCCAAATTTACATCGATCTAGAAAACCCTATTCTGCTGATCTTTCAAAGTGCGGACTTGTCCGGTCCCTAGCGGACTAGTCCGATTTTCCTAGCTAAATTGTGTTGAATTAATTCTAAAATTTGGTCTAATTGACTCCAAACCTGTATAAACTTGTTAAAAGCTATTAGAACTAGTTAGTGATCATTAAAAGCAATCTATTAACAAGTTCTACCTTGTATTTGGATCAATCATGCATGTCATGTCATATTGAGTAATATTTGTGCACTCTTTGATTGTGTTTATTGTCTTGTATGTTTATTGTGCGGATTAGAAGGATTTGCGCTAGAGAGTGCCGTGGAGGATCTACAACACCAAGAGATTGAAGGCTTTGACCCTAATCAACAGCAAGAGCAAGGCAAGTGTCCTTGAAGCATATTGATCCTGGTTGGAAATAAATGTCTTGTTTGCAAAATTGCATTCTTGCGTCAATTTGATGGGAAATCCTATGATAGGAAGTTGACTAGATTTGCTAAACCACCCTTATCACCTGGAATATATGGTAGAGAGTCTGGAAGGACTTTTTACCTTTTTGCTTCGCTTAATCAACTGGGATGGGAAAACAACTATACCACTCAATTTAATTATGCATGGATGAGATTATGGTTACCATGAACTGGTTAATATGATATGGTAATGGGTGATCTAAGCAAGCCTAGTTTGTGGATGGGTTGGATGTTATGGTGGTTTTGCTTGCTTTAGATCTATGGACCGGTTTGTGGAGCGACCATCCAGGATTTACAGTGCCACCACGAGTCCATGTATGGGTGCAGCGTAGCTTATTAATTAGAGTTTGCATGTGCTATTTAGACCATTATGGATGCTAGGGGCAGGGGTAGTTGGATTCATTCCGTGACTAACTTTTAGTCACTGTGATTAACCTTTAATCACCTTGGCATGGCCATGCACTTTCAAATCCAACTATCCCGAGGGGCCCAGAGATATCTCTTCTGTTATTAAGGAGGGGCAAATCCCATTTTGATCCGTGCACATCCCATTTTATGTTTCATTATATACCCGAACTCTACTTTTATGACTATCCAGTTACAGAGTAGCGTTTGGTAGTCTCAAACTACACAACTACGCATAAAACAATGGAGATCTGAAGTCTAAGGATCTAGCAGGTGTATCACTCAAGACCAACTGATGGCACATATGGAAATAACAATCCCAGCAGTGTCTCGTAGTGGGTCAATCCAACAACATGTTCACTAACATGTGTTCACATTATTGTTTCTATATTTCCATATCTATGATCCGTGAAACGTGATCATCAATTAATACATGTTGTAGTCTGTATGCAATCATTATCTCATATAATGATATAGACTACGGATCATCTGGAGTAACATTACTATTAACAAATAGTTTCACGAACAAGTCACATACTTGATGATCAATGTAAATAATGATTACTCATATAACAATTTATTTAATAGTACATAAGCATAGCTGTGACACAAGTCTCCCAGTGCACACTATGATCACTAATGTAAGTATCTAATACCCATAGATCTCGTGTGCGCCCCATGCTTTAATTGTGGAAGAGGCTTTGTCAACGGATCTGCAACATTCAAATCCGTGTGCACCTTGCATATCTTCACATCACCGAGGACGATGATCTCTCGAATGAGGTGATAGCGTCGTAGTATATGTTTGGATTGTTTGTGTGATCTAGGCTCCTTTGCCTGTGCGATGGCTCCACTATTGTCACAGTAGAGATCCATAGGACTAGACGCGCTAGGAACAACCCCCAACTCAGAAACAAATTTTCTGACCCAAACAACTTCCTTTGCAGCTTCAGAAGCTGCAATATACTCCACCTCTGTGGTTGAATCTGCTACTGTATCTTGCTTGGAACTTTTCCATCTCACTGCCCCTCCATTGAGGCAGAACACAAATTTGGATTGTGATCTAGAATAATCCTTGTCAGTTTGGAAGCTAGTATCGGTGTAACCTTTTACAACGAGCTCTTCTTCACCTCCAAACACTAAGAACACATCCTTAGTTCTTCTCAAGTACTTAAGGATGTTTTTGACAACAGTCCAATGAGCCTCACCATAATCTGATTGATACCTGCTCGTGATACTTAGAGCATAAGATACATCTGGGCGTGTACATAGCATGGCATACATGATGGATCCAACACTCGAAGCATGAGGAATCACTCTCATCCTCTTTTGCTCATCAGGTGTGGAAGGACACTGACTCTTGCTTAGAGTAATGCCATATGACAGTGGCAAGAAACCTTTCTTGGAATCTTGCATATTGAACCGATTCAATATCTTGTCAATATATGTATCTTGGCTTAATCCAAATAGCCTTTTAGATCTATCTCTATAGATCTTTATGCCCAAAACATACGCTTCCTCTCCAAAATCCTTCATTGAGAAACTTTTTCTTAATGAGGATTTAACATCATCAAGCATTGCAATGTCATTTTTGATCAATAATATGTCATCTACATATAGGACCAGAAATACATGTGCGGTACCACTAAACTTCATGTAAATACAAGATTCTTCTACGTTCTTGATGAAACCAGACCCTTTAATTACTTCATGAAACGTAGATTCCAGCTCCGAGATGCTTGCTTCAGTCCATAAATGAACTTTTGAAGCTTGCATATTTTATTAGCATTTTTAGGATCGACAAAACCCTCAGGTTGTGTCATGTACACATCCTCCGTCAGACTTCCATTAAGAAAGGTTATTTTGACATCCATCTGCCATATTTCATAATCAAAATATGCAACAATTGATAGAAGAATCCGAACAGACTTAAACATTGCAACGGGTGAGAAAGTTTCATCATAATCAACACCTTGAATTTGTTTGAAACCTTTCGCCACCAATCGCGCTTTATAGATGTGAACATTTCCATCAATATCAGTCTTTTTCTTGAAAATCCATTTACATTTGATAGGTCTAACACCATCGATTGGATCAACAAAGTTCCAAACTTGATTTTCTTGCATGGATTCAATTTCGGGGTCCATGGCTCCAAGCCACTTCTCAGAGTCGGGTCCTATCATTACTTCGGTATAGGTTGTGGGCTCATTATTGTCCAACAATACCATGTCATGCTGCTCCGTGGTTAGAAGTATTAACTTTTTAGTCGCACGATGTACCCTCGTAGACCTTCGTGGGGGTGGTGTTTCATCAACTGGTTGCACAACATCTTGTACATCCGGTATAGGATCAGTGGATGCTGAAACATTTTTAGGTATTTCTTGAATTTCTTCAAGATGCACCTTGCTCCCACTAACTCTTTTTGAGAGAAACTCTTTCTCCAAGAAGACACCATTGCGAGCTGTAAACACTTTACCCTCTGTTTTATTATAAAAATAATATCCTTTGGTTTCCCTAGGATATCCCACAAAGAAGCATTTGTCTGATTTTGGAGCGAGTTTGTCTGACGCCAAACGTTTGACATAAACATCACATCCCCAAACTTTGAGGAAAGACAATCCGGGACGTTTCTCGGTCCACATCTCATATGGTGTCTTCTTAACAGACATACTTGGGACTCTGTTCATTGTAAACGCAACAGTTTCAAGAGAATAACCCAAAAGGATAGTGGAAGATCTGCTTGGCTCATCATCGACCTAACCATGTCGAACAAGGTTCGGTTCCTCCACTCGGACACCACATTCCATTGAGGCATTCCAGGTGGAGTCAACTGTGGAACAATTCCACATTGTTTTAAATGATCATAAAATTCATGGCTCAAATATTCACCCCCACGGTCAGATCGTAGAAGTTTAATTGTCTTGCGCAATTGATTTTGTACTTCATTTTGAAATTCTTTGAACATTTCAAAGGATTCAGACTTGTGCCTCATTAGGTAGACATAACCATATCTTCTAAAGTCATCGGTAAATGTGATGAAGTACTGAAAACCACCTCTAGCAATTGAACTCATTGGTCCACATACATCTGTATGTATAAGTCCCAACAAGTCAGTCGCCCTCTCACTTTGACCAGTGAAGCGTGCTTTGGTCATATTCCCAAGCAAATAAGATTCGCATATGTCAAGTGATTCAAAATCAAATGAGCTTAGTAAACCATCTTTATGGAGTTTTTCAATGTGTTTCTCATTTATATGACCTAAGCGACAATGCCAAATAAAAGTGGATTTAGATCATTACGTCGAGACTTTTTTGTATTAATGTTATTGTGAGACCTATGTGTGTTGAATACATTGGCACGTAGTGAATACATTGGCTCTGATGATAAAAGTTCTGAAATTCTGCTAAAACATTTTTTTAGCAAGGTCCGACAATAGGTCCGACTTTCTTTGTCTAGATCCGTCATGTTTTTGGGTAGCTCCGGTGAGCTCTTTGATAGCTCCGGCATGTCTTTGTTAAGCTCCGATATGTTCTGCTAGGTCCGACATATGTTGGTTAGCTCCGACATGTTTTTCTAGTATGACTAGTTATGACTAGTTTTGGTAAGCTCCGGCGCTAGGTTGTACTAGCTTTGGTAAGCTCCGGCGCTAGGTTGTACTAGGTTTTGTAAGCTCCGGCGTTAGATTGTACTACCTTTGGTAAGCTCCGGCTAAAGCTCCGGTTAGCTTTGGCTAGGTTTGGAACTTGTTCGCAGTGTTCCAGCTTTTATCTTGCAATGTTTTGAACTTGCTTTATATTATTAGAAATATTGCTTAGTATTCATTTGCTATGTTTTTGGTGCATTTTGGTTGATATGGATGATATCATTTTACTGTGTTTTTGCAACATGCTTATGTGAGGTGCTCACGTAAGGTTTTGTGTTTGGAACTAACTTGAGTCAAGTCGCGGACTTGGGCTCGTACGGATTGGTTGTTTATTTATGTGCAGGTATTGCTTGAGTTCAATACAGGGCTGGTTACGGGATCTTTTGAACTAGTCTTAGGGAGAAGATGAGGTTCAACAACCAAGTTCGGGAGTAATTGTGGTTGAGTTGATCGGGAGGTTGCGCATCATGTTTGAATCAAGAACAATGCATATGAAGGTATCGTGGACATCATTGGAAGATATTTGCACATGTTCAAGGAGTGCATGGACGTGGCTACATGGATCCGAGGTGTGATGAAGAGATGTGGACGTCAAGAATTGGTCGGAAAGGTCCACTCGACTAGGTTATGGACTCAGGCTGCGACTGAGTCGGGTTTGACTCAAATATGGAAAGATTTGAGTTGGTTATGATAGGATTTCGTGTGGGTCAAGAATTTGAGTTGTTTTAAGAATGTGGGATACGTTCCTAAGGTGTTTGGAAGTTTTAAGATTGCTTCTATCTGCGTATAGAAGAGTCCTAAGCAGTTATGGAAAGTTTCGATTCGTTATCGGAATAGGATTGGAGTCCTAGTTGAGATTGGGTTGACCTAAGGGCTGGTTATATAAGCAAGGGAGGCCAGAGCTCGTGGTGCACGACTTTGTGGCTGTTCCTCTTGTGTTCTATTGAATAGAATTTGTAGTTTGAAATAACTTTTGTGCCTTGTTCGTCCGACTTGTTCCAGACAGGTTTTACTCATTGAGTTTCTGCACAACACCACCTTTCGTAGGTGGTTTTATCATAACTCGAGTTTTACAGATCCAATTGATGTGATTTTTTTGGGTTGTCTTCATAACTTGATTATCTATCGTATATCAAAATTTGACTATCTTTGGATTTGTGTTTTCTGATCTACAGGAGTTTCTTTGCACCATTCCAGAACTGTTTTTCTCGGGTAGGACAGATTGACCTTTGTTTGATCTTTCAATCATATCTTGAGTTTCTCTCGACGGATTTGAGTGATTCTTCTTGTGTTTTCTTCGTGGCTTGAGTCTCTCTGATATATATCACTTTTGTCACTGTGAAACACGTTTAGATTAGTCTCACACACGATTTCTTTAACAGATCGTTTTCTGCCGAAGGGATTGGAATTTAATTGTTTCCGCTGCGTAAGATTTTTTTAAAATCTACCATTCACCAACCTCTGGTAGCTTTTCACGTGCTCTTCTATCCTACAATTGGTATCAGAGCCACGGTGCTCTAATCATTGTGATTTGCATGTGTTTTTGACTAATCATCATGGATAAATACTCCGTCAAACCTTGTGTGTTTGCTGGTATTGATTTTCAGGTTTGGAAAGCACGGATGGAGGCTTTCATCCAGGCGCAAATCTTTGCAATATGGGAGAAGGTGTACAAGCCTTACGAAGTGCTGTCAAATGATCAAGTTACAGCTACAAATCTGAGAGATGTCGACAACAACAACAAGGCTCGAAACTTGATCATTTAAGGATTAACTCAAAGCGACTTCGACCGTGTTGCACACCTCCGATCTGCATACGATGTTAGGAATGCACTTTGTGACTACCACGAAGGATCCAACACGATCAAGGACGTAATGCAAGAAATGTTCAAGAAAGAATACATGCTCTTCGAGATGCAACCCGGTGAGTCTATTAATGACCTTTTTGCTCGCTTTAATAAAATTCTCAGCAACTTGCGTGGTGTCAATGTTAAATTTTCAAATGCTGAAAATGCTAGGCAATTATTAAGTGCATTAGATATGTCAATTTGGGAGATGAAAGTCACATCTATTCGTGAATCTACTGTCATGAGTACACTTACTTTAGATGTGCTTTACTCTAAACTCAAAACTCATGAAATTGACATCTTATCACATAAGAACCCAAATAAGTCTATTGCATTTGTCTCACAACGTAATATGCCTAGCTCTGGCCAATCATCATCTTGCAATACTCTTGCTTTGTTGTCCTCACTAACCCTGGAGCAGATCGAGGAATTTCCAGAGGAGGAGCTAGCACTTCTCTCTACTAGGTTCTCAAAAGCATTGCAAACTGTGAGAACTAGAAGGAGAGGAAGCTCCGGATCTCAATGATGCTTCGAATGTGGTAAGACATGACACTTTTGTACAGAAAGCCGTAGCCTTTCAGGTTCTGCATCCCGAGAAGAAAAACAATCAAGGACGAAGCACTCCTCAACAAACGATAAGAAGAAGAAGAAGAAGGGATTTACAGGTCACCAACTGGTGAACAGTTTTATCTCCGCACTCAAGGAACTTGGCTCAAACGACGTGGACATTGGAATTGACGAAGATGAAGATGATTTGGCCAACTTATACTTCATGGCGGGCAAAACAAGATCAAGATCAAGTCAGGAGGATGCAGAACACAACTGTGATGATGATTAGGTATGTTCTACCTGTAATGAAATGTGCGATGCAATTTCTCGTGCAACTATTATTGTTAAGAAAAAGGACAAAAATCTTAGGGATAATGCTGCTAAAATTGAATCCCTAGAATCTGAAATCAACCATTAGAAAACCTTGATTCCTAGTGATGATTCTTGTCTCTCGTGTGATTTAATCTATGAACAATTGTCCACATTAAGAACTGCACATTCCTCTACTCTAGATAGTTTTGAACATGAAATTGAAAAGAACAAAAAGCTTGCTGCACTTGACATTGGAAACTTAAAAGATGCTTCTTGTTATACAATTGATTTGCATTGTTCTAGTTGTGATGATCTTGAAAAGAAACTAAAAGACGCTATGAATGAAATTTCTATATTGAATAATGCTTTACGTTCTTATGAAGTTAAATACTGTTCCAATTGCAAATGAAAAGGAAAAGCTTCATGTGAAAATTGCCTTGATCTGTCCAATAAACTTGATAACATGCATAGGACATTAGATCGGTTTTGTAATGGGAATAAGAATCTAAACTTGTTGCTGAATTCTTCCAAGTCTTGCAATGATAAAACCGGTTTAGGTTTTGATTCTCATGCTCATGCTAAGGAAAATCCACCTAAAATTCTAAAGTAATTAGGAAGTGGTTTGATTCAAATAGTTCCTAAACAAAAAGAAGTGGTTTTCAAATCTGCAGGAGTGTTGTCTCATTCGGTTTCAAATAAAAATATTGCTTTCTCATCAAGACATGAACACAAAGTTAAATTTCATTGTACCTACTATGGTAGAGATGGTCATGTCATAGATTTTTGTTATAGTCTAGCTAAACAACATAAAAGGGAAAGAATGATTGCTAGATCTTATAACTTTCATACAAAATTTGCTGCACATATTAAACCGAATGCCAGGAACATGCAACATGCTGTTATGAGTCAAAAACATTCAAAGTTTACCTCCGGACCTTCTGTTTTTTGCCTTTGGAGCTACTGACTTTTGTGCTCAAGTAACATCTTATAGGTCAGTAGTTAGGAATAAAAAACCTCAAACTTTGACTCATAAACCTGCTGTTTTATCTCAGCTTTCTCATGTTTTTCTTGCTGCACGTCGTGTGACTCAGTACTGGATACCTAAATGCCTTTTGACTAACCCCAATATTGAGTCATCGACGTATTGTGCTTCTATGTAGGCTACACGTTTGAGGAAGGAGAACATTTGGATTGTGGATTCAGGTTGCTCGCGCCACATGACTGATAACAAAAATTGGTTCTCCTCCCTTTCTTTTGTGTCACGTGGAAAGAATGTTACTTTTGCCGATAATTCTTCAACTTCTATAATTGCTAAGGGTTCGGTTAGAGTAAATAATCACTACACTTTGAAGGATGTGGCACTTGTTAAAAATTTGAAATACAACTTGCTTTCTGTTTCACAATTGCTAGATGAAAATCTGGAAATTATTTTCAATAAAAACTGCTGCAAAGTTGTAGGTTCAAATAGTGAGCTTATTTTTAACATGTCTCAGTTGGGATGAGTTTTTAAAGCTGATTTTGATATGTCTTCCTCTAAGAATAGGTGTCTAGTTGCTAATGATTCCAAAGATTTATATTTTTGGCATCGTAGATTTGGTCACGCAGGCTTTAATCATCTCACGCTTGTTAGTGCTCTTGATCGCATACGTGGGTTGCCTAAGCTTAAAGTGGACAAAGAAATTGTGTGCTCTTCTTGTAGACATGCTAAGATGGTTGCAGGTTCACATACTCCTCTCACAATGATCATGACAACTGAACCGGGTCAGCTTTTGCACCTTGACACCGTAGGACCTTCACGTGTTCAGTCCTTCGAAGGTAAATGGTATATTCTTGTTATTGTTGATGATTATTCTAGATACTCTTGGGTTTACTTTATGGCATCTAAGCATGAAGCTTTTAGTCACTTTATAACTTTATTTCTTAGATTATCAATTGATCACCCTGGATCTTTAAAAGCAATTAGAAGTGATAACGGAACTGAATTTAAAAATCAATATTTTGATCACTTTTGTGCTGAAAATAAAATAGATCATCAATTTTCTTCACCACATGTACCTCAACAAAATGGTGTTGTAAAAATAAAGAACAGAACCTTAGTTGAGATGGCTAGGACTATGCTTGATGAATATCAAACACCTACGAAGTTTTGGACTGGTGCGATTGGAACCGCTTGTTATGTCTCAAATCGTGTTTCTCGCGTGCTAAGCTAGGTAAAACACCATATGAGCTCCGGTTTGGACATAGGCCTAGTGTTACGCACTTTCAGGTCTTTGGCTGCAAATGCTTTGTTAAGAAACATGGTAATCTTGATAAATTTGAACCTAGATCCATTGATGGCATTTTTCTTGGTTATCCATCTCATACTAGAGGATACCGTGTGCTTTTACTTAACACTAACAAAAATGTGAAGACTTGTGAAGTGTCTTTTGATGAATCTAACACAGGTACCAGCTCAAACATTGCAGGTCCAGATCCATATCCACAGTTGTAACATCCCGTCTTTCGTAAATTAATAAATCGAGTTATAAAATAATCAAGTGATTAAATAAAAATAATGTCTAAATAAAATAATAAAACTGTAAAACAAGACCAATTAAATAGATGACTAGCGGACCGTCCACATGCGACTGCAGCTCTCAGTGCGCCACTTTTTATATCATCATAGTTTGTGCCCCGCGAACCGCGACCGTATCGTCGCATCGGCCGAGTCGTGCCATCCGCTAGCAGACGCACCGCCCCGACCATTCGGCGTGCACGCATACTGCAAATTCAGTACCGGCGACCAGTATCACCACACGCTCACAAAAAGCAGCCACTAGCGCTCCCGGTCACAGTCCGACTTATTTACTTCCTTCATCTACTCGAGCACCTACAACCTTCAGCTGCAGTATAAAAATCTAACCGTCCTTATCCTTCCTTACTCACTCAACCAGTCAAAAGATGTCTCGTTTTTCTTGTTTCCCGTACACACAAACTTCCACAGCACTGCGTCCACTTGAACAAAGCCGCAGAGAGGTGTCACCTCGCTTTTAACCTTGTCCCAGTGAGCGTTGGCCGACCTCTCCTCGTTTCCATATCCGCCGGCTATAAAACAGGCGTCGCGAACCTTGCATTGCTCCACCCGGCCGAGCTCAAGCATCCACTCCGTCGAGGAGCCTCCTCCGCCCTAGCTGTGCTCAAGGTAAGCCTTCACAATATCGACTCCACCTTCCCGGTCTGGTCCTGAGCCGTTTCTCTTCTTACCACGCCTAGCCGCGAGCACCGCCGCCATGGTCCGACCTTCCCGTCGCAGCAGCAAGTACCCATGGCTACTCTCCAAATCTCCACCTCCAGCGGACGAGCCATGGCCTACGCCAGCCTCTCCCCTATTTTTTCGGCCATTCATAGTCTCTTTTCTATCGCTGGCCGAAGCTCTGTGAGCTTCCATGGCTGTCCGACAGGAGGTAGAAGAAAGCAGCTGCCTTTTGTTTTTCCTGGCTCCTGATTGGTTGGCCTCAAGTGTAGCCATACGGTATTCATATACATTGACCAGAGGCCTTTCATCTTGACCCATTAGCCTCACGTTCAGGCCCACTCTCGGTTCAGCCAACAAAACCAGGCCCAACCTTTGGATTAAATAATCATTTTCAGATTTAAATTTTGATCAGCAGCATTAAATGCATAACTCACATGTACCAACTCCGTTTAATCTGGTTCTTTCTCTAAAAATAATCTAAAATCATAATACATTTAAAACAATTATTTTTATATAATATAATTGATATAAATTTGCTTTGTTTGTATATTGCTTGTGCGTGCGTGTCGGTGTAGAGCCAGTGCCGGAGGGGAATCCGGAGGAGCCGGGAGATCAGGAGTTCGACGCTACGGACGGTAGTGAAGGCAAGTTTGATAGAACCCTTTTTGTTCATGTCGCACCTATGTGAGGATTATTCCTTGTTGCCCATATGATAGATTATGCATTTGCGAGTATTTGCGACTCGAGTGACTGAGAGAAGCCATACTTATTTCTATGGTTGCATACTGAGATGATGATATTATGTGATGATAATGTTGTTGTACATTGGGGGAGAGTATACATCAGTTGAGACCGGGGCAGATAGGTCAGTGTTGGTGTAAGGCTACCGTGGTGGTAGACTTACGACTGTGGTTGGTGTATGGTGGCTGCCCTGGTGAGCCTTAAGGATCGAGTTGTTTTGACATCTCACCTGACTTCTTTACGTGCGATGACATGATCCTGTATGGGCAGGGCGTAGCCTAATCCCAGTGGATAGCCCGACATTCGTCCACGGTGGATGGTTCGTGGGTGGAGACTCGGCTGAGTCATGACCTGGGTTTGGGGGCGACTGGACTGGGTGGTGTTACGACTGGGTGTCGGTTATGACGAACTATCGTCGACAGTTTTGTGCATGTGGGTACAGCGTACAACCTTTGCAGAGTGTAAAATCCATTCGAATGGCCGTGTTCTCGGTATAGGATGGGTTACGGTGTGGTCCTGACAACTAGAGAGCTACCTGTTGTGAGATTGAGATTATGGATATCTCAAGATGAGACGTCCTGGTGCATCGGGTTGCATTGTTATTTGTTCATCACATGTATATTGCTGCATCCCCTCCCGTAGGGCAAGGTGGAACTTGCTGAGTACCTTTGTACTCAAATTTTGTTGATATCTTCAGAGGATCCCGACTACGTACCGGAGGAATTCGAGTAGGGACGCATCCGCACCCAAGGGCTGAAGGTGGAACCATGGGTGATGAAGAGCTAGTTGCTTCTGTTATGTTGACTATTATCGTTATGTTGTTAGCTGTTATCGTTTTTATTCACCAGACTATGCCGCTGTAATAAAGCTCTGTATGACTTGTGGTGTAATATATTGTACCAAACATCGTTCTTGGTATTATATTACATGTTGAGTTCCGATCTGCGGGTCGGGACGCTTCAAGTGGTGTCAGAGCCATACTTGGCTGTAGGATGCGGGTCCTAGCACGTAAGTGACCATAAGAGACCGTAGAAGGAATTTCCCATAAGAACCTTTTGACCGTAGAGCCTTGGTGATAGGTTTTGCTCTTAACTAATCCTTGTGCCCTGTTCTGAGTCAGATGGCTGACGACCGTATCACTACCTTCTGCATCAACGAAAATGGCTTCTCCAAGGTGCTCTATGCCGCCACTGTTCGACTTGGTATTCTGGATCATCCGGAGTACGTGGGTCATGAATTAATGGAGCACGACACCGAATGTTGCAAGGTCACAAGGTCACAGTGCACGTGGGTGCCAGTGACAAGTTCTTGGAGATGAAGCCATGGAGCATAACTGCTACAGGATGTCGCATGACAGATACCTTCCAGCTTGTAGCTCGCAAAGCCCTGAAGTACTTGTGCCACATGTTTGACTGACATCTGGGTTCCACACCCATGAAGTATTTCTCACCTGTGGATCATAGTCGTCCTGCCTGGATGGAAACGATTCGCAACCTAGAAGGACTTGGGTTGACTGAAGATGACCAAACCATTATTGCCATGTCCAGCTATTTGTTGAGCTTGGATGACCTGTGCGACCTGCTGAACCAACGTGTGAAGACCCTCATCAAGCGCGCGGAGAAATTGGAGAATTGTTGGAGGAAGACTAAACTAGCACTAGCGCAAGCTGATGCCCTGCTGCCAGCTCTGAAAGTCGAGTCGCTTTGGCCGAAGACAATCTCAGGGAGGAGGATGACCGCCACAGCCAGCTTCTGAGGGGTGTCTACCTTGTTGACCGAGCCAAGCGCAAAGACTGCCACATCAGTGCAACTGCTGAACCGCCTATTCTGGAAGGAGTTCCCATGTATCACCTATCCAACCCTCGTAGGAGGACTTGTGAGCCTGTGCTGCCCACTCCCCCGACATCACCTTGTGGAGCTGAAGATGAAGATCCCAAAGACCGCAACATAGGACCTGATAGACAGGCAGAGGTTCCGACCGACCCTTGAAGGGATGGACATAGGAACGACATGCCCCGATGTATCATGTACCCTTTTGCTTTGATGAATGAATGTTTGGTGTGTTGCTTGCAATGTTGGATGTTGTGTGCTCTGCATGTTATAAATAAAATATAAATAGAATATATTAAAAGCTTGTACATATACCTACACATGGACAAATTAATAATAAATTTTTGGCTAACTCCACCTTCCCTTGTCATAGATGTCTCGGCGTTCAAACCGACTTAGGATTTGTCAAGAAGAGAACCAAGATATCCCAGAGATTCCGCGTGCACCACAACCACAGGCGTCAGTGAACAGTGCACCCAGTCTTGCGGTAGCACCACTTCCACAAGCACCCATTCCCCAGGCGCCCGCCCAAGACTTGACTGCTATCCTTGATCATCAGACTCGACTTCTGGAGATGATGGCAAACACGTTTGCTGCTCAAGGAAACAATGGCCTCCCCAACCGTCAGCTAGCACCTCAGAGCAACCACCAGATTGCTGACTTCAACAGGATGAACCCATCCAAGTTCGCAGGATCGGATGACCCGATTGAGGCGGATGAATGGCTGAGAGAGTTGGAGATGAAGTTAGAAGTGGTCCATGCAAATGAGATGGATAAGGTTCTAATGGCAGTGCAACAGCTGAGATGACCTGCCTTAGCTTGGTGGCAGAGTTATGGAGATATGAATGCAGATGCAAAGACAATGATATGGGATGAGTTTGTGAGACTGTTCAGAGATCACCACATCCCTAGTAGTGTCATGAAGATGAAACAAGCAGAGTTCAGGGATTTTCAGCAGAGGGGTATGACTGTGACAGAGTACCTACACATTTTCACTAGCTTGTCCCGCTATGACCCCATTGCGGTGGACACAGATGAGAAGAAGCAGGATGCCTTCCTGCGTGGCATCAACTCTGAGATCAGAACTTTGATCGGAGCGTCTGTCTACCATGATTTCAATACCATGGTAAACAAGGCTATCACCATAGAGAAGAACAAGAAAGATGAGATGCAGGAGAGGAAAAGGAAGTATGAGAGCAATAAGATGTTCCAACAAGCCAAGTCTGAGAGGACTCCTCAGTCATCCTATTCTGGAAAAAGGACCCAACAGTTTGCTTACTGAGTACCAAGGCAGCAACAACTAGTATAGTGAGGTTAGATGACCCATAGTGGAGTGTCCTACAGGGCACCGACCCACACGTTCCGACAGCCGATGCAACCTGCTAAGCCCCAGGGCTCTTTCAACCCGGAACAGTCTGGAGTGAGTCGTATGGGCGACCAGAGGACTTGCTTTAAGTGTCATGAGCCTGGTCACATTGCTATGAATTGTCCTTACAAGAACCAACCAGCTCCCTCAGTCTACTCCAACTCAGTTAATGGACCGAGGCAGCCAGCTGGAGTTAGCCGTGGAGCACCCTCTAGGATGCAGCACCCTTCGGAAAAGCCATGGTGAACCACGTCTACACTGAGGAGGCAGAAGCAACCCCAGGGGTGTTACTCGGTGAGTTTTTGGTTCAGTCAGTCTTAGCTTCAGTGCTATTTGATTCTCGTGCATCACACTCTTTCATATCATCACAATTCATAGAGGCACATGATATATCAGCAGTGGCCCTTAAGAGGCCTTTAATAACCAAATCACCGGGAGGTTATATACCCTACCACTTAGGAGTTAACAACATCCCTTTGAACCTATGTGGTGTAGTATTCTTGGTTAAACTAGTAGTGTTGGATTCCCTTGGAATAAATGTGATCCTTGGCATGGAGTGGTTGGCCAAGTGCAAAGGAAGCATAGCTTGTGCAGGAAGGATGGTGACTGTGACCAACCATGAAGGGAAAACTGTCACCTGCCATGTTCAGTCTAGCTTATTGGAACCAGTGATAAATCACTTGAAGAATGCAACACTTCAAGAAATACCAGTAATCAGAGAGTACACAGATGTATTTCCGGAAGAATTACTAGGCATGCCACCAGAAAGAGAAGTAGAGTTCTCCATTGAGCTAGTTCCTGGAACTGCTCCGATCGCCAAGAGGCCTTACAGAATGGCAGCCCCAGAACTAGCGGAATTAAAGAAGCAATTAGATGAGTTGCAACAGAAGGGATACATTAGACCTAGTGCATCACCATGGGGTGCACCAGTTCTATTTGTGGAGAAGAAAGATAAAAGCAAGAGGCTTTGTACAGATTACCGAGCTCTCAATGCGATGACCATCAAGAACAAGTATCCTCTACCTTGGATTGATGATCTTTTTGATCAGTTGAAGGGAGCCAAGTTCTTCTCGAAGATTGATTTGAGATTTGGGTATAATCAAGTGAGGATCAGACCTGAGTACATACCTAAGACAACATTTGTGACTCGCTATGGACAATTTGAGTACACACGGATGTCATTTGGGTTAACCAATGCTCCTGCCTACTTCATGACTCTAATGAATCGGGTGTTCATGCAAGAGCTAGACAAGTTTGTCGTTGTCTTCATTGACGACATTCCGATATATTCTTGGAGTGAGGAAGAACATGCACAACATCTGCGAATGGTTCTTGAACGACTTCGATGTCATCAAATATACGCCAAGTTTAGCAAATGTGAATTTTGGTTGCGAAAAGTTAGATTCCTTGGACATGTTCTGACAGCTGAAGGAGTTGTAGTCGATCCAAAGAAGGTTCAAGATGTATCATCTTGGGAGCAACCAACATCAGTTTTGCAGATTCGTAGTTTTCTTGGTTTGGCCGGCTATTATCGGAGGTTCATTGAACGATTCTCTAAACTTGCAGACCAATGACAGAATTGCTCAAGAAGGACAAGAAGTTCGTTTGGACCGAAGTATGTGAGCTGAGTTTTCAAGAGTTGAAGAAAAGGCTAACCATAGCACCAGTACTAGTCTTGCCAGATATTCATAAGAAATTCATCATTTATTGTGATGCTTCGAAATGAGGTCTCAGATGTGTGCTAATGCAAGAAGGTCGAGTGGTAGCTTATGCCTCTCGCTAGCTATGGCCGCACGACCAGATCTATTCGACACATAACTTGGATTTGGGTGCAGTAGTGCATGCTCTGAAAATTCGGAGACACTATTTGATCGGAAACAAATGTGATATATATACGGACCATAAGAGTCTCAAATATATCTTCACTCAGTCGGACCTCAACATGAGGCAACGAAGATGGTTAGAGTTAATCAAGCATTATGATTTGGAAATCCATTATCATCCGGGTAAAGCAAATGTGGTAGTTGATGCTCTTAGCAGGAAAGCCTATTGCCATCACTTAGTGACACAAGTACCGCAATTGTGCGATGAGATGTGGAAGTTGAACCTAAGGGTTGTACCTCACTCCTACAGCTACAATCTTACTGTTCAACCTGTTCTGGATGAACAAATCAAGAAGGCTCAACAAGAGGATGAAAAGTTGATGGAGATCAAAGCACAGACCGGTGAAGATAAGGCTCCAGATTTCAGAGTCGATAGAGGTGGAATATTGTGGTTCAAGAAACGGTTATGTTTGCCCTCACAATGCCACTACCGAAACACCATCATGGACGAAGATCATAACTCTACATACTCTATCCACCCTGGAGCTACCAAGATGTATTTGGATCTTAAAGAGAAGTATTTGTGGGTCGGCATGAAGGGTGACATAGCAAAGTTCGTGGCCCACTGCGATGTGTGTCAGAGGATCAAGGCTGAGCATTAGAAGCCAAGTGGTCTACTCCAGCCGTTACCAATCCCAGTTTGGAAATGGGATGAGATAGGGATGGATTTCATCACAGGCTTGCCAAGAACAAAGAATGGCAATGATTCCGTATGGGTAGTGGTCGATCGTCTCACGAAGGTTACACACTTTATTCCTGTGCGCACTACCTACGGTGGAGACAAGCTAGCCAAGCTGTACATAGATCGTGTTGTGAAGATTCATGGTGTGCCATCAAGGATAGTCTCAGATCGAGGTACCCAGTTCACATCCAGGTTCTGGAGAAGTCTTCAGAGAGCACTTGGTACTAAGTTAGACTTCAGCTCAGCATACCATCCTCAGACAGATGGACAAACCAAAAGAGTCAACCAAATTTTGGAGGATATGTTGAGAGTCGTTGTACTCACCTATGGTAAAGATTGGGAAGACAGTTTGCCATATGCCGAGTTTTCCGACAACAATAGCTATCAGACCAGCATCAAGATGTCACCGTTTGAAGCTCTCTATGGAAGGAAATGTCGTACACCGCTCATGTGGTCAGAGGTGGGTGATCGCATCGTGGAGCGACCGGACTTCATTGTAGCACCAGAAGACAAGGTAGCGGAAATTCGAGCAAATGTAAAGACAGCTCAGTCACGGCAGAAAAGCTATGCAGACAAGAGGAGGCGAGAACTCAGATTCGAAATCGGGGATCATGTGTATCTTAAAATGTCTCCGATCCGTGGCCCACGCAGATTTCAAGTGCGGGGAAAGTTAGCCCCACGGTACATTGGTCCTTTTCCAGTCTTGCAAAAGATAGGAACAGTAGCTTATCAGATCCAACTACCTGAAGAAATGTCAACCGTG
Organism: Tuctoria greenei; assembly: GCA_036927565.1. Taxonomy (NCBI): domain Eukaryota; kingdom Viridiplantae; phylum Streptophyta; class Magnoliopsida; order Poales; family Poaceae; genus Tuctoria; species Tuctoria greenei. The sequence goes on along the minus strand of JAYESD010000001.1, from coordinate 42,093,300 downwards.
CACAACGTCTTTCACGTATCACAACTGAGGAAATGTTTGCGGATACCTGAAGATCAAGTGGTGCAAGAAACTTTAGACCTGCAGGATGATTTACGCTATCAAGAGGTTCCAGTGAAGATCTTGGATACCGTTACTCAAGGAACAAGAACAAGTTCTGTCACACTATGTCGAGTTCAGTGGAGTAGACATTCAGAAGTCGAAGCTACATGGTAGAGGGATGATGCATTGCGATTAGAGTTTCCACACCTAATTGAAGGTTAGCCGAATCTCGAGGACGAGATTCAATCTAAGTGGGGTAAATCTGTAACATCCCGTCTTTCATAAATTAATAAATCAAGTTATAAAATAATCAAGTGCTTAAATAAAAATAATGTCTAAATAAAATAATAAAACTGTAAAACAAGACCAATTAAATAGATTACTAGCGGACCGTCCACTTGCGACTGCAGCTCTCGGTGCGCCACTTTTTATATCCTCATAGTTTGTGCCCCGCGAACCGTGACCGCATCGACGTATCGGCCGAGTCGTGCCATCCGCTAGCAGACGCACCGCCCCGACCATTTGGCGTGCACGCATACTGCAAATTCAGTACCGGCGACCAGTATCACCGCACGCTCACACAAAGCAGCGACGAGCGCTCCCGGTCACAGTCCGACTTATTTACTTCCTTCATGTACTCGAGCACCCACAACCTTCAGCTGCAATATAAAAACCTAACTGTCCTTATCCTTCCTTCCTCACTCAACCAGTCAAAAGATGTCTCGTTTGTGCTTGTTTCCCGTACACGCAAACTTCCACAGCACTGCGTCCACTTGAACAAAGCCGCAGAGAGGTGTCACCTCGCTTTTAACCTTGTCCCAGTGAGCGTTGGCCGACCTCTCCTCCTTTCCATATCCGCCGGCTATAAAACAGGCGTCGTGAACCTTGCGTTGCTCCACCCGGCCGAGCTCAAGCATCCACTCCGTCGAGGAGCCTCCTCCGCCCTAGCTGTGCTCAAGGTAAGCCTTCACAATATCGCCTCCACCTTCCCGGTCTGGTCCTGAGCCGTTTCTCTTCTTACCACGCCTAGCCGCGAGCACCGCCGCCATGGTCCGACCTTCCCGTCGCAGCAGCAAGTACCCATGGCTACTCTCCAAATCTCCACCTCCAGCGGACGAGCCATGGCCTACGCCAGCATCTCCCCTATTTTTTCGGCCATTCATAGTCTCTTTTCTATCCCCAGCCGAAGCTCCGTGAGCTTCCATGGCTGTCCGACAGGAGGTAGAAGAAAGCAGCTGCCTTTTGTTTTTCCAGCTCCTGATTGGTTGGCCTCAAGTGTAGCCATACGGTATTCATATACATTGACCAGAGGCCTTTCATCTTGACCCATTAGCCTCACGTTCAGGCCCACTCTCGGTTCAGCCAACAAAACCAGGCCCAACCTTTGGATTAAATACTCATTTTCAGATTTAAATTTTGATCAGCAGCATTAAATCCATAACTCACATGTACCAACTCCGTTTAATCTGATTCCTTTTCTAATAACAACCTAAAATCATAATACATTAAAAACAATTATTTTTGTATAATATAATTGATATAAATTTGCTTTGTTTGTATGTTGCTTGTGCGTGCGTGTCGGTGTAGAGCCAGTGCTGGGGGAGAATCCGGAGGAGCCGGGAGATCAGGAGTTCGACGCCGCGGACGGTAGTGAAGGCAAGTTTCATGGAACCCTTTTTGTTCATGTCGCACCTATGTGAGGATTATTCCTTGTTGCCCGTATGATAGATTATGCATTTGCGAGTATTTGCGACTCGAGTGACTGAGAGAAGCCATACTTATTTCTATGGTTGCATACTGAGATGATGATATTATGTGATGATAATGTTGTTGTACATTGGGGGAGAGTATACATCAGTTGAGACCGTGGCAAACGGGTCAGTGTTGGTGTAAGGCTACCGTGGTGGTAGACTTACGACTGTGGTTGGTGTATGGTGTCTGCCCTTGTGAGCCTTAAGGACCGAGTTGTTTTGACATCTCACCTGACTTCTTTGTGTGCGATCACATGATCCCGTATGCGCAGGGCGTAGCCTAATCCCAGTGGCTAGCCCGACAGTCGTCCACGGTGGATGGTTCATGGGTGGAGACTCGGGTGAGTCATGACCTGGGGTTTGGGGGCGACTGGACTGGGTGATGTTACGACATGGTGTCGGTTATGGTGAACTATGGTGGATAGTTTTGTGCATGTGGGTACAGCGTACAACCTCTTTAGAGTGTAAAATCCGTTCGAATGGCCGTGTTCTCGGTATAGGATGGGTTACGGTGTGGTCCTGACAACTAGAGAGCTACCTGTTGTGAGATTAAGATTATGGATATCTCGAGATGAGACATCCTGGTGCATCGGGTTGCATTGTTATTTGTTCATCGCATGTATATTGCTGCATCCCCCCCCCCCCCCCCCCCGTAGGGCGAGGTGGAACTTGCTGAGTACCTTTGTACTCAAATGTTGTTGATATCTCCAGAGGATCCCGACTACGTACCGGAGGAATTCGAGTAGGGACGCATCCGCACCCAAGGGCTGAAGGTGGAACCATGGGTGATGAAGAGCTAGTTGCTTCCGTTATGTTGTTAGCTGTTATCGTTTTTATTCACTAGACTATGCCGCTGTAATAAAGCTCTGTATGATTTGGTTCCACTTGTGGTGTAATATATTGTACCGAACATAGTTCTTGGTATTATATTACATGTTGAGTTCCGATCTGCGGGTCGGGACGCTTCAACAGTGGGAGAGCATTTTCGTTGAAGATGAGGAAGAGGTGGAGCTGCTGCCCAAAAATTCAGCAGCTAATGACATTGTTCGAGCTCCTGATTTTGATTCATAGCCAGCACCGACGACCACCATTGCTGGTCCAGATCCTCCTCAAGTCACAAGCTCATCGATCTGTGATGAACATGAAGAAGAAGAAGCTTGTGAAGTGTCCACTCCCCTCCAGGTTCTCAAAATTCATCCTCCACAACAGATTATTGGAAGCTTGCATGAACGAGTGACATGGTCCAGGTTTTGCGGTCCAAACTCTCATTCTCATTCTGCTTTTGTTGCTTCTTTTGAACCCAAAGATATATCACACGCACTCACTAATGAATATTGGATTATTGCCATGCAAGATGAGTTAGAAAATTTTGAAAGAAATAATGTTTGGAAACTTGTACCTCCTCCTCAAGGTCGCACTTTAATTGGAACTAAATGGGTGTTTGAAAATAAACAAAGTGAGGATGGGGTTGTGGTTAGGAATAAGGCTAAGTTTCTTGCTCAAGGTTTCACTCAAGTTGAAGGTCTAGATTTTGATGAAACTTTTGCTCCTGTCGCTAGATTAGAAGCCATAAGAATTTTGTTAGCCTTTGATGCATCTAAAGGTTTTAAGATATATCAAATGGATGTTAAAAGTGCTTTTCTTAATGGCTACTATTGGTACCCTGCGTACCGTATACCCCTTGGGACTACAAAAAGACTAAAGAAACTTCACCTGCCTGAGTTGAAGACCTGCGAATGCCCCACGTGTCATACGGGACCGGACCTGCCTCCCATCTATGGTTAGTCACGGTGCCGCCACGTGTATACTGCAGCCGGACCTACATCCCACACATGGGATAGCTCCGGGCTAAACACTTATGCGGCACCCCCGACAGAGGGAAGCTCCAGTACCGTCACGTGTACATCTACACCGGACCTACCCATCCCAGACAGAAAGCTCCGATGCAGCCACATGTCCAACGGCCGGACCTTCAGCCTCAACAATCAGATTGGTGGACCCCCAACGTCTCGGACCTTCAAGGGGCAATCAATGACTTCAAGACCCGATTAAGTGTCATTAATACCATATTAATGACACACTATCGTAAGGCTCTTAATACCAGTAACGGCACTGTTAAGGCCCGTTACCATGCTATTAAGGGAATTAAGCTCATTAATTGTGTATTAAGTTTCAGTAACTGCCAGGGCCACATGTCAGGCCAGGCTAATGGTGTAACGATCAGTCCTTGTACTATAAAAGGACTGGTTGACGATACACATGGGGGGGCTCTTTGAACTCTAAGACCTCTCCCATACACATCTTTGACACCTAGAACAACAACTACACACCCCGTGGAGTAGGGTATTACGCTCAGGCGGCCCAAACCACGTAAATCTTTATGTCTATTTGCCATCGTCTTTTGAATCTGTGCGCGCCCAATACCGAACTACAAACTCCGCGAGCAAACAATAGTAGTACTGGGAGAATTTCCGGATCAAAACTCTGACAGTTGGCGCGCCAGGTAGGGGGAGCCTGAGAATCAAAGATGGTGAACACTGCTGCTGGATCGTCCAATGGCAACCCTGCAACGCAACCCGCTGGAGGCAATCCCTCCAATGTGCAACAACTAGCAGGTGTCGCGGCTCCAGCAGGAGTCATGCCTCCGCCGCCATCGTCCGCACTAGCAAATCAAGCTGGGCAGCGGGACGAGGCATCTGCGTCGGTCACGGCATTGGCTAACAACAACCCTGAACACACAATCCATGCAGCGCGTGCTCTTCTCCAATGCCCACCACCTCCAGGTGCATCCCAGGGTGCAATGGAGCAGTGGAGGGACGATGTGGAACATTTGGTTGCAGCAGCAGCCGATCGCATCAGCAACCAAGGTCCTCCTCCCTCAGTGCAGGCCCCTTCGCAGCATCGGACTGTGTCGGGCAGACTTGGTCCACACGCTTTCCCAACATAGGAGGTGTGTTGCGTCTCAACAAGTGATGTTGCTGCCTTCCAGGGCACGACGCACCCATACAGTAACCAAGCTTTCAACTCACGACCTCCGAGCGGAGCTTGATCGCCGTTACCGTCAACCGGACTGCCGCGTCCATATCGAGCGTGCTCTTGAAAGGCGAGAGGTTCAAGACAGTCCTGCTCCTGAGGGAGTAGGAGGAGGCTGTTCTGCCCTGGCCATGCACCTACGCATGGTCAGATGGCCACAAAAGTTCTGGCCTCACCTGCCAAAGAAATTTGACGAGACTGTTAATCCCGCTGAGTTTCTGGAGATTTACTCCACGATAATCCTTGCGACCAGAGGCAACGAGGCCGTAATAGCTAACTACTTCACCGTAGCTTTGACTGGGACCGCCAGGTCCATGTTCATGAGCCTTCAGTCCGACTCCATCAACAGTTGGGCGAAACTGTGCCAAAAATTCACTGCCAATTTCGGGAGTTCATACACCAGACCAAGCACCGAATTGGACCTTTTTGCTGTCAAGCAGAAGGGGGGGGGGGAATCCATGCGATCCTTCATCCAGTGGTTCTCCCAGGTACGAAACAAAATTCCTTCTATCTCTAGTACCTCTCTTATTGTGGAATTTAGACAGGGCATATGAGACAAGAAGATGCTAGAAAAGCTGGCGACCAAGGAGATCACCAGCGTTACGGAGCTCTTCAGCTTGGCAGAAAAATGTGCCAAAGCTACGGAGGGCCATGAAACGCACATCCAACCACCTCCGGAGGACAATAAAAAAATCCTCCAAGGGCGAAGCCACTACCTTCGGCAGTGGCAAAAAGAAGAAAAAGTCCAACGGCAAGAAAAAGCTATCGGCCGACACACCTACTGCTGCAGCTGCTGCAGCTCCGGGTGGTCGGGGGCCACGCCCCGAGAAACGACCTCGGCCGTCATCTGAAGACAGTGGAAGCTCCAAGATGTGGTGTCCTATACATAAGTCGAACAGCCACAACCTGGAAGACTGCCGAGCGGTCCAGAACCTTGCCGAGCGCTACAATAAGCGCCGGGAAGAAGTTCCTTTCCGTCAAAGGGAAGGAAAATAAAAAGTCAATGAAGCTCCAGCTGAAGAGGAGTTAGGCTTTCAGGACCCTAAAAAGGTCTTGAAGACTGTTTACACCTCCGTCGACAATGACTCCGACGTCTCCAACAATGAACGTCGTAAAACCATGAACACCATCTTTGGTGGTTCGTGGGACATCACCTCCCGCCATGTCCTCAAAACCATGCGGCGGGACATGGCCTCAGTAGCTCCCACCGCCAGGACGGAGCCGCACTGGAAGTGGATGGATACTGCCATCACTTTTGATGCATCAGACTGCCCTCAGAATATGATCGGAGCTGGCCAACTCCCATTGATGGTATCTCTGACCATCAACAACATCCAACTCCACCATGTAATGGTGGACGCAGGTTCGGGGCTGAACCTCGTAAGCTTCGAAGCTTTTGTCAAGCTTCAGCTCCGACCTTTGGACCTTCGCCCCTCCCGACCTTTCTCTGAAGTAGGTCCGGGGGCCATAACCCCACTCGGTGCAATTACTCTTCCAGTGACCTTTGGGACCAGGGAGAATTACCGCACTGAGAAGTTGGTCTTCGACGTGGCGCATATCAACTTACCCTTCAACGCCATTCTGGGCAGGCCAGCCTTATACAAGTCCATGGCTGCTGCTCATTATGGCTACTTGGTGTTGAAGATGCCAACACCAGCTAATGTTCTCCGGATCCAAGGAGATTGCACCGCCAGAGTGATAGCTCTGGAAGAACTCCACGCTCTTCCTATGGCGCAAGAAGAAGAATCCGGAAAGGAGCAAAATCCGAAACCCCCGAGCATTCGTCATCGAGGCTCAACAAAGCAACGACATTGACATTCCCGTCAAAGTCGTCCAAATCGGTTCTGACGCTGCTCAGACCACCCGTATATCGGGAGGTCTGAATGAAAAATAGGAACTCACGCTCATCACTTTCCTCCAGGCTAACGTCGACGTGTTCACCTGGCAACTGTCACAAATGCCTGGGATCCCTAGGGAAGTGATCGAGCATAATTTGAAGATCTATCCTGACGCTCGGCGTGTACATCAGAAGCCTCGGAAGCAATCAGTAGAGCGACAGAACTTCATACGACAAGAAGTGAAAAAGTTGCTCGAAGCTGGATTCATCTAAGAAGTCTTCTATCCAAAATGGCTGGCAAACCCAGACGTTGTACCCAAGGCCGGCGGAAATCTTAGGATGTGTATCGACTACACTACAATAAATAAGGCATGTCAAAAAGATCCATTCCCACTACCTAGAATAGATCAGATAGTGGATTCCACCTTCGGGTGTGAATTACTGTGTTTCCTAGACACATATTCTAGGTATCATCAAATCAGAATGTCTAGGCAAGATGAAGAGCATAACCCCTTCATCACAGTAGATGGATTATATTATTATACTGCTATGCCATTTGGTCTCAAGAATGCTGCTTCAACATTTGTATGAGCTATGTACAAAACTTTTGGAGAGCTCATCAGAGACGTAGTGGAAGTGTATGTCGATGACATCGTTGTCAAGATCAAGAACAAGGAGTCATTCCTTGACACTTTGCAAGCTGTCTTCGACAAACTGCGACTCACTCGCACAAAGTTTAACTCGAACAAGTGTATCTTCGGGGTTAGCTCCAGAAAACTTATTGGTTTCTTGGTGAATCACTGAGGAAAAGAAGCAAATCTTGCGAAGATAAAAGCTATTGAAGATATGCGACCACCAGCCCGCATCAGGGACGTCCAGAAGCTGACTGGATGTCTAGCTGCCCTTAGCCGATTCATCTCAAGACTGTCGGAACGGGTGCTACCCTTCTTCAAGCTACTGAGGAAGTCTGGACCATTCCAATGGTCTGAAGAAGCAAAAGAAGCGTTCCTGGAGCTGAAGTAGCTCCTCACCACCCTACCAACCTTGGTAGCTATGAACCCTGGTGAGCCACTACTGATATACATTTCGGCAACTGACAAAGTTGTCAACATGGTCTTGGTTGCGGAAAGACTAGAACAATCTACAGTTCAGGAATCAAGACCCCTTCGGGAGGGTCCGGAGTTACCTGAAGTCGACTCTGGGTCCCAGCTCCCGGGCCCTGATCCTCATGGCGAGATGCCGAAGGATCCATCTCCTTCAAATGAAGGAGTCACTGTTAATAAACAACAAGATCCGGACCCCTCCGAGAAGGATGGGGTCACTTCAAAAGAAGCTCCGGGTTCCTTCAACCAGAACCCGGAGGTCCCCGAATAAGGTCCGGACCCCTTCGGGAGGGTTCGGGTAGATGAGGAGAAAGCTCCAGGACCCGTCGGGAGGCTCCGGACGGTCCAGTGCCCAGTGTACTTCATCAGCAAAGTACTCCATGACGCTAAGACTCGGTACCTTGAGGTGCATAAGCTGCTCTACGGAGTTCTTATTGCCTCTAGGAAACTCCGACACTACTTCCAAGCTCACAAGATTTCAGTGGTAACCTCTTATCCACTATGTGAAATCTTGCATAACCCCAATTCTACTGGGAACATTGCAATGTGGGCAGCGGAATTAGCCGATTTCGACCTTGAATTCATCCCAAGACAAGCGATCAAGAGTCAAGCATTGGCAGACTTCGTGGCAGAATGGACCCCATCTCTATCAAATCCTGGGGGCCCCAGTGAGCAGAAGTCGGAACCCAAGGTTCCGGTCTTCACTAAGCCTCACTGGACTCTCTACTTCGACGGCTCCATGCAAAAGCAAGGGGCCAGAGCTGGATTCCTTCTCCTCGCTCTGACCAGGGAGAAGGTTAAATACATGGTGCACCTTGACTTCAAGGCGACCAACAACATGGCAGAGTATGAAGCACTAATTCATGGACTCAAGGTTGCACTATTGTATGGTGTTAAGCAACTGTTGGTAAAGGGTGATTCACAAATTGTTGTAAAACAAGTCAAAGGTGAATGTTGCTGCAACAACCCTCAACTAGCTGCATACCTACTTGAAGTCTAGAAGCTTCAGAAGGACTTCGACGTCCTAGATCTTTGCCATGTACAACGTCTCAACAAGGCTGAAGCTAACAAAGTCTCAGCGAAAGCTTAAAACAGGGCTCCGGCTCCCGACGGAACCTTCTTCCAGAGGTTGTCTAAACCTATAGCTCAGCCTGACGAACTGAGCGAAGGGGGCGAGACCAACACCTCGAAGCTGGCAGTCCCGATGGCCCTGTTACCATAGCGTCCATCAAGGGTCATAGATGCTGCAGGAAGCTCTGAGTAACCCAGCACGCAAGACTCAAATGCTCAAGATAGCTCTGATGCATGGATCTCTGAGATCCGAAGCTACATGAAAGACAACTTCCTTCCTGAAGGTAATGTATCCGCTGACCGGATAGTCAGATTGGCTAAAAGATACACGCTGGTAGAAGGGGATCTCTAGCGGCGCGGTGCCAATGTCGTCCTAATGCGGTGCATTACAAGGGAAGAAGGTCGCAAGCTCCTCGCGGAAATCCATGGAGGCAAGTGTTGGAACCACGCGTCTTCCCGCACGCTGGTCGGAAAAGCCTTCCGACATGGCTTTTACTGGCCTACAGCGCTCCAGGATGCAACTGAGCTGGTGAAAAAATGGGAAGCATGCCAGTTCCGTGCGAAACAAATTCACACACCGGCTTAGCCTCTACAAATGATACATCCTACATGTCCTTTCGCTGTGTGGGGGATGGATATCTTGGGACCTTTCCCAAGAGCCGTCGGAGGTTACAAGTTCTTGTATGTTGCCATTGACAAATTCACCAAATGGCCGGAAGCAACTCCAGTTGTGACAATAAACAAGCAATCAGCTATCAACTTCTTGCAGTCCATTGTATGCAGATTTGGAGTCCCAAACAAAATCATAACTGATAATGGGACCTAGTTCACAAGCTCTACATTCCAAGGATATTGCGAAGACCTCGGCATCCAAGTCAGCTACACTTCCGTAGCTCATCCGACAAGCAATGGCCAAGCCGAGAGAGCAAATGCAGAAATCATGAAAGGACTCAAGATGCGCACATATGAGCGCCTGAAAAAACATGGAGCCATTTGGATCGAAGAGCTTCCACCCACTCTATGGGCCAACAGGACAACTCCAAACTGGACAACTAGAGAGAAACCCTTCTTCCTGGTGTACGAAGCTGAAGCAGTCCTTTCTTCGGAAATCACCTTGGGGTCACTCCGGGTCTGGACCCTCGATGATGCCACGCAGGACCAGCTCTGGCGTGAAGACCTTGACCTCCTTGAAGAGGATAGATGCCGAGCAGCTGTTCGGAATGCCCGATACCGCCAAGCTCTTCGGCGCTATCACCAACAGCATGTTCACAACCGACAGCTTGAGGAAGGCGATCTGGTGCTACGGAGAATACAATCTGGGGAAGGGTTAAACAAACTTTCCCCAGCTGGGAAGGACCCTTCCGAGTGATCAATGTATCCCGTCCCGGATGCGTTTGCTTGGCAGCCGAGGATGGAACACCTCTCCCAAATCCTTGGAACATCAAGCACATCCGTAAGTTCTACGCTTATATAACGGAGGTGAGTCTATAGTTACATGTGATGTATGTTATAGAGTCATTCTATAGAGTCGAGTAGCTCCTCCGGGAGAATAGCCGGACCTTCCCCGAAAGGGCTGCAAAGTTCAGGCAACACTCGTCACAGTCTCAGAACTAAAAGTGTAGCTAGCTACCTTGGGTCAAACGAGAAACAAAACACACTTAGCCTGGTCTGTACCCTAAGAGTGTACTTGTTTCCCCTGTACCCCGGACCTATAATGAAAGACATCATTTTGTGAAAATAGACTCCACATGCATTTATTTTGTACAGGATCAATATTTTTTATTTTTCTCTTTCTCGTCTATAACAAAGTTGTGCAATTCTTAAGAAACATTAGCTCGACCAGTTCATGTACAATTCGAGTTCATCGTCTATTCTTCCGGGTCCAAACTTTGTTAATGGTTTACTCGCCTGAATGCCGCCAAGCCAATCTAGGGCTGGAGTGTGCTATTGACTTAGCCTGGTCATGCACCGTAAGTACGCCACTCTACCTACACTCCGGCAGGCCGAAGTAAGGCGAGTCCAGAAACGGTCGGACCCGAAGGAAACAATGCAGTGCACTTGATTGTATTTAGAATTGTGTTCGACCTAAAACTTTATCGGGAATAGTAAGTCGCAGTTGAGTTATAGATAGGAAATGGATTTTACTGTTTTCCTTGACTTCAATGTTCAGGAAAAATAAAGACCACATAATGATGGTGAATGACCGGAGCTACCAAAGCTCCGACATCCCCTAATGTGGCTTGTGTCGATGTTCCAAACATTGATAACGAACGTCTCTAGAGCTACTCAGCTCCGGTAAAGCCAGGAGGCCAGCCGTCAATGTGAAGAAAAGATGGTGGGAAGAATCTACAGTGGAGTCTGCTATCGACAAAACGCGTGTTGACAGTGGTCACTAACGGAGCTACCAAGCTCTGACACCCCAGAGGACAAACCGTCGATGCTCTACGCGTTGATTGAGACTGCTGCCAGAGCTACTAAGCTCCGACGATGGTCGATGCAGGAGCCATTAATCTCCGACAACCTCAGGGGGCCCTCACTATTGAAGACTTCGGACCTACGTTATACATGTTTGAAGCAAGCAAGTCTTCAACAACTGTTACATCCTCTTGGTACATGTTCACAATCAAATCGTGTACATCTACCAGGGGGCCATGTGGGACAAAGGTGTTGAAGACAAAAAATGAAATTCACAAAATTCTCGGATTTCATTCATCTGGAGACAAGAGATTACAAAATCAGAGAAAAAGAAGAGAAGATACAAGAAAGAGCTACAAAGAGATGGTCCTAGACCCTATGGAAGACCGAGGCGACCTTCTGGGCAACCTCCGATGCGCTTGCTTGGGCAGCTTCTCCCTCTCCATCGATGGGGCCCTCAAGCACCGGGTCCAGGGGGCATTGAGGGTCCCGGCTTGTGTAGCACGTCAGCACGAATTCTGCGAAGTTCATTGCTAGGGATTGTTCCTCGGTTTCCAGCTGGTCTGCAATGACATTGCCCATCTTGGTGAGCTTGTTGCCTGCCTAACTCAATGCCTGCAACGCCTGGTCGAGCTCCGGCTCCGGATCATATGGACGCACGGGACTAAAACCCATTGGCGTCAGCGCGTCATTGGCTTTGCCCAGAAAGTCCCAAACTTGTTGGGACTCTGCAGCCCATGAGCCTCGCAACTACTCCAAGGATCTTCTGGTCGCCGCAAGCTCCAAATTCTCCCAGGCAAGACGCTCTACCTCTTTGGCGTTCTGCTGAATATTTTTAGCAACCTGCCTTTTGAGTTTGCCGAGCTCTTCCTCCCGGAGGTGGATCTTTTTCCGGTGGTCAACCAGGTCCTTCTCCCGGCCCAGCACCTTCTTCTCCTTGGCAGCAATGTCATTCTCCCTCCTGTGGTGGTCCTGCCCTCGCTGTCAGGCCTTCTTCTCCTCTTTCTCATAACACTCCTCCAATTTCTTGGTGCGCTCCTCGAGACTCTTGTCACCCAGAGTTAGCCTCTGAGTAAGCTCTTCCTCCCTCTCCATGAGGTCATCCCGCAACTCCAGGAGTTTTTGCTCTTCATCTTCGAGCTTTTTCTGCCGCTCCTCAATGGCCTCCCAGCGCTTGACGAGGCTGTTGTGGATATCGCTGAGCTTCTCCCTGCGATCATTCGCTATGTTATTAGCAGCTATGGCCTATTCGTGGATGGCCCGGGACTCGTTATCGAGGTATCGCACCATGCTTTCCCTCTCGTCCAGCAGCTGGTCCCAGTACTCCAACCGGACCTTCTCCTTCTTTACCCACTCTTTGTCGTCAGCCAGCCTCGACTGCGCCAGCTTGTTCTCGAATTGGAGCCGGTTGCGCCACCACCTAAGAGTTTGGCGCTCCTCCTCGAGGTCCTTGATGTCGTGGTAAAAAGCCAGCTGGACTTCACGAAGGCCGGAGCAGGCATTGTCGAAAGACAACGACAGAGGGATCAGCTCCAGAACTGCTGGGGTCATCTCTGCTGGTTCCAGCGGGTTGTTCGTGACAAAAATCGGGTCCCACTCTACACGAGCGGTCCCCTGAGCTTCCACGGCACTAGGGTCGCCCTCCGGGATAGTCTCAGCTGCCGCCGAGGAAGTTCCTGCAATCGATGTTTCAACCTCTAGAGTTGGCTCCGAAGGTCCCGCCACCAGGTCATCAACAACTTGTCCCTCAAGCGGGGAGGACAGTAGCTTCATCTAGGCACCCTGGCTCAGGCGTGGCCACCTTCGGGATCACCACCTCCGGAGTAGGCGCTGAAGGTTCGGCCGGAGCTGAAGCCACTTCTGGCTCCGACGCTGGCGCCTCCACCGCCGCCGGCTCAGGCGCTGGCGCTTCGACCATCAGGGGCTCGGGCGTCGGCACCTCTGCAGCAACCTGCTCAGGCCCCGAAACTTCTTCGATGACCGGCTCTATCGTCGGAACTTCATCAACACCAAACTCTAACGTCGGGGCTCCATCAACCACCAGCTCTGCTGTCGGGGCTTCAACAACCTCCGGCTCATAAGCCGGAGCGCCCGTCATCTCAACATCCAAACCCGAAGCTTCAACCTCCAAGGCAGGTGCCGCTGGTACATCTTCATTCCCGTGGTCCAGCGCTACCATGGGAGCTTCTGGGGATGAGTCGAGGTCCAGGACCACGACAGTCGGTGCTGGAGTTGTCGTAGACTCAGCCACCTCTTAGGGCGGTGCTGGGATTGGAGCCGGAGCTTCCACCTGCACAGCCTCAGCTGCTGCTGCAGGAACCAGAGCTTCAGCCCCTTTCTTGGGCACGCTGTGGATGAAGGACGAAGAAACTCAAAACACAATTACAACAAAAAACAATTAACCGAGGTAAAAAACAAAATTTACCTCAGAAGGCTTCCGCTCTAGCTAGCACGAAATCTCTTCTCCAGACACTCGACGCCGGACCCTGTCGCCCCTGGTGTCCCAGCTTTGGAAGGTTCCCTGGAGCTCGCTGCTGCTGCCGGCGTCACTTTGGTTGAGGCCCCCCTCAACCGGGAACGACCTCCGGACCTAGAGCCTTCAGATGTCCCTGGTACTGGAGCGACATGGCCGGAGCTAGCACCCCGGGTAGATGCCAATGCTGGAGTCGTTGCCGCCATTGAGGACCTTCCCCTCCAGGGAGAAAGAGCCGGTGCGAAAGGAGCAGGTGTGACGGACCTCCCGTTAGAGTGCTTCAGCTTCCTTTTACAGCTTGAGGGCTCAGCCAACTCTTTGCCCTTGCCCACGACTTCAACTCTCTGTCTTGGGGTGGAAGGGGGACCACCCTCGGAAGCTCCGGAGATCGCCAACCCGGTCGTCAGACGCCTCTCAACTTCACCAAGGTCGTCAAGCACCGACATCTTCTGCCAGAGCTCCCTGCTGAACTCCACCTCCATGTTCAGAGGGAGGAAAGCCGTCAGTGGAGTCAAGTTGTCACCCTCGACGTCGATGTCGTGTTGTAACTTCTTGAGGTGAAACTCCAAAGTTGCTCCCTCCATGTTGGACTTCAAACCGGTATCGATCCGGTCGTCGTCCATCACACTGTTGTGGACCCAGGCAAGCTTCTCCATCTTCTTCAGCGGAGCCAACCTGTTGACCAGGAAGTTGTAGAATATTGACTGAGGAGTCACCCCTCCTTCCACGCATTGGTGGATCCTGGTCAGAGCAGGGTTGAAGGCGTCCGATAACACCAGAACTTCGCTCCAAGCTTCAGTGTCAACGTTGGGGAGGCCTTCGGGTAGCTCCAGCTTCTCATGCTCCTCCACCCCGATGACGATCCAATCCTTCTTGCAGACGTCCTACTTCCCAGAAGGGAATGACTGCAAGTACTTCTACGGGCACTTCTTGTGCTTTACAAAATAATAGAAGCCAAGGTACTCGTCACTCTTGCCGGTGGTGTACATGGTGAAGAAGGTGCGGAAGAGCTCGACGCAGGGGGGAATGCCCACCCACATCTCGCAGAAGTAGACAAAGATCAACACCAAAAGAATGGAGTGGGGTCCAAGGTGGTACAGCTGCAGAGCATAGAAGTCTAGCAGCATCAAGAAAAAAGTCGAGAAGGGTGGGATCAGTCCCACCATGGCATATGCGGAGAAGTACACCATGTCTCCTGCGTGTTCCTTCTAGAACGGAAGCTTGCCGGCGTGGACCTGGTGGTTGAAGAAGTCACTGGACCACCCCATGAGGGCCCGAACCTTCTTCAAATCACCGTCGGTCCTCAGTCGACTCTTGCGGAGACCCAACTCCATCGCAGCACAGTGGGACGAGAGATGAAAAGCAAGTGAAAGTTTGGAGGATTTAAGTGCATGTTTGAATGGAGGCGTAAAGAATCTCCAAACGGTGCGCACTTTCCTTCTTAAGTAAGCACCCACAATGCTTGGATGGAAACTGCAGAGGACCCGATGATACAATTCAAAAACTTCACCCTGCCAATGACAAGGGGGCCCGGGGCCACCCCGACGGTCAAGTCGAGGTCCTTACCCCAGGCGAACGATTGTCATCATGAAAGGCGGGAAGCTCGAGGGCGGCGGCCTGACAGGGCGCACGGAACCGATACGGTTTTCGTATCGGGAACCAGTGACCTTCAATTGCGTGAGATCCACACGCTCAGATCTCACCTGCCGCATCCTTGATATGCCACGCGGTGTTGGTTTAACTGTGAACTACCGCCAACGGCAAATCTGAAGACCCTTGAAGACATGGCTCAGAAACCGAAGGATGGACCCACCTCCGGCGGAACGACTTCATCCAAAAGGTCTCTCCCAGAGGTGGGCCCAGGGGGCCACTGTCGGTACCCTGCGTACCGTATACCCCTTGAGAATACAAAAAGACTAAAGAAACTTCACATGTCTGAGTTGAAGACCTACAAAGGCCCCACGTGTCATACGGGACCGGACCTGCCTCCCATCTATGGTTAGTCCTGGTGCTGCCACGTGTATACTGCAGCCGGACCTACATCCCACACATGGGATACCTCCGGCCTAAACACCTGTGCAGAACCCCCGGACCTAACCCCCGACAGAGGGAAGCTCCGGTAACGACACGTGTACATCTACACCGGACCTACCCGTCCCAGACAAAAAGCTCCGATGCTGCCATGTGTCCAACCGCCGGACCTTCAGCCTCAACAATCAGATTGGTGGACCCCCAACGGCTCGGACCTTTAAGGGGCAAGCAAAGACTTCAAGACTTGATTAAGTGTCATTAATATCATATTAATGACACACTATCAGAAGGCTCTTAATACCAGTAACAGCACTGTCAAGGCCCGTTACCACGCTATTAGGGTAATTAACCTTGTTAATTGTGTATTAAGCATCAGTAACTGCGAGGGCCACATGTCGGGCCAGGCTAACGTGTAACGACCAGCCCTTGTACTAAAAAAGGACTGGTTGAGGATACACAAGGGACGGCTCTTTGAACCCTGATACCTCTCCCATACACAGCTTTGACACCTAATACAACAACTACACACCCCGTGGAGTAGGGTATTATGCTCAGGCGGCCCGAACCACGTAAATCCTTGTGTCTATTTGCCATCATCTTTTGAATTTCTGTGCGCCCAATACCAAACTACAGACTCCGCGAGCTACCAACAGTAGTACCGGGAGAATTGCTGGATCAAAACTCCGACATCTACATAGATGAGGAGGTTTATATCAAACAACCATCGGGTTTTGAAAATTCAGATTTTTCTAATTATGTTTACAAACTGTCCAAAGCCTTGTACGGCCTCAAAAAAGCCCCTAGAGCATGGTATGATAGGTTAAAAACATTCTTACTTGAAAAGGGGTTTACCATGGGCAAGGTTGATAAAACTCTTTTTGTGCTTAAGCATGGCAACGACTCATTATTCGTTCAAGTGTAGGTGGATGATATTATCTTTGGTTGTGCTTCTCATGATCTTGTGTCCAATTTTTCAGCTATGATGAGTTCAAAATTTGAGATGAGTATGATGGGAGAACTCACGTACTTTTTGGGGCTGCAAATCAAGCAAACCAAGGAGGGTACCTTTGTGCATCAAACAAAGTATACAAAAGATCTCCTAAGGAACTTCAATATGGACAAAAGCAAGCCTCTTCGGGCACCAATGGGAACAACAACAACACTTGAACTTGATGAAGATGGTGAACTCGTGGATCAAGAAGAATATAGAAGCATGATCAGATCACTTTTGTACCTCACGGCATCAGGACCGGACATACAATTTAGCGTATATCTTTGGGCACGATTTCAAACCTCCCCACGTGCTTCACATCGTCAAGCTGTCAAAAGGATTCTTAGGTACTTACATGGAACTCAAGAATTTGGCATTTTTCTTCCTTCTTCCTCAACCGTTACTTTGAAATCTTTTTCTGATGTTGATTTTGGAGGTTGTAGGATTGATAGGAAAAGTACTTCCGGTGCTTGTCATTTTCTTGGTAATTCACTTGTTGTTTGGTCCTCTAGAAAACAAAATTCATTTGCACAATCCACAACCAAATCTGAATATGTAGCTGCTGCTAGTGCTCGCTCACAAATTCTTCGGATTGTTCAAACACTTAAGGACTATGGGGTTGATCTAGATAGTGTTTCACTGTTTTGTGATAACAATAGTCCCATTTGCATTGCTAAAAAACCTGTGCAACATTCTAGAACTAAGCACATTGACATTAGGTATCCCTTTCTCCATGATAATGTTGAAAAAGGAAACATTATGTTTCACCATGTAGATGCCGAACAACAATTGGCTGATATTTTTACAAAGCCTTTGGATTTCACTCGTTTTTGTTACATTCGTAGTGAAATAGGGGTTATGCATCCTCATGGCTTAAATTGAGGGGGAGTTTTCGAACATGGGAAGTCTATGCGTGAATCTGAAATTAAAATAATATGAGCATAGTATTTTATACATATATGACTTTGTGATTCCTTTTACATGCTGAAAGTTCTTACTACATTACTCGTGTTATACATTTTGTAGTTTTTTCCATGTCTAGTAATTGGAATAATTACTTACACTAAATCTAGTCATGGTCGAACATTCTTGCTCTTTTGAACTTGTTGCATGCTCACAAGTGCCTTTAATCATAAAGAATTAATCAAGCAATCAACTCACATGTTGAGTTTTTGTGAACAAATATAAGTTGAGAAAAGATCAGGAGAATATGCATGCATCGCACTTCTTATTTTGAGATGGCTTATCATTGCACTTAGAAATGAACTTGGAAGAAGTTGTGTATGACTGAAACCATGTCCTTAAGCTTCTGATTGTCGAATGACATAGGCTTGGCTTGGTTGGTTAGAATAAGGCAGATGCGCATATAATCTCTTGCAAATACCATATGTTCTAAATTTGTGCCTTGAAAAATAATAAAATGCAGCAACAAGTGTCATGCTTTCAGGTATTGAAATTGTTAAGTTTGTGAGATCATGACTTGCTTATATTGAAAATTATATTTGATCTCTACCATGGCTTACACCACTTTATGTATCTCATTGTTGTGATAGTGTAAGTTACTTGATAGTATGACTTGGATGAGCTTTGTTTTTATGTATATGTTATAATATGCTCATAACAATTAAAATTTCTCTTTTGATCCTTGCTGAATACATTGTCAAAGCGGGAGAGATAATATGTGAAATTGTTTTCAAAACTTTTAAATGTGAATAAGTAAATGTTCGGAACTTAAGTGGTGTTGCCAATGCACTCATCAAGGGGGAGATTGTGAGACCTATGTGTGCCGAATACATTGGCTTGTAGTGAATACATTGACTTTGATGATAAAAGTTCTAAAATTCTGCTAAAACATTTTTTTAGCAAGGTCCAACAATAGGTCCGGCATTCTTTGTCTAGATCCGACATGTTTTTGGGTAGCTCCGGTGAGCTTTGTCTTTGATAGCTCCGGCATGCCTTTGTTAAGCTATGATATGTTCTGCTAGGTCCAACTTATGTTGGTTAGCTCCGACATGTTTTTCTAGCTCCGACTTTTGGGATGACTAGTTCGGACTAGTTTTGGTAAGCTCCGGCACTAGGTTATACTAGTTTTGGTAAGCTCCGGCGCTAGGTTGTACTAGCTTTGGTAAGCTCCGGTTCGCTTTGGCTAGGTTCGGAGCTTGTTTGCAACGTACCGGCTTTTATCTTGCAATGTTTCAAACTTGCTTTATATTCTTGGAAATATTTCTTAGTATTCATTTGCTAAGTTTTTGGTGCGTTTTGGTTGATATGGCTGATATCGTTTTACTGTGTTTTTGCAGCATGCTTGTGTGAGGTGCTCACGTAATGTGTTGTGTTTGGAACTGACTTGAGTCAAGTCGCGGACTTGGTCTCATACGGATTGGATGTTTATTCATGTGCAGGTGTTGCTTGAGTTCAATACATGGCTGGTGATGGGATCTTTTGAACTAGTCTTAGGAAGAAGATGAGGTTCAACAACCAGGTTCGGGAGTAATGGTGGTTGAGTTGATCGGGAGGTTGCGCAGCATGTTTGAATCAAGAACAATGCATATGAAGATATCATGGACATCATTGGAAGATGTTTGCACGTATGCAAGGAGTGTATGGACGTGGCTACATGGATCCGGGGCATGATGAAGAGATGTGGACGTAAAGAATTGGTCGAAAAGGTCCAACCGACTAGGTTATGGACTCAGGCTGCGGCTGAGTCGGGTTTGACTCAAATATGGAATGATTTGAGTTGGTTATGATAGGATTTCACGTGGGTCATGAATTTTAGTTGTTTTAGGAATGTGGGATACATTCCTTAAGATTGCTTCTATCTGCGTATAGAAGAGTGCTAAGCAGTTATGAAAAGTTTCGATTCGTGATAGGTGTAGGATTGGAGTCCTAGTTGAGATTGGGTTGGCCTAAGGGCTGGTTATATAAGCAAGGGAGGCCAGAGATCGTGGTGCACGACTTTGGGGCTGTTCCTCTTGTGTTATATTGAATAAAATTTGTAGTTTGAAGGAACTTTTTTGCCTTGTTCGTCCGACTTGTTGCAGACAAGTTTTACTCGTCGAGTTTCTGGATAGCACTACCTTTCGTCGGTGGTTTTATTATAACTCGAGTTTTACAGATCCTATTGACGTGATTCTTTTTGGGTTGTCTTCACAAATTGACTATCTATCATCTGTCAAAATTACACGGTCATTGGATTTGTGGTTTCTGATCTACACGAGTTTATTTGCAGCGTTCCAGAACTGTTTTTCTCGGGTAGGACAGATTGACCTTTGTTCGATCTTTCGATCATAACTTGAGTTTCTCTTGACGGATTTGAGTGATTCTTCTTTTGTTTTCTTCGTGACATGATTCTTTCTGATATATATATCACTTTTGTCACTGTGAAACGCATTTAGATTTGTCTCACACATGATTTCTTTAACAGATCATTTTCTGCCGAAGGGGTTGGGATTTAATTGTTTCCGCTGCGTAAGATTTTTTTAAAATCTATCATTCACCCCCCTCCGATTGCTTTTCACGTGCTCTTCGATCCTACAGTTACAGACAGTTTTATCCTCAAGATCAAGAAAATATAATCCATTCACCAATGGACATTGAGCATAGAAAATATTATTGTAATAACATTTGTTCTTTATTACAATCTCATAACCATCAACTTCTTCTAAACACGAAGAAGAGATAATGTTCTTTCTCAGAGTAGGAATGCAATAACAATTATTCAATTCCAAAACTAATCCTGAGGGTAAAGACAAGTGGTAAGTTTCGATAGCTATGACCGCAACCTTTGCTCCATTGTCCACAAGAACATCCAACTCGCCTTTTGCAAATCTTCTAGTCTCACTTAGACCCTAGAACGATTTGCAAGTGTGAATCATCGATCCAGTATCAAATACCCATGATTCACTAGAAGATAATGCAATGTTAATTCGTGTAACATTTATACCTGAAGCGGAAGTCTCACTTCCCTTCTTCTTCTTATCCTCCAGGTACTTCTTGCAGTTCATAGACCAGTGCCCCTTACCATGACGGTGAAAGCATTCATCATGAGGAGAAGGGCCAGATTTGTCCTTTGGTTTCAACTTTGAGCTTGAAGGCTCATCGGGAACCTTTCCCTTGCCTTTACCTTTAGGATGCATCACACACTTCCTCTTTTTATTCTCCTTTTGCAACATCATCACATGAGTGGTGTTTTTCTTAATGCTTTCTTCGGCTATTTTAAGCATCCCACGCAATTCAGCCGAAGTTTTCTCCATGTCATTCATTTGAAAATTCAATACGAATGGCTCGCAGCTCGCTGGGAGCGACTGGAGAACAATGTGAATAGCCAGATCATCCTTGAGTTCAGAACTAAGTTTGGCCCAAAGTTTCAATGTAACCAATCATCTTGATTACATGAGGGCTGATCGGGCTACCCTCCGCCAGCTTGCATGAGAACAAGGACTTTGAGATGTTGTATCTCTCAGCCCTTGCTTGATTCTCAAACTTTCCATGCAGTCCCCCAATTATAAAATAAGCATCTGTATGCTCATAATGTTTTTGTAGATCAGGGGACATAGTGGCGAGCATGACGCAACTTACATTAAGCGCATCATCGTAGTGCTTCGTATAAGCTCTACGTGCTGCATTAGTTGCATCAGCTGGGAGGTCATCAGGGTAAGGATGCAGAAGAACGTACTCGATTTTCTCTTGTCTAAGAACGATTCTCAGGTTGCGGTACCAATCGATAAAGTTAGCTCCATTGAGCTTTTCCTTTTCAAGCACAGATTGCAAATTGAAACCAGAATTTTTACTAGCAGACATTATCTACAAAAGAAAATAAATATGCAAGGTTTAGTACTATATTATGTACCAATCTTCTATTAACTTTTTAATAATAGATATCACCACTATATGATCATCGTCTTCCCTCTAACGACATTATACAATTATCTGACAACCTCAACCCAGTTGTGTTAAATTTGCAACTCGCAGGATGCACAAATTTACACAGAGATCATCACATCACATTAAGGCCATACCATTCACATCATTCCCTGCAGAAAAGAGTTAAGCATAGAACGATTTCGAGCGCGCAACTATATTATGTAATCGCTATAGCAGATAGTAAAACGGCGGTCCTGCTAGCCGGTTAGCGGGGGCAGGGTCGAGGGGGGATCCGCCCCCGCGGGTTTCAAGGCATTCTGAATAGGCTTTGAAAATTTCCTGCACACTTAATCAAATAGTCAAATGCTTGATAGACCGGACTTGTCCGGTTGTATGTGCGGGCTAGTCTGTGTGCTAGGTGTGTGTCGATTTGACTAAGTGTTGCTTCAGGATTAAAACATTATAGCAGTGGAAATGTGAACAATAGATAAGATCACTTGAATTAACAATTGATATTTTTAAGTTACACGTGAGAAGCAATTTGTAATTCAAGTTATAATATTGATCAACTATGTGCCCTAATCAATTAAGATGCAAAAATAAAGAAGCACGCAAAACACGGATTTTTACAGAGGTTCGATCTCACCAAAGATATCTACTCCTCATTGAGGAAGACCACACAGAGCCAAGTCTCTTCAAACCCTTTCCCTCGTCAAGTCACCACACAAGGCCGACTTGATTCCACTATCACGCGCAATCACTGAGTTTATGGGGCAACCTCATCCGTTGAGGTCTCCCACAAGAATTACAATGAAAAGGGCACATCTTCAAATAAGGGCCCCCTCTTGAGACATTCCGATCCCAGGGTAGTCCCATCAATCATCAACCAACCCAATATGACTACCCCTTTCCCGAGCATCCTTAATGGTCCAAATAGCTCTGGCAAAGCCCTAATTAATCAGCTATGCCACACTCATACTTGGCCTACTGGTTGCACTGTAGTCCTGACTTATTCTCGCATGAACCAGTCCTTAGATCTAAAGCAAGCGGACCACCATGACATCCAACCCATCCGCATACCATGCTTGCTTAGATCACCCATTACCATATCATATTAACCAGTTCATTTTAATCATAATCTCATTAATGCATAATTAGGTTAAGTGGTACAGTTGTCTTCCCATCCCAATTAATTAAGCGAAGCAAAAAGGTAAAAAGCCCTTTCCTGACTCTCTACCATGAATTCCAGGTGCCAAGGGTGGTCAAACAAATCTAGTAAACTTCCTATCATAGGATTCCCATCAAATTGACACAAGCATGAAGTTTGCAAAAAAAACATTTATTTTAAATATAGGATCAATATGCTTCAAGGACACTTGCCTTGCGCTTGGGCTTGATTTGGATGAAATCCTTGAAACTCTTGGTGCTGGAGATCCTCTGGCACTCTTTAGCACAAATCTGTCTAATCCGCACAATAAGCATACAAGACAAGAATACAATCTAAGAGTGCACAAATATTACTCAACATGACATGATATGCATGATTAATGCAAAGGCAAGGTGGAACTTGTTAATGAGTTGTTTTTAATGATCACTAACTAGTTCTAATAGCTTTTGACAAGTTTATACAGGTTTGGAGTTGATTAGATATAAATAATTCAACACAATTTAGTCAGAAATATCGGACAAGTCCGCAAGGGGCCGGACTAATCCGATCGTCGCAGAAACAACAAACTAGGG
Source organism: Tuctoria greenei (assembly GCA_036927565.1). NCBI lineage: Eukaryota > Viridiplantae > Streptophyta > Magnoliopsida > Poales > Poaceae > Tuctoria > Tuctoria greenei. The sequence goes on along the minus strand of JAYESD010000001.1, from coordinate 42,069,950 downwards.
TTTTCTAGATCGACGTGAATTTGGTGATTTGGGGTTTAATTCACATAAGGAAAAGAGAATAGAAGGTGTAACAGGTGTTTAGAACTCCAATGAATCAAGAAACTTGGAGGTAACACTTGGATCTTGATGATCTATGGTTGATGATGAACCTGGAGATGATTTGGTGATGAAGAATAAAGACTTGATGGAGATCTTGATCCTCTTTCATTTCCTCCTCTTCTTTTTCTTGCTTGGGATCTCCTCCTACCTCCTTGGTTGCGGCTCTCCACAAACTAGGGTTTGGGTGAGGTGGAAAAGTGGCAAATAGATGTCAAGCCAAGGGGTGGGGATGTTTATATAGAGGCGGGGGCTAGGGTTAGATGGATTTCGAGTTTGAGATGAGTAGAGGGCGGTTTAGAGTCCCACATGGGCTCTAAAATATTTAGACACGACGTCCCTAGGCCCACATAACGTAAAACCTAAGAAACAAGTCATGAAACAAAAGATCAACTCAGAGTCATGATTTATCAGACAAGTCCGAAAAGGGCCGGACTAGTTCGAAGTTGTCCAGAGAGGAATCGGACAAGTCCAGACTGGACATCAGACAAGTCCGAACTTATCCAGATGGGAAAAACAGACAAGTCTGGCCTAAAATCTGACAAATCCAACTTTAGTCAGAGGGGAAAACGGACAAGTCAGCTGGAATATCGGACTAGTCCAGACAAGTCCAGGGACATAGCAAATTTTTCAAGGAATTGAAACACCGGACTAGTCCGCACAAGACCGGACAAGTCCAAAAGTGTCCAGAGGAAAAAAACAGACTAGTCTGTAGGAAAAACGGACAAGTCCGAACGAGGTCAGAGAAAAATCGGACAAGTCCGCACCAAAGACGGACTAGTCCGCACTTTCTAGAATTCTTAGGTGCGGTTTTGTTTCTAATATATCTTAAACATGTTTCTTTTTATGTTGCTCAATATTAAACATGTATTATAATGTATGCAATGCATGATGGTTGAAAATGAGGGTGTTACACGCCCTCGAGAATGCGCTCGAGGGGGTGAGCTTGGACACCAGGATCTGCAGCTTGTCGAAGGCCGCACGGCTGATGAGGTTGAAGCCGGCCCCGCCATCTATCAAGACATGGTGGAGCTTGACGCTGGCGATGGTTTGGGCGACCAGGAGGTGCAGGATCCCGGCTCCCGCCATGTTCTTGGGGCATTCAGAGGTGTCAAAGTTGTTTGGCGTCTCTTTCCACTTGTGGTGCAATGTGGAGTGGGGGTTGGAGCTATCGAGGCCACTACTCGGTGCAGGGTCTTGATGGTGTTCCGGAATGCGGGGTCCCAAGATCTCCCAAATTTGATGTGGAGTGTCTTGCGACACTCGTGGTTGTTGCTGGCGTCGGAGTCTTCGTCTTGGTGGACCACTTTGATGGGCCGTTCATGCTTCTGGTACTCCATCTCCTCGTCATCATCGACCTTGGAGTTGACCTTTTACTTGCCCTCCCGTTGGCGGAAGGGTGCACCTTCAGGACACTGCTGTGCTTGCTTTTCGTATTGCTCGGCGCATCTCTTGATCTCTGGACACTCGCTCGCGCTATGGTCACGAGTGTTGTGCACCGGATAGGGCTAGACGCCATCGGTAGCAGGTGGCTGATGTCGGCATTTGTTGAGCCGTGGAGGTCTGGCGCCACCAGTCGCAGCTGCTGCCGTGACGGGTGCCCCCAGTAGCGGCTGGTTCTGGCCACTGCTCCGGTTCTTGTTCTTCTTTTTGCCGCTACTCGAGGTAGTAGCACCTTCGCTAGTCCGGTCCCCTTTGCCTGCCCTGGAGGCGGGCTGTGTGTGCCAGAGCGACCTTATGTCGCCCGGGCACACCGGTCAGTGATGGAGAAGAGCTCGGAGACATCTTGCACGTTGTGTGTGCTAACTTCTCGAACATCTTTCTATCACGCACTCCTTGCTGGAATGCCACTATGACAGAAGCATTCGGGATGTTGGGGATGGAATTGCGTACCTGGGAGAACCGCAGGATGAATGATTGCAACATCTCCTTGGGTTGCTGGCGCATGGCGTGGAGGTCGATCTTGGTGTCGGGGTGCGAGTACAATGTTCACCGTGAACAGCTGACAGAGCTCTTCCCAAGAGGTTATGGATCCCTCGTGCAGGTTCATTAGCCATGACCAGGCAGAGCCGGTCAGAGCAATAGGGAAGTAGTTCGCCAGGGTGAGCTCATCCCATTCTGCAGTAAGGTGTGCCATTCTATAGATCTGCAGGAACTGGGCAGGGTTGATGCTTCCGTGAAACTTCTTTGGCAGATGTGGCCAGAACATTCTTGGCCACATCATCAACGGAGGTATGGAGCCAAGGCTGTGCATCCTACGATGGGCTTCACTGGAGAAGAGTGCAGAGCGACATACCCTGGGGGGAGGGGGTTTTGTTGCGCACTATGTGGTGAATGCAGTGCCCCTGCCTGCACGAACTGCGGCTGCTGCAGAGCTTGCTGCTGTGGCACCTGCTGCGCCAAGTACTGCTGTTGTGGCACCTGCTACGTAGAGTACTACAGCGGGGCAGTGGACTCGGCATAATCCTGGTGAGGCCGTGGCAAAGGGTTTACCTGTGGTGCAACTTGGACGGAAGACGCTTCCTGCTGAGGCCCTTGAGAGTCGTATTAGGCGTCAAGGTTGCATCGTCTCTCGCTACAGCTCAGTGATGATGCGACCATCTACCTGAGCTCGACGGCAGTCAAGCTCAACCCTCTGGTCAACTGTGGGGATCCTGCAAGTGCTACTAAGCCTGGTGGAACGGGAGTCGGCGGAGCGATGGTTGATGGACAGCGTGCACGATAGCGACACGCGATGCCTTCCTCTAACGGGAGAGTTGATGGCTGCAACGACGAAGTTTTTGATGTTGTGGACCCACTTCTGAGCCGCTCCCTGGGAAGCATTCAAGGATGGTGGGTGGTGAAGAAGGGCCCTGACTGCTGTCAGGGCGCTCTCTTGACTTGTAGCCGGCGGCTCCAGGGGTGCTGACTGGGCCGGGATGTGCCCGGATGCACCAACCTAGCCTGCAGTATCTATGCGGGGCCGTGATGGACCAAACTGTGGTGCCCAAGCATAGGATCTCGTCACTGAACGACGGTCATAGAAAACACCGTCCACGGTCTTGATGTACACCATTGTGATAACGCAACAACTTTTTTAGCAGAAAAAGCCCCTTCCTAGCGCGCCAAATGTTGAAGTGTTCTTGCGACACTTCCCCTAGACCTGCTATGCGAGCGGCCTCCGGAGGTTCTTGATCGGCAAGGCCTAGTCCTCGGGAGGGATTGCAGGGACAGATTGCACGTATAAAAAATGGTGTTATGGTGGTTTTACATGGTTCGGGCCGCTGGAGTGTAATACCCTACTCCATGGTGTGAGTCGTATTGCTGGTGTGAATGCGTGTGTTGGGTGTGTATGAGTTGATATCCTTTGTAATGGTGGCGGTCTGGTCCTTTATAGACAATGTCAGACGCCTTACAAGTGGGGTTTGGTGCCCGATAGGTGTCCCCGTGGTGATCTTAAAGATCTAAGACTTCTCGCATAAGCTTCCTCTGATCGTGGCTTGAAGACCCGCCGTCTTGTTGCCTTCAGACGCCAGTGGCCTATGCGTAGTCGTTGATGATGGCAGGGGATGTCCCATCAACCAATCCTATCGCTGTAGCCTACCCACTTGGCAGAGCGGGGTGGACCTGCAACGTCTTCACTATGATGCGATTGGTCGTAGCAGTACCTAACAGTAAGCGTGCACCGCGTCATGTGCCTGGGAAGGCACGTGTCTTCAATGCCTGAATTAGACAAGGTGCACCGCAACTTTACCCCCACAACCCGACGTCGAGGGCAAGTTGCAGGACACATGGCAGCACGGGAGCTAGCCTCTACGGGGGAGGCCAAGTCCCGTACTGCGGGCCACGTGGCGGCTTTGGAACCTTCCCTTGAGGAGAGTTGGAGATCCAAGACTGCGGGACATAGGGTTGTTGACGGATAATGACGTCACAGGTCATGTCTCGAAGGAGATGAGGTTCGCAAGTGCACAAAAACTGTCGTGTAGCATGTCACCCAAGATTATTCGCAAGTGTATCGTATTTATCCCAAATGAAGGCAATGGAGTAAAGTAAACCCTACTCTTATGATCAAGCTATGGGGTACTAATCAATTATCAAGACAGGAGTAAGTTGGTAATATATGGGTAGTGTGATACACACATAAGCAATCTATTCTAAAGGGTAGATGAGTCCTAATGGAGGTTAGAACAAGGATTGGGGAGTTGCTCCTACAATGCTTCTAATATACATATACATAGCCTAGGTTAGGTACTAATGAGCATGTCAATGGTGAATCCTTATGCTAAGTTTTTCAACACATCGGGCATGGGTTTACCCCTAGCAATACTAGGACGACTCCCGCAAAGAGCCAGTGGCACAGCCGAATGTGGAAGATTACAAAGGGCAGATAGGGCTGTCACCACCTACTACCTACCTCTTCGATCTGTGGGTATACAAGACATCCAACTTTACTTAACTACCCTAGCACAATGCTAGCATATTAAGTAAATACCTTGAGAGTCATGACACAAGCCATCTTAATGCAATGACTAACCTAAACATCGTTGAACCAATGTTGAGGCATAGCATAAGTTATTCATATCAACATGATTAGATCATATCTAATTAGACTATAGTGGGGGTTTGTAGTGTTTATGATTATAGATTAAGAGTGATATGGCATAATCATAAAGACTACTCCTACCACATACATGGACTCCACAATCAAACAAGAAACGCTTCATCCAAGTATATGAATAAAAGAAGACTAAAGATAATATCTTTATTATGCATAAAGTCACAAATATAAGAAAAGATACATGAGCCATACCTTTCCCAATTTGGACTTGGGACTAGAGGCTCTCCTCCCAATAGCCTAACTCCACTAAGGACTAAGAGAACTAGTTTATACAATAGAATGATGCTCAAGTAGTGTATGTTGAAGTGGGGGGTGAGGTGTCCTATTTATAGCATGGAGAAGGGTCAGTTCTCGCCACCAAAAGTGTGCGCGAATCAGTCACCACTGACTTCTTCAAGCCGGGAGGAGCCAACACATGTCGTTTGACTGCGTTTGGCATCAAGAAGGTGTTGGGCGACCTGGTGGTTCGACCGACCTGGTAATGGCCCCAAACAGCCAATTCCTCCTCGAGGTGACTGACAGGTGGGTCCCATGTCATGATATGGGTGCTATAGCGTTGGATGGCCTCGAATACTTCTGTATGTGGGCCATTTGATCCATGTGGTGCCACATGTCGATGCCTGATCGGTTGGGATGATATTTTATATGATCCATCCACTTATTTAAGTTCAATTCTTTATAAAATACCTGCATGCACGAATTTATCCAAGGACAGACGGAAATAGGTTAAATAGAATGGTGATGTGTGCAAGAAATAATTTTTCCTTCACATAATTGAGTTACATTCACGGGTGAAATTGGTATATAAATTCATCAACAAACTCGCCCAAGCTTATCCTTTGCTTGTCCTGAGCAAAGTCAAGACTTTAGGTTCATGATCAGGAGTTGGTACAATGTTTTGCTTTTCAAAAGTACCATGTGCACAACAGAATACTCTACCTAGTATTACGAAAAAATGGCATGGTATTGTACCAATATTAAGTCATTATGGGGCTTATGCCATCTCCTATTCATGGATGGTTGACAGATAGAACAACAAATGGAGAACACTTACCCTAGAAATCAAGTTCCACACAAATTCCGGAGAGCTCAATTTAGATTTTAAGTACCTCAAATTGATTCTCTCAATCACTCCTTTGTGTGTAGTGGAAATATTTCATCACCAAGGCATTTTGCCTATACTTATTATACCACTAAATAAGTCTTGTATGTGGAGCTTGGTAGGGAATATAGTAGACATATTTGCAACAGATTATATTGCTAAGTCAAAAAAGAAAGTCTTAGGAGAAATCAATTCAAAACTATTTGATTCAAGACATGTGCATGTGTGATTGAATGGAGGTGGATGTGGATATTCGAGATGACTCCTTTTTAGTGGACTCTCTTATTTTGCAGGAATGAACACATCACTATTTATTTATCTCTTTTTTTTTTCTTTTTTTTCTCTTTTTCTTTTTTCTTCTCATGCTTTTGATGTAAACATGCATTTTTTCTCTTCTAGCCATGTTTTCTACTACCTTTTTATGCAACAAACTTGGAGAGAGTACAGAGCATGAAGAGTATAGAGTTTCTCTTTTTATTGTGGAATGATGGTATGATGGGAATTTGCTTACTTCTACTGTAGAAGTATAGCATGTGCAAATGAAGTCTTGAATTCAAAAAGTAATGAATGAAATCTCACATTGGTCTATACTAGTTTGACAAAGTTCAATGTGAAGACAAATAGCATATGCATAAGGTCTATCAATGTAATGTATCATATGGCATTGGTAGGTATTACTAATTAAATGAGAGTAACTTAAATCTTTTTAGAATTTCCCTGGAAATCTAAATTTCACTTTCAAACTAGGAATAGCAGCCCTATCACTATATCGTATCTCACAACAACTTAGAATTGGATTAAGCTTTTGCTACCCACAATTTTTAAATCAAAGTAAAAGTAATTCTAGCCAATGAAAGCGATATTTTGGAAATTAGTAAGTTGTAAACTAGGGATTCAGGAAAATTAACACAGAGAATCTATTTGTCATTTCATCTATGTGAATTACAAACCATTCTTACTGCACATCTTTTATTTTATTTACTTAACCTATACTACATTATTATTAATCTCTTTTCTTTTTTTAGATGCAAATGGTGGAAAGAAATAAATAAAATAATGGGATGCAAATGGGATGTGATACAAGTTACCTCAAGTGGGAGTCCTCCCCAAAGCTTGTTCTTGTTCATGGTCCGCACTAGGGGCTGAAACCCTACCGACGGATGTAGGCCATGAGGTTGACCTATCCTTGTTGCAGCATGGCTTTGACATTGGAGGGGTTGAGTGTCGATGTTGGATTGCCTTCTATGGGTTTTATGAGTGTGGTGGAGGAGAGTGTTGTCGATATCGTTTATCCACACCTCAAGGTTTCCAAAGGTTGGATGTACCTTGTTATTTCTTTTGCTAAGGTAATGATAACACTTAGCTACAAAGAAATGACTTGCACTCAACACGCGTTGAGTGTGTTTCATCATTCTATGGCTAAGGTATATCATACCTTCTCACCATAGAGGAATAACTTGTACCCCTCATGCATTGGGTGTGATCCGTCACTCCTTGGCTAAGTTAATGATAACCTTTAGCCACAAAGGAGTGACATGTACCCAACACGTGTTGAGTATGATCAATTATTCCTTGGATAAGTCACAACATACCTATAACCACAAAGTAAGTTGTTCCTTCACTAAGGTATATCATACCATTTAGACACATAGGAATAACTTGCACCCAATATACATTGAGTGTGATCTTGTCATTCCTGGGTTAAGGTGCATCATGCCATTTAACCACAAAGGAATAACATATACCCGATGATGGTGGCAATTCTGTTGAGCTTGAATGAGTGCTTTGACTAGTTGATAGCATAATGCTCTCGTATATTCGCAGCAGCTCATTGGTTGCTCATGGAGGGTTTCCATGTCAAATCTCTGACCTCGTAAAGTTATGGTTGACCTTCGGGCTTAATTTCTGATAGGTAGCAACCATCCTAGATTACTCCTTAGAGAAGAGATATTGAAATGGAATCCTACTCATAGCAATGCAAGCGATATAGATACACTATATGGATCCCTTCATCTTGTAAATTTTCTAACCATCATAGCTTTTTACACGAGAGCAAATGCTTATCATTTTGGTCATGGCAAACAAGATTCTCAATTTTGTCCTCCTGAAGATTTTAATTTTCTTTCCTAGGAATTTGAAATTTAGTGATCCATGCATGAATGAGTTTCAAAGCAAAATTATTGATATAACTATTCCTAGGTTGCTACATACCAATTCAACCATTAAGTTATTCCATAAGCATTACCTAGGCAGAAAGTGTCTAAGTCAATTTTAGTAATGCTTATGAAATTCGAATACTTGTTTAAATTTATTCCAAAGTAAGGCGAAATTCTCCCTAAAAAAAGTAAGGTGACATTCCTTTTTGAAAAATCAAAAAGAATAATGCCAGCACTTACTTTCTAATGCTCCTACTCATAGCAATGCAGGAAATGATCTTTCCTTCACATAATTGAGTCATATCGATGGGTGAAATTGGTATATAACAGCCGTCAACAGTGATTCAACTAGAGCTCGCCTCCGCGGGAGGTGGCTGACCTATCGCCATAGACCACGTGGCAGCACCGGAGCCCACTCTTATGGAGGGGTGGGGTCCCATATTGCTAGACACGTGGCCACTTTGGAGCCCGTCTATTTTTGTAGGATCGAAGAGCACGTGAAAAGCTAATAGAGGGGGGTGAATGGTAGATTTAAAATCTTACGCAGCAGAAAAAATTAAACCCCAAACCCATTCGGCAGAAAAACGATATGTTAAAGAAATCACGTGTGAGACTAATCTAAACGTGTTTCATCGTGAAAAAAGTGATAGATATCAGAGAGAATCAAGTCACGAAGACAACACAAAAAAGAATCACTCAAATCCGTCGAGAAAAAACTCAAGTTATGATCGAAAGATCAAACAATGGTCAATGTGCCCTACCCGAGAAAAAACAGTTCTGGAACGCTTCAAAGAAACTCGTTTAGATCATAGACCACAAATCCAATGACCGTGAAATTTTGACATATGATAGACAATCATGTTGTGAAGACAATCCAAAAAGAATCACGTCAATTTGATCTGTAAAACTCGAGTTATGATAAAACCACCGACGAAAGGTAGTGCTGTCCAGAAACTCGACGAGTAAAACTTGTCTGGAACAAGTCGGACGAACAAGGCATAAAAGTTCCTTCAAACTATGAATTTTATTCAATAGAAAACAAGAGGAACAGCCCCAAAGTCGTGCACCAAGAGCTCTAGACTCCCTTGCTTATATAACCAGCCCTTAGGCCAACCCAATCTCAACTAGGATTCCAATCCTACTCAGATCACGAATCGTAACTTTCCATAACTGCTCAAGATTCTTCTATACGCAGATAGAAGCAATCTTAAGACTTCCAAACACCTTAGGAACATATCCCACATTCCTAAACAACTCAAATTCGTGACCCACACGAAATCCTATCATAACCAACTCAAATCTTTCCATATTTGAGTCAAACCCAACTCAGCCGCATCCTGAGTCCATAACCTAGTCGGTTGGACCTTTCCGACCAATTCTTTACGTCCACATCTCTTCATCACGTCTCGGAACCATGTAGACACGTCCATGCACTCCTTTCACACGTGCAAACATCTTCCAACGATGTCCACGACACCTTCATATGCATTGTTCTTGATCCAAACATGCTGCGCAACCTCCTGATCAGCTCAACCACAATTCCCCCCGAACTTGGTTGTTGGAACCTCATCTCCTCCCTGAGACTAGTCCAATGGATCCCGTCACCAGCCATGTCTTGAACTCAAGCAACACCTGCACATGAATAAACAACCAATCCATACGAGCCCAAGTCCTCGACTTGACTCAAGTTAGTTCTGAACACAACACCTTACGTGAGAACCTCACATAAGCATGTTGCAAAACCACAGTAACATGATATCATCCATATCAACCAAAATGCACCAAAAACTTAGCAAATGAATACTAAGCAATCTTTCCAACAATGTAAAGCAAGTACGAAACATTACAAATGAAAAGCAGAAGCACTACGGTCAAGTTCCGGACCATCCCACAGCAAGCCGGAGCTTGAGCCGGAGCTTACCAAAACTAGTACAATGAAACACCTGCCGGAGCTTACCAAAACTAGTAGATCCTAGCACCGGAGCTTACCAAAAAATAGTAAAACCAAGCTCCCGCCGGAGCTTACAAAACTAGCAGGACCTAGCACTGGAGCTAACCAGAACTAGTCGGAACTAGTAAACCCAAAAACTGGAGCTAGACAAAGTACGTCGGAGCTTAGAAAAAGCATGTCGGAGCTATCAAATATATGCCAGAGCTATCAAAGCTGGTCGGACCTTACCAAGAAGTCGGACCTAGCATCGAACGTAACCGGAGCTACCCAAACCAAGCCAGACCTACCGTCGGACCTTGCAGTAGCTCAGAGCTAAAGTCGGACCTTGATAAAAAGGTGTTTTGGTGATATTCAAAACTTTTATCATCAAAGCCATGTGTATTCACTACAAGCCAATGTATTCAGCACACATAGGTCTTACAATCTCCCCCTTGATAAATGCATTGGCAACACCATTTAAAATCCGAACATTGGCTTATTCTAATTAAAAGTTTTGAAGACAATTTCTCCCCCTCTGTAAATCAAAAGTAAATAAGAAGAAAAATTATCCCATATTATCTATCCCCCTTTATTATCTCTCCTTATGCACATATTCTCTCTCTCTTCATGCTTATCTCTCCCCCTTTGACAATTTATTCAGCAAGTCATGAGATAAAAACAAATTATCTCTCCAACTAGAGTTGTTATGAGCATATTATAACATATACATATAAACAAAGCTCATCCAAGTCATACTATCAAGTAACTTACACTATCATATCAATGAGATACATAAAGTAGTGTAAGCCATGCTAGAGATCAAGTGTGATTTTCAATTTTAGCAAGTCATGATCTCACAAACTCAACTATTTCAAAACCTGAAAGCATGACACTTGTTGCTGCATTTTATTATTTTTCAAAGCATAAATTTAGATCATATGATATTTGCAAGAGATTATATGCGCATCTGCCTTATTCTAACCAACCAGGCCAAGCCTATGTCATTTGACAATCAGAAGCTTAAGGACATGGTTTTAGTCATACACAACTTCTTCCAAGTTCATATCTAAGTGCAATGACAAGCCATCTCAAAAGAAGAAGTGTGATGCATGCATATTCTCTTGATCTTTTATCAATTTATATTTGTTCATAAAAACTCAACATGTGAGTTGATTACTTGATTAATTCTTTATGATTAAAAGCACTTGTGAACATGTAACAAGTTCAAAACAGCAAGAAAGTTCGACCATGACCAGTTTTAGTGTAAGTAATTATTCCAATTACTAGACATGGCAAAAACTACAAAATGTATAACACGAGTAGTGTAGTAGGAACTTTCAGCATGTAAAAGGAATCACAAAGTCATATATGTATGAAATACTATGCTCATATTATTTTAATTTCAGATTCACACATAGACTTCCCAAGTTTCAAAACCCCCCCTCAATTTAAGCCATGGGGATGCATAACCCCTATTTCACTACGAATGTAACAAAAATGAGTGAAATCCAAAGGTTTTGTAAAAATGTCAGCCAATTGTTGTTCGGTATCTACATGGTGAAGCTCAATGTTTCCTTTTTCAACATTATCTCGGAGAAAGTGATACCTAATGTCAGTGTGCTTAGTTCTAGAATGTTGCACGGGGTTTTAGCAATGCAAATGGCACTAGTGTTATCACGGAATAGTGGAACACTATCTAGATCAACCCCATAGTCCTTAAGTGTTTGAACAATCCAAAGAATTTTTGAGCAAGCACTAGCAGCAGCTACATATTCAGATTTGGCTGTGGATTGTGCAACTAAATTTTGTTTTCTAGAGGACCAAGCAACAAGAGAATTACCAAGAAAATGACAAGCACCGGAAGTACTTTTCCTATCAATCCTACAACCCCCAAAATCAGCATCCGAAAAAGCTTTCAAAGTAACGGTTGAGGAAGAAGGAAGAAAAATGCCAAATTCTTGAGTTCCATGTAAGTACCTGAGAATCCTTTTGACGGCTTGACGATGTGAAACACGTGGGGAGGCTTGAAACCGTGCACAAAGACATACGCTGAATTGTATGTCCGGTCTTGATGTCGTAAGGTACAAAAGTGATCCAATCATGCTTCTATATTCTTTTTGATCCACGGGTTCACCATCTTCATCAAGTTCAAGTGGTGTTGCTGTTCCTGTTGGTGTCCGAAGAGGATTGCTTTTGTCCATTTTGAAGCGCCTTAGGAGGTCTTTGGTATACTTCGTTTGATGCACAAAGGTACCCTCCTTGGTTTGCTTGATTTGCAGCCCCAAAAAGTACGTGAGTTCACCCATCATACTCATATCAAATTTGGAACTCATCATTGCTGAAAACTTGGACACAAGATCATGAGAAGCACAACCAAAGATAATATCATCCACATACACTTGAACAAATAATGAGTCATTGCAATGTTTAAGCACAAAAAGAGTTTTATCAACCTTGCCCATGGTAAACCCCTTTCAAGTAAGAATGTTTTTAGCCTATCATACCATGCTCTAGGGGCTTGTTTGAGACCGTATAAGGCTTTGGACAGTTTGTAAACATGATTAGGAAAATCTGGATTTTCAAAACCCGGTGGTTGTTTGACATAAACCTCCTCATCTATGTAGCCATTAAGAAAAGCACTTTTAACATCCATTTGATATAGCTTAAAACCTTTAGATGCTGCAAAAGCTAACAGAATTCTTATGGCTTCTAATCTAGCGACAGGAGCAAAAGTTTCATCAAAATCTAGACCTTCAACTTGAGTGAAACCATGAGCAACCAACCTAGCCTTATTCCTAACCACAACCCCATCCTCACTTTGTTTATTTTTATATACCCATTTAGTTCCAATTAAAGTGTGACCCTGAGGTGGAGGTACAAGTTTCCAAACATTATTTCTTTCAAAATTTTCTAACTCTTCTTGCATGGCAATAATCCAAGATTCATTAGTGAGTGTGTGTGATATATCTTTGGGTTCAAAAGAAGCAACAAAAGCAAAATGAGCATGAGAGATTGGATCGCAAAACTTGGACCGTGTGACTCGTTCGTGCAAGCTTCCAATCATCTGTTTTGGAGGATGATCTTTGTAAAAACGTAGGGGAACAGATGTCTCACAAGCTTCTTCTTCATTAGGTTCATTGTAGATTGATGAGCTTGTTACTTGTGGACGATCAGGACCAGCATAGGTGATAGCCGGAGCTTGTTCAATGTCCGGAGCTGGACACGTGTCAACTTCGGAACTACTAGGCAGTATCACCGGCTCTTCTTCATCTTCGAAAATACCCTCCCCCTGAGGATACGGATCTGGTCCTGAACATCGGAGCTAGTACCTGGGCTAGCTTCATCAAAAGACACTTCACAAGTCTCCACAATTTTGTTATTGTCACGTAAAAACACTCGATAGCCTCTATGATGAGATGGATAACCAAGAAACATGCCATCAATGCATCTAGGTTCAAATTTATCAAGATTACCATGTTTCTTAACAAAGCATTTGCAACCAAAGACCCGAAAGTGTGTAACACTAGGCCTATGTCCAAACCAAAGCTCATATGGTGTTTTACCTAGCTTAGCACGCAAGAAAACACGATTTGAGACATAACAATCGGTTGCTAACGCATAAGCCCAAAATTTCCTAGAAGTTTGATATTCATCAAGCATAGTCCTAGCCATCTCAACTAAGGTTCTGTTCTTTCTTTCTACAACACCATTTTGTTGAGGTACATATGGTGAAGATAATTGATGATTTATTCCATTTTCAACATAAAAGTGATCAAAAGATTGATTTTTAAATTCAGTTCCGTTATCACTTCTAATTGCTTTTAATGATCCTGGGTGATCAATTGATAATCTAAGAAATAAAGTTCTAAAGTGATTGAAAACTTCATTCTTAGACGCCATAAAGTAAACCCAAGAGTATCTAGAATAATCATCAACGATAACAAGAACATACCATTTACCTCCAAAGGATTGAACACGTGAAGGTCCTACGGTGTCAAGATGCAAAAGTTGACATGGTTCAGTTGTCATGATCATTGTGAGAGGAGTATGTGAACCTGCAACCATCTTAGCATGTCTACAAGAAGAGCACACAATTTCTTTGTCCCCTTTAAGCTTAGGCAGCCCACGTATGCGATCAAGAGCACTAACACGCGTTAGGTGATCAAAGCCTACGTGACCAAGTCTACGATGCCAAAAATATAAGTCCTTTGAATCATTAGCAACTAGACACCTATGCTTAGAGGAAGACATATTAAAATCAGCTTTAAAAACACTTCCAAACCGTGCCATGTTAAAAATAAGCTCACTATTTGAACCTACAACTTTGCAGCAGTTTTTATTGAAAATAATTTCTAGATTTTCATCTAGCAATTGTGCAACAGAAAGCAAGTTGTATTTCAAATTTTTGACAAGTGCCACATCCTTCAAAGTGTAGTGATCATTTACTCTAACCGAACCCTTATCAATTATAGGAGTTGAAGAATTATCGGCAAAAGTAACATTCTCTACACGTGACACAAAAGAGAGGGAGGAGAACCAATCTTTGTTACCGGTCATGTGGTGTGAGCAACCTGAATCCACAATCCAAATGTTCTCCTTCCTCAAACGTGTAACCTACATAAAAGCACAATATGTTGATGACTCAATACTGGGGTTAGTCAAAAGGCATTTAGAAATCCAGTACTGAGTCACGCGATGTGCAGCAGGAAAAACACGCGAAAGCTGAGACAAACCAGCAGGTTTATGAGTCAAAGTTTGAGATTTTTTATTCTTGACTACTGACCTATAAGGTGTTACTTGTGTAGCACACAAATAAGTAGCTCCGGAGGCAAAAATAGAAGGTCTGGAGGTAAACTTTGAATGTTTTTGACTCAAAACAGCAGGTTGTACATTCGGTTCAATGTGTGCAGCAAATTTTGCATGAAAGTTATGAGATCTAGCAACCATTCTTTCCCTTTTCTGTTGTTTAGCTAGTCTATAACAAAAATCTATGACATGACCATCTCTACCACAGAAGGTACAATGAAATTTAACTTTGTGTTCCTGTCTAGATGAGCAAGCAATATTTTTATTTGAAACCGAATGAGGCAACACTCCTGCAGATTTGAAAACCACTCCTTTTTGTTTAGGAACTATTTGAATCAAACCACTTCCTAATGTCTTTACAATTTTAGGTGGATGTGCCTTAGCATGAGCATGAAAATCAAAACCTAAACCAGTTTTATCATTGCAAGACTTGGAAGAACTCAGCAGCAAGTTTAGGTTCTTATTCCCATTACAAAACCGATCTAATGTCCTATGCATGTCATCAAGTTTATTGGACAGATCAAGGCAATTTTCACATGAAGTTTTTCCTTTTAGTTTGCAATTGGATCAAAATTTAACTTCATGAGAACGTAAAGCATTGTTCAATATAGAAATTTCATTGATAGCCTCCTGTAGTTTCTTATCAAGATCATCACAAGTAGAACAATGCAAATCAATTGTAGAACAGCTAGCATCTTTCAAGTTTTTATCATTAAGTGCTGCAAGCTCTCTGTTCTTTTCAATTTCTTCATCAAGTCTATCTAGAGTGGAGGAGTGTGCACTTCTTAATGTGGACAATTGTTCATAGATTAAGTCACATGAGGGACATGCATCATCACTAGGAATCAAAGTTTTTAAACGGTTAATTTCAGATTCTAGTGATTCAAAGTAGCATTATCCCTTGGCTTTTTGTCCTTTTTCTTGACAATAATAGTTGCACGAGAAATAGCATCACACATTTCATTGCAGGTAGAACATACCTCATCGTCTTCACTGTTGTGTTCTGCATCCTCCTAACTTGATCTTGATCTTGTTTTGCCCGCCATGAAGCATAAGTTGGCCAGATCGTCATCATCTTCATCACTTTCAAAGTCTACATCACTTGAACTAAGTTCTTGAAGCGCGGTGATGAAACTGTTGATCATCTTGCATCCTATGATACCTTTCTTCTTCTTGTTGGAATTTCCAGAGGAGGTCTGGACCTTGCTTTGTTTTTCTTCCCGGGTGGTCGGACCTGAAAGGTTAGGACATTCTATACGAAAGTGTCCTGTTTTACCACATTCAAAACAGCATTGAGGTCCGGAGCTTCCTCTCCTTCTATTTCTCACATTTTGTAATGCTTTTGAGAATCTAGTAGGGATGAGTGCCAACTCCTCTTCTGGAAATTCTTCGATCTGCTCCAGGGTTAGTGAGGACAACAAAACAAGAGTATTGCAGGATGATGATTGGCCGGAGCTAGACATATCACGTTGAGAAACAAAAGCAATAGACTTGTCGGGGTTCTCAGGTGATATTATATCAATTTCATGAGTTTTTAACTTGGAATATAGCACATCTAAAGTAAGTGTACTCATGACAGTAGATTCACGAATAGATGTAACTTTCATCTCCCAAATTGACATGTCTAATGCACTTAACAATTGCCTAGCATTTTCAGCATCTGAAAAATTAACATTGACGCTTCGCAAGTTGCTGAGAATTTTATTAAAGCGAGCAAAGAGATCATCAATTGACTCACCGGGTTGCATATCGAAGCGCATGTATTCTTTCTTGAACATGTCCTGCCTTACCTCTTTGATCGTGTTGGATCCTTCGTGGTAGTCGCAAAGTGCTTTCCACACGTCGTATGCAGATCGGAGGTGTGCAACACGGTCGAAGTCGCTTTGTGTTAATCCTTGTATGATCAAGTTCCGAGCCTTGTTGTTGTTGTCGACATCTCTCAGATTTGTAGCTGTAACTTGATCGTTTGATGGCACTTCGTAAGGCTTGTATACCTTCTCCCATATTGCAAAGCCTTGTGCCTGGATGAAAGCCTCCTTGCGTGCCTTCCAAACCTGAAAATCAATACCAGCGAACACACAAGGTTTGGCAGAGTACTTCTCCATAATGATTAGTCAAAAACACGCGCAAATCACAAAGATTAGAGCACCGTGGCTCTGATACCAATTGTAGGATCGAAGAGCAAGTGAAAAGCTACCAGAGGGGGGTGAATGGTAGATTTAAAAATCTTACGCAGCGGAAACAATTAAACCCCAAACCCCTTCGGCAGAAAAACGATCTGTTAAAGAAATCGTGTGTGAGACTAATCTAAACGTGTTTCATCATGACAAAAGTGATAGATATCAGAGAGAATCAAGTCACGAAGACAACACAAAAAGAATCACTCAGATCCGTCGAGAAAAACTCAAGTTATGTTCGAAAGATCAAACAATGGTCACTATGCCCTACCCGAGAAAAAACAGTTCTGGAACGCTTCAAAGAAACTCGTGTAGATCATAGAAAACAAATCCAATGACCGTAAAATTTTGACATATAATAGACAATCAAGTTGTGAAGACAACCCAAAAAGAATCACGTCAATTGGATCTGTAAAACTCGAGTTATGATAAAACCACCGACGAAAGGTACTGCTGTGCAGAAACTCGACGAGTAAAACTTGTCTGGAACAAGTCGGACGAACAAGGCACAAAAGTTCCTTCAAACTATGAATTTTATTCAATAGAAAACAAGAGGAACAGCCCCAAAGTCGTGCACCACGAGCTCTGGGCTCCCTTGCTTATATAACCATCCCTTAGGCTAACCCAATCTCAACTAGGATTCCAATCCTACTCAGATCACGAATCGTAACTTTCCATAACTGCTCAAGATTCTTCTATACGCATATAGAAGCAATCTTAAGACTTCTGAACACCTTAGGAACATATCCCACATTCCTAAACAACTCAAATTCGTGACCCACACGAAATCCTATCATAACCAACTCAAATCTTTCCATATTTGAGTCAAACCCGACTCAGCCGCAGCCTGAGTCCATAACCTAGTCGGTTGGACCTTTCCGACCAATTCTTTACGTCCACATCTCTTCATCATGTCTCGGAACCATGTAGCCACGTCCATGCACTCCTTGCACACGTGCAAACATCTTCCAACGACGTCCACGACACCTTCATATGCATTGTTCGTGATCCAAACATGCTGCGCAACCTCCGGATCAGATCAACCACAATTCCTCCCGAACTTAGTTGTTGGAACCTCATCTCCTCCTTGAGAATAGTCCAATGGATACCGTCACCAGCCATGTCTTGAACTCAAGCAACACCTGCACATGAATAAACAACCAAGCCATACGAGCCCAAGTCCTCGACTTGACTCAAGTTAGTTCCGAACACAACACCTTACGTGAGAACCTCACATAAACATGTTGCAAAACCACAGTAACATGATATCATCCATATCAACCAAAACGCACCAAAAACTTAGCAAATGAATACTAAGCAAACTTTCCAACAATGTAAAGCATGTACGAAACATTGCAAATGAAAAGCAGAAGCATTACGGTCAAGTTCGGGACCATCCCACAGCAAGACGGAGCTTGAGCCGGAGCTTACCAAAACTAGTACAATGAAGCACCTGCCGGAGTTTACCAAAACTAGTAGATCCTAGCACCGGAGCTTACCAAAAACTAGTACAACCAAGCTCCCTCCAGAGCTTACAAAACTAGCAGGACCTAGCGCTGGAGCTAACCAGAACTAGTCGGAACTAGTAAACCCAAAAACTGGAGCTAGACAAAGTACGTCGGAGCTTAGCAAAAGCATGCCAGAGCTATCAAATATATGTCGGAGCTATCAAAGCTGGTCGGACCTTACCAAGAAGTCGGACCTAGCATCGAACGTAACTGGAGCTACCCAAACCAAGCCGGACCTACCGTCGGACCTTGAAGTAGCTCAGAGCTAGAGTCGGACCTTGATAAAAAGGTGTTTTGGTGATATTCAAAACTTTTATCAACAAAGCCAAGTGTATTCACTACAAGCCAATGTATTCAGCACACATAGGTCTTACAATTTCGGGGGAGCTGGACCTCGTCTTGAGGTGCATGTGGAAGCACCAGATCCCATACTTGAGGTAGGGTAGGGTCCGGGCCTTCTGGACATGTGGCTCCATCAGACCTTGCCTCAGCTGGGAGGCAGGGCACTTAGGTGCTTTTAGCATGTGCACGAGGGTACCCGCTATGTCGGGTACCAACAATTATCCCGTTTTATTTTCCCTAGTGCTTTGTATACAACTTTGGCATAGAATATTATTGCCTTAAAACTAGGAATTTGTGGGTAGCAAAATCTTAGTCCAATTCTAGGTTTTTGTTGGACATGATGTAGTGATAAGAGCCGCTGAAGTCCTAGCTAAAAGTGAAATTTGAATTTTTGGAGAAATTCTAAAATGAAAGTTCCTCATTTGGTAGAGATTCCTACCAAAGCAATGTGATGTTTCAAATTTGATATACCCATGCATATGCTATTTGTTTTCACATTGAGCCTAGTCAAACTAGTATAAACCGATGAAAAATTCTTTTTATTCTTTTAAGATCAAGATCTCACAAGCACATATTAAAATTCTACACTAGAAGTTAGCAAAATTCCATCATATTATTCCACCATCAATAGATACTCCATGCTTTTCATGCATAATACTCTCTTCAAAATATTTGGAAAGAGGAGTAGAAGACATGGATACAAGAAAAGAAAAAGTAAAATGCATGCTCATGAACAAGAGCGTGAAAAAAAAAGAGAATAAGTAGGCATGATTCATGCTCGAAATAAAGAGAGTGCATACAAAGGAGTCATCTTCATATTTCCACTACATAAATATTCCATCACACTTGCACAAATCTTGATCAAAAGTATGATTTGTTATCTCCTCAGGCTTACTCTTTTGACTTAGTAATATATGTGTTGCAAATATGCCCACTCTTGATCCCTACCAAGATACACATATAAGCCTTATTTAGATGTAGGACATGAAAGGCATCGCCTTGGTGGGGATATAAAAACCACTTTCCACATAGGAGTGATTGAGAGCATCAATTGAGGAACTTAATTTTTAACACACTTTTAAACTCTCCGAAATTCAAGTGGAACTCAAAACATTAGGTGATGCATGCTCACTTTGCTGTTCTATCCTTCAACCACGCAAGAAAAGAATGAGGCATAAGCCCCATAATGACTAAGTAGAAGGGGTAAGGTACCATAGCAAATTTATTCAACGCAAGGAAGAATATTTAGTTGTGCATGTAACACCCTCATTTTCATGCATCATGCCTTGCATACATTCATATACATATTTAACATTAACCCACAACAAGAGGAACAAGTTTAAAATTGATTTGGAGAAAAACCGCACTTAAAACGCAGGAAAGTGCGGACTAGTCCGATTTTGCTGAGGACTAGTCCGATTTCTCTCTGACTAAAAACAGACTTGTCTGTTTTTGCTGCGGACTAATCCGATTTTGGCCCCTGGAAACTTTCGGACTTGTCCGACTTTGTGCGGACTAGTCTGACATTCCATGAATCTTTGAAAAATTGCTAAGTCCTTGGACTTTTCCGGACTAGTCCGGTGTTCCAGCGGACTTGTCCGATTTCCTCTCTATTTAAAGTCGGACTTGTCCGATCGTTGGCCACACTTGTCCGATTTTCTCTCTGGACGACTTCGGACTAGTCCGGTCGTTTCCGGACTTGTCCGATATTTCGCGACTCTGAGTTGATCTTTTGTTTTACGACTTGTTTCTTGGGTTTCACGTTAAGTGGGCCTAGGGACGTCGTGCCTAACTCTTTTAGAGCCCATGAGGGACTCTAAACTGGCCTCTACTCATCCCAAACTCGAAACCCATCTAACCCTAGCCTCCACCTCTATATAAACAGCCCCACCCCTTGGTTTGACATCTATTTGCCACTTTTCAACCCACCCAAACCCTAGTTCGTGGAGAGCCACCATCAAGGAGGGAGGAGAAGATCCCAAGCAAGAAGAAGAAGAGGAGGAAACGAAAGAGGATCAAGATCTCCACCAAGTTTTCGTTCTCCACCACCAATTCATGTCCAAGTTCATCACCAACCCTAGATCATCAAGATCCAAGTGTCACCTCGAAGTTTCTTGATTCATTGGAGTTCTAAACACATGGTATACCTTCTATTCTCTTTTCCTTACGTGAATTCAACACCTAATCTCCAAATTCACGTCGATCTAGAAAACCCTAATCCGCTGATCTCGCAGAGGGCGGACTTGTCTCGTCCCTAGCGGACTAGTCCGGTCTTCCTGGTTAAATTACATCAAATTAATTATAAAATTTGATCTAATCGACTCCAAACCTGTATAAACTTGTTAAAAGCTATTAGAACTAGTTAGTGATCATTAAAAGCAATCTATTAACATCTTCTACCTTGCATTTGCATCAATCATGCATGTCATGTCATATTGAGTAATATTTGTGCACTCTTTGATTGTGTTTCTTGTCTTGTATGCTTATTGTGTGGATTAGACGGATTTGCGCTAGAGAGTGCCGCGGAGGATCTACAGCACCAAGAGTTTGAAGGCTTTGACCCTAATCAACAGCAAGAGCAAGGCAAGTGTCCTTGAAGCATATTGATCCTATTTTAAAATAAATGTTTTGTTTGCAAAACTGCATGCTTGTGTCAATTTGATGGGAATCCTATGGTAGGAAGTTTACTAGATTTGTTAAACCACCCTTGTCACCTGGAATTTATGGTAGAGAGTCGGGAAGGGCTTTTTACCTTTTGCTACGCTTAATCAACTGGGATGGGAAATAACTATACCACTCAATTTAATTATGCATGGATGATATTATGGTTAACATGAACCGGTTAAATACGATATGGTAATGGGTGATCTAAGCAAGCCTGGTATGTGGATGGGTGGGATGTTATGGTGGTTTTGCTTGCTTTAGATCTAAGGACTGGTTCATGCGAGAATAATCCAGGACTACAGTGCCACAACGAGGCCAAGTATGCGTGCAGCGTAGCTGATTAATTAGGGCTTTGCTAGTGCTGTTTGGACCATTGTGGATGCTCGAGGAAGGGGTAGTCGGATTGGGTTTGTTGATGATTGGTGGGACTACTCTGGGATCCGAATGGCTCAAGAGGGGGCCCTTGGTTGAAGATGTGCTCAGTTGGAGGCATCGCCACCGGTGAAACATCAGTGGGGTCTAAATAGGCTAGTAACCCCTTTGTAAAGGTGTAAGACCTATGTGTGCTGAATACATTGGCTTGTCGTGAATATACTTGGCATTGATGATAAAAGTTTTTCACCAAATCACCTTTTTATCAAGGTCCGACTCTAGCTCTGAGCTATAGCAAGGTCCGACCATAGGTCCGACTTGTTTTGGGTAGCTCCGGCTATGTTCGTAGCTAGGTCTGACTTCTTGGTAAGGTCCGACTAGCTTTGGTTAGCTCCCGTGAGCTTTATCTTTAGCTCCGGCATGTCTTTGATAGCTCCGACATATATTTGATAGCTCCGGCATGCTTTTGCTAAGCTCCGACGTACCTTGTCTAGCTCCGGTTTTGGGTTGACTAGTTTTGACTAGCTTTTGGTAAGCTCCAGTACTAGGATCTACTAGTTTTGGTAAGCTCCGGTAGGTGCTTCATTGTACTAGTTTTGGTAAGCCCCGGTGCTAGGTTCTACTAGCTTTTGTTAGCTCCGGCTCAAGCTCCGGGTTGCTCTGGCAAGGTCTGGAACTTGACCGCAATGCTTTTGTTTTTCATTTGCAATGTTTCGTACTTGCTTTACATGATTGGAAAGATTGCTTAGTAGTCATTTGCTATGTTTTTTGTGCGTTTTGGTTGAATACGGTTGATATCGTTTCTACTGTGGTTTTGCAACATGCTTATGTGAAATACTCACATAAGGTGTTGTGTTCGGAACTAACTTGAGTCAAGTTGAGGACTTCGGCTCGTATGGATTGTTTGTTTGTTCATGTGCAGGTGTTGCTTGAGTTCAAGTCATGGCTGGTGACAGGATCCATTGGACTAGTCTCAGTAGGAGATGAGGTTCCAACAACCAAGTTCGGGAGGAACTGTGGTTGAGCGGGTCAGGAGGTCACGCAGGACGATTGAATCAAGGGCAGTGCATATGAAGGTCAAAGGAAGGTGTTCGCATGTATGCATGAGGTGCATGACGTGGCAATATGCTTCTAGAGACGGATTATGGAAGGAAGATCTGATCGGAAGGATCGGATCGTATCGGTTGAAGACTTAGGCTGCTAGCTGAGTCGGTTATGGCTCGGTATGGAAATATCGAGTTGGTTATGTTAGGATTTCGTGTGTGACACGAATTTGAGTTGTTTTAGGAATGTGAGATACGTTCCTAAGGTGTTTGGAAGTCTTAAAATTGCTTCTATCTGCGTATAGAAGAATCTTGAGCAGTTATGGAAAGTTCCGATTGTGATCGGATTAGGATTGGAGTCCTGGTTGAGATTGGGATGGCCTAAGGGCTGGTTATATAAGCAAGGGAAGTCCAAAGCTCGAGAGAGACGACTTTGGGGCTGTTCCTCTTGTGTTCTGTTGAATAAAATTCGTAGTTTGAAGGAACTTTTGTGCCTTGTTCGTCCGACTTGTTCCAGACAAGTTTTATTCGTCGAGTTTCTGGACAGCACTAGCTTTCGTCGGTGGTTTTATCATAACTCGAGTTTTACAGATCCAATTGATGCGATTCCTTTTGGGTTGTCTTCACAACTTTATTATCTATCATCTGCCAAAATTTCACAGTGATTGGATTTGTGGTTTCTAAGATACACGAGTTTCTTTGCAGCGTTCCAGAACTATTTTTCTCGGGTAGGGAAGATTGACCTTTGTTTGATCTTTCGATCATAACTTGAGTTTTCCTCGATGGATTTGAGTGATTCTTTTTGCGTTGTTTTCGTGACTTGATTCTCTATGATATCTATCACTTTTTCCACAGTGAAACACGTTTAGATTAGTTTCACATACGATTTCTTCAATAGATCGTTTTTCTGCCGAAGGGTTTGGGGTTTAATTGTTTCCGCTGCGTAAGATTTTTAAATCTACCATTCACCCCCCCCCCTAGTAGCTTTTCACGTGCTCTTCGATCCTACAATTGGTATCAGAGCCACGGTGCTCTAACCTTTGTGATTTGCACGTGTTTTTGACTAATCATCGTGGAGAAGTACTCCGCCAAACCTTGTGTGTTTGCTGGTATTGATTTTCAGGTTTGGAAGGCACGCATGGAGGCCTTCATCCAGGCGCAAGGCTTTGCAATATGGGAAAAGGTGTACAAACCTTATGATGTCCCGCCTAACGATAAAGTTACGGCTACAAACCTCCGGGACGTCGACAACAACAACAAAGCACGAAACTTGATCATCCAAGGACTCACTCAAAGCGACTTTGATCGTGTCGCACACCTCCGATCAGCATACGATGTTTGGAGCGCTCTCTGTGATTACCATGAAGGCTCCAATAGAATCAAGGAAGTAAAACAAGATATGTTCAAAAAGGAATATATGCGTTTTGAGATGCAACCAGGTGAGTCTATCGATGACCTCTTTGCTCGTTTCAATAAAATTCTCAGCAACTTGCATAGCGTGAATGTTAATTTTTCAGATGCTGAAAATGCTAGACAACTCCTTAGTGCATTAGACATGTCAATTTGGGAGATGAAAGTAACGTCTATACGTGAATCAACTGTCATGAGTTCTCTTACACTAGATGTGCTGTATTCGAAATTAAAAACTCATGAAATTGACATTCTAGCACGTAAGAACTCAAATAAGTCTATTGCATTTGTCTCACAACATGATACGTCTAGCTCCGGCCAATCATCATCTTGCAATACTCTTGCTTTGTTGTCCTCACTAACCCTGGAGCAGATCGAAGAATTTCCAGAAGAGGAATTGGCACTCATCTCTACTAGATTCTCAAAAGAATTGCAAAATGTGAGAACTAGAAGGAGAGGAAGCTCCGGACCTCAACGCTGCTTTGAATGTGGTAAACCAGGACACTTTCGTACAGAATGCCCTAACCTTTCAGGTCCGACCACCCGGGAAGAAAAACAAAGCAAGGTCCGGACCCCCTCTGGAAATTCCAACAAGAAGAAGAAAGGTACCATAGGACGCAAGATGATCAACAGCTTCATCACCGCGCTTCAAGAGCTCAGTTCAAGTGACATAGACTTTGAAAGTGATGAAGAGAATGATGACCTGGCCAACATATGTTTCATGGCGGGCAAAGCAAGATCAAGATCAAGTCAGGAGGAAGCAGAACACAACAGTGACGATGATGAGGTATGTTCAACCTGTAATGAAATGTGTGATGCTATTTCTCGTGCCACTGTTATTGTCAAGAAAAAGGACAAAAAGCTTAGGGACAATGCTGCTAAAATTAAGTCACTAGAATCTGAAATTAAACGTTTGAAATCCTTAATTCCTAGTGATGATTCTTGTTCCTCATGTGACTTAATATATGAACAATTGTCCTCTCTAAGAAGTGCACATTCCTCCAATCTAGACAGACTTGATGAGGAAATTGAAAAGAACAAAAAGCTTGTTGCACTTAGTGATAATAACTTAAAAGAGGCTTCTTGTTCTACAGATGATTTGCATTGTTCTGCATGTGAAAATCTTGATAAGAAACTAAAAGATGCAATGAATGAAATTTCCATTCTGAACAATGATTTACGATCTCATGAAGTTAAAAATTGTTCCAATTGCAAACTAAAAGGAAAAACTTCATGTGCAAACTGCCTAGACTTGTCTAAGAAACTTGATGACATGAATAGAACACTAGGTCGGTTTTGTAATGGGAATAAGAATATAAAATTGCTGCTAAATTCTTTCAAGTCTTGCAAAGATAAAACTGGTTTAGGTTTTGATTCTCATGTTCATGCTAAGGCACATCCACCTAAAATTGTAAAGTCATTAGGAAGTGGTTTGATTCAAACAGTTCCTAAACAAAAAGAAGTGGTTTTCAAATCTGCAGGAGTGCTTTCTAATTCTGATTCTAATGTTGGGTGCTGATCGAGACATGATTAAAAAATTAAGTTTCATTGTACCTACTGTGGTAGAGTTGGTCATGTCATAGATTTTTGTTATAGACTAGCTAAACAACAAAAAAGGGAAAGAATGTCTACTAGATCTCATAACTTTCATGCTAAACCAAAAATTAGAAACATGCAACCTGCTTTAATGAGTCAGAAATCTGAAAAGGTAGCTTCTAGAACTTTTGGCAAGAAATCTACAAAGGCAGCTCCGGTAGTTCTTATAGCTCCGAGAGCTCCCAGATCTTCTGTTGTTCCCTCCGGAGCTTTAGTTTTTGCCTCCGGACCTTCTGCTTTTACCTCCGGAGCTACTGGTTTCACTCTAAACAAGTAACAACTTCTAAATCAACTGTTAAGAACAGAAAACCTCAATCTTTGACTCATAAACCTGCTGTTTTATCTCAGCTTTCGCGTGTTTTTCCTGCTGCACATTGCATGACTCAGTACTGGATTCCTAAATGCCTTTTGACTAACCCCAGTATTGAGTCATCGACGTATTGTGCTTCTCTGTAGGTTACACGCTTGAGGAAGGAGAATATTTGGATTGTGGATTCAGGTTGCTCACGCCACATGACTGGTAACAAAGATTGGTTCTCCTCCCTCTCTTTTGTGTCACGTGTAGAGAATGTTACTTTTGCTGATAATCCTTCAACTCCTATAATTGCTAAGGGTTCGGTTAGAGTAAATGATCACTACACTTTGAAGGATGTGGCACTTGTCAAAAATTTGAAATACAACTTGCTTTCTGTTTCACAATTGCTAGATGAAAATCTAGAAATTATTTTTAATAAAAACTGCTGCAAAGTTGTAGGTTCAAATAGTGAGCTTATTTTTAACACGTCTCGGTTTGGAAGAGTTTTTAAAGATGATTTTGATATGTCTTCCTCTAAGCATAGGTGTCTAGTTGCTAATGATTCAAAGGACTTATATTTTTGGCATCGTAGACTTGGTCACGTAGGCTTTGATCACCTAACGTGTGTTAGTACTCTTGATCGCATACGTGGGCTGCCTAAGCTTAAAGGGGACAAAGAAATTGTGTGCTCTTCTTGTAGACATGCTAAGATGGTTGCAGGATCACATACTCCTCTCACAATGATCATGACAACTGAACCATGTCAACTTTTGCATCTTGACACCGTAGGACCTTCACGTGTTCAATCCTTCAGAGGTAAATGGTATGCTCTTGTTATTGTTGATGATTATTCTAGATATTCTTGGGTGTATTTTATGGCGTCTAAGAATGAAGTTTTTAGTCACTTTAGAACTTTATTTCTTAGATTATCAATTGATCACCCAGGATCATTAAAAGAAATTAGAAGTGATAATGGAACTGAATTTAAAAATCAATCTTTTGATCACTTTTGTGCTGAAAATAGAATAGATCATCAATTTTCTTCACCATATGTACCTCAACAAAACGGTGTTGTAGAAAGAAAGAACAGAACCCTAGTTGAGATGGCTAGGACTATGCTTGATGAATATCAAACTCCTAGGAAATTTTGGGCTGATGCGTTAGCAACCGCTTGTTATGTCTCAAATCGTGTTTTCTTGCGTGCTAAGCTAGGTAAAACACCATATGAGCTCCGGTTTGGACATAGGCCTAGTGTTACACACTTTCGGGTCTTTGGTTGCAAATGCTTTGTTAAGAAACATGGTAATCTTGATAAATTTGAACCTAGATCCATTGATGGCATGTTTCTTGGTTATCCATCTCATACTAGAGGCTATCGTGTGCTTTTACTTGACACTAACAAATTGTGGAGACTTGTGAAGTGTCTTTTGATGAAGCTAGCCCAGGTACTAGCTTCGGTGTTGCAGGACCAGATCTGTATCCCCAGGGGGAGGGTATTTTCGAAGATGAAGAAGAGCCGGTGATACTGCCTGGTAGTTCCGAAGTTGACACGTGTCCAGCTCCGGACATTGAACAAGTTCCGGCTATCACCTATTTTGGTCCTGATCGTCCACAAGTCACAAGCTCATCAATCTACGATGAACCTAATGAAGAAGAAGCTTGTGAGACATCTGTTCCCCTATGATTTTACAAAGATCATCCCCCACAACAGATGATTGGAAGCTTGCACGAACGAGTCACACGGTCCAGGTTTTGCGATCCAAACTCTCATGCTCATTCTGCTTTTGTTGCTCCTTTTGAACCCAAAGATATATCACACGCACTCACTAATGAATCTTGGATTATTGCCATGCAAGAAGAGTTAGAAAATTTTGAAAGAAATAATGTTTGAAAACTTGTACCTCCACCTCAAGGTCACACTTTAATTGGAACTAAATTGGTATTTAAAAATAAACAAAGTGAGGATGGGGTTGTGGTTAGGAATAAGGCTAGGTTGGTTGCTCAAGGTTTCACTCAAGTTGAAGGACTAGATTTTGATGAAACTTTTGCTCCCGTTGCTAGATTAGAAGCCATAAGAATTTTGTTAGCTTTTGCAGCATCTAAAGGTTTTAAGCTATATCAAATGGATGTTAAAAGTGCTTTTCTTAATGGCTACATAGATGAGGAGGTTTATGTCAAACAACCACCGGGTTTTGAACATCCAGATTTTCATAATCATGTTTACAAACTGTCCAAAGCCTTATATGGTCTCAAACAAGCCCCTAGAGCATGGAATGATATGTTAAAAACATTCCTACTTGAAAAGGGGTTTACCATGGGCAAGGTTGATAAAACTCTTTTTGTGCTTAAGCATGGCAATGACTAATTATTCGTTCAAGTGTATGTGGATGATATTATCTTTGGTTGTGCTTCTCATGATCTTGTGTCCAAGTTTTCAGCAATGATGAGTTCCGAATTTGAAATGAGTATGAGTGGTGAACTCACTTACTTTTTGGGGCTGCAAATCAAGCAAACAAAGGAGGGTACCTTTGTGCATCAAACGAAGTATACCAAAGACCTCCTAAGGCGCTTCAACATGGACAGAAGCAAGCCTCTTCGGACACCAATGGGAACAGCAACAACACTTGAACTTGATGAAGATGGTGAACCCGTGGATCAAAAAGAATATAGAAGCATGATCGGATCACTTTTGTACCTCACTGCATCAAGACCGGACATACAATTCAGAGTATGTCTTTGTGCATGGTTTCAAGCTTCCCCATGTATTTCACATCGTCAAGCCGTCAAAATGATTCTTAGGTACTTACATGGAACCCAATAATTTGGCATTTTTCTTCCTTCTTCCTCAACCGTTACTTTGGAAGCTTTTTCGTATGCTGATTTTGGGGGTTGTAGGATTGATAGGAAAAGTACTTCCGGTGCTTGTCATTTTCTCGGTAATTCTCTTGTTGCTTGGTCCTCTAGAAAACAAAATTCAGTTGCACAATCCACAGCCGAATCTGAATATGTAGCTGCTGCTAGTGCTTGCTCACAAATTCTTTGGATTGTTCAAACACTTAAGGACTATGGGGTTGATCTAGATAATGTTCCACTGTTTTGTGATAACACTAGTGCCATTTGCATTGCTAAAAACCCCGTGCAACATTCTAGAACTAAGCACATTGACATTAGGTATCACTTTTTCCGAGATAATGTTGAAAAGGGAAACATTGTGCTTCACCATGTAGATACCGAACAACAATTGGCTGACATTTTTACAAAACCTTTGGATTTCACTCGTTTTTGTTACATTCGTAGTGAAATAGGGGTTATGCATCCTCATGGCTTAAATTGAGGGGGAGTTTTGAAATTTGGGAAGTCTATGTGTGAATCTGAAATTAAAATAATATGAGCATAGTATTTCATACATATATGACTTTGTGATTCCTTTTACATGCTGAAAGTTCTTACTACATTACTCGTGTTATATATTTTGTAGTTTTTGCCATGTCTAGTAATTGGAATAATTACTTACACTAAATCTGGTCATGGTCGAACTTTCATGCTGTTTTGAACTTGTTGCATGCTCACAAATGCTTTTAATCATTAAGAATTTATCAGGTAATCAACTCACATGTTGAGTTTTTATGAACAAATATAAATTGAGAAAAGATCTAGAGAATATGCATGCATCGCACTTCTTCTTTTGAGATGGCTTATCATTGCACTTAGATATGAACTTGGAAGAAGTTGTGTATGACTAAAACCATGTCCTTAAGCTTCTGATTGTCAAATGACATAGGCTTGGCTTGGTTGGTTAGAATAAGGCAGATGCGCATATAATCTCTTGCAAATATCATATGATTCAAATTTATGCTTTGAAAAATAATAAAATGCAGCAACTAGTGTCATGTTTTCAGGTTTTGAAATAGTTAAGTTTGTGAGATCATGACTTGCTTAAATTGAAAATTTCATATAATCTCTAGCATGGCTTACACTACTTTATGTATCTCATTGATGTGATAGTGTAAGTTACTCGATAGTATGACTTGGATGAGCTTTGTTAATATGTATATGTTATAATATGCTCATAACAACTAAAGAGGGAAAGAAAATTTGTTTATATGCTCATGACTTGCTGAATACATTGTCAAAGGGGGAGAGATAAGCATGAAGAGAAAGAGAATATGTGCATAAGGAGAGATAATATGGGATAATTTTTCTTCTCATTTAACTTTTAATTTACAAAGGGGGAGAAATTGTCTTCAAAACTTTTATGAGAATAAGCCAATGTTCGGATTTTAAATGGTGTTGGCAATGCATTCATCAAGGGGGAGATTGTAAGACCTATGTGTGCTGAATACATTGGCTTGTCGTGAATATATATGGCATTGATGATAAAAGTTTTTCACCAAATCACCTTTTTATCAAGGTCCGACTCTAGCTCTGAGCTATAGCAAGGTCCGACCATAGGTCCGACTAGTTTTGGGTAGCTCCGGCTATGTTCGTAGCTAGGTCTCACTTCTTGGTAAGGTCCGACTAGCTTTGGTTAGCTCCGGTGAGCTTTATCTTTAGCTCCGGCATGTCTTTGATAGCTCCGGCATATATTTGATAGCTCCGTCATGCTTTTGCTAAGCTCCAACGTACCTCGTCTAGCTCCGGTTTGGGTTGACTAGTTTTGACTAGCTTTTGGTAAGCTCCGGTACTAGGATCTACTAGTTTTGGTAAGCTCCGGCAGGTGCTTCATTGTACTAGTTTTGGTAAGCTCCGGTGCTAGGTTCTACTAGCTTTTGTTAGCTCCGGCTCAAGCTTCGGGTTGCTCTGGCAAGGTCCGGAACTTGACCGCAATGCTTTTGTTTTTCATTTGCAATGTTTTGTACTTGCTTTACATGATTGGAAAGATTGCTTAGTATTCATTTGCTAAGTTTTTTGTGCATTTTGGTTGGATACGGTTGATATCGTTTCTACTGTGGTTTTGCAACATGCTTATGTGAAATACTCACATAAGGTGTTGTGTTCGGAACTAACTTGAGTCAAGTCGAGGACTTGGGCTCGTATGGATTGTTTGTTTGTTCATGTGCAGATGTTGCTTGAGTTCAAGTCATGGCTGGTGACAGGATCCATTGGACTAGTCTCAGGAGGAGATGAGGTTCCAACAACCAAGTTCGGGAGGACCTGTGGTTGAGCGGGTCAGGAGGTCGCGCAGGATGATTGAATCAAGGGCAGTGCATATGAAGGTCAAAGGAAGGTGTTCGCACGTATGCATGAGGTGCATGGCATGGCGATATGCTTCTAGAGACGGATTATGGAAGGAAGATCTGATCGGAAGGATCGGATCGTATCGGTTGAAGACTTAGGCTGCTAGCTGAGTCGGTTATGGCTCGGTATGGAAATATCGAGTTGGTTATGTTAGGATTTCGTGTGTGTCACGAATTTGAGTTTTTTTAGGAATGTGGGATACGTTCCTAAGGTGTTTGGAAGTCTTAAGATTGCTTCTATCTGCGTATAGAAGAATCTTGAGCAGTTATGGAAAGTTCCGATTGTGATCGGATTAGGATTGGAGTCCTAGTTGAGATTGGGATGGCCTAAGGGCTGGTTATATAAGCAAGGGAAGGCCAAAGCTCGAGAGAGACGACTTTGGGGCTGTTCCTCTTGTGTTCTATTGAATAAAATTCGTAGTTTGAAGGAACTTTTGTCCCTTGTTCGTCCGACTTGTTCCAGACAAGTTTTATTCGTCGAGTTTCTGGACAGCACTACCTTTCGTCGGTGGTTTTATCATAACTCGAGTTTTACAGATCCAATTGATGCGATTCCTTTTGGGTTGTTTTCACAACTTTATTATCTATCATCTGTAAAATCTCACAGTCATTGGATTTGTGGTTTCTGAGATACACGAGTTTCTTTGCAGCGTTCCACAACTGTTTTTCTCGGATAGGGAAGATTGACCTTTGTTTGATCTTTCGATCATAACTTGAGTTTTACTCGACGGATTTGAGTGATTCTTTTTGCGTTGTTTTCGTGACTTGATTCTCTCTGATATCTATCACTTTTTTCACGGTGAAACACGTTTAGATTATTTTCACATACGATTTCTTCAACAGATCGTTTTTCTGCCGAAGGGTTTGGGGTTTAATTGTTTCCGCTGTGTAAGATTTTTAAATCTACCATTCACCCCCCTCTGGTAGCTTTTCACGTGCTCTTCGATCCTACAAAAGGCTATTTTGTGATCTCTTGGCCACACACCAACGGAAGTGTGAGACGGCATAATAGAGGTTCTAGTCATCGAAAGGTGATGAAATCACAAACACGTGGATAAAGTGGTACAAACTCTGCAGAGTTAAATAAAACTATCATGATAGCCGTGCTCCCAGTTATGAGCACCTGGAAAACTTCCATGATTAGAGGGAACTTGGTATTGGGATGGTATTTGGGATGGTTATGGTTGGTATTATGGTTATGGATTTATTTCTGGTATTGAATATGGTTATTGGCAAATGGTGAAATCTGGAATTATTGATGATGGTAATGAATTTAGACTGGTATGATGATATTACTTATGTTTATGATGGGTTTACTTCACGTATATATAATATATTACTTTTCAAATGTTTTTAATGTACTTTTCAGCACTTAGCCATTATTATTGTCGTCATTTGAATCAGCTACATGTCATACTTTCCACACTTGCTGAGTACGACATGTACTCACTCTTGCAATCCCCCCCCCCCCCACAGTTGCAGGTCAGGATTGAGAGTTTAATGGTGATAATGTGGAGTTCTAGGCCGTGACTACCGTCAGCTTTGCCTGTGGTGTTATTGGAGCTGCGCTATCCCTTATGCTTAGTTTGCTTAGTTGCTTAGTTTGCTTAATTGGTTTATTTCCGCTACATTAGTTGAACTTGTCATAAATATTCATTAGAGATTGTATTTGAGAATAATCTGGTTTGTGTAATAAAATTTGGTTAATTAATCTTGTTATGTGGTAAATTTTCTATATATCGTTTGTGATTGCACTCGTGTATGTGTGATGAACATCTTGGGTACACATATGCGTTAGCTTGGTTCATTTCTCGGAACAGGGCGTCACAGATTGGTATCAGAGCCAGGTTGACCGTAGGATGTAGCCTAGATAGAATGGACACTTTAGAGCACATAGGAGCACTCAGGAACCGATGTTTTCTTGCTTGGTGTGCTACTTGCTATATATATTGTTTGCTTGTGTGCTTAATAGAGGATTTTGGGATGCTTTAGCATTGCCATGTCCACCTAGGCTAGTGTAGCTAGTTGCTTAGTTTCATATCCCTTGATGCATATAGTTGGGGACGTTTTCTAATTCTTACCTATTGCTTTTCTTCGGATGGTGAGGACTCGCAACCAGAGGGATAGCAATGATGAGGAGGAGAACAATGGAGTGTCTCAGAACAACATTGGACAAGGATCTACTCAGGGAGCTATCAACATTGAGCAGCTATTGGCTATGCAAAACCAGCTCATGCATACCATGATAGACTATGGGACAGCTGTAGGCTGGCAACATCAACAATCAGCCCCACATGCCTCCACCGCCACCCCCGCCTCCTCATAACCGATTGGGAAAGTTTATGAGGACTAGGCTGCCGACCTTTGCTCAAGCCGCTGACCCTATGGATGCGGATGATTGGCTCAAGTCCGTGGAGAAGAAGCTAGCTATTGTCCAATGCAGTGACCGGGAGAAGGTCTTGTTTGCTTCTCATCAACTAGTTGGAGCAGCTGTGGATCGGTGGGATGCTTATTGCAATGCTCATGAGATCCAAGAGAGAATTACTTGGGCCGAATTCAAGGAGAATTTTCGTTCTCATTATGAGTCGGAGGGTGTTATGATCTTGAAGAGGCAAGAGTTTGAGAATTTAAGGCAAGGAAAATCAAGCGTGAGTGAATATCTCAATAAGTTCACTCAACTCTCAAGGTACGTGCCTGAGGATGTTAGTCGGGACAGCCGGAAGCAATACTTGTTCATGAGAGGCCTCAACAATGAAATTCAAGTGCAATTGCTCAATTGTGACTATGCAAACTTTCAGAAGCTTGTGGACAAAGCAATTGTGGTTGAAAACAAGATCCGTGAGATGGAGCAAGAAATCAAGAGGAAGGTGCCATATCAATGACAGCAACAAGGAAGTAATGTGCGCCCTCGCTTTGCGCCGCCCAATGCGCCTTACTACAGCTCCTCTATTCCTGCTCAGCATCCTGGTTATGCACCACGCCCAACTCAGTTTGTGCAGCAGCGCCCTGTTATGCAAGCACCTAGGCCTCCAATGCCTTATGCGCCTTGTGCTAATTTTCCTACTGCAAATGTTCAAAACCAAGCTCGTCCCAATAATTCTGGTGGAGTTAAGAAGTGTTATACTGGTGGAGAAGTTGGACACTTTGTGCATCCATGTCCTAAGTCAGGCCTTGGTCAAGGAAGCAATGCACCAAGGCAAAACCCAAGACCCAATGGAGGACAACCACAAGGAAGCCGTGGACAGCAGAATTTTGCTCGTGGCAACGTGAACCATGTCTCAACGGAGGATGCTCAACAAGCGGATGACATGGTCATTGGTATGTTTCTCACCAACTCCAACCCCGCGACTATGTTATTTGATTCTGGAGCATTGCATTCATTCATTGCATCGAAGTATGTTGCCAAGTATAGTTTGCCTATCTCTCATATGAAGTTTACTCTATTAGTTAAGTCTCCTGAAGGAGAGATGAGGACAAATATAGTATGTCCAAAAGTAAGCCTTAGAATAAGGGGGGTAGACTTATCCGCCAACCTCATTGTTTTGGATTCTCAAGGGTTGGATATTATACTTGGTATGGACTGGTTGAGGAAGCACAATGGAGTTATTGAGTGTGCCACGAAGACGGTGAAGTTGACCAACGAAGAAGGGATCACCGTAGAATTTGAAGCATCTCAAACCGCACCGAAGCAATTGGAGTTGAATCATATGGACGGTGCCGCAATTGAGGAGATTCCGGTGGTGTGTGAATTTTTGGATGTTTTTCCAGACGAGTTGCCAGATATGCCACCTGATTGAGACATTGAGTTTGTTATTGATTTAATACCTGGAACTGCACCTATAGCTAAGAGGCCGTATAGGATGCCTGCTATGGAATTAGCGGAGCTCAAGAAGCAAATTCAAGAGCAATTAGAGAAGGGTTTTATTCTCCCTAGCTCTTCACCCTGGGGAGCGCCCGTGCTGTTTGTGGACAAGAAGGATGGATCCCAAAGGATGTGCGTGGATTACCGAGTTCTCAACGAGGTAACAATCAAGAACAAGTACACCTTGCCACGCATAGAAGACTTGTTTGATCAGATGAAGGGTGCTTGTGTCTTCTCTAAGATTGACTTGAGGTCGGTATATTTTCAAATGAAGATTAGACCTTCGGACATACCCAAGACAGCTTTTAGGACACGGTATGGATCTTATGAGTACACCATGATGTCATTTGGATTGACAAATGCGCCCGCCTACTTTATGTACCTCATGAATAAGGTCTTCATGGAGTACATGGATAAGTTTGTTGTGGTGTTTATTGATGACATTATGATCTACTCGAAGGATGAGAAAGAACACGAGGAACACATGAGGCTTACATTGCAGAAACCGACGGAGCATTGATTGTATGCCAAGTTCAACAAGTGTCAGTTTTTGTTGAAAGAGGTGCCATTTTTGGGTCATACCATCTCAGGAGGAGGAGTATCGTTTGACCCCGGAAAATTGAGAGACGTGTTGATGTGGGAACCAGCGCAAAATGTTAAGGAAATAAAGAGTTTTCTTGGGATGGCTGGATATTACCGTAGATTCATCAAGGACTTTTCCAAGATAGACAAGCCTATGACGGAGTTGCTAATGAAGGGAAAGGGATTCCAATGGACTGAAGCTTGTCAGAGTAGTTTTGAGGAGTTAAAGAAGAGGTTGACAACAACCCCAGTTTTGGTATTGCCAGATGTAGGCAAGAGTTTTGACATTTATTGTGACGCATCGAGACAAGGACTTGGATGTATATTGATGCAAGAAGGTCAAGTGGTCGCCTATGCATCATGACAATTGAAGAAACATGAGCAGAATTACCCCACACACGATTTGGAACTCGCGGCCGTGGTACACGCATTGAAAATTTGGAGACACTATATTCTTGGACATAGGTGTGAAATTTATACGGATCATAAGATTTTGAAGTATATTTTCACACAAATGGATCTGAACTTGAGGCAACGGAGATGGTTGGAGCTCACCAAAGACTATGATTTGGGGATCAACTATCATCTTTGAAAAGCCAATGTAATGGCCGATGCTTTGAGTAGAAATGGAGTAAGTCACCAACTTACAGTTCGAGAGCTACCATCCAAGTTATGCAAGGAGTTTGAACGGTTGAACCTCGAGTTTGTAAATGAGATGGAGATGATGGAGTTAAACCCAACCTTGGAGCAAGAAATTCGAGAGGCACACACCGCAAATGAGGAGATCAAGGAAATCAAGGAAATGATCGAGGAAGGGAGAGAATTCAGATTTGATGAAGACGAACATGGTACCTTATGGCTTGGAAAGAGGATCGTTGTGCCTAATGTAAAGCACATACGGGAGACAATACTAAAAGAGGCCCATGACTCGCCATACTCGATTCACCCTGGCTGTACGAAAATGTACAATGACTTGATGACTTGCTATTGGTGGGATAGCATGAAGAAGGACATAGTTGAATACGTAGCATTGTGTGATGTGTGCCAACAAGTCAAGGCGGAACATCAAAGGCCAGCTGGATTATTGCAGCCATTGAAGACCCCGGAATGGAAGTGGGAAGAAATTGGGATGGACTTCATAGTTGGGTTACCACGTACTCAGTCCGGGTATGACTCATTTGGGTAATTGTGGATCGTTTAACCAAGTTAGCTCATTTTGTGCCTGTGAAGACCAAATATACAGCTGCACGATTGGCCGAAATATACATGGAGCATATTGTTTGTCGACATGGAGTCCCTAAGAAGATAGTCTCGGATAGAGGTTCTCAATTTACCTCCAGATTTTGGCAAAAATTGCATGAAGCCTTGGGAACGAGGTTGAATTTTAGTTCAGCATATCATCCTCAAACGGATGGACAAACCGAGAGGACCAATCAGATTTTAGAGGACATGTTGAGAGCTTGTGCTTTAAAGCATGGGAAAAGTTGGGACAAAAGCTTGCCATATGCGGAATTTTCATACAACAATAGTTACCAAGCAAGTTTGAAGATGTCACCATATGAAGCACTTTATGGGAGAAAGTGTAGGACACCTTTATTTTGGAATGAGGCAGGAGAAACTCAAGTATTTGGTCCGGATGTGTTTCAAGAAGCCGAAAAGCAAGTCCGAATAATTCGTGAAAACTTGACGGCTGCCCAATCAAGGCAAAAAGGCTATGCGGATAATAGAAGAAGGAAACTAGCCTTTGAAGTGGGAGATTTCGTTTACCTCAAGGTGTCACCAATAAGAGGTCATAAGAGGTTTAACATAAGAGGAAAGCTCGCACCTCGTTATATTGGACCGTTCAAGATTTTGAACAAAAGAGGAGAAGTGGCATATAAGATGGAGATGCCAGCTCATCTTTCAAACGTACATGATTTCTTCCATGTTCCAGCTCAAGAAGTGTTTGAGAGTACCGGAAGAACAAGTGCCAATTGAAGAATTGGAATTAGAAGAAGATTTGACTTATGCCTAACGACTGGTCAAAATCTTGGAAACCAAGGAGAGAGTCACAAGGAACAAGGTTATTAGATGGTGTAAAGTTCAATGGAAGCACCACACAGAAAAAGAAGCAACGTGGGAATTGGAAGATGATCTCAAGAAGGAATTTCCCTATCTCTTCTCTTCCGCGTCGAATCTCGAGGGCGAGATTCATTTTAAGTGGGGGTAGGTTTGTAACACCCTCATTTTCATGCATCATGCCTTGCATACATTCATATACATTTTTAACATTAACCCACAACAAGAGGAACAAGTTTAAAATTAATTTGGAGCAAAACCGCACTTAAAACGCAAGAAAGTGCGGACTAGTCCAATTTTGCTGAGGACTAGTCCGATTTCTCTCTGACTAAAAACGGACTTGTCCGTTTTTGCTGAGGACTAATCCAATTTTGGCCCCTGGAAACTTTCGCAGTTGTCTGATTTTGTGCGGACTAGTCCGATATTCCATGAATCTTTGAAAATTGCTAAGTCCTTGGACTTTTCTGGACTAGTCCGGTGTTCCAGCAGACTTGTCCGATTTCCTCTCTGTTTAAAGTCGGACTTGTCCGATCGTTGGCCAGACTTGTCCGATTTTCTCTCTGGACGACTTCGGACTAGTCCGGTCATTTCCGGACTTGTCCGATATTTCGCGACTCCGAGTTGATCTTTTTTTACGACTTGTTTCTTGGGTTTCACGTTAAGTGGGCCTAGGGACGTCGTGCCTAAATCTTTTAGAGCCCATGAGGGACACTAAACCGGCCTCTACTCATCCCAAACTCGAAACCCATCTAACCCTAGCCTCCACCTCTATATAAACAGCCCCACCCCTTGGATTGACATCTATTTGCCACTTTTCCACCCACCCAAACCCTAGTTCGTGGAGAGCCACCATCAAGGAGGGAGGAGAAGATCCCAAGCAAGAAGAAGAAGAGGAGGAAACGAAAGAGGATCAAGATCTCCACCAAGTTTTCGTTCTCCACCACCAATTCATCTCCAAGTTCATCACCAACCCTAGATCATCAAGATCCAAGTGTCACCTCCAAGTTTCTTGATTCATTGGAGTTATAAACACCTGGTATACCTTCTATTCTCTTTTCCTTACGTGAATTCAACACCTAATCTCCAAATTCACGTCGATCTAGAAAACCCTAATCCGCTGATCTCGTAGAGGGCGGACTTGTCCGGTCCCTAGCGGACTAGTCCGGTCTTCCTGGTTAAATTACATCAAATTAATTCTAAAATTTGATCTAATCGAATCAAAACCTGTATAAACTTGTTAAAATCTATTAGAACTAGTTAGTGATCATTAAAAGCAATCTATTAACAAGTTCTACCTTGCATTTGCATCAATCATGCATGTCATGTCATATTGAGTAATATTTGTGCACTCTTTGATTGTGTTTCTTGTCTTGTATGTTTATTGTGTGGATTAGACGGATTTGCGCTAGAGAGTGCCGCGAAGGATCTACAGCACCAAGAGTTTGAAGGCTTTGACCCTAATCAACAGCAAGAGCAAGGCAAGTGTCCTTGAAGCATATTGATCATGTTTTAAAATAAATGTTTTGTTTGCAAAACTGCATGCTTGTGTCAATTTGATAGGAATCCTATGGTAGGAAGTTTACTAGATTTGTTAAACCACCCTTGTCACCTGGAATTTATGGTAGAGAGTCAGGAAGGGTTTTTTACCTTTTACTATGCTTAATCAACTGGGATGGGAAATAACTATACCACTCAATTTAATTATGCATGGATGAGATTATGGTTAACATGAACTGGTTAAATACGATATGGTAATGGGTGATCTAAGCAAGCCTGGTATGTGGATGGGTTGGATGTTATGGTGGTTTTGCTTGCTTTAGATCTAAGGACCGGTTCATGCGAGAATAAGCTAGGACTACAGTGCCACCACGAGGCCAAGTATGGGTGCGGCATTGCTGATTAATTAGGGCTTTGCTAGTGCTGTTTGGACCATTGTGGATGCTCGGGGAAGGGGTAGTCGGATTGGGTTTGTTGATGATTGGTGGGACTACCCTGGGATCCGAATGGCTCAAGAGGGGGCCCTTGGTTGAAGATGTGCTCAGTTGGAGGCATCGCCACCGGTGAAACCTCAGTGGGGTCTAAATAGGCTAGTAATCCCTCTGTAAAGGCTATTTTGTGATCTCTTGGCCACACACCGACGGAAGTGTGAGATGGCATAATAGAGGTTCTAGTCATCGAAAGGTTATGAAATCACAAACACGTGGGTAAAGTGGTACAAACTCTGCAGAGTTAAATAAAACTATCATGATAGCCGTGCTCCCGGTTATGAGCACCTGGACAACTTCCATGATTAGAGGGACTTGGTATTGGGATGGTATTTGGGATGGTTATGGTTGGTATTATGGTTATGGATTTATTTCTGGTATTGAATATGGTTATTGGCAAATGGTGAAATCTGGAATTATTGATGATGGTAATGAATTCAGACTGGTATGATGATATTACTTATGTTTATGATGGGTTTACTTCACGTACATATAATATATTGCTTTTCAAATGTTTTTAATGTACTTTTCAGCACTTAGTTATTATTATTGTCGTCATTTGAATCAGCTACATGTCATACTTTCCACACTTGTTGAGTACGACATGTACTCACTCTTGCAATCCCCCCACAGTTGCAGGTCAGGATTGGGAGTTTAATGGTGATAATGCGGAGTTCTAGGCCGTGACTACTGTCAGCTTTGCCTGTGGTTCTATTGGAGTTGCGCTATCCCTTATGCTTAGTTTGCTTAGTTGCTTAGTTTGCTTAATTGGTTTATTTCCGCTGCATTAGTTGAACTTGTCATAAATATTCATTAGAGCTTGTATTTGAGAATAATCTGGTTTGTGTAATAAAATTTTGTTAATTAATCTTGTTCTGTGGTAAATTTTCTGTATATCGTTTGTGATTGCACTCGTGTATGTGTGATGAACATCCTGGGCACACATATGCGTTAGATTGGTTCATTTTTCGGAACCGGGCGTCACAGTGCACTTGGTACTTTTGAATACAGAACATTGGAGCAACTCCTGATCAACAACATAAGTCTTTATCTTTGCTACGGGATGAGCAAAGGGTATGCTTGGGGGAGTTTTGACGGTCGTATATACCAATTTTGAGTGTCAGTATAACTCAAATATGTGAATGAATATATATTTCTTACACACATCCCCTTAGATTTAACATAATTTCACTGGAGAAACAGTGCATGCATGAGTTTTTATGCAAAAATAATGAAGAATGAGGGGAGCAATTCTGTAAAGTTCCATTCCAACCAATCACGCAATGACATGTGGCAACACATGGATCCGTGGACCCATTCCGAGACGTATCCGAGGGAATCCAACATTGATTCACGCGAGGATGAGGCCTGGACCCACCTGTCAGCCACCAGGAGAAATCATAGCTGGGGGGGGGGGGGCGGTAGGACCAGTTCGGTCGACACCCTGGCTCGGCCGACTTGGTCCAGGCAACAAACCCGGTCAGTCGATGTGTGGTGCTCTCTTGTGGTGCCCTGAGGGCAGTGGTGACTTATTCGCGCACTTTTGGTGGCGAGAACTGCCTCTACTCCATATAAAAATAGGGAGAAGGCCTCACTTCACACACACACCACTCAAACATTCTCTCTTGTATACACTAGTTCTATCCTAGTTCCTTAGTGGAGGTTAGGCTGTATAGAGGAGCCTCTAGTCCCAAGTCCAAATTGGGAAAGGTATGACTCATGTATCTTTTCTTTATTTTGTGACTTTATGCTTTATAATAAAATAATTATTAGTCTCCATTTATTCATATACTTGGGCAAAGTGTTTATTTTTTCTATTGTGGAGTCCATTTATGTTCATGGTGTAGATATTATTATGGTTTAGTCATAATGCTCATATCATGTTATCATAAACATCGACACAACCACTATATTCTAATTAGGTAATAATATGATTATTTTAATATGAATATGTTAGTGCATGGACCCAAAATTGGATCAACGATATTTAGATTAGTCATTGCCTTAGGATGCTTCTTGTACCTAAGCTCCTAAGGTATTTACTTAAACTATAAGTCTGGTGTTTAGATAGTTAAGTAGCGTTGGATGTCTCGTAGACCCACAAGTTGTAGGGGTAGGCGGCAGGCAGTGACAGGCTTGTTCGTCCTTTGTACTCCCTCATATTAGGCTACATCGCAGGCTCGTAGCGGGAAACATACTGATGTTGTCAGGGGTAAACTCGTGCCTGATGTGTTAGACCACTAAGCCCTAGTACTCATTGTTAGCATACTCATGTGTACACTAATAGGCTATGTATATGAGTAATTCGAGAAGAGTAGGAGTAGCTTCAACTCATAACATTATCTTCACTAGGACATTCATACCCATTAGAGTAGATTGCTTAGGTGTGCGTCGCACTACCCCACTACATCATGTATCCATCCTATTGAAACCCCACTAGAATACTCTATTCCTCCTTTGATCCTGCCACTCTTCAATTGTCTTCCTTTCGAATAAAATAAATATTACACCCTTGGGAATACTCTCGGGTGAAATGTTACAGTGGTACTTTCCGTGCGCTTGCGAATTTCATCTTGCTTTGGCTTAGGTTAGCCTAGTGTCTTTGCATAACTATCCTTTACCGCTAGGATAAACTGTATACATTAAGAAATACCAACAAAAAGTCAGAAATTAGGTTATATTTCTAAGTGTGAGATA
Organism: Tuctoria greenei; assembly: GCA_036927565.1. NCBI lineage: Eukaryota > Viridiplantae > Streptophyta > Magnoliopsida > Poales > Poaceae > Tuctoria > Tuctoria greenei. The sequence goes on along the minus strand of JAYESD010000001.1, from coordinate 42,027,435 downwards.
TAATGTTGTCGTTGAGTCAAGTAGTACGTAACTGATCGTTTGCAATGCGTTGTGCCCTTTACATCGAGCGTGAGGAAATAACATAAGTTAAGTTTGGAGTTACTAAGTACCTTAGTTCCGTGATCGAGTGGGAGAATGTTAGAAAATAATCATGAGAGAGAGTTTGTTATGGAAATAGGAGCTCCTAACAGACTCAGAGACAAGCTCCATTTTTGCGGGAGTGCTGATCGGGTTGCCTCCTCATGTGCTCTCTCCTATTTGTAAAAGACAAAGGTGTCATGAGTTTTAGATTAGGGCAATTAATCAATCTCAAGCACACTAAACCCTAAGCAATTTGATCTACTTGGAGAAAGAAACATGGGGAAGATCCCCGACGTCTTCATCGCTGATCCACCAACTTCATCACCATTGAATGAGTAGTCCCGACTCTGCACTACATCGACCGACTACCATCTGCGCTTCACTAACACAAGACTCTATGGCTGCTACATCACCCTCAGGTACGCCCCAAGGTGTGTGATGATCCCCAAATCTCCAAGTCCTAATACATGCTCTTACCACTAGATTAGGGTGCTAGACGAATTGCTCATGTCTCTATTCTTCACCTAAATCAAACCTAATGTCCAATTAGGCACTAAGCATCAACCCTAAATTCTAACTAGTATAGATTGGATGAACAATTGCCTGACTTTGAGTTCTAGTTGCTTCTTCTTCGTAAGCAAACTAATTTGTCAAAGGTTTAAATGGCAAGTCTGAAAGTGGATCTAGGTAATACTCGTGGGTTTTGGATGATTGATGCTGACAATTAAGGAACTAATGAGCTTTATGAGTATAACAACAAGTGATTGAAGTTGAAATGGAAACTCTCAAAAAGGAAAAAGAGTGAAAATAGCGTTGAAAACTCATAGAGCGAAAATTAGGGTCTAAAATTCCTTTTGTCGAGTTGAGCCATGTGGTGTAGAGAGTTTTAATCATGTAAAGTGCTTGAGAATCAATGGGGAGCTCATAGTCCGACTAGGTTTCTAGAACAGGTTATGTCTAAGCAACCTTAAAGACAAGACCGGACTTATTCGAGCCTGGGAGACGCACTAGTCGGGCCACATGAAACTTTTAAGATGTTAGGTGGACCAAGAGTCTCTGTGTGAGTTCGTACTTGTCCATTTGGGGACGGACTAGTCCGTGGTGAGTGTGTTTGAGGTATTCTGGCACTAAGTCTTGGACGGCTGAACTTGTCCACTCTAGCACACTTGTCCATTTCCACACGGATCCAGATGTACTTTGTGAGTTCGGACTATCATGCTCGGAGGCAGGCTAGTCCATTGTGAGTAAGAGAATGGCTTTGGACGGAATAGTCCACCACATTGGCTGGACTAGTTCGAATTGGGCCGGAGCAGTTGGCTCTGTTTGAGTTCAGACTAATCTGTGTTGGGACAGACTAGTCCGTTGTGTTATGTAGTTTGGCTGCAGTGAACAAGTCCTGGCAGCCCGGACTACTCCGTCCAAATAGGCTGGACTAGTTCGCCTAGACCAGACTTGTCCATTCTCACCTTGAAAAAAAAGTTTTGAGTGAGATCGGACTCGTACATTGAGTGATGGACTAGTCCTGGTCTTGTGGCCGTTTGAATTCAAAAGGTCCTGGGGACTTTATAGTTTGCTAGCCTTTGTGATGTCAGTGGTCCCCTAAGACCGGACTAGTCCGTAGTGTTGGTGTCGACTAGCCCAGACATTAGTTGGTGACAACGGTCGAGTGTTGGGACCCCTATAAAAAGGGGTGCCCTAGTCTTCCATTGCGTACTCTCAAACCCTAGTGCCACCATAGCCTTCTGAGAGCCACTATAAGCCTTCCTCTTGACATCTTTGAGCCCTATGAGTGAATTTTGAGCGTTTGTAGGATTTGTCAGCAGAGGGAAGGGAGTTTGACCGTTCTTGAGCTCTTTGTTGATTCTCTTGCATTTGAGTTGTTGATCCGAGATTGATGTTTTTGGTTTTTGATCCCTAGTTGTGCCATGTTGTTGTGGGAGGCCCAGGTTGTGAGCAGCTGTAAAAGCCCTAAAAGTTCATAGTGCAAAGTTCAAATGGGAGATGTAAAAATTTGAATGGGAAAAATAAATCAAAATGGCAATTCAAAATCAAACCAATTCAAACGCTAATAGGGGGAATTCAAATATTCAAAACATGCTCCTGTTCAAATCAAGTCAAAATAAAAATCTGAGTTCACTAATAAATTCCAAATAGCCTTTATGCAAAGTTTCAATTTTTTTAAGCACAATTGCTATATAATTCAATGGAAACATTGAATTAAACTCAAATTCAAATTCAAGTTTGAATTCTAATGAAACTTTGTCAAATCAATGATTTGAGTTCAGAATCAAATCCTCCATCTTCAATTTAGCCTTTCCACAAATATCTAGCAATTTTTGGACTGAATTAGGTGGTAGAATTGACTGTCCAGTGAAGATAAGGATGAAAGCAGTAGGACCCATCTGTACTGGACTTGTCTTCTATTTTCATCTGTTTCATCACAGAGCAACACCTTATGTCATGCAAAATCCACCCAGCTGCCTGTGTGCTTGCTTCGTACCTTGGTTGTGAACCCAGCTGAGCTGCATATAAGGGGAGAGCCGATCCTTTCACTTGCTCACGGTGCAACACAGCAGCAAGCTTTCTCCTCCTCTGTTTTTCTCTTCCACAACAACCACCTCACTTGTCCTTCCTTGCAGCAGCTGTTCCTGGCCGATTCTCACCTCAGTCCTTGAAGAAAAAAGGTGTGCCAACAGTCCTTGATTCTGCTAGCAATGTTTTAGTTCAACCCATGGCTCCTAGCTCGCTACATTCAAATTTTATCGAATCTAGTTCATACCTAGGTCACTAGGTCATCGATTTAATGTCGTTTCTAGGTGCAACAATTTTCCAAATCGTTCATGAATGTTGTTCAGCACCTCATGGCGCACATCTCAATCAAATTTCAGTAGCATCCATCAAGGAATTGCTGAGTTCGATGAGTTTTCCCCACCGCCTTCTAAAATGGCGCTGTTCTCCATCGAGACCCAACCTCCGACCAATTTATCCATGATTTTGATCCATAATCATGTTCTCCTTGTTTCTACGGTTAATTTGGTAAAAATACCATTTGATTTGGTGCAAAAATGAGTGAAATCGAGCTCACCCTAGGTGCTTCAGCCGTTGGTCGAGCGCCCCTGCTGGAGGTTGAAGACAACCGTGCCAGTGGGGCCCACGGTTAAATGAGTTAGGCAATTTTCTCTGTGCAGGTTCTGTAACGAACTTAGAAAATCTATATCTCTTTGAATACTTGTCCAAAACACCAGAACAAATTTTGTTTGAACCAGGATAATCTATACTTTTATAGTGGTGAACTTGGATCTATGTGAAAATCCCTAATTGGACCTGAATAATTCTTTGAAACAAAATGCTATTGGGATTAATTCCTGACTCTCAATGCATTCAAAAATTCCCAAAATTGATGAGATAATTCCACATAATTCCCTTAAGTTCGAGTAAAAGTTTCAGGTCCATTTCTGTTGATTTGAATAGCCAAATTGTGTTTCCAATCTCTATGTACCTGAAATTCCAAAATGTCCAGAAACATTTCCAGAATATTTCCCAAACTGGTAAAATCAATTTCTCCTTCTAGGAAGCTCAGAAAATTATGCAACAAATTTTCCTAGATCCAGTGAGACCTCCTATACCCAGATCATCCACTGTTAGCTATATTAAAGCTACATATTTAGTACCAAAATTCAGAGAAGCCTTTTACTTGTTGGAATTTTAGAGAGAACAAGCTTCCTTGAACGTCTCAGATTTTTTTGTCCAGATCTTCCTCATAGATCCTAGTACCACTATAAAAATCCCAAAGCCAATTAAAATAAGTTAGTAACAGAAATTGTATTTATAAGTTGATTTGTATAGTTCTATGTCACTTATATGCTTTCATATTATGCACCTCATATAGTGACCGGGATCGAGGAGGAGTCGCATCCCTTGGAGAGTATACTTGCAAAAGCTAACTATCCCTCTAACTCGCAGCCAGGCAAGCCCCAATTTGCATTGAAGTGCTATTTCAAAGTTTATATTTGTATCACTTATGACTAGGATGAATTTTGTGCATTAGGGCTAAGGTGATTCAAACTCCACTTGCATGACCCACAAATCCCATGGAGTATTGGGTAGGTCTACAACCCGACAAGTAGAAAATGCCATGCTTAAGTTGAATCTGGTAGAAGTCGAGTAGTTGGAATTTAATCGCAAGATAGGATTTTGCCACACGGGATGGATTCGATCAACGAATGGTTTATGAATATGAAATTGAGACCGAGCAGTGGGTAGGATGCAGCAAGACATAGTATCACGTACATAGCCCTCCTTGTGTGGATTGAAGACCGATCCGTGCGCGGCCCTGCTGGACAAGTTTGAACTGTACCAGATGTATACTGAGCATATGGAACCCTGGAAACCGATGTAACTTGATAACTTGGATGTCGAGGCATAGCCCACTATCAATAAGGGTGGGTTGAGGGCAGCAAGGTGTAAATCGGCCGGCGGGCACATACATGCTCCGTGCGGGGACCATATGCCCGTGATGGTGGGACCGGTTCGACGTTTGAGTCTCTTGTGAATGGTTGTTGCGTATGACGTGGTGAGGAGGACGACATGCTTCTTATGCACGGGTGTATGTGATGTGTTATTTGGGTGCCTAATTATTGCAATCACCGTCCCTCGTGGTTATTTGGGTACCACTTGTTCACTTCGCTGTGATGTAGTGAAATATTGAAGAAGCCATTATAATATGATGTATTGAAATATAATTGCTTTGTAACTATGATTGCTGTCCAATATGCTCAATAAAGTTACTATTACTAAACTTGGAAGCTGCCGTTAATAACTTGAAAATTAAGGATCAACATGTAGGAGAGTTATTTACTGCTATTTCAATTCCTATATTAAGTATCCCTGCATGTAGAGTTCCATGTTTAGGTGAGACGGTTACGTCTTGTTGAGCATTCATGCTCACGGTTGCTATATTAAGTTGTTTGCAGGTGATACATATGAGGAAGAGCCCGAAGATGAGGCGATCCCCCGTCGGGGTATACCGCTGAGTAGGAGCCTTGCACGCTGCTGTAAATTTGTGTGCTGCTAGTGTGTAGTGTCCCCGTCCTCGACGGCTGCACTTTTGCATAGCTAGGCTGAGAGTTTAGCTATGAATATTACTTTCGCTGTATATTAAGTATTGTAAAAAACTTCTGTTCTTTTTTATAAAAAAACTTTGTATTTTGTCGTATTTTTTTCATGTGTGCTGTTGGGTGTCGCATCGCACGGAACCACCCTCTGCGATTCCTGGAATGTGGTGGAACCTGTCCCCACAGCATGGTATCAGAGCCGAATTTGGAATAGCATGCTCGAAAAGAGTCCATTTTGGAAACTTAGATGTAGTCGAATGAGGATTAGTTACTATGCTCACTTAAGGTCTATAATAGTATTAGTTACTTAAGGTGGCAAGCTAACTTATGTGTTATTATATTCTGTAATGATGCTTCGATGTTAGGTATGAGGCAAGGTACGCCACCGCAAGCGGATCAATTGCGGTAACCTCACCATGCGAGAGGTAGCTTGTGATTGTTTCCGTGGCTTGGCACGGAACAATTAATATGAGTCTCTGAAACTTTCCATGTTTCTCATAACATATGACACGCGATACTCCAGTGTGCTTCACGTTAGTCGGATCCCCCGTCGGGTGGGACATAACCTGATGCGCCCCCTACAGGTGCAGCACTATGCAAAGACGTGGGACCCCGTCTGGTGGTAGAAAACCCTGTCATGTACCTTGAGACGTGGCTTAGCTCGGGGCGGCCCGTATGAAATGATACGAGACGAATGTTTTACTTTCATATATATTATTGTGAATTTATCGCCCGTGCAGGCTGTGCCGTACGGCACCATATGATTGATCTATTATTTGTGTGTATCTGCAGGACACTAACCATGTTTTAAGAAGCTCGAGTTGAAAACGTTTGCGAGTGAACGTCATTAGTACCACCATTGAGACGTATGCCGGAATACCAGCGTAAGATTTTCATTGGTGAGGGCATAGTACTGGCATTGCATTCGAGTTTCATCAGGCACATCGACGACGATATCTGTGCTGGTGTTGTGACTCGACAGCAAGTAAAAATTTCCAACATAGGACTAAGTTTGAATTTGTAATCTCTGTTTTGGAGCGTGCTGGTCAGATTTACAATTAATCATATGGTCGCTGCGATAAGCAGGCATATGGTTTGGAAACTTGAGGAAGTACTCCACAAGTTTCATTTTCAGCTCCAAGGCAGATTTCAAGATTTAAAACTTGAAAACATCATTTGAACTTAAATTGCCTAGTTCCTGGTTCAAATTGTGAACTGAACAGAAAATTGACTAAGTTTGGGATAACATTACTTTCTGTATAAATCACAACTGAAGGTTTACCATACATGGTTGGAAAGTGTAGAGAGTTCTTTAAAACTCTTATGTTCAACTCCAGATAAGAATCCCCTTGTAAACTAATGAAAAATTCAAATTTCCAAACTCTGTTAAATCTGGACAGAGACTAGATAGTTTTTGTATCCTGCACTGTCTTGATCATATCTCTTAGTAGAATTGATGAATGACTTCATGTAATGCATTTATGTAATCCTTAGGATGTATAAACAATGTTTTAATTTATGATTTTTGCATATATTGATCTTTTGTATGTGGAAAAATGTGGACAAAATCAGCCTTAAACAAAGGAGATGCTGTCAAAATTTTTCCAGAAAACTGTCAAATTGAAAAAATCATATCTCCTCATACAGAAATGATATGAAGGCAAATAAATACATTATGGGAATATCTTTGAGTGTACGACAATTTTGTAGCTGAACTCAAGTTCTGAATGTGCCTCTAACTGGTTGAAAATTTTAAGTTTCTCCAGACTGGTCAGAAGGAACAGAAACTGTGACAGAATTCCAGTGTGATATTCCATTTGACATTTGAATTTGAATTCACTTCCGTCATTCATTTATCACATCCTTGATATGTTTTCAACAAAATTTGATGAATTTGAGTATTTGACCCATTCAAATATTTGTTTATATAAGGTGGATGTGGTGATGCTGTTGCCGGACGGATGGGTATTTTCCACGTGCGCTAGCCGTCCGGGCTTCCCGATCATGCTGCGGGAAGTACTTGAACAGTTTGGTTTCGTCGAGGTACCATGCTATTAGGGTAAATAAACGGTTGACAGAGGTGTACTGTCATGCACCGTCCTGGTCGATGTCCCTGCTAGTCCGCGTTTCCATAGATGGGCTCCTTTTTCGGTCACTATCCAAGGAGCTCGTTTGGAGGACACGTGGGCCATTGCAGCGGGCGAAGCACTTATGAAGCTTTGCGAGCTTCATCAGGATGCCATGGCTGGGTCACAATTTGCTCTTCTCCCGGTTTGTGGTGTGGCTGGTCTTGAGTGGCAATGTCGTATGGTTGCGGCCAATCAACCATACGGTGACACAACCTCGACAACACTTGAGACTTATGCCGCTGCATCCAGCATGGTGGTTCTTACACAAAGTGCAATCCTTCAGGAGCAGGTCGAAGCCTTGAGGCAAGCGATTGAACGGGGTAACACTCTTAATTACATCAATGAGAACATACGTTCATTCCTGGCTCCGACAAATCACCGGCTGAATCAGTGCGAGAATAAACTGCATCGCACATGTACTAGACTGCGCAAAGCTCGCACCGAACTGAGGCAAAATCGCAAGAAACTGCAGCAAGCTCATGAAGGACAGCAAGCGAGTCAATTGGTGGTGTAGCAACAGCAAGAGCAGCTGTTGGTGATCACTGAGGAACGAGATGAAGTCATCGAGGAAGCTCAGAATTGGGAATATGAGGCAGGTCAACATCAGGACGACTTGTGGGAGGCTGAGGCACAATTGCTGCACCTAGTCATGTATCCACCGGCGGATGCCATGCCGCCGAATACGGGCGAGCAGGTGCTCTCAGGTTCTGAGGAGGAAGAAGATCTCGAGATACTCGAGTACGTCGATGAGGATGCATCAGAGTAGAAGAGGGCAGCACTACTGCCATCAAAGGGCAACTTATAGTAGTGGTTGCTCTTGTCTATTTTGTAGCCATGTTTGTATCATTTTATAAAGAGTAGTGGGTGTGTAGGAGATGACAAGGTGTGCATGACGACTCATGGAGACCAAGTACAGTTGAGATGCACCTCCGTAGAGGGAGTCCGTCATTTTGGAGTTCTCTACTGTAATCTTGGTCATGAGATAATATATCTTGTATAAAGTTTGTACTTTATCAATATATGTGAATGTTATGAAATTATCACTTTGTCAATACTCGCACTACTATGGTATAAAATGGATGGAGAAAACAAACATGTTGCTGATTTTTTTTAAATCATGTGGATGCAGAATGGTGCGTACACGCTCTACCCCGAGATGGGAGACTCTAGTCGGGGTTGTGAGGATGAATCTTTGACCCGCGAGCAAACCACGACACCGCAGCAACAAGTTCCAACACCACCACCACCTGAACCTCCGAGGACTCTCGCGGAGATTCTAGCTGCAGTACTCGGCTCGCGCGATGAGCAAACTGAGTTGCTGTGAATGTTGGTACAGAACTCGTCCCGTCAATGGGGGTGAAAAGGCAATGGGCAACACCAGCACCAACAGAGTTCATGTTCGGAATTTTTGGCGACGCATCCACCAATCTTCACGGAGGCTGAGGAGCATCTGGAGGCAGACAACTTTATCCGCACCCTCGAGGTGAAGTTCAGTTTGCTGTGATGCACCGAACAATAGAAGGCGCTATACACAGCGCAACAACTTCGGGAATCTGCCAGTGCTTGGTGGGCGAACTACATCGTGTCACTGCCGGCTGGTCATGCGGTCACATGGACCGAATTTCGGGAAATGTTTCGCGCCTATAATATACCTCCCGGTATAATGAAGAGAAAGCTTCAGGAATAATTGGAGCTGAAGCAAGGCAGGAGGAGTGCTCAAGAATACTCCTGCACATTTAATCACTTGGAGCAGTACACGCCAGAGTATGTGGGAACAAGGGACGATAAGCAAGATACCTTCTTCCGGGGTTTGAACCCCGGGATGAAAGTTCAGCTCGCACAATGCAATCGCGGCACCTTCAACGACATCGTCAATGCCGCGATTGTACAGGAGGACGCTCAGCGCGGGCTCATTTCTGATAAGAGGAAATGGAACGCGCCTTCGAGCAGCAGCAGTGGTGGTCCCCAGAAGTATCGCGTGGTGTATCCCTCACCATCCGGTCAGCAATGGCAGCCACCGGCGCGACCACAGCAATTCCGCGGTCGTTCTTTCAACGCGCCGCGTTTCCAACCGCCATTTCCACAGCAGCAGCAGCAGCAGTAGCAGCGAAGGATGGTTCCGCGTGCATATCTACCTACACCACGTGCACCTGGATTCCATCCGCAGCTTTGCGGGAACCCAACACAATACATGTGCTACACGTGTGGCCGTGTCGGGCATTTTTCAAGGGACTGTCCCGAACAGCGACAAGGCAGCGTGCAAGCACCGTATCGGGGTGCAACTCAACCCCGCAACCAGCCCAAGAAACCAGCTCCAAAACCCGGCAACGTCCACCACATAGCCATCGTAGACGTGCCGGAAGAGAAACCTGTACTCGCGGGTACATTTTCTCTACTCCAAAATCCCGTATTCATACTCTTTGACTCGGTGCCACCAATAATTTTATTAGACAATCATATGTTGTCACGCATCAATTACCTATCACTGCCACAGAAAGTCCATATTTGATTTGCTCTCCGGGTGGGAAAATAGCAGCGGACATGAAAGTCCATACAGCACAACTTTAGATGGATGGGAATATCTATTAGACTTCTCTAATTATATTAGAGGGACAAAAGCTCAATGTCATCTTAGGAATGTTGTGGCTACACCGTCATGGTTCTGTTCTTGACATCGTTCCACGTGTGGTGCATTTCAACTCTCCACTATATGAACCACACACTCTCATTCTAGACTGTCTTATCCGAAATTCAAGCCACATATAACACGGAAGCCACAAAGCTTGAGAACATTTGAGTGGTCCGTCAATATTCGGACATGTTTCCTGACGACCTTCTGTGTATGCCACCAGATAGGTATATTGTGTTCAAGATTGAACTTATTCCGGGAAGTACACCTCTTTCTCGAAGGCTGTATAAGATGGCACCCAATGAGTTGGTAGAATTAAAGGAGCATTTGAAGGACCTGCTGGACAAAGGTCTCATACGCCCAAGTTCATCACCTTGGGGCTGCTCCGCATTATTTGCGAAGAAAAAGGACAAGACGTTACGTCTATGTGTGGACTATCGTCCGCTCAACACCGTGATGATCAAGATCATCTATCCACTACCACGAATCAATATTTTTTTCGATCAACTAGTGGGTCCTAATGTTTTCTCGAAGATGGATCTTCGGTCCGGATATCATCAAATCAAAATCCGACAGGAGGATATACCGAAGACGGCATTCTCGACGAGACACGGGCTCTATGAATATCTCTTCATGTCGTTCAGACTTACCAACGCGCCGGCTCACTTCATGTATTTGATGAATTCAGTGTTCACGCGGAGTTGGACAAGTTTGTCGTGGTCTTCATCGATGACATTCTGGTTTATTCTAAATCGTAGGAAGAACATGCCAAACACTTGCATATTGTGCTCCAACGATTGTGAGATCACGATCTTTATGCAAAGTTCAGCAAGGGTGAGTTTTGGATCAACCAAGTACCATTTCTTGGTCACATTATTTCAGTGGAGAGCATCGCTGTTCACCCAAGCAAAATTGTGCAAGTGCTGAAATGGAAGTCTCCAACATCCGTACACAAGGTTCGCAGCTTCCTCGGATTAGCGGGATATTATCGGAGGTTCATTCCGAGCTTCTCAAAAATCGCTAAACCGATGACGGAGCTGCTGAAAGAGGGGACTAAATATATTTGGAGCGAGGCATGTGAGGATGCATTTCAAGCATAGGTGAAACATCTCACGACAGCCCCAGTGCTAGCCCAGCCGGATATGACCAAATCTTTCGACGTTTATTGTGATGTGTCTGGTATTGGTCTCGGCTTTGTGTTAATGCAAGAAGGCCACATAATCACGTATGGATCACGGCAGCTGCGAAATCATGAGCAACATTATCCAACTCATGACCTTGATCTCGCTGCCGTGGTACTCCCTTTGAAATCATGGAGGCATTATTTACTCAAAAATCTAGTGCACCTCTACACCGATCACAAGAGCCTGAAATATATCTTCACTCAGAAGGAGCTGAATATGCGACAACAAAGATGGTTAGATATGATCAAAGATTGTGAGACTGAAATTGACTACCATCCCGGCAAGGCGAATGTGGTTGCCGATGTGCTAAGCCGCAAGTCTCACGTCAATAATCTGTTCATCACTCCAATGGACGAGGGCGAACCGAGTTTATACTTGGTTGCATATGGAGTGTTATATAATATCGCTCTCATTCCAACCATACGAGAGGAGATTATGAAAGCTCAAAAGAAAGATGTGGGTATGTTGCACATTCGGAGGAGAATGAATAATGGGGAAATGAAGTGTTTCCGGAGTGATGAACATGGTACTCTATGGTTCAAAGAACGTATAGTGGTAACCCGTGCCATGAAACTTCGGAAGAAAATATTGGATGAAGCGCACTTGTCCAAGTATTCTATTCATCCGGGCAGCAACAAGATGTATCAAGATCTGAAAACCAGATTTTGGTAGACGCGGATGAAAAGTGAAATTGCAAAGTACGTACCTGAGTGTGATACGTGTCGACGGGTGAAAGCCGACCACATGAGGAAAGCCGGACAGCTGCAACCATTTAAAATTTCAGCGTAGAAATGGGAGGACATTAGTATGGATTTCATCATTGGTTTGCCTCTCACATTCCACGAGCATGATTGGATTTTGGTGATAGTCGATCGACTCACCAAATTAGCTCATTTCATCCCTTTACATATAATGTACATTACCAAGAATTATGCAGAGTTGTATATTGCAAGAGTCATGTGCTTCCACGGAATTCTGCGGACAATTATTTCAGATCATGGTGTGCTGTTCGTTGCTCGTTTCTGGGAGCAGCTGCACGCATCACTGGGGATGAAACTGATCCGAAGCTCCACATATCACCCGCAGACCGACTGTCAAACTGAGCGGGTGAATCAAATTCCGGAAGATATGCTACACGCTTGTGCCATCCACCATAGTAAAAATTGGGATGATCATTTACCGTTGGCAGAGTTCTCATATAACAATGGCTATCAAGCTAGCATCAAGATGCCGCCGTATGAAGATCTCTACGGCCAAAAATATCGCACACCACTCAACTGGCGTGAATCCAGCGAGCGGGTAATATATGGTATTGATCTTGTGAATGAAGACGAGGAACGAGTGCGAGTGATTCAAGACAATCTCAAGGCTGCTCAATCTCGTCAGAAAAGCTATGCGGATAAAAGACATTGACCTCTCCACTTCGACATCGGAAAACACGTTTATCTCTGTCTATCTCCGATAAAATGGATTCATCGTTTCAGAGCGAAGGGAAGGTTGATCCATGATTCATCGGTCCATTCGCCGTCATTGAAAAATACGGACCCGTGGCCTATCGTTTGGAGTTACCGGTGTTGCTTGTTGGTGTTCATAATGTATTCCACATTTCTCAACTGCAGAGGTGCCTTAAATTCCCAACTGAAATCTGCACCGAAGACATTGAAGCTCCCGAACCGGATCTCGCTTATTCTGAGTATCCGATCTGGATTATCGATGAAAAGACTCGATGCTATCAGGAACCGAACTTCATACTTCTACAAAGTCTTGTGGAGTAACCATACCGCTGAGGATTATCTCCGATCAAACTATCCGGATTTATTATCATCTCATATACGATAATCATTTTACCTCCGTCTCTTTTATTTGTAATCTCAGGACGGGATTATTTTAAGAGGAGAGGAATGTAAAAGCCCTAAAATCATATGGGAGATGTAAAAATTTGAATGGGAAACGAAATCAAAATGGCAATTGATAATCAAACCAATTCAAACTTCAATGGAGGGAATTCAAATATTCAAAACATGCTCCTGGTCAAATCAGGTCAAAATAAAAATCAGAGTTCACTAATAAATTCCATATATTCCTAATAGCTTCTCTGCAAAGTTACAAAATTTTTGAAGCACAATTGCTATATAATTCAGTGGAAACATTGAATTAAACTCAAATTCAAATTCAAGTTTGAATTCGAATGAAACTTGGTCAAATCAATGATTTGAGTTCAAAATCAAATTCTCCATCTTCAATTTAGCCTTTCCACAAATATCTAGTAATTTGTGGACTGAATTAGGTGGTAGAATTGACTGTCCATTGAAGATAAGGATGAAAGCAGTAGGACCCACCTGTCATGGACTTCTCCTCTGTTTTCCTCTGTTTCATCACAGAGCGACACCTCACGGCATGCAAAATCCACCCAGCTGCCTGTGTGCTTGCTTCATGCCTTGGTTGTGAAGCCAGTTGAGCTGAATATAAGGGGAGAGCTGACCCTTTCACTTTCTCACGGCGCGACACAACAACAAGCTTTCTTGATGAGATCATACAAGTAATCATTGCACCTACAAACATGACACAATGTCTATTTGTTTGGGATCCTGGCTCAAGTCGATCGATGGAGATCTCGACGTTGATGATCCAAGGCTCTCGAGTAGAACACAAACAGCCCCTGCAATCAATACACCACCGCTCCTTTGGTTATCAAACGTGCTTCACACGATTGACCTCGCCATGAAGGATAATACCTGCATGTGCAACCGAGAACACAAGCAAGAACGTAGAAGACACGATCTGAAATCGCGAAGTTGGAGTTTCACAAACTGTAGAACGGCAATATTATTGATCTAAGCAAAACCCAATTGTTCATGGCGGCGACTATGGAATATATATAGGTGGGAGGATGTCCAAGGGGGTGTTAGGGTCGTGACCTAACCCTAAGATACGAAAATAATGGACTTAGACTTGATACAAGGCCCAATGGCCCAATACGGTGGTGCAGCACCCTGACATATTCTGAACTCAATTTTATTTCAACGATTCCCGTCGGCTCTGACGAGATTTTAACATGGTACCAACGTCATTGGAAAGGCTATTCTCTCCCCTTTCTGTGCATATGTAGAACGTCCCAAACGGAGTTCGTATGCGTCTTGGGCATCCGTTTTAGTGCGTACTACTCCTGGACTCCGAGTTGAACACGATTTTGAGTTTGGCTCGGTTTCAATCTTCTTTGAACGAATTCTCTGGTCCTCCACGTCCCTAATACTTCCTCCAAGTACTCCTTAAACCTCTCCATGGATCCTAATCACAATTAAATCATTAGGTAGCAATCTATGCTCAAAACCATATAAGGAAACATATAAGAACGAGCTCACCTCTGAAATTAATTGTTGTGTATGAACTCTATTGATTGCATCTTGTACATTCAATGGAGTGTTGTTTGTATCCATAGAAGTGACGTCCTCATCATCCTCCCTTTCCTGAATTGGATTTTTCCTCGACTCAAGTTCATCTTCTCTCATTTGTTGGTCCAAATGTGCAATGCCATCAAATCTTTTTGTATGCATGAATGGAGGAGGCCAAGGTGGTGGACGACAGAGTGCACCATCTTGATCTTGTCCATCAAATAAGACTGCACATTCACTTGAGCCAGGATCCCAAACAAATAAACATTGTGTTATGTTTTTAGGTGCAATGATAACATGTATGATCTCATCATTTCGCCTACATACATGACACAATGTTTATTGATAGGAAGGACGAGTCCCAATCTTGCGATAGGTAATGGATAAGTCGATTGGTGGAGATCTCGACATTGATGATCCGAGTGAATGTAGGCCTAGAGGGGGGGTGAATAGGCCTTTTTGAATTTTCTCGGTTCCTGTAACACTCAACAGCAAAGTCAATACCAGAGATATCGGACTAGTCCGGTAAAGTGCGGACTAGTCCGGTTTTCACGGGCTAAGTTGATCAAGTTCAGTCAATTTGATTGATTCGTTAATGTTTGCAGTGGAAATATAAACTTGAATGACAGTTTAATAGTTGTATGTCAAATTCTATTACAATTAAGGCTCTTGTTCAACAATTTAACTCAAATTGAACAAAGTGAATCAAACCCTAGATTAAGTTGATCAATTAAGATGAAGAACGCACAAGGACAAGACACACGATTTATCCCGTGGTTCGGCTACCACGAAGGCAACCTACGTCCATGTTGAGGAGCCCACAAAAGGACCGGGTCTTCTCCAACCATTCCCTCGTCGGATCGCCACGAAGGCCAATCCTCTTCCACTAATCACAAAGGGTAAATAACCAAGTTGAAGGGGCGTTCTCACACGTTGAGAGCTCCCTTGATTACAACTTACAAAGACACCAGTAACACACTAGAAAATTACAAATTGAAACGCAAGAATGTGTTAGAGAATCAAACCAAGAGCTCAATGATGTGTGCCAAGTGTCTCTCCAATGATCTAGAGATGATCTTCAATAGATTGATCGATTTTGCACTTAATTTCGTGGAGAGAGGTGGTTTTTGAGTCTCTTGGGAGGTGTGATGGCGCTAGGGTTCGAGAGTGATCAAAAGTGGGCCGTGCACCTCTATTTATATGGGGTTTCTAAAAGTGACCATTAGGGTTCAGAAAGATCGGACTAGTCCGTGGTGGTCATCGGACTAGTCCGGTGTGCTGTGTGTAGAAAACCCTAAGTGTCCAGGAATATCGGACTAGTCCAGTTGAAAACGGACTTGTCCGATTTCACTACTGGAAATCTTCGGACTAGTCCGATTGCCATCAGACTTGTCCGGACATATGAAAACCTAAGTGTTTAGGATGACAAGTCCGCACTTGGAGGACTTGTACGATTTAGATCAGTGTGTATATCGGACTAGTCCGTGTAGACACCGGACTTGTCCGAAGTGGATCAGAAAGAATATCGGACTAGTTCGGATCATAACAGACTTGTCTGATTTTGTGTGACTTGTGCATTATGTTGAGGACTAGTCCGCATTGGGGAGGACTAGTCCGAAGTGGATCAAAAAGATATCGTACTAGTCCGGTAGATACCGGAATTGTCCGATCTAGTGCAGAAAGTGATATCGGACTAGTTCGGCTGATATCGGACTAGTCCGGTCCTGTATAACTTTGTGCATTGTGTGTGTGTGCTTGAAAGTGATTGAGCTCTTGGGTGTGTTTCCTTAACACACTCCATACATAATAATCTACTATTTTCTTCTCCTTGAGCTCAAATTCACTTTGCTTCTCATTTCCCTTCTTTTTGGCATTTTGCTCATTTTTCATTATTTGCCTGCATTCATCTCAACAAAAGGATTAGGATCCCAATTGCTTGTCATAAATCATCCAAAACCCACAAGGGAGTCCTAAATGCACTTTCAATCTCCCCCTTTTTGGTGATTGATGACAACCAATTGAGATTTCACAAAATAAGGCAAAAAATGAGATTTTCATAAAGTATGCACATATGACTAAAAAATACATCAAGCAACAAGAGAATTATCCATATGTGCATTCTTTATGGTGGGATGCATACTAAGTGCATGAATTCCTTGAGAATGACAGAATTTTCATTAATCAACCGATACCAAGTGCATATGACATTCCAGGAGCAAAAATGCAGTTTTCATCACATACTCGCAAATAAATTGAGCAATTCATCACAAGACCAAACTTAATATGAAAACAGTGTTAAACTATTACAATCACAAATAAAAGTACAGAGAAGGCTCTCTCCTCGCATCCTATTACAGCTAAAGCTAAGACTTGGCTCCCCCTCAATCTCTCCCCCTTTGGCATCAAGACACCAAAAAGAGAGAGAGGAAGGTCCTAGGTTCTTCACTCTTTGCTTTCTGTCCTCTCGTCATCTTCTTCGTCTTCTTCGTTCTCCGCTTGACGAGGAGGAGAGGGAGGAGGAGGAGCGGAGCTGCTCGAGACCCCAATGCCAAAATAGGCAAGCTCGGAGGGGGACAAGGGCCCGAGCTCGGAGATGTCAAGATCAGAATCTTCAGAAATTACTGGACATCCAATGGGGTTGATCTCCAACTTTTCACTCAGTTGCTTCACATTGGCTTTGATATATCTCATATCCTCCTTCCTCTTCTGATTGAGTTTATGAAGCTTTACTTCAGTCTTCTCGTAGGAGGAGAATAACGCGGACAATTATTTGAGGATCCCACTGGCAGATCCTCTCCGAGGGGCTTCCCTGGAGGGGGGAGGAGCCCTAGCAGCATCTCTTTCTCTTGCTGGTGCCTTAGGACTTGAGGCCGACGAGGGAGCAGCCTGGACACTCACGGGCTGAGGCTTCTGAGGCCTCAGGGGAGTGTGCTCTACATCCTTCACGAATTCTATTCCTATGACCTTCTCAATCATGAACATCAAGTAGGGAGGATAGCCACAGGACCGGTTGGGGGTGCTTGAGATGTTGACCATGTTGTTCCATATGTAATCTGCAACATCAAACTGTCTCTTCTGGCTTATGACCCTCATTAGAGTCCGGAGGTAGCCCTGTACACTCCCTGCATCCCCATCCTTGGGGGCAATGGTCTTCCGGAGAACTCTGTTCAGAACCACAAAGAAGGGCTTCATGTTCTTTGTGGAGGGAGGAACATACTTAGAGTTGGGCTCATACAAGAACTTCATTCTGTCCCTCTCAATGACCCCTATGTTGTGGATGATCAGGTGGTCATGTCCAGCAGAGTCTAAATGGAGCAAGCTTGCAAAATCCTCCTGAGTGATGGAGTACTTGGATCCATGGGTCATCCAAGTCACACTCTCTTCATCTTCACCGGAGAAGTGGCACGTTGCATAGAATTGTGCAATCACTTCATCATTCCAATTGTGTCTGAAGGAAAACAGATCCTTCAGACCATGCCTTTCTGCTGCAGCAATGACCTCATCAAAAGCTGAGCACTTCTTCTTCTCTAGGTAGGCCCAATCAATCCACTGATTGCGCACCACCGGAGTCTTCATCGGCAGGTAAACCAGCCTGTAGAAATCTGCATGGAAGTTTGACCAAAACCTTCCATCAGCTGCCTGCTTTGGCCTTCCATAGCAATCAATGCTTCTTAGCTTGGCTGCCACATCGCTGCCTTTCCCATTGAATTTCTCTTCATTGGGGTCCCGGACCCCTTCTCTGGGAGCATCAAGCTTCAAGGGCCCAACTGGCCCCGTTACTATCCCCTTGCCCTTGCCCATGGCTTGGCTAGAGGCACCTGAGGATGCTGCTGCCTTTGACACTAGCTTCTTTGCCAGCACCTTCCTCCGAACCTGGGGAGGTGAAGGAGCTGGCTCTGAGGGACTTTCTTGGCGTTTCTTGCCAAGACCCGCTGAGGAACGAGGTGCCACCTCGTGGTCCAACTCGGCCTCAAAGTCGGAGATCTCGTTGTCGGAGCTCGACATGATCTGAGAATGATTGAGCAAGAATAATGACAAGTTATACAAGGCATAGGTAAGACAAGATAGCAATGGATGGCATTAAGGAATTAAGGAATTAGGTTTCAGGTTCAGAAACATCGGACTTGTCCGGTGCTCAGGCACGGACTAGTCCGGGGTACCGGACTTGTCCGTTCATGCACCGGACTAGTCCGATGTTCATCCTCAAAAACCTAACAGATTGGACAGGATACAATCCCTAATGCAAGTCTAGTCTAGCATACACGTAGTACATCAACTAAACATGTAACTAGTGAAGTGTGCTAGGCCAAATGATCAACAATTGAGAAAAACACGATTTCTAGGATTTTGAAGATTTTTACCGAATAAATCGATGGAGGCTCGAAGTTTTGGGGGTTGGAGGTCGAACTAGTCCGCTAGATTCAATCCCCAAGTCTTCAAGCTTGATCTCCGCCCAAATGAGTGGCTTTTCGATGGAGGATGCAAAAGATCGCCTTGGGAGCTCGAGCGCAAGAGAGAGGAAGCCTAGAGCGAATGTGAGGGTGAGGAGATTAGGGTTTGGTGGCGGCTAGGGTTATGGACACGAAAAATTGGACAAGTCCGGACATGACCGGACTAGTCCGAAGTCATCCAGAGACCTATATCGGACTAGTCCGTGGTCTATCGGACTAGTCCGGCCTAACCGGCACTCTGCGGACTAGTCTGCATGGGCGGACTAGTCCGGGTAACCACGGACTAGTCCGTGGACACCAGGAGAGAATTGCATAGCCCATTCATATATATTTGAAGGTTCAATAATAGAGAATAGAGAGGCAAATCAATTCAAGTAATGTTGATGACTTTGACCAGTAAGCATACAACAATCATACAATGATCAAAATTCATCAAGATCTAATAATTGACATAGTTTTTCGAGAGAAAAATGGAGAGGGGTGATTTTCACAATTCAATCAACATTTTTGAAGCAATCATACAGGTATGCAACTTTTCAAGCCACACTCCGAGAATCAAGAATATTTAGCTCATTTCGGAGTTCGCAAAAACGCTTTTCATCAAGTGGCTTGGTGAATATGTCGGCCAATTGTTTTTGGGTGTTGACATGTGAGATGGTTATGTCTCCTTTCATGGAATGGTCTCTCAAGAAATGATGTCTTATGTCTTTGTGTTTAGTCCTAGAGTGCTCAACTGGATTGTGGGCTATTTTAATGGCACTCTCATTATCGCAAAGGAGAGGAATACGGTTCATATTGTAACCGTAATCCCTTAGAGTTTGTCGCATCCAAAGGAGTTGTGCACAACAACTCCCGGCTGCAGCATACTCCTCTTCGGCTGTGGATAATGCAATGGAATTTTGTTTCTTAGATGACCAAGAAACCAAAGATGTTCCTAGGAATTGGCATGTGCCAGAGGTGCTTTTTCTATCAACTTTGCACACGGCATAATCTGCATCGGAGTAACCAATGAGATTGAATTTTGAGCCTTTTGGGTACCAAAGACCAAGGTTGGGTGTATGAACTAAATATCTCAAGATTCTTTTTACGGCTGTCAAGTGACATTCCTTAGGGTTGGCTTGAAATCTTGCACACAAACATACACTCAACATAATATCTGGCCTAGATGCACATAAGTAGAGTAAAGATCCAACCATGGAGCGATATACCTTTTGGTCGACGCTCGGTCCATCTTCATTGAGATCCAAGTGGCCATTCGTAGCCATGGGAGTCTTTATGGGCTTTGCCTTGTCCATGCCAAACTTCTTGAGTATGTCCTATGTGTACTTGGTTTGGCTTATGAATGTTCCTTCCCTTTGTTGCCGCAATTGGAATCCCAAGACGTACTTCAATTCTCCCATCATTGACATTTCAAACCTGTCTGTCATAATTCTACTAAATTCTTCAAAGAAAGATTGGTTAGTTGACCCAAAAATTATATCATCAACATAGATTTGGCAAATAAAAAGATCATTATCTAGATTCTTTGTGAATAGTGAATAATCTACTTTGCCAATTTGAAAACCATTATCAATTAAGAAATCTCTAAGACACTCATACCAAGCTCTAGGAGCTTGTTTGAGGCCATAGAGAGCCTTACGCAGTTTATATACATGGTCGGGGAACTCTTCGTCTTCAAACCCGGGTGGTTGCTCCACGTACACCTCTTCCTTGATCGGTCCGTTGAGGAAGGCGCTTTTCACGTCCATTTGATAAAGCTTGAAATCATGGTGAGTAGCATATGCAAGTAATATTCTAATTGATTCAAGCCTAGCTACTGGAGCAAAAGTCTCATCGAAATCCAAACCTTCGACTTGTGAGTAACCTTTAGCCACAAGTCGTGCCTTGTTTCTTGTCACCACTCCGTGTTCGTCTTGCTTGTTGCGTAAGACCCACTTGGTGCCCACTATATTTTCATTGGGTCTTGCCACAAGTTCCCAAACCTCGTTTCTCTTGAAGTTGTTCAACTCTTCTTGCATTGCCACCACCCAGTCCGGATCCTTCAATGCATCCTCAGTCCTGCGTGGTTCCAAAAAGGAGACAAACGAGTAATGCTCACAAAAATTAGATATACGAGATCTAGTGGTTACTCCCTTTTGGATGTCACCGATGATGTTGTCGATTGGGTGATCCCTTTGAATGCATTGGTGTACTCTTGGGTGTGGCACTTGGAGAGTTGTGGGTTGGTGATCATTTTCTTCTCCCCCTGAGTGGTTGCCCTCGTTGATTTGTTGATCATCTTCATATTCTTGTAATTGATCTTGTATCGAAGCTCCCCCTTGATTGTTGATGTCCTCTTGTGGTTCACTTTCCTCTTGTATTTGTGATGATGACTCTTGTGGTCGAACTTCGCCTAGAGCCATTCTCTTCAATGCTTGATAAGGAGCTTCTTCTTTACCTAATTCACATTGATCAACTTTCTCCTTTTGGGAGCCATTAGTTTCATTGAACACTACGTCACGTGCCACTTCAACAAGTCCGGAGGCCTTGTTGAAAACACGATAGGCGTAAGTGTTCGAATCATAACCAAGCAAGAAACCTTCATCGGACTTTGAAGCGAACTTTGAAGTCCTGGGCTTCTTGTTCAAGATATAACATGTAGAGCCGAAAACTCGGAAATATGAAATGTTTAGTTTGTTACCGGCGAGTAGCTCATAAGGAGTCTTATTGAGTAGTCGATGAAGGTAGAGTCGATTTGCGGCGTGGCAAGCGATGTTAATTGCTTCCGCCCAAAATCAATCCGAAGTCTTGTATTCATCGAGCATTGTTCTTTCCATCTCTATGAGCGTTAGGTTCTTCCTTTCGGCAACTCCGTTTTGTTGTGGAGAGTATGGTGCTGAAAATTCGTGCTTGATTCCCTCCTCATCAAGGTACTCCTCCACTTGTATGTTCTTGAACTCCGTGCCGTTGTCGCTCCGAATACTCTTGATCGATAGTGAGAACTCGTTTTGCACTCGCTTGAAGAATTTCTTGAGTGTCCCTTGTGTTTCTGACTTGTCATGCAAAAAGAACACCCAAGTGAAGCGGGAAAAATCATCAATAATGACTAAACCGTATTTATTACCATCGATGCTTATGTAAGCAATTGGACCAAACAAGTCCATATGAAGTAGTTCGAGCGGTCTTGTCGTAGTCATGATGTTCTTTGCGGGATGATGTGCTCTAACTTGCTTCCCGGCTTGGCACGCGCTACAAGGCATGTCTTTCTCAAAAACAACATCTTTCAAACCCCGGATGTGATCGCCCTTGAGGAGTTTTTGAAGATTCCTCATACCAACATGTGCTAGCCGTCTATGCCACAACCAACCCATGTTGGTTTTTGCAATCAAGCATGTGTCGAGTTCGGCTTTATCCTTGTTGAAGTCAACAAGGTAAAGCTTTCCCTTCAACATACCCTTGAATTCAACGGAACCATCACTCCTCCTTGAGACAGTCACACCCTCGTTAGTGAACAAGCAATTTTAACCTTTGTCAAATTGAGATATGGACAGCAGGTTATAATCTAAAGATTCAACATGTAAAACATGAGAAAGAGTGTGTTCAGAGGATATTGCTATTTTACCAGTACCGAGCACCCTTCCTTGACTATTATCTCCGAAGTAGATGCCTTCGTTTGGGTACTCGTTTTCTTCATATTCCATGAACATCCTCCCTTCTCCGGTCATGTGGTTGGTGCATCCACTGTCTAGCACCCATTCGGATCCACCGGAGGAATAGGCCTGCAGAAACAAATTATGCCTTGGTTTTAGGTACCCAAGCTTGCTTGGGTCCTTGGAGTTTAGTTACAATACATTTGGGCACCCACACATGGGATTTTGTGTTCCCATGGCGTGGCCCAGCATAATAAGCATAAACTTTACCAAGATTGTTTCTCATTAATACATAAGAGGCATCAAAGGTTTTGAACAAAAGTTGATGTTGTTTATGGATCGGACTATTCTGGGTGACCGGACTTGTCCGGATGACCGGACTTGTCCGGACCACAACCGGACTAGTCCGGTGTTCATGAGAGTTCAGGTTCTTAATTTTCAAGTACCAGGTTGTGAGGGTCCTCCCTTCACAAAGGTAATTCTTCCCTTGTTATTCTTATGACTTCCAGCATTTTGCTTTTCATCATAAGAGTAACCAATGCCATACTTGACATTTGGAGGTCTTTGTACCAAGTATGCACTACGTGCATAGTTGATCCTCTCCTTGTCAAATATTCCACATTGGGTAGGAATTTTATCCTTTGTGGAGGTAGACTTTTCCTTCAACCTGGTGTTGATTTTACCACATTTGCACATATGAACAAGATTAGTTGAAGTGGGTTGAGAAGGTAGACATGAAGAGGAGGAAGATTCACTTAGCTTGAGTGACTCAACTTGCACTTCAAGGATCTTGTTAACCTTGATTAGGTCATCAAGTTGATCCTTGATTGCAACGTTTGAGTTGGTTAACTCCAAGCAAGTTTTCTTACTTGAAGCTAGCTCAAGCTCTAGTGAGCTGTTTTTCTCCTTTTCAAGAACTAGAAGATTGTCATGTTCGACATACTTCTCCTTTTGGGAGATAATCATGTCCTCTTGATGATCAATTAGCCGTTCCTTCTCAACAAGTTGGTCAAGTAAAAATTTCATTTTAGCAGCAGTTTTTCTATCTAATCCAATTAACATATCTTCATCATCACTATCTAGTTCATCATTACTTGAGTAGGAATGCATGGAAGGAGTTTTGATGTTTACCTTGCGTTTACCTTCCTTTGCCATGAGGCAAGTGCCATGTCCCTTCTTTGTACCGAGCGTGGGGAAGAGTGTGGGTTTCCTGGACGTGCTTTCAATGACTATGCTAGCCATCTCTTCTTCATCGGATGATGAGGACTCATCGTTTGAGTCCCGCTCCTTTCCAATGTGTGCTTGTTCAGCTTGTTTCTTCTTCTTGAAGAATTTCTTTCGTTGAGGCTTGGCTTCTTTATTCTTCTTCTTGTTGTCCTCATACGGGCAATCGACTATAAAGTGGTTATACTCACCACAATTATAGCACGCCCGCCTCATCTTCGGCTTTGTCCTCTCCTTGTACTTGCCTTCACTTGATTTTGTTCCTTGTCTTTTCTTCATTATTCTTTTGAACTTTTTCATGAAGAAAATCATATCCTCTTCGTCTAGCTCACTGCTTTCATCATCGCTGTCCTCCTCAAGCTGTGCTTCTCTTGCATCTTTGGATAGAGGCTTGAGTGTGGACATTAAGGCAACTCCCTTCTTCTTGGCCGATGTGAGGTCCGTATTTCTTTGACATGCTTGGCTTGTTTCTCCATCATTTCAAAGTTGATGATTTTGCCAAACAATTCATCTGGAGTCATCCTCTTGTACCCGAGACTTTCTCTGATCATAGAGCATAGTGTGACATTGCGAGGCATAAAGGCTCTAAGGATGAGCTTTACAACCTCGTGGTCATTCCACTTCTTGCTCCCATATGATTGAACCTTGTTTACAAGTGTCTTCAATCGGTTGTACATGTCCTGGGGAGACTCGTCTTCCTCAATTGCGAACCTTCCTAGTTCGCCTTCGATCATTTCAATTTTCGCCTCCCGTACATGCCAGTCACCTTCATGGGCTGTTTGTAGTGTGTCCCATATTTCCTTGGCAATCTCCAGTCCGTCCACCTTTGTGAATTCATCTCGACTTAGAGAGGAGGTGATTACGGCTGCGGCTTGAGCATTTCTGTGGATGGCTTGCTCTTGACTTGGGGTGAGCTCTTCGTCGTCATCTGGGATGTCTATTCCTGTGCACACTATATGCCATAAACTTGGGTTAAGGGAAATCAAGTGCATCTTCATATTTTGCCTCCACATGGAGTAATCACTCCCATCAAAGTGTGGGGCTTTTCCAAGAGGAATAGATAGGTAATGGCTGTTGTTTGAATTTAAACGATCATAGTTAAAAGGATATCGGGAGTAGTTGGTGTGACTACTCCCCTTCTTCTTTTCTTCAACTTTAGCTTTCCCTTTGGAAAGTGCTTTCTTTCTGAGGTGTGCTTTCAGCTCCAGCGTCTCCTCGTCATCATCATCGAAGTCTTGAATTGCTTCGAGATACTTTTCCAGCTTTTGGTTCTTGTCGTTGTTCACTTCTTCCTGGTTGTTGATTTTCTGAGCTTCCTTCATGTCCGACATGATCTCTTCGAGTGGTTGCACTCTTTCTTGAAGAACCTGCTCTGATACCAATTGAATGTAGGCCTAGAGGGGGGGGGGTGAATAGGCCTTTTTGAATTTTCTCGGTTCCTGTAACACTCAACAGCAAAGTCAATACCAGAGATATCGGACTAGTCCGGTAAAGTGCGGACTAGTCCGGTTTTCACGGGCTAAGTTGATCAAGTTCAGTCGGATTGATTCGTTAATGTTTGCAGCGGAAATATAAACTTGAATGACAGTTTAATAGTTGTATGTCCAATTCTATTACAATTAAGGCTCTTGTTCAACAATTTAACTCAAATTGAACAAAGTGAATCAATCCCTAGATTAAGTTGATCAATTAAGATGAAGAACGCACAAGGACAAGACACACAATTTATCCCGTGGTTCGGCCACGAAGGCAACCTACGTCCACGTTGAGGAGCCCACAAAAGGACCGGGTCTTCTCCATCCCTTCCCTCGTCGGATCGCCACGAAGGCCAATCCTCTTCAACCAATCACAAAGGGTAAATAACCAAGTTGAAGGGGCGTTCTCACACGTTGAGAGCTCCCTTGATTACAACTTACAAAGCCACCAATAACACACTCGAAAACTACAAATTGAAACGGAAGAATGTGTTAGAGAATCAAACCAAGAGCTCAATGATGTGTGCCAAATGTCTCTCCAATGATCTAGAAGTGATCTTCAATAGATTGATCGATTTTGCACTTAATTTCGTGGAGAGAGGTGGTTTTTTAGTCTCTTGGGAGGTGTGACGGCGCTAGGGTTCGAGAGTGATCAAAAGTGGGCCGTGCACCTCTATTTATATGGGGTTTCTAAAAGCGACCGTTAGGGTTCAGAAAGATCGGACTAGTCCGTGGTGGTCACCGGACTAGTCCGGTGTGCTGTGTGTAGCAAACCCTAAGTGTCCAGGAATATTGGACTAGTCCGGTTGAAAACGGACTTGTTCGATTTCACTACTGGAAATCTTCGGACTAGTCCGATTGCCATCGGACTTGTTCGGACATGAAACCCTAAGTGTTTAGGATGACAAGTCCGCACTTGGAGGACTTGTCCGATTTAGATCAGTGTGTATATCGGACTAGTCCGTGTAGACACCGGACTTGTCTGAAGTGGATCAGAAAGAATATCGGACTAGTCCGGATCACAACGGACTTGTCCGATTTTGTGTGACTTGTGCATTGTGTTGAGGACTAGTCTGCATTGTGGAGGACTAGTCCGAAGTGGATCAGAAAGATATCGGACTAGTCCGGTGGATACCGGACTTGTCCGATCTAGTGCAGAAAGTGATATCGGACTAGTCCGGCTGATATCGGACTAGTCCGGTCCTGTATAACTTTGTGCATTGTGTGTGCGTGCTTGAAAGTGATTGAGCTCTTGGGTGTGTTTCCTTAACACGCTCCATACATAATAATCTACTATTTTCTTCTCCTTGAGCTCAAATTCACTTTGCTTCTCATTTCCGTTCTTTTTGGCATTTTGCTCATTTTTCATTATTTGCCTGCATTCATCTCAACAAAAGGATTAG
The DNA here is from genome assembly GCA_036927565.1 of Tuctoria greenei. NCBI lineage: Eukaryota > Viridiplantae > Streptophyta > Magnoliopsida > Poales > Poaceae > Tuctoria > Tuctoria greenei. Next base: position 42,000,724 of record JAYESD010000001.1, on the reverse strand, counting down.
GATCCCAATTGCTTGTCATAAATCATCCAAAACCCACAAGGGAGTCCTAGATGCACTTTCACCGAGGCTCTCGAGTAGAACACAAACAGCCCCTGCAATCACTACACAACCGCTCCGTTGGTTATCAACCTTGCTTCACACGATTGACCTCGCCAGGAAGGCTAATCCTTGCAAGTGCAACCGAGAATACAAGCAGGAACGTAGATGAGACGATCCGAAATTGCGAGGTTGGGGTTTCACAAACCGTAGGACGGTGATATTATTGATCTAAGCAAAATCCAATTTTTCATAACGGCTACTATGAGGTATATATAGGTGGGAGAACATCCAAGGGGGTTTTGGTGTCGTGACCTAATCCTAAGATACGAAAATAATGGACTTAGACTTAATACAAGGCCCATTGGCCCAATACGGTGGCGCAACACCTTGACTGATTCTAAACTCGATTTTATTTCGACGATTCCTGTCGGCTCCGATGGAATTTTGACATGGGACCAGCGCAATTGGAAAGTTTATCCTCTCCCCTTTTCGTTCATATGTAGAACGTCAAAAATGGAGTTTGTATGCGTCCTGTACGTCCATTTTAGTGCGTACTGCTATTGGACTCCGAGTTGGACATGATTTTGAGTTTGGCTCGGTTTCCATCTTCTTTGAACGAATTCTCTGGTCCTCCACGTCCCTAATACTTCCTCCAAGTACTCCTTGAACCTCTCCATGGATCCTAATCACAGTTAAATCATTAGTTAGCAATCTATGCTCAAAACAATATAGGAAACATATAAGAATGAGCTCACCTCTTAAATTAATGTTGTGTTTGAACTCTATTGATTGCATCTTGTACGTTCAATGAAGTGTTGTTTGTATCCATAGAAGTGATGTCCTCATCATCTTCCCTTTCTTGAATTGGATTCGTCCTCGACTCAAGTTAATCTTCTCTCATGTGTTGCTTCAAATGTGCAACGCCATCAAATCTTTTTGTATGCATGAATGGAGGAGGCCAAGGTGGTGGACGACATAGTGCACCATCTTGATCTTGTCCATCAAATAAGAGTGCACATTCACTTGATCTAGGATCCCTAACAAATAAACATTGTTTCATGTTTGTAGGTGCAATGGTAACGTGTATGATCTCATCATTTCTCCTCCTCTATTCTTCCCTTCCCTAGCAACCATCTCACTTGTCCTCCCTTGCAGCAGCTGTTCCTGGCGGATTCTCACCTCAGTCCTTGAAGCAAAAATGTGTGCCAACACTCCTGGATTCTGCTCGCAAAGATTCAGGTCAAGTCATGGCTCCTAGCTCACTACTTTCAAATTTTATCGAAGCTAGTTCATACCTTGGTCACTAGGTCGTCGATTTAATGTCCTTTGTAGGTGCAACCATTTTCCAATTCGTTCATGAATGTTGTTCACCACCTCATGGCGCACATCTCAGTCAAATTTCAGTAGAATCCATCAATGAATTGCTGAGTTCCACAAGTTTTCCCCACCGCCTTCTAGAATGGCACTGTTCTCCGTCGAGACCCAACCTCCGGGCAATTTATCCACGATTTTGATCCATAATCATGTTCTCCTTGTTTCTATGGTTAATATGGTGAAAAACTCGTTCAATTTGGTGCAAAAATGAGTGAAATAAAGCTCACCCTTGGTGCTTCAGCCGCTGGTCGAGCGCCCCTGCTGGAGGTTGATGACAACCCTGCCAGTGGGGCCCACGGTTAAATGAGTTAGGCCATTTTTTCTGTGCAGGTTCCGCGCCGAACATAGAAAATCTAAATATCTTTGAATATTTGTGCAAAAATTCACAAATAAATTTTGTTGGAACCAGGATGATCTATACTTTCAAGTGGTTCACTTGGATCTGTATGTAAATCTATAATTGGACCTGAATAATTCTTTGAAGCAAAATGCAGTTGGGATTAATTTTGGGCTCTCATGCATTCAAAAATTACCAAACTTGACCAAATCATTCCACATAATTCCCTTAAGTTCCAGTAAAAGTTTCACGTCCATTTACGTTGATTTGTATAGCCAAATTGTGTTTTCAATCTCTATGTACCTGAAAATTCCAAAATGTCCACAAACATTTCCAGAATATTTCCCAAATTGGTAAAATTAATTTCTCCCTGTAGGAAGCTCAGTAAATTATGAAACAAATTTTCCTAGAACCAGTGGGACCTCCTCTACCAAGATCATCCACTGTTAGCTATGGTAAAGCTACAGATTTAGTACCAAAATTTAGAGAACCCTTTTATTATTAGAATTTTAGAGACAACAAGCTTCATTGAACATCTCTGATTTTTGGTCCAGATATTCCTTATAGATCCTAGTACCCATAGTAAAAATCCCAAAGCCAATTAAAATATGTTAGTAACAGAAACTGTATTTAGAAGTTGATTTGTATAGTTCTATGTCACTTATATGCTTTCATATTATGCCCCTCATATAGTGACCGAGAGTGAGGAGGAGCTGGAGCCCGTGGAGAGTATACTGCCAGAAGCTAACTATACCTCTGACTCACAGCTAGGCAATCCACAATTTGCATTTAAGTGATATTTCAAAGTTTATATTTGTATCACTTATGTCTAGGATGAACTTTCTGCATTAGGGCTAAGGTGATCGATACTCCACTTTCATGACCCACAAATCCCATAGAGTATTGGGTAGGTCTACATCCCGAAGAGTAGAAAATGCCATGCTTAAGTTTTTAGGAATCCGGTAGAAGTCGAGTAGTTGGAATCTACCTGCGAGATAAGATTTTGCCATACGGGATGGATTCGATACAAGAATGGTTTACGAATATGAATTTGAGACCGAGCAGCGGGTAGGATGCAGCGAGACGTAGTATCACATGCGTAGTTCTGCTTGTGTCGCTTGAGGATTGATTCAAGTGCTGCCTTGCTAGACAAGTTTGAACTGTACCGGATGCATACTGGGCATATGGAACCTAGGAAACCGATGTAACTTGATAACTTGGATGTCGAGGCATAGCCCACTATCGATAGGGGTGGGTTTAGGGCAGCAAGGTGTAAATCGGCCGGCGGGCACATACACGCTCTGTGCAGGGACCATATGCCCGCGATGGTGGGACCGGTTTGGCGTTTGAGTTTCTTGTTAAAGGTTGTTGCGTATGACGTGGTGAGGATCACGACACGCTTCTTATGCACAGGTATACGTGACATGTTATTCGGGTGTCTACTGATTGCAATCACCGTCCCTCGCGGTTATTTTAGTACCACCTATTCACTGTGTTGTGAGGTAGTAAATACTGAAGAAGCCAGAAGAATATGATGTATTGAAATGTAATTGTTTTGTAACTATGATTGTTGTCCAATATGCTCACTAAAGTAACTGTTATTAAACTTGGAAGCTGCTGTTAATAACTTGAAAGTTAGGGATCAACATGTACGCGAGTCATTTACTGCTATATCTATTCCTATGTTAAGTATCCCTGCATGTAGAGTTCCATGTTTAAGTGAGATGGTTAAGTCTTGTCATGTCTTCGTGCTCACAGTTGCAATATTATGTTTTTTGAAGGTGAGACATAGGAGGAAGGGCCCGAAGAAGAGGCGATGCCCCTGTCAGGGTATTCCGTTGAGTGGAAGCCTTGCACACCGCCGTAAATTTGTGTGCTGCTAGTGTGTAGCGTCCCCGGGCTAGACAGCTGCCCTTTTGCATAGCTAGGCTGAGAGTTTAGCTATCAATATTACTTCCGCTGTCTATTAAGTATTATAATAGACTTCCACTGTTTCTATAAATAAAACTTTGTATTTTGTCACATTCTTTTCGCGTGTGCTGTTGGGTGCCGCATTGCACGGCGCTACCCTCTGCGATTCCTGGAATGTGTGGACCCGGTCCCCACAGCAGCCCCAAGAATCATTGTATTAACCCTTTGTTATTTAGTGGAGAACAAGTTGCCCTTCATGGTGGCTTGGTGAGGGTAGGGTTGAAACAGAGCCGATCCTTTGTGGACTCCTCAATGGAGATGTAGATTCCTCTGTGGAATCGAACCTAAGGATAAAGTGGTGTGTCTCTTGTCTTCTTTAGTTTTATTCATCGCTAGACCAATTTAAAGATTCATTTTGTTCTTCGCTTTGAACTTGTGATCATCTTCATAATCTGGCAATATAAGTTGTTCCTAGGCTTTACACTTACTTGATTAGGTTTCTATATAGTTGTATTACATTTCATATTAAGTTAATGGAAGAAAAACCCATAAAAATCCAACCTTTTGCTTCAGTTCATCTGCCTAATTGGACTAGTTTGCCTCCTACGAGGCTAGTCTGCCCTTAACTACTTATTTAGTTTAAATTAAGTCTTTTCAGGTATTTTAGCCTATTCACCCACCTTATGGCAACATTAAATTAGTATCAGAGCCTAACTCTCCCAAAATTCTTAACCACTTGGAGGGGAGACGAGGGGAAACAACAAGAAGGACTTGCCACTCCAATACATCACCGTTATCGGCGAGAAGAACCCGAAGGAAGGTCAAGGATCAAACCTCCATCCTCCTTAGACCAGTGGAGGTCAGCAAACAAAGAAAACACCTCCTTTTTTGGAACAATCGAGCGAAGATGAAGATGAAGAAGTGAAGCGACTTGGGGACCTCCTTTAAAAGACAAAGGATGAGGTAAAAAGGAGGAAGAGACATGAAAGGGAGAAGAAGCTCAAGAGTAGTCAAGAAGACTACACATGATATCCTTTTAACTATGAGTGTTTAAATTCTCAATCTAACTACTTGTCTATTCCTTTGGGCAAACCACCTCATTTTTATGGTACTAACTATACAATGTGGAAGCATAACTTGAAATTGCATCTTATTTCTCTCAATCCCACTCTTTGGTACATCTTTTGCACAGGTGTAGGTATCCCTGTTGATGATGAATAGCTCACCCCCCCCTTCCCCCCGAGAACGAGCAACAAAACCACCGCAACACTCAAGCAGTGGTCGTGCTCAACTCATCCTTGGGCCAAGAAGAATTCAACAAGGTGGACAGGTCAGAGCAAGCCAAGGGGATTTGGGACACTCTCAGGATTGCTCATGATGGCAATCGATCCGTGCGGGAGGCCAAGATTGCGATGATCGTCGGAGAACATGGAAGATTTGCCATGTAAGATGGCAAGATCCATCAAGAGATGTACAACCGGCTCAAGACCCTCACCAACAAGAGTCGGGCGTACGGATGCATGATGTGGACAGACCATGAATTGTTCAAGACGATGATTATGGCATTCAGGCCCCGCAACGTCACCCTATGCACCCTTATCCAAGAGAGTCCCAACATCCATAATATGGCTCCGGATGAGGTGTTAGGGAAGATTATCAACCACGAGATGATGGAGATTAAAGCCCAACATGTCAATGACCTTGCCATGGTCACATCCTCAAGGAAGAAGAACGTGGCACTCAAAGCATCATCCATGCCCAAAGTCAATGATGTGCAAGCTACAAATGAAGATGAGGATAGCAATGACGAGAGCACGAACATTGATGGTGAAGAAATGGTGTTCTTCATCAAGAAATTCAATAGGATTATGAAGAGAAAAAAGGTGCCAACTATGAGACCAAAGGCAAGGAAAAGGAAGAGTCGAGGACCAAGAGGGCTTGCTACAACTTTGGCGGGTATGGGCATTTCATTGTGAATTTCCCATAAGAGAAGGATAAAGACAACAACAAGAAAAATATCTTCAAGAAGAAGTAAGCACATGGCAAAGCCCATGTCGACAAGGAGTGCGACTCTAAAGATGAATCCTCCTCCGAGAATGAAGAGGAGATGGCAACTATCGCCATGAAGAAGCTGACCATGAAGAGGAATCTCTTGCCAAACAAGGGAGAATGGAGGACCTCAAGCCACACATGCCTCATGGCAAAAGAAAGAAAGAGAAATGTTAAATCTAAAACTTTCTTGCATTCACTTAAAGATGATGATTTTGATAGCGCTAGTGAGAATGACTACAAGTTTAAAGGTTTGAACAAAAGTGTCATTACTAGAATGAAAATGCTTTCTGATGAAGTATTTGATAAGGAGGAATTCTCAATGAATAGAGGAACTGATTGTAAATGAGAGGCAAAAGAATCTTTATCTTGAGAAGCTCCTTGAGCTTCAGAAGGAGAAGAACAAGGCACTTGAACTAACCAAGAGCAAGGATACTTGTACAAGTCTCAAGAGTTTGATTGTTGCGCTCCAAAATGAACTTGTGAGCTTGAACAAAGTTTACAAGAGTCTTGAAGCACAATTCAACACTCTCAAGTCAAGTGCCTCCTCTTCCGCCTCAACAAGCTCAACTTCATCAAATGTGGACTCGAATGTTAAAACTTGCAATGTGCTACCTTGTGCTTGATTTAAAAATAAACTCAGAAAAGGCAAAAATCAACACCAAAGAGTGGCATCTTTGACAAGGAGAAGATCAAATCATAAGACCTCCCTTAATCAAAGATGACCTTGGCTATTCTAGGGGAGGAAAGCAAAACGCTAGACTCTTAAGAATAACAAGATGCACGTTGCTTTTGTGAAAGAGGGCTCATCTCAAATCAAAAACGACAATCATGCATCTTCCCCTCATGATATTATTAAATATGCCAAAGATGCTAAAAATGTTAGTTGGACCATGTTTCAGGATTTTAATGCATCATATGTACTTATGAAGAGTAAATTTGGTTATGTTTATGTTAAATATGTTGGGCCACTCCACAAGAGCCCAAAATCTTGTGAGTGGGTTCTCAAATGCCTTGTAGCTAACCTCAAAGGGTGCAACTGAGCTTGGGTACCTAAAACAAAAGCATAAACTTGTTTTGTAGGATTACTCCTCTAGTGGCTTGAAGTGGGTGCTATATAGTGGATGCACAAATCAAATGACCAGAGCGAGAAAGATGTTTGTGGAGTATGAAGAGAATGATGATCTGAGTGAAGTTATCTACTTTGGCGATAATAGCCAAGGGAAGGTACTAGGTATGGGTAAAATAGCTATTGCCCCTCAACACACTATTTCTCATGTAATGCATGTTGAGTCCTTATATTATAAACTTTTATCCATATCTCAACTATGTGATAAAGTTAGTAATTGCTTGTTTACCATTAAGGGCGTTACCGTGTCTAGAAAAAGTGATACCTAAACGGCATTCAAGGTTGTGCTCAAGGGCAAGCTCTATCTTCAGGATTTCACCGCGGATAAAGCGCAACTTGACAAATGCTTGACGGTAAAGACTAACATGGGGTGGTTGTTGCATTGTATACTAGCCCATGTTGGTATGAGGAATCTACAGTAACTTCTAAAGGGGGATCATGTTCGTACTATCATGATTTTTTTTTTGGGAAAGATAGGTCTTGTCGGACGTGCCAAGCCAAGAAGCAAGTTGGAGCCGCTCATCCTGCCAAGAATGTGATGAAGACGACAAGCCAATTGGAGATGCTTCACGTGGACCTATTTGGTCCCATTGCTTACATAAGCATTGATGACAACGAATATGGTTTAGTTATTGTGGATGACTTTTTTCACTTCACTAGTGTTTTTTCCTTGAACGACAAAGGTGAAACATAAGGTGTCCTCAAGATATTCTTGAGGAGAGCTCAAAATGAGACTCCTTGAAAGTCAAGAAGACAAGAAGCGACAAAGGCACTGAATTCAATAACACTCAAGTGGAAGAGTACTTGAACGAGGAGGGCATTAAGTATTAGTTTTTGGTCCCCTACCCTCCGAAGCAAAATGGGGTGGCCGAAAGGAAGAATCGCACTCTCATAGAGATGTCAAGAACCATGTTTGATGAGTACAGCACCTCCAACCGGTTTTGGACGTAAGCAGTAAACACCGCTTGCTGTGCCACAAATCACCTTTACCTCTATCGTCTATTGAAGAAAACTTCATATGAACTTCTTACAGGTAACAAAACAAACATCTCATACTTTCGAGTTTTTGGTAGTAAGTGCTACATTCTTAACAAGAAGCCTAAGACTTTAAAACTCGCTTTGAGGTCCGATGATGGTTTCTTACTTGACTATGAGCTCTGGCCTACGTTGCTTATATAACCAGCCATGAGGCCAACCCAAACGAAACTAGGACTCATATCCTACCCTGTTTCAACTGAAACTTTCCATAGCTGCTCAAGACATTTCTATATGCAGACAGAAACAATCTTAAGACTTCCAAACACCTTAGGAACGTATCCTACATTCCTAAAAACAAGTCAACTTCGTGGCCCACATGAAATCCTATCGTAACAAACTCAAATCTTTCCATATTTGAGTCAAACCCGACTCCGTCATAGACTGAGTCTATAACTAAGTCAGTTGGACATTTCTGACCAATTCTTTACATCCACATATCTTCATCATGCCTTGAAATCATGTAGCAACGTCCACGCACTCCATGCACATGTGCAAACACCTTCCAACGACGTCCATGATACCTTCATATGCATTGTTCTTGGTTCAAACATGTTGTGCGACCTCCTGATCAACTCAACCACAATTCCTCCCGAACTTGGTTGTTGAATCTCATCTTCTCGTTAAAACTAGTTCAATAGATCCCGTCACCAGCCATGTCATGAACTCAAGCAACACCTGCACATGAATAAACAACCAATTATACTGAGCACAAGCCCTCAACCCTACTCATGTTAGTTCCGAAACCACAACACCTTACGTGAGCACCTCACATAAGCATGTTGCAAACAAGAGAAAAAAGTCAACCACCATGATCAACCAAAATACATCAAAAACAAAGGAAAAGAATCTAAGCAAACTTTCAATAGATGTAAAACAAGTTCAAAACATTGCAAGTTAAAAGCAGGACCACTGCAATCTAGCACCGGAGCTTACTAATGCTAGCACGACCTAGCGCTGGAGCTTACCAAAGCTAGTCGATCTAGCGCTACAGCTTACCAAAGCTATTCGGACCTAGGGACGGATCTTACCAAAGCTAGTCGGACCTAGCCACAACAAGTCGGACCTAACCAAAATAAGTCGGACTTAACTAAAACAAGTCGGACCTAGACAAAGTAAGTCAGAACTAGACAAAGAAGTCAAACCTAGCCAAATCAAGTTGGACCTTACATTGGACCTTGAACCGGAGCTACCCAAAACAAGCTGGACCTAGAGTCGGAACTTGTTAAAACATTTATTGGCATAGCCAATGTATTCAGCACACATAGGTCTCACAATCTCCCCCTTGATGAATGCATTGGCAACACCACTTAAAATCTGAACAATTGCTTATTCACATGAAAAGTTTTGAAAACAATCAAATGAGAAAGAAATTTCAAAACATATATTTCTGCCCCTATAAATATTTCCCCCCTTTGTAAATCAGAAATAAAATGAGAAGAAAAACAAAATTTCTCCCCCTAAGAAGAATCGTGCTGAACACTCGTGAATGTGTGCAATGTGTGATCAATTTCTCCCCCGTTGACAATGTATTCAGCAAGGTTCAAAAGAGAAATGTCAATTGTTATGAGCATATTGTAACACATACATATAAAACAAAACTCATCCATGTCATACCATCAAGTAACATACACTATCACATCAATGAGATATATAAAATAGTGTAGCCATGCTAGAGATCAAGTGTAATTTTCAATTTAAGCAAGTCATGATCTCACAGACCTAACTATTTCAAAACCTGAAAGCATGACACTTGTTCCTGTATTTTTCATTTTTCGGTATTATTTAAAGCACAAATTCTGATCATATAACATTTGCAAGAGATTATATGCCACAACTGCCTTATTCTAATCAACCAAGCCAAGCCTATGCCATTTGACAATAAGAAGCTTAAGGACATGGTTTTAGTCATAAACAACTTCTTCTAAGTTCATATCTAAGTGCAATGATAAGCTATCTCAAAAGAAGAAATGCGATGCATGCATATTCTCTTTGATCATAAAGGCTCAATATTTGGATTGTTGATTGATTAATTTTTCATTATTAAAAGCACTTGTGAGCATGCAACAAGTTCAAAACAGCAAGAAAATTCGATCATGAGAAGATTTAGTGTAAGTAATTATTCCAATTACTAGTCATAGCATAAACTACAAAATGTATAATATTAGTAATGTAGTTAGAACTTTCAGTATGTAAAAGGAATCACAAAGTCCTATATGTATGAATTACTATGCTCATATTATTTTAAATTCAGATTCACACATAGACTTCCCAAGTTTCAAAACTCCCCCTCAATTTAATCCATGAGGATGCATAACCCCTATTTCACTACGAATGAAATAAAAACGAGTGAAATCCAAAGGTTTTGTGAAAATATCAGCCAATTGTTGTTCGGTACCTACATGGTGAAGCACAATGTTTTCTTTTTCAGCATTATCACGGAGAAAATGATACCTAATGTCAATGTTCTTTATTCTCGAATGTTGCACGAGGTTTTTATCAATGCAAATGACACTAGTGTTATCACAAAATAGTGGAACACAATCTAGATCAACCCCGTAGTTCTTAAGTGTTTGAACAATCCAAAGAATTTGTGAGCAAGCGCTAGCAGCAGCTACATATTCAGATTCGGCTGTGGATTGTGCAACTGAACTTTGTTTTCTTGAGGACCAAGCAACAATTGAATTACCAAGGAAACGACAAGCACCTGAAGTACTTTTCCTATCAATCCTACAATCCCTAAAATCAGCATCCGAAAGGGCTTTCAAGGTAATGGTTGAGGAAGAATGATGCAAAATGCCAAATTCTTAAGTTCCATGTAAGTACCTGAGAATTCTTTTGACGGCTTGACGATGTGAAGCACGTGGGGAAGCTTGAAACCGTGCACAAAGACATACACTGAATTGTATGTCTGGTCTTGATGCCATGAGGTACAAAAGTGATCTGATCATGCTTCTATATTATTTTTGTCCATGTTGAAATGATTGATAAGGTCTCTTGTGTACTTCGTTTGATGCACAAAGGTACCTTCCTTGTTTGCTTGATTTGCAGCCACAAAAAGTATATTAGTCCTCCCATCATACTCATCTCAAGTTCTGAACTCATCATAGCTGAAAACATGGACATAGGTTCATGAAAAGCAGAACCAAAGATAATATCATCCACATACACTTGAATGAATACTGAGTCATTGACATGCTTAAGTACAAAAAGTGTTGTATCAATCTTGGCCATGGTAAACCCCTTTTAAATAAGGAATGTTTCTACCCTATCATACCAGGCTCTAGGGGCTTGTTTGAGACCATACAAGGCTTTGGACAGTTTGTAAACATGATTAGGAAAATCTGGCTTTTCAAAACCTGGTGGTTGCTTGACATAAACCTCCTCATCCATATAGCCATTAAGAAAAGCACTTTTGACATCCATTTGATATAGCTTAAAACCTTTAGACGCAGCAAAGGCTAACAATATTCCTATGGCTTCTAATCTAGCAACAGGAGCAAAAGTTTCATCAAAATCTAGACCTTCAACTTGTGTGAAACCTTGAGCAACCAACCTAGCCATATTCCTAACCACAACCACATACTCACTTTGTTTATTTTTAAACACCCATTTAGTTCCAATTAAAGTGTGACCTTGAGGTGGAGGTACAAGTTTCCAAATATTATTTCTTTCAAAAATTTCTAACTCTTCCTGCATGGCAATAATCCAAGATTCATTAGTGAGTGTGTGTGATATATCTTTGGGTTCAAAAGAAGCAACAAAAGCATAATGAGCGTGAAAGTTTGGATCGCGAAACCTGGACCGCCTGTTTCGTTCATGCAAGCTTGCAATAATTTGTTGTGGAGAATGACTTTTGAGGACTCGGAGGGGAGTAGACACTTCAAAAGTGTCTTCTTCTTCCATGTTCATCACAATTCGATCAACTTGTGACTTGAGGACGATATGGACCAGCAATGGTGGTCGTCGGTGCTGGTTGTGAATCTAGATCAGGAGCTGGAACAATGTCATTAGCTGCTGAATTTCGGGCAGCAGCACCACTTCTTCCTCATCTTCAACGAAAATACACTCCCCCTGCGGATATGCATCTTGACCTGCAATATTAGAGCTTGTACCTGTGCTAGCTTCATCAAAAGAAACCTCACAAGTCTCCACAATTTTGTTAGTGTCAAGTAAAAGCACACGGTAGCCTCTAGTATAAGATGGATAACCAAGAAACATGCCATCAACAGATATAGGTTCAAATTTATCAAGATTACCATGTTTCTTAACAAAGAATTTACAACCAAAGAACCAAAAGTGTGTGACACTAGGCCTATGTCCAAACTGAAGTTCATATGATGTTTTGCCAAGCTTAGCACGCAAGAAAACACGGTTTGAGACATAACAAGCGATTGCAGCTGCATATGCCCAAAACTTTGTAGGAGTTTGATATTCATCAAGCATAGTACTAGCCATCTCAACTAAGGTTATGTTATTTCTCTCTATAACACCGTTTTGTTTAGGTACGTAAGGTGAAGAAAATTGGTGATCTATTCCATTTTCACCACAAAAGTGATCAAACGATTGATTTTTAAATTCGGTTCCGTTATCACTTCTAATTGCTTTTAAAGATCCTGGGTCATCAATTGAAAATCTATGAAATAAAGTTCTATAGTGACTAAAAGCTTCATTCTTAGATGCCACAAAGTAAACCCAAGAGTATCTAGAATAGTCATCAACAATCACAAGAACATAGCATTTAGCTCCGAAGGATTGAACACGTGAAGATCCTACGGTGTCAAGGTGCAAAAGTTGTCCCGATTCAGTTGTCATGGTCATTGTGAGAGGAGCATGTGAACCTGCAACCATCTCAGCATGTCCACAAGAAGAGCACATAATTTATTTGTCCCCTTTAAGCTTAGGCAGCCCAGGTATGCGATCAAGAGCACTAACACGCGTGAGATGATCAAAGCCTACGTGACCAAGTCTACGATGCCAAAAATATAAGTCTTTTGAATCATTAGCAACTATACACCTATGCTTAGAAGATGACATATCAAAATCAGCTTTAAAAACTCTTCCAGACCGAGACGTGCTAAAAATATGCTCACTGTTTGAATCTACAACCTTGCAGTAATTTTTAGTCAAGATAACTTCTAGATTTTCATCTAGTAATTGTAAAACAGAAAGCAAGTTGTATTTCAAATTTTTAGCAAGTGCCATATCCTTGAAAGTGTAGTGATCATTTACTTTAACTGAACCCTTAGCAATTATAGGAGTTGAAAAATTATTGATAAAAGTAACATTCTCTACACGTGACACAAATGAGAGGGAGGAGAACCATCCTTTGTTACCGGTCATGTGGCGTGGGCAACCTGAATCCACAATCCAAATGTTCTCCTTCCTCAAGCGTGTAACTTACATAGAAGCACAATACGTCGATGACTCAGTACTGGAGTTAAACAAAAGACATTTAGGAATCTAGTACTGAGTCACAAGATGTGCTGCAAGAAAAACACAGGAAAGCTGAGTTAAAACTACAGGTTTATGAGCCAAAGTTTGAGGATTTTTGTACCCAACTACCGATCTACGAGGTGTTACATGTGTAGCACTGAAAACAGTAAGTTTGAGAGCAAACATTGCATGCTTTTGACTCATAACATCAGGTTGCATGTTCCTAACATTGGATTTAGCATGTGCAGCAAATTTTGCATGAGAGTTATGAGATATAGCTTGAATTCTTTCCTTTTTCCGTTGTTTAGCTAGTATATAACAAAAATCTAGGACATGACCTTCTCTACTACAGTAGGAACAATGAAATTTAACTTTGTGTACATGTCTAGATGAGCAAGCAACATGTTTATTAGCAACCGAACGAGACAACACTCTTGCAGACTTGAAAACTACTTCTTTTTGTATAGGAGTTGTTTGAATCAAACCACCTCGTAATGACTTTACAATTTTAGGTGCATGTGCCTTAGCATGAGGAAGAGAATCAAAACCTAAACCAGTTTTATCATTGCATGACTTGGAAGAATTCAGCAGCAAGTTTGGATTCTTATTCCTATTACAAAACCGCTCTAGTGTCCTATTCATGCCATCAAGTTTTTTAGAAAACTCTAGGTAATTTTCACATGAAAATTTTCCTTTTAATTTGCAATTGGAACAATATTTAACTTCATGAGAACGTAAAGGATTGTTTAATATAGAAATTCCATTCATAGCATCTTGTAGTCTCTTATCAAGATCATCCCAAGTAGAACAATACAAATCAATTGTAGAACAACAAGCATCTTTCAAGTTTTTATCATTAAGTGCAGCAAGCTCTCTGTTCTTCTCAATCTCTATCTCAAGTTTATCAAGTGTGGAGGTGTGTGCACTTCTTAGAGAGGACAATTGTTCATACATTAAATCACATGAGGAACAACAATCATCACTAGGAATCAAAGATTTCAAACGATTAATTTCATATTCTAGTGACTCAATTTAAACAGCATTGTCCATAATATTTTTGTCCTTTTTCTTAACTATAACAGTGGCACGAGACATAGCATCACACATTTCTTCACAAGTAGGACATACATCTTCATTGTCATTGTTGTGTTCTACCTCCTCCATACTTGATCTTGACTTGCCCGCCATGAAGCACAAGTTTGCCAAATCATCTTCATCTTCGTCACTTCCAATGTCCACATCGCTCGAGCCAAGTTCTTGAAGTGCAGAGATAAAACTATTCTCCAATTGGCGTCCCGTAAAACCCTTCTTTTTCTTGTTGTTGTTTTGCAGAAGAGTGATTCATCCTTGTTTTCTTTTCATCATGGGAAGTACTACATGAAAGGTTAGGGCAGTCCGTGCGAAAAAGTCTTGTCTTACCACCTTCGAAGCATTGTTGAGGTCCAACACTTCCTCTCCTTCTAGTTCTCACATTTTGCAATGCTTTTGAGAACCGAGTAGAGATGAGTGCAAGTTCTTCCTCTGGAAACTCTTCAATCTGTTCAATGGTTAGAGAGGACAACAAAGCAAGTGTTCCACACAATGAAAATTTTCCGGAGCTAGGCACATCATGTTCAGAAACAAATGCAGGAGACTTGCTTCTCTATCGATGGAATTCCTCCCAAGGTCGGAAACTATAATCTACTTTTTAAAATATACTTTTAGGAACTATTAATGCCTTGGGGTTCTTACATGAGATTATGTCAATTTCATGAGTTTTCAACTTAGAATATAGAACACCTAAAGTAAGTGTACTCATGACAATAGATTCACGGATAGATGTGACTTTCGTCTCCCAAATCGACATGTCTAATGCACTTAGTAATTTCCTAGCATTCTCAACATCTGAAAAATTAACATTGACGCTATGCTAGTTGCTAAGAATTTTATTAAAGCGAGCAAAGTGGTTGTTGATGGACTCACTTGGTTGCATCTCAAAACACATGTACTCCTTTTTGAAAATGTCTTGCCTTACCTCCTTGATCGTGTTGGATCCTTCTTGGTAATCACATAGAGCTTTCCAAACTCCAAATCGGAGGTGAGCAACGTGGTTGAAGTCATATTGAGTTAGTCCTTGTATGATCAAGTTCCAAGCCTTGTCGTTGTTGTTGAGATCTCTCAAATTTGTGGCTTTAACTCGATCATTTGGTGACACTTTGTAAGGCTTGTACACCTTTTCCCATATTGCAAAGCCTTGCATCTGGATGAAAGCCTCCATGTATGCCTTCCAAACCTGACAATCAATACCACTAAACACACAAGCACTATGTCAGAAAGGCTCATACGAGACGGGCTCGAACGAAGAAGGGAGACGAATAAACTGTACGTCTCCGTCGTCGCGTCTCGCATTACGGTGGCATTAGAGATGGGCTTCGAGGCGCGTCGTCGATCAAACTAGGTGCGAGACATGCTCAAAAGAAGAGTGTCTCTTTTATTTTTGTCATAACAGACGACCTTTACGGGGTCATTGGAGACGCTGCTGGCGTGCGTCGCCCATCAGCGTACATGCGTGATAGGCCCTTACAAAGCCCGTCGTAGATATAATGGTTGATCCAAGACGTCCTATATTGTAGTGCATCGCGAATTTATTCACTTATGTGAGACGGGTTTTATGGAAGCTTGTCTCCTTTATGTAGGTTATTCGAGACCGCTCTCTACTATAGCTTATTGCGGATTGTTTACACGCAGGGTCTACTATTAGGAGTTAGCCAGGATTTGGCAGCCGTA
Source organism: Tuctoria greenei (assembly GCA_036927565.1). NCBI lineage: Eukaryota > Viridiplantae > Streptophyta > Magnoliopsida > Poales > Poaceae > Tuctoria > Tuctoria greenei. The sequence goes on along the minus strand of JAYESD010000001.1, from coordinate 41,984,648 downwards.
TTACTAGTGTCAGCAACATACTGTTCATGAACGTATGCCAAAATGATCACACATTAAATTATATTGACCAATCGAATATTACCAAAGTTTCAATCGTAATTATCACATATAGTAATTACACAACAAAGATTGTTCATCCTGATTACAACGTAACTAATTACACACATCATAACTATCATCATCCAATCTTGTATACCGTAATGAAAATTCTCCTGATCAATGACTTCGTTAATGATGAGCCTTCATAGACTCTAATTCTCCAACTGAGACATCGTCCTCAAATTCCATAAAATCACTGAAATCACATAAAACATTATCAAATTGCAGTCACATTCATTTAACCAGTCACATAAGGTAACAAATATCTATTAGTGAATGGAGAACTGAGCTTACTTGTAGCACAGGGAGTTGGTGAGCATCTGCAAAGCATCAAAAGAGAAATTGTTCTCATAGTAAAGGACATGGTAGTGAGCTAGTGTGTTTGCCACCCTGAAAAAACAAACAATTTACATTCTGCTGATGCATTTATAGCCCGATTCCAGCATAGGTACCTTGATTCCATGTAGAAATCGAACTCACTGGGATGGCAAATGCTAGTGTCAACCACAGTTCTAGCAGTTTCAAGGGTTTTCGAATCTGAGTTCATTATATACATTGATAGTCAAAGCAAATACATTACTTCTTATTGGACATAAACAAGGAAGATGAATGTATATTGTAATGAAAATTCTCCCTTTGGATCAATGACTTCATTAACAACGAGCCTTCATTGGACATCCTCAAACTCAATAAAATCATTAGAATGCACGCTCTGGGGGCAAGGTCGAGGCGGCGGCGTGCTCCGGGACAAGCTGGTAGAGGCGCCGGAGTGGCGGTTCCTCAACTCTTTGATTACATGAGGTCGGCGTGCTCGGGGGACAGGGTGGACATTTCCACTTATGTGAATGTGTTGGCGTGCTCATACTAAGGTTCGGTCGAGGCGGCGACGTGTTCCGGGGGCACGGGACGAGGCGACAAGCTCCAGTGTGCTCAACTCTCTAATGACGAAGGTTGGGGTTGTCGGGTGGGTAGGGGTCGACGGCGGCAGGCGACAATGACAAAGAGAGAGTTGAGAAAGTGGGATGGCGGTGGCATCCGGGGATAGGGGACGAGGCGGCATGCTCCGATGTGTTCAACTCTCTGATGACACGAAGGTCGGGGTCCACGACCGCGCCGTGCTCAGGATCTGCAGTTTATAGGTCGAGAGAGCGCGCAACAGCTAAAAATTTTCGTCAAATCTTGGGAGAGAGCATGATGGACAAAAATTTTTGGCGTAAATCAGAGACGGGCAAATGTAAGGCGCCTCTCTCATTATTTTGATGCCTCAGACACCCCAGAGTGTCCTAGATGCGTCACAGTGTGCTGAAGCTAGGAACAACATCCAGGACATTTCGACGTGTCCAACTGTCAACTCTGCGCAATGCCTTATATGATCGTTGCATTGCGCTCAGCTTTCTGAAGTGGAACAAAAGATCTTCACTGTATATCGGAGACACGCAATGGAAGGCGCATCTCACATTAATTTGTGGTCGAACGGGCATGTCGTATGTCAAAAATGTTGAAGGAGGTATGAATAACCTACATTGGTCACTAACTCAAAGTATCTAACCTTGATAAGTAGATTATAGCAATCATTTTCAACATCGGGCGCATTTGGCTGGTGCAGCAAATGCTGAACTTCAAGCAGTATAGTTTTGATTGTAAAATCAGTGCACTGCCCCTACGAAATATCAATTTGAGCAACATAAGAAACCAGTTCAAATAAGTTCGGCAACAATTACTAATTACATGAGAAAAATAGGTCTATCTTACAGTCTCTTGATCAAGAATCCCAATCCAGAGTGCTCCTGAGCGATGAACATTTGGGTGGAAGAAACCACATGGAAAGGCACATGTGGGAGGCACCAATGGATAGTCCTATGAGAAGGAGATTGTCAGGGGGTAGTAACCACCTTCCTAGTCAGTCTACAAAGGAAAATCATGAATAGGAGGATGATGTTTAAACTCATATCGTGCTTGTTCTTCATGACATACCCCTTCTTTAACAGGGATGATGCACTGCCACTTCAATATATCTCCCGATTGAGGGTTTGCAGAGAAACCCTACGCAGACGGAAAAACAAACCTAAAAGTTAGGTTCATCAGTCCATTGCAGATCTACATATATACAACCATGTGACTAGTGTGTCATATGTACATACATGGGGATGATTTTTGCGCCATGCCAAGCGCTCCTCCTTCAGTCGGCTAGGCGCCAAGCCGATACCAGCTATGGACAGTGACGACGACGAGGAAGACGTGACGATGATGACGATGAGGACGGCGATGATAACGATGATGAGGACGGTGACGACAATGACAACGGCGATGGCGAACAGAGGAGGAGGTCACACTGGAGTTGGTTGATTAGTAAAGGACCATTGGTCGATTAGTAATAAAGGAGCACCGGAGGCGAAGAAGAGAGGAGGGAGATAAATGTGAGACGTGCGTTATGTTAAAGAGTGCCTTCCATTGTCGAAGACACGAAGAGATGAGGAAGATAAATGTGAGAGGCACGGTAACAAAGAGACGTGCGTTAATCTAAAGCACGACTTCCATAGTTGAAAGAGAGAAGCGCGACACGAGGTCTGCGGAGAACTTAATTTCGGTGGTGTGCTGCAAAGACGCGTGCGACGTCCGTGCGCGACCTTTCATTTCCCCAAGGCGGTATTAATGCATCCCATCATTCCATCAATGCACGGGAAACCAAGCGCTCCCTCGACGACTCCGCGCTGACCATATTTAAGACGCGCCATCACTAGTGAGTTCTCCACAAGCACATCACTCACTTTGTATTCTCTTCTTATCTTCGTCTTCTCCGCCCCAATGACCCACCAAAACAATGGCCGACCTTCTACCGCAATGCCCTCCGAGGGAGCCACCGTGCAAGAAACTATGTTGCAGCTCCCCCGAGAGGTTCAACATCGAGCAGCGCCTCCTTATGGCGCAAGAGGCATACAACAATACGTCCTGCGCCATGAGTTCCCTGGGTCTGGGTACCCTTCCACAGTTTACAGGAATGGGTAACATCAGCCACTATCTCTTCGCCCTCACGAGGGTGGCCGATTGTCTCGACATTCTGTTCGAGATGATGGCCCAGGTGCTTGGCCCTGAGGGTTGTAAAAACCTGGTGGAGGCGACGGAGAGCAACCTTGATCATGGGATTGCATCGCTGGTGCAACAGGTGTAGCTGGCGCAATCGGAGCAGCTGGAGCTTCCGGCCCAGTCTCCAGTTGCACCAGCACCGGAGTCGCTGCCAGAGGAGGAGGAGGGGGAGGAGGAGGAGGAGTAGGAGGAGGAGGAGGGGGAGGAGGAGGACGAGGAGGAGGAGTAGGAGGAGGAGTAGGAGTTGGATTTACTTTTTCTTTGTTGTTTTTAGTAGCTTCTGTTTTGTAAATATTTTTAATGAATGAATTCTATCTTTGTTTATCTATGTGATTGAATATTATCTTTTGTGTTCTTCAACTGTGTGAATGAATTAATGTGTGGTGTGTTCATCGTGTTCCTCATGTATCATAAGGAAGGATTTGATTATATTCAGGTATCAAGTGAGAATGTGCTCTGAGTTCAGTGATGTGTGATATCAACAGTGAACCGAAGAAAAATGGAGAAATCACAAAGCTAAAGGTGACATGTGGAATGGAGACGCGCTTTCCATTAGATCGTATCTCTCTATTAACAGAGGAGAGGGAGATGTCGGTTATAGGAGAAGCGCTGTGTTTTACGAGCATCTCCCACTTTTCAGAGAGGATAGCATGTCTGGGGGACTAATTTAACTGAGACAGGCTTTGTTTTAACGTCTCTCCTTGTACTTTAAGTTGAGCCATGTTAGATCCTTGCTAAAGAAGGCTCATCTCACTTAACATTATCAGAGATGCTGCCATTGAGCGTGTCGCCAATCTTTGTCTCCTATTTGGGTTTCTTACGTAGTAAAGGTTTGGCAGAGTATTTCTCCATGATGATTATTCAAAACACGTGCAAATTTCAAAGATTGGAGCATTGTGGCTCCGATACCAATTGTGGGATCGAGATCACGTGTAAAGATACTTGGGGAGGGTGAATGGTAGATTAAAACTTTTTTAGCGGAAGCAACAAAAACCCTTTGGTAGAAAAATGATCTGTTAAAGAAACCGTGTGTGCAGCTAATCTAAAAGGTTTCACCGTGAAAAAGTGATAGATATTAGAGAGAATCAAGTCATGAATAAACACAACAAGAATCACTAAAATCCATCGAGAAAAATTCAAGTTACAATCAAAAGATTGAACAAAGGTCAATCTGTTCTACCCGAGAAAATTCATATGTGCAACACTACAAAGAAACTCGTGTAGATCAGAAACTACAAATCCAATGACCGTGAAATTCTCACAGATGATATATAATCAAGTTGTGCGGACCCAAAAAGAATCACGTAACTTGGATATGTAAAACCCGAGTTTTGATAAAACCACCAAAGAAAGGTAGTGTTGTGCAGTAACTCGATGAGAAAGACTTGACAAATTAAAGTCGGACAAACAAATCATAAAAGTTCGTTTAAACTAAGATCTTTATTCAAAAGAACACAAGAGGAATAGCCCAAAATCTGTATAGCATGAGCTCTGGCCTCCCTTGTTTATATAACCAGCCATGAGGCCAACCCAAACAAAACTAAGACTTGTATCCTACTCAGTTTCAACCAAAACTTTTCATAACTGCTCAAGACTCTTCTATAAGCAGATAGAAGCAATCCTAATACTTCCAAACACCTTAGGAACGTATCCCACATTCCTTAAAACAACTCAACTTTGTGACCCACACGAAATCCTATTGTACATATTTAAGTCAAACACGACTCAGCCGTAGCGTGGGTCCATAACCAAGTCAGTTGGACCTTTCCGACCAATTCTTTATGTCCACATCTCTTAATCACGCCTTGGAACCATGTATCCAAGTCCATGCACTCCATGCACACGTGCAAACACCTTCCAATGACGTCCATGATACCTTCATATGCATTATCCTTGATTCAAACATGATGTGCGACCTTCCGATCAAGTCAACCACAATTCCTCATGAACTTGGTTGTTGAACATCATCTTCTTCCTAAATATAGTTCAATGGATTCCGTCACCAGCCATGTCTTGAACTAAAGCAACACCTGCACATGAATAAACAACCAATTCTTTCAAGCACAAGCCTCCGACTTGACTCACGTTAGTTTGGAAACCACAACACCTTACATGAGCACCTCACATAAGCATGTTGCAAACCATAGCAAAATGTCAACCACCATGATCAGCCAAAACGCATAAAAAACTTAGTAAAAGATACTAAGCAAACTTTCCAAAGATGTAAAGCAAGTTCGAAACATTGCAAGTTAAAAGAGGACCACTGCGATCTATCACCGGAACTTGAACCGAAGCTTAACAAAGCTAGCAGGACCTAGCGCCATAGCTTACCAAAGCTAGTCGGACCTAGGGCGGGAGCTTACCAAAGGTAGTCAGAACTAGGGCCAGAGCTTACCAAAGCTAGTTGGACCTAGCTATAGCAAGTTGGACCTAACCAAAATAAGTCGGACTTAACTAAAACAAGTCGGACCTAGCCAATGTAAGTCGGAACTAGACAGAGAAATCGAACCTGGCAAAATCAAGTCAGACCTTACGTCGGACCTTGAACCGGAGCTACCCAAAACAAGGCACCGGTCCTAGATTCGGACCTTGTTAAGAAGGTGTTTTGGTAGTATTCAAAACTTTTATTGTCTTAGCCAATGTATTCAGCACACATAGGTCTCACAGTATGTGTATGTGTGCAAGATTTCAAGCCGCACCTTGTTGATGGCTGTTATATCTGTTGACGGCTGTTATATACCAATTTCACCCGTCATTTTAACTCAATTATGTGAAGGATTTGTCATTTCTTGCACACATCACCATTCTATCTAACCCAATTACACTTGTACTTGGAGAAATATGTGCATGCAACATTTTATGTAGGAAATGAGGAAATGTAGAGGGATCAATCCTATAAAATATCATCCCAGCCAATCAGGCGACGGCACGTGGCATGGATCAAATGGCCCACAAACAGAAGTATCCGAGGAGATCCAAAGGTATATCACCCATATACATCAATGGGACCCAACTGGCAGCCACCTGGAGAAAGCACACGAGAAACGGTGCAATGACTAGATCAGCTAAACTAGGGGGTTGGCCGACCTGGTCTCTGCACCAAACTAGGTCAGCCTCCACGTGTTGGCTCCTCCAGGCTCCCTGGAGTCAATGGTGACTGATTCGCTCGCTTTTGGTGGCGGGAACCGACTTCAACACTAGTATAAATAGGACCCCCTACCCCTCACTTCAACACACACCACTTGAGCTTCACCTCTATTGTATACACTATCATCCATAGTCGTATAGGAGTTATGTTGTAGAGAGGAGAGTCTTTAGTCCCAAGTCCAAATTGTGAAAGGAGTAAGGAGTCTCTCTCTTCCCAATCCTACATTGGGAAAGGTATGGCTCATGTATTCTTTCTTGTATTTGTGACTTTATGCATAATAAAGATAGTATCTTTAGTCTCTACTTATACATATACTTGGGCAAAGCGTCTGTTGTTTGATTGTGGAGTCCATGAATGTGGAAGGTATAGCTTCTATGACTATTTCATCATGAACATATATCATTATCATAGAACCTATAGACCCCCACTATAGTCTAGTTAATTATAAGATAACTAGGTTAGTATGTATAATTATGTTGTGTATCAACATTGGTTCAATGATGATTCAATTCATTGCCTTAGGATGACTTGTTCCTAGGCTCTTAAGGTAATTACTTAATATGCTAGCATGGTGCTAGGATAGCTAAGTAGCATTGCATGTCTCGTAGACCCATGGATTGAAGAGGTAGGCAATAGGTGGTGATAACCCTATCTGTCCTTTGTAATCCTCCACGTTCGGCTATGCCACAGGCTCTTGGCGGGAGTCGCCCTAGTATTGCTAGGGGTAAGCCCATGCCCGATGTGTTGAACCACATAGCATAAGTATTCACTATTGATCTAGCTTATGGATAATTAGATTAGACTATGTATATGTACAGTAGATCATAGTAGGAGTACCTCCATAACTCTCAACCTTGACTAACCTCTAGGATCCTCTTACCCCCCTTAGACTTGAAAGCTTTTTTGTGTGTCACACTACCTCCACTACTATTTTATCCATCCTTACTAGATCCTTAACTAGACCTTTCTACCCTTTCCACCTGATGATTGTTATATATCTACCCCGCCTTCCTTTGGGATCAAATAAATGACACCTCTGGGAATACTCTTAAGGGGAAATGCTACAATGATACCTCCGTGCGCTTGCGGAATTCACACTGTGATCCAATAGAACAATTAACAAGCATTTCTGACACATTAGTTGGAGATGTTTAGTTAATGGTGCATAAGTATTACCAACAAGTATTTTTGGCACTATTGCCAGGGATTATTTGTTAGTATATCTTAGGAGCCGTCAACAATATCCCAATTTCACCATTCAATATAACTCTATTATGTGAAGGATAAGTTATTTCTTGCACAGATCACCTTTCTACTTAACCTATTTGCACTTGTCCTTGCAAAAATAGTGCATGTAGGATTTGTATGCAAGAATTGAGGTAAAATAGGGGGAGCAATCCTAAAAAGTATTATCCCTGCCAATCAAGCACCGACACACGGCGTCACATGGATCAAATGGCACACAAATAGACATATTCGAGGAGAACTAATGGTGTATCACCCATATCAGTCATTAGGGCCCACCATGAAGTGACCTGGAGAAAGCACACCCGAAGCGGAGCAAGACCAGGTCGGCCGAACACCATGTTCGGAGTTCCTGGCGCCAAACATGGTCAACTTCCACGTGTTGACTCCCTGTGGTGCCCTGATAACGATGAAGACTGATTCGCGCACTTTTGGTGGCGGTAACCGACCCTTCTCCAGCTATAAATAGGACCCCCTACCCCTTACTTCAAAACAAACCACTTGAACTTCATTCTATTGTATTCACTATGTTCCATAGTCTTATAGCAGTTTAGGCTGTAGAGAGGAGACTCTCTAGTCCTTAGTCCAAATTAGGAAACGAGTAGAAGGAATATCTCTCTTCCCATATCCAAATTGGGAAAGGTATGGCTCAAATATTCCTTTTTGTATTTGTGACATTATGCATAATAAATATGTTATCTTTAGTCTTTTTCATTCATATACTTGGATGAAGCATTTCTTGTTTGATTGTGGATTCCATGTATTTGGTAGGAATAGTCATTATGATCATGCCTTAATGTCATTATACTATCATCGTAAACACTATAAACCCCCACTATAGTCTAAGTAGCTATGATATGATGATGTTAATGTGAATAACTTATGCTATTTCTCATCATTGGTTCAACAATGTTTAGGTTAGTCATTGCTTTAGGATGGCTTGTGTCGTGGCTCCTAAGGTATTTACTTAACATGCTAGCATGGTGCTCCGATAGTTATGTAGCTTTCAATGTCTCGTAGACACACGGATTGAAGAGGTAGGCAGTAGGTGGTGACTGTTGATTTTCCTTAATTGCCAATCTGACTGTCAATTCCCTGCATGAAGGATATAGATTGAACAACCAACATCATGGTAGGAGTTATTTACTAACTATTTCCACAAGTGGTGGTATAATTTTGTATGCAGGTGAATTAGGCCCATATTTAAAGGGAGTTGCAAGGAGAAATCCAGAAAACTGACCTTCCGACCAATCAGGTGCAAGTACGAAAATTCATGGGCCCACACGGGGGAGAAAACTGACTAAAAATGACGTGAATCACCCATACCGATGATGGGGCCCCACAAAGCATCCTCCCATAGAAAAAATACCTCGTCTGGGGCAACTAGAAAGTCGACTGACACCTGAACTCGCACGACTAGGTATTCGCGCCAAACGCGGTTAACCGCCACGTATTGGCTCCTAACGGCTTGGTGATCACGTTGGCGACTGATTCACATGCATATCTTGGCGCCAAACCGATGTTTGGAGGGTATAAATAGGGGGTAATGAGCTCCCTCACTTCACACACCAAAAGATTGAGTCTAGTACTCCACTCCAAAGGCGTAGCACTGCTTGAGTGGTTATAAAATAGAGAGAAAGTGAGAAAGAGGAGGTGGAGGAGCCTCTGGCTTGCCAGGCTTCTTCCACTTAAGGATAGGGTTTGGGCTTGTTGAACACTTTCCACCATTGTACTTTGACAATTCTTTCCATCTCAAGTAAGGTACATGATTTCCATTTGAGTTCATTTATTTAATTCAAGTGAGTTAATTCCTTAGTTGCTTGTTCGTTTATTGCTCTATTCATTTAGAGGCCCTAGTCTTTGAGAGGTTAGGGAAGTAATCGATAGTGTAGGCATGGTGTCTAGGCTTGACATTACCTTTGATTATCTCGTAGTCCACGAGTTGTAGAAGTAGGCGGTAGGTGGTGACAACCCTATCCGTCTGCTGTAATCCTTGATTATCGACTACGGTGTAGTCTCTTGGCGGGAGTCGCCTGGTAGACCAGGGTAAGCCTGTGCCGAATACAATCTTCTATTGATCCTCTTGCCTCGAATTAGAAACCCTTCTCTTAGGAAATCCACTCTATCCTTTGCCCACTGCCAAGCTCTGTGTCCTTCGGTGAACTAGTTAGAAGATTAGCACACACATTCCTTGGTTTCTACACCCTTGGGAATACATTTTAAGGGGAAGTGCTACAACGGTTTCTTCGTGCGCTTGCAGATTTTCATCTGTGACATACCAGCCGTCAACAAGCATTTCTGGCACCGTTGCTGAGGAACGGTTGTTGTTGATCTTTGAACTTTGTTAACCCTCGTACCAATATTTTATCTTTATTCCTCATCTCTCTACCATCTATACTCTGGAGCAACCCACCATTCTTTCTCTATCTGCTCCTAATGGTGAGTTCTATGAGCCTCCACCATCAGCAGATCCCACTTGCTCAACTAGCTATGAACTCCACCCTGGCTTTATAGCCATGGATCGGGAGCAATCCTTCTCAGGTATGGATTGTGAGAATCCCTACCATCACCTGCGGAAATTTGAGCAATGGTGTTCATGCCTTCTAATCAAGGGCAAGACACAAGAAACCCTTAAGTTGAAATTGTTTCCCTTTTCCCTCAATAGAAGAGCGAAGCAGTGGTACACTCATACCATTGTGAGTGCAAATTGAAAATCGAAAGAACTTCAAGACAATTTTTGTTTTGCATTCTTTCCACTCCGCCCAAGTTGCCTCTCTAGGAAGGGAATTCTCAACTTTCAACAAATCGAGAAGGAATCTATAGGTGCAGCCTGGACTAGATTCTCATTGCTAATCAAATCAGGCCCGAATTTGTCCACTCCCAAACATGTGTTATTACAATATTTTTGTTTTTCAATTGACAAGAATTCTGCCCTATACCTCGACATAACGGCTGGAGGCTCTTTACTCCATAAGACACCGAATGAAGGAATGGAAATTCTAGAACGCATTTTAGAAAATACATCCTTAATGAACCTCCTCAAGAGGAAGCCAAGTCGAGACACATGGATTCCCCCATAGTCATCCCGGAACCCATACCATCTTCATCTTAAGTTGTGACTATAAAATCCTTACTAGAACCAAATACCGAAGGAAGAAGAAATTCGACCTTCAGAGTTTCCATTATGCTCTGAGGAAGATCTTTTTGAAGAATTAGGAACGCATCGATGTATAGTTATGGAAGGAAACCATCACTACATACCTCACTCCTTGATCCGCCCAAAGGAAAATTCCTTTAGGAAAAATCAAGGAGTTGACCTCGATCATGAGTAGGGAATGGACAGCGGAGGTTGAGCTTTCACCTGAAATAATTCAGGTAAACTCACCCCCAGCAACCATTCGATCTCTTATTCGAGGGGTAATGGTGAACATCCTTTATAATCCCACAATTGGAGCCAATATCATTTTTGAGAATTGTGCTTTGGCAATTTTGGGTGATCTACCCTGGGCCCTAACAAGAAAATCCTTTGGAGACTCCTATGGAAACATCAAGGAAGGATATGGGATTTTTAAAAATGTGTTTATAAGACATGAGAACATTGAGTTATGCCTTGATTTTCATGTCTTCGAAGACCCAGACTTCGATGTAATAATAGGGTTACCCATTGAGAAACTACTCGTGGATGCACCCTCAAAAGGCAGCCTAGATGTTAAACTCGGAGGGAGGAAGTTTTTCATTCCCATTCTACGATCCAAAAACACATTAGTAGAACCTCCCCACGAGATTGAGCCAATTGAGGAAGCCATGGCCCTTCAATTCTTAGGATTTCTTGAAAATGAAGAAGAAGAACAATTCATCCAAGAAGAGGATGAATTGCATGGGACATTTGATTTGCCCAAAGAAGAGCCATAAAAAAAGCCACCTATTGAGTTGAAAACCCTACCCTCAGGTTGACACTATGAATTCCTACATGGTGATGCAGAAGCTCCTGTCATCATATGTGACAAGCTTTCACATGACAAAACTGTCAAACTCATGACCGTCTTAAAAAAGCATAGATCTGTCCTAGGCTACTCAATCCAAGACCATGAGGGAATCAACCCTGCTCTTTGCATCGATCGCATTGCCACCGGAGGGAGGTTGAACAATGCTATGTGGGTGGTTGTCAAGAAGGAGGTCCTGAAACTCTTGCAAGCCAGGATAATGTATCCCCTTCATCATAGTGAGTGGGTTTGCCTTGTCAAAGTAGTGCCCATGTGTTGACGACTGCGATATACCAATTTAACTCATCAATATAACTCAATTATGTAAAGGAAAGATCATTTCTTGCCCACATCACCTTTCCATTTAACCTATTTCCACTTGTCCTTGGAGAAAATTGTGCATGTAGGTATTTGACACAGAATAGAAGTGAAACAAGGGGATGGATCCTATAAAATATCTTCCAGCCAATCAAATATCGACATGTGGAACCACATGGATCAAATGGCCAACAAACAGAAGTATCTGAGGCCATCCAATGTTTAGCACCCATATCATGGAATGGGACCCACCTATCAGTCACCTGGAGGAAGCACAGCCCCAGCAAGGCCCAGACCAGGTCAGCCGACCTCCCTAGTTGGGCGACTAGGTCCTGGTGCCAAACGCGATTAAATGCCACGTGTTGGCTCCTCCCATCTTGAAGAGGTCATGGGTGACTGATTCGCGTGCTTTTGGTGGTAGGAACTGACCCTTCTCCAAGCTATAAATAGGACCCCTCACTTAAACACACACCACTTGAGCATCATTCTATTGTATACACTAGTTCTCTTAGTCCTTAGTGGATTTAGGCTATAGGGAGGAGAGCCTCTAGTCCCAAGTCCAAATTGGGAAAGGTATGGCTCATGTATATTTTCTTATATGTGTGACTTTATGCGTAATGAATATATTATCTTTAGTCTTCTTTTATTCATATACTTGGATGAAGCGTTTCTAGTTTGATTGTGGATTCCATGTATGTGGTAGGAGTAGTCTTTATGATTATGGCATATCACTCTTAATCTATCATCATAAAAACTACAAACCCCCACTATAGTCTAATTACTTATGATATGATCATGTTAATATGAATCACTTTTGCTATATATCAACATTGGTTCAACGATGATTTAGTTCATTGCCTTAGAATGGCTTGTGCCTGGGCTCTTAAGGTAATTATTTAATATGCTGGCATGGTGCTAGGATAGGAGGTAGCGTTGAATGTCTCATAGACCAACAAATTGAAGAGGTAGGTAGTAGACGGTGACAGCCCTATCTGTCCTTTGTAATCCTCCATATTCGGCAATGCCACATGCTCTTGGCGGGAGTTGCCTAGTATTACTAGGGGTAAACCCGTGCCCGATGTGTTGAACAACTTAGCATAAGTATTCGCCATTGACATGCTAATTAGTACCTAACCTAGGCTATGTATATGTATATTAGAAGAATTGTAGGAGCAACTCCCCACTCTAGGTCTAACCTCCATTAGGACCCATTTACCCCTTAGAATATATTGCTTAGGTGTGTGTGACACTACCCATATTATCAACTTACCCTTGTATTGATAACCAATTAGTATCCCATAGCTTGATCATAAGAGTAGTGTTTGCTTTACTCCATTGCCTTCCTTTGGGATAAATATGATACCCTTGGGAATACTCTTGGGTGAAATGCTACACGATAGTTTTCGTGCACTTGCAGACCTCATCTCTTACTACAGATGTTATGTGACGTAAGAAACGTCAAGAATCATTTCTGGCGCCATTGCCGGGGATGAATTGTTGGTGTTACTTAGGAGATGTCAACAAGCATTTATGGCACCGTTGCCGGGGAAGGCAAAGGATGTGAAGAATAGCCATCACTTATGATTATGCTATAGTTGATAAATGTTATTAGACAGGATTACCCTTGTTTGTTTTCCTCTTGTATTGTGAAAACAGGGTAGTGTTGGCTAACCCATTTCATAGGATGGCCAACGAGGACGCTAGTGCTCAACTGCAAGATGATTCTAAGCGTACCTCAACAAATGTCTGCTAGGCAACACCATTGCCTTTTGCGGAAGAATTTTAACTTCCAGTAGGAACCAAAGTCACCCATCCCCGATCTTGGGGGAGGCTCCAAGAATTCTTCTTGGTTTGCCTCCATCATAGGGTGGATAGTTGGCTCCTCATCCAGCATTTGTCATGGGTTGGTCCACCAATGCATGACCACCTTTGTGTTGTAGCTGAAGGAGTCCTATTATCATTCATCATGGATGAGAATATGGTCTCTACTCAAGGGGTGGATTGAAGAATGCTCTAGTTCTGTTAGCTTGGCATGCACACCACTTAGCAAGGTGGACATTATAGCTATAAAACTACACCTCCCATTGAAGTATCATGAAGATAAAGCCAATGGAGAAGTGTTTGGATGATCCAAGCCATGAATATTCATATGATTTGTAAAAATCCATGTCAACATGGGCCACTTAGGGAATCATCTCCCTAAAGACACATGGGGACTCATCCTTCCAAACACAACTCCAATGGCTATCACGTACAAGGAGGTCAAGGGTGGCATCAACATCACCCTTGCAATCAAGGAGGCTATGAGTATTTCAAGGGATTTAATTTCAACTAGCGTACCTTGAAGTATCTTGTCCATGGCCAAGCAAGAAATCAAGACAACATTTACATGAAGCTCTTGGCCAAGGATAAGAAACTTAAAGAGCATTCATGATCCAAGATATCCAAGGGCACGTGACATTGTGGATGAAGCGTTTCTTGTTTGATTGTGGAGTCCACATGTCATCATGCCCAATGAAACTTTTGATCCATGATCAAAATATGGGTTGACCTTAAAGAATAGCAAGAAGGTCGAGGTGACACCCCTAAAGAAGGAAAAGCCTCACCATGCTCATAAGAGAATATCTTCAAGAAGATGAAGCCATCACTACATCAACAAGTCTTCATCAAGATGACGAAGAGGCTAGGGCCACCATGTGGCCCACGTGTCCAACTAACATGCCAAAGGAGATTTGGCATGTCAATCAAGAGAAGTTGTCCACATCTTCCACTCTGGGGTTGGACAACAAATCATCGCACTAAAATGGACAGAGGTAAGTCCCACTCATCAGACTTCAAAAATTCGGTGAGTCCTTGCCAATAGTTTAATTGGTAGTTATCTCATATTTGTTTTCTCAATCGCATATTTGAATTTCCCATGAATTTTTGCATTTGCATTTAGCTTGCTTGAATTTTCACACTTGCATGTTGCAAATTAAAATTTCCAACCATAATAAAACTAAAAATTTTAATTAGGAAATAAATTTAATTGTATATGAACCTTCGGTGTAACCACTTGAATTCATCTTCCTAATTCAAACCAAAAATATTTCCCCTAATATTCAATGCATTTGCAAGTTGTTTCAACGTGGGCAAAACAATTTGGCAAAGGGTACAACAAGATTTTGAGCTAACGTAACCCATTTTTGAGTTGTTTTGTTTGTTCTTGATTTTAGTGCAGCCAAGACAAAATTTGCAAAGAGGTTGGAAGACCCCATCTAGCGCATACCGCTCCATCATCTCATTTTGAGTTCATGGTGGAGGAATGCCCAAGATGGTGGTCCAATGGAGGAGCAAGATGAAGCCCATGCAAATCCAACCTCAACTTCATAGGAGACATTGAACATGGAAGCTACACCAAAATCCATTGTTGTGAGTTTCTAACACAACAATCTTCAACCAGGACTGCTCTTCAACTGAGGTACAAGTTTAAACATTTCCCTCGTTGGAATTACATTAGGAAATGATTTTTGCTTACATTGGTAAGGAAGGTTTATACCTTGTCATCATTCAATCCTTATGCATCCTTACGAGAGTAAGTGTTGGCATTGATCTTTTTGATTCGTCAAAACGGAATGTCACCTTACTTGGGAATAAATTTAAACAAGTACCTAGAATTTCATAAGCACTGTTAAAATTGACTTAGATATTTTCTGCCAAGGTAATGGTTATTGAATGACTTAATAGTTGAATTGGTATGTAGCAACCTAGGAATAGTGATATCCATAATTGTGATTTGGAACTCAATTATGCATGGATCACTAAATTTCAAATTCCTAGGCATGAAAAATAAAAATGTTCAGGAGGATAAGATTTAGAATATTGTTTGCCATGACCTAAATGATCAACATTTGCTCTTGTAAAAAAATCAATGATGGTTAGAAATTTTCCAAGATGAAGGGATCCATATAGTGTATTTATATCACTTGCATTGCTATGAGTTGGAGATTTAGAAAATGTTCAACTTGGTTTATCCATAAAGTCCCACTCCTATCAATGATTCATACATTGTTCATAGATACACATGAAACCGGACCCAATGCCTCTTTGATTTTGTTCTCCCCCATATGTACAAATGAAGATTCGTTTACCTAACCCAAAAATTCATTTGTATAAGTATCGGGAGATAACCATCCCTCTCTACATAGAGAGGAAGTTTGCAGGAGTAAAATAACTATGCATGCATTCAAAGATCCGATTGTTGGAACCCTAAGAGGATTCCATTTCAACATCCCTTAACCAAGGAGTAAATTAGGATGGTTGCCACCGATCAAAAATTAAGCCCGAAGGTCAACCATAACTATACGAGGCCAGGAGAGTTGACATGGAAACCCTCTGTGAGCAACCAATGGGCTGCTACAAATATGTGAGAGCATTATGCTCTCAACTATTCTAAGCACTCATTCAAGCTCAAGGGAATTTCCATCATCATTAGTTGTAAGTTATTCCTTTATGGCAAAATGGTATGATGTACCTTAACTAAGGAATGACAAGATCACATCTAATGTATATTGGGTACAAGTTGTTGCTATGTGGCTCGAAGGTATTTTATACCTTAGTCAAGGGATAACGGATCACACTTAACCCATGTTGAGTGCACGTCATCCCTTTGTGGTTATAGGTATGTTATACCTTACCCAAGAAATAACGGATCCTACTCAACACATGTTGGGTACAAGTCACTCCTTTGTTGTTAACGACTATCACTACCTTAGCCAAGGAATGACGGATCACACCGAATGCATGAGGGGTACAAGTTTTTCCTTTCTAGCAAGAAGGTATGATATACCTTAGTCAATGAATGACGGAACACACTCAATGCATGTTGAGTGAATGTCATGCCATTGTGTGAAGGGTTATCATTACCTTAGCCAAGGAATAACAAGGTACATCCAACATATGGAAACCTTGAGCTGTGGATAAGCAACATCGACAACACTCTCCTTGACCATACTCATGGAATCCATGGAAGGAAACCCAACATTGACACTCAACCCCTTCAACGTCAAAACCATGCTGCAACAAGGTTAGGACAACCTCATGGCCTACATCCATCATTAGTGTTTCAACCCCTATCGCGGACCTTGACCAAGAACGAGCTTGGGGGAGGATCCCCACTTGAGGTAACTTGTATCACACTCCATGCATATTTATTTTCCATTCACCCATCATCCACCTTGCATATAAAAAAAACTTAAAAATAAGTAGAGTAGATTTGCTTTCAAAATAAAATCAAAGATGTGCAGTAAGAATGGTTTGGAATTCACATAGATGAAATGATGAATAGTTATTTTGTTTTAATTTTTCTAAGTCCCTAGTTTACAACTTACTACTCTCCAACATATTGCTCCCATTGGCTAAAATTTCTTTTGCCTTGATTTGGAAATTGTGGGTAGAAAAATCCTAATCCATTCTAAGTCGTTTGTGAGATATGATATAGTAATAGGGCTACTATTCCTAGTTTGAAAGTGAAACTTAGATTTCTGGAGAAATTCTAAAAAGATTTAAGTTACTCTCATTTGATTGGAAATACCTACCAAAGCCATATGATACATTACATTGATAGACCTTATGCATATGCTATTTGTCTTCACATTGAGCTTTGTCAAACTAGTATAGACCTAAGTGAGATTTCATTCATTACTTTTTGAATTCAAGACTTCACTTGCACATGTTGTACTTCTACACTAGAAGTAAACAAAATTCCCATCATACCACAACTCCACAATAAAAAGAGAAACTCCATACCATTCATGCTTAGCACTCTCTCCATGTTTATTGCATAAAAAGGGAGTAGAAGACGTGGGTACAAGAAAAAATAAAAAAAATGCATGCTTACATAAAAATCATGAGAAAAAAAAAGAAAAAAGTAGCCATGTTTCATCCCTGCAAAATAAGAGAGTCCACTGAAAAAAGGAGTCATCTAAACTATCCACATCCACCCCATTCCATCACACATGCACAAGTCTTGAATCAAATTTTTTTGGATTGATTTCTCTTATGGCTTGCTTTTTTGATTTAGCAATATTATGTGTTGCAATTATGCCTACTATATTCCCTACCAAGCGCCACATCAAAGCCTTATGTAGAGGTAGGATGAATTTCAGCATAATACATATAAAAGAGAGACTTGAGAGAATCAAATTGAGATACTTAAAATCTAAATTGAACTCTCCATAATTTGAGTGGAACTTGATTCCTAGGATATGTGTGCTCCATTTTTTGTTCTATCTTTCAACCACCCATGAATTGGAGATGGCATAAGCCCCATAATAACTTGAGATGGGTGAAGTACCATTCCAATTTTTGCAATACTAGGTAGAGTATTTTGTTCTACGCATGGTACTTTTGAAAAATAGAACATAGTAGGAACTTCTGATCATCAACCTAAAGTCTTGATTTTGCCCGGGACGAGCAAAGGATAAGCTTGGGGGAGTTTGTTGACGGCTGTTATATACCAATTTCACCCGTCAATATAACTCAATTATGTGAAGGCAAAATCATTTCTTGCACACATCACCTTTTTATTTAACCTATTTCCACTTGTCCTTGGGGAAAGTAGTGCATTCAGGTATTTCACACAGAATTGAAGTGAAACAAGGGGATGGATCCTATAAAATATCATTCCAGCCAATCAACGGTCGACACGTGGGACCTCATGGATCAAATGACCCACAAACAGAAGTATCCGAGGCCATCCAATGGTGTAGCACCCATATCATAGAATGGGACCCACTTGTTAGTCAACTGGAGGAAGCACAGCCCCAACGGGGCCAAGACCAAGTCGGGCGACTAGGTCCTGGTGCCAAACACGGTCAAACGCCACGTGTTGGCTCCTCCCGACTTGAAGTGGTCATGGGTGACTGATTCGCGCGCTTTAAGTGGCGAGAACCGACCCTTCTCCAAGCTATTAATAGGACCCATCTGTTGGATCGAAGAGCACGTAAAAACCTACTAGAGGGAGGGAGAGGGGGGGTTAATGGTAGATTTAAAATCTTACGCAGCAGAAACAATTAAATGCCAACACCTTCGGCAGAAAAAAGATCTGTTAAAGAAATCATGTGTGAGACTAATCTAAACGTGTTTCACTGTGAAAAAAAGTGATAGATATAAGAGAGAATCAAGTCACAAAGACGACACAACAAGAATCACTCAAATCCGTCGAGAGAATCTCCAGTTACGATTGAAAGAACGAACAAAGGTCAATCTGTCCTACCCGAGAAAACAGTTCTAGAACGCTTTAAAGAAACTCGTGTAGATAAAACCACAAAATCAATAACTTTCAAATTTTGAGAGATGATAGATAATCAAGTTTTGAAGACAAATAAAAAAGAATCACGTCAATTGGATCTGTAAAACTCGAGTTATGATAAAACAACCATAGAAAGGTAGTGCTGTGCAGAAAACTCGACGAGCAAAACTTATCTGGAACAAGTCGGACAAACAAGGCACAAAAGTTCCTTTCAACAACAAATTTTATTCAATAGAACACTAGAGGAACAGCCCCAAAGTCATCTACCACGAGCTCTGGCCTCTCTTGCTTATATAACCAGTCCGAAGGCCATCTCAACTAAAATCAGGAATCTAATATTACTCAGTTCACGAATCGAAACATTCCATAACTGCTTAGAACTCAGCAATCTTAAGACTTCCAAACACCATAGGAACGTATCCCACATTCCTAAAACAACTCAAATTCGTGACCCACACGAAATCCTATCATGACCAACTCAAATCTTTTCATATTTGAGTCAAACACGACTCAACTGCAGCTTGAGACCATAACCTAGTCGGTTGGACCTTTCCGACCAATTCTTTACGTCCAAATCTCTTCATCATGCCTCGGAACCATGTAGCCACGTTCATGCAGTCCTTGCATATGTGCAAACATCTTCCCACAATGTCCACGATACCTTCATATGCATTGTTCTTGATTCAAACATGTTGTGCAACCTCCCGTTCAACTCAACCACAGTTCCTCCAGAACTTGGTTGTTAAACCTCATCTTCTCCCTATGACTAGTTCAATGGATCCCGTCACCAGCCATGTCTTGAACTCAAGTAACACGTGCACATGAATAAACAACCAATCCGTACGAGCCCAAGTCCTCGACTTGACTCTCGTTAGTTCCGAAACTACAACATCCTACGTGAGCACCTCACATAAGCATGTTGCAAAAAATAGCAAAATGATATCAACCATATCAACCAAAACGCACCAAAAACATAGCAAATGAATACTAAGAAATATTTCCAACAATGTAAACCAAGTTCGAAACATTTCACAGTAAAAGCAGGAACATTGCGATCAAGCTCCGAATCTTGCCAAAGCTAACCGGAGCTTGAGTTGGAGCTTACCAAAGCTAGTACAACCTAGCGCCGGAGCTTACCAAAGCAAGTCGGAACTAGTCAACCCAAAAGTCGGAGCTAGAAAAACATGTCGGAGCTAACCATCATAAGTCGGGCCTATCAAAATATATATGAGCTTAACAAAGACATGCTGGTGCCATCAAAGACATGCCGGAGCTATCAAAGGCATACCAGAGCTAAAGACAAAGCTCACTGGAGCTACCAAAAAACATGTCGGTCCTAGACAAAGAAAGTCAAACCTATTATCGGACCTTGAAGAGGCTCGGAGCTAGAGTCGGACATTGCTAAAAAGATGTTATAGCAACATTCAAAACTTTTATTGTTAAAGCCAATGTATTCAGCACACATAGGTCTCACAATCTCCCCCTTGATGAATGCATTGGCAACACCACTTAAGATCCGAACATTAGCTTATTCACATTAAAAGTTTTGAAAACTATTTCTCCCCCTTTGTAAAATAGAAATAAAATGAGAAAAAGAAATTATCCCCCTGAGAAGAATCGTTCCAAAAACAATTGTGAATATGTGCAATGTGTAATCAATTTCTCAATATCTCCCCCTTGAATACTTATCTTTAAAAATTCACATATTATCTCCCCCCTTTGACAATGTACTCAGCAAGATTTATAAGACAAATTTTAATTGTTATGAGCATATTATAACATATACATATAAAACAAAGCTCATCCAAGTCACATTATCAAGTAACTTACACTATCACATCAATGAAATACATAAAGTAGTGTAAGCCATGCTAGAGATCAATTGTAATTTCCAATTTAGCAAGTCATGATCTCACAAACTTAACTATTTCAAAACCTAAAAGCATGACACTTGTTGCTGCATTTTATTATTTCAAAGCACAAATTGAGATCATACAATATTTGCAAGAGATTATATGCGCATCTGCCTTATTCTAACCAACCAAGCTAAGCCTATGTCATTTGACAATCAGAAGCTTAAGGACATGGTTTTAGTCATACACAACTTCTTTCAAGTTCATATCTAAGTGCAATGATAAGTCATCTCAAAAGAAGAAGTGTGATGCATGCATATTCTCTTGATCTTTTCTCAACTTATATTTGTTCATTAAAACTCAACATGTGAGTTGATTACTTGATTAATTCTTTATGATCAAAAGCACTTGTGAGCATGCAACAAGTTCAAAACAGCAAGAAAGTTCTATCATGACCAGATTTAGTGTAAGTAATTATTCCAATTACTAGTCATGGCAAAACCTACAAAATGTATAACTTGAGTAATGTAGTAAGAACTTTCAACATGTAAAAGGAATCACAAAGTCATATATGTATGAAATGCTATGCTCATATTATTTTAAGTTCAGAGTGACACATAGACTTCCCAAGTTTCAAAACTCCCCCTTAGTTTAATCCATGAGGATGCATAACCCCCATTTCACTACGAATGAAACAAAAATGAGTGAAATCCAGAGGTTTTGTAAAAATGTCAGCCAATTGTTGTTCGGTATCTACATGGTGAAGCACAATCTTTCCTTTTTCAACATTATCACGGAGAAAGTGATACCTAATGTCAATGTCTTTAGTTCTAGAATGTTGCACGAGGGTTTTAGCAATGCAAATGGCACTAGTGTTATCTCAAAACAGTGGGATGCTATCTATATCAACCCCATAGTCCTTAAGTGTTTAAACAATCCAATGAATTTGTGAGCAAGCACTAGCAGCAGTTACATATTCAGTTTCAGCTGTGGATTGTGCAACTGAGATTGGTTTTCTAGAGGACCAAGAAACAAGTGAATTACCAAGAAAATGACAAGCACCAAAAGTACTTTTCCTATCAATCCTACAACCCCCAAAATCAGCATCCGAAAAAGCTTTCAAGGTAATGGTTGAGGAAAAAGGAAGAAAAATGCCAAATTCTTGAGTTCCATGTTAGTACCTTACAATCCTTTTGAGGGCTTGACGATGTGAAGCACGTGGGGAGGCTTGAAACCGTGCACAAAGACATACGCTGAATTGTGTGTCTGATCCTGATGCCGTGAGGGACAAAAGTGATCCGATCATGCTTCTATATTCTCTTTGATCGACGGGTTCACCATCTTCATAAAGTTCAAGTGTTGTTGTTGTTCCCATTGGTGTCCGAAGAGGCTTGCTTTTGTCCACGTTGAAGCGCCTTAGAAGGTCTTTTGTATACTTCGTTTGATGCACAAAGGTATCCTCCATGGTTTGCTTGATTTGCAGCCCCAAAAATTACGTGAGTTCTCACATCATACTCATTAAAACTATTAACTCATCATAGCTGGACCGTGTGACTCGTTCGTCCAAGCTTCCAATAATTTATTGTGGGGGATGAATTTTGAGAACCCGAAGGGAGTGGACACTTCACAAGCTTCTTCTTTTTCATGTTCATCAGAAATCGATGAGCTTGTGACTTGAGGAAGATCTGGACCAGCAATGGTGGTCGTCGGTTCTGGTTGTGACTCAAAATCAGGAGCTGGAATAATGTCATTAGCTGCTGAATTTTTGGGCAGCATCACCACTTCTTCCTCATCTTCAACGAAAATGCTCTCCCCTGTGAATATGGATCCAGACCTGCAATGTTTGAGCTAGTACCTGTGCTAGCTTCATCAAAAGACACTTCACAAGTCTCCACAATTTTGTTACTATCAAGTAAAAGCACACGGTAGCCTCTAGTATGAGTTGGATAACAAAGAAACAAGCCATCAATGGATCTAGGTTCAAATTTATCAAGATTACCATGTTTCTTAACAAAGCATTTGCAACCAAAGACCCAAAAATGTGTAACACTAGGCCCATGTCCAAACCGGAGCTCATATGATGTTTTACCTAGCTTAGCGCGCAAGAAAACACAATTTGAGACATAACAAGCAGTTGCAATCGCATCAGCCCAAAATTTCCTAGGAGTTTGATATTCATCAAGCATAGTCCTAGCCATCTCAACTAAGGTTCTGTTCGTTTTTTCTACAACACCGTTTTGTTGAGGTACATATGGTGAAGAAAATTGATGATCTATTCCGTTTTCAGCACAAAAGTGATCAAAAGATTGATTTTTAAATTCGGTTCCGTTATCACTTCTAATTGCTTTTAAAGATCCTTGGTGATCAATTGATAATATAAGAAATAAAGTTCTAAAGTGACTAAAAGCTTCATTCTTAGATGCCATAAAGTAAACCCAAGGGTATCTAGAATAATCATCAACAAAAACAAGAACGTACCATTTACCCCCGGAGATTGAACACGTGAAGGTCCTACGGTGTCAAGGTGCAAAAGTTGACCCGATTCAGCTGTCATGATCATTGTGAGAGGAGTATGTGAATCTGCAACCATCTTAGCATGTCTACAAGAAGAGCACACAATTTCTTTGTCCCATTTAAGCTTAGGCAGCCCACGTATGCGATCAAGAGCACTAACACGTGTTAGATGATCAAATCCTACGTGATCAAGTCTACGATGCCAAAATATAAGTCCTTAGAATCATTAGCAACTAGACACCTATTCTTAGAGTAAGACATATAAAATCAGCTTTAAAAACAGTTCTAATCCGAGACATGTTATAAGCTCACTATTTGAACCTACAACTTTGCAGCAATTTTTATTAAAAATAATTTCCAGATTTTCATCTAGCAATTGAGAAACGGAAAGCAAGTTGTATTTCAAAATTTTGACAAGTGCCACATCCTTTAAAGTGTAGTTATCATTTACTCTAACTGAACCCTTAGCAATTATAGGAGTTAAAGAGTTATCGACAAAAGTAACATTCTCTATATGTGACACAAAAGAAAGGGAGGATAACCATTCTTTGTTACCGGTCATGTGGCGTGAGCAACCTGAATCGACAATCCAAATGTTCTCCTTCCGCAAGCATGTAACCTACATAGAAGCACAATATGTTGATGACTCAATACTGGGGTTAGTCAAAAGGCATTTAGGAATCTAGTACTGAGTCACACGACGTGCAGCAGGAATAACACGTGAAAACTGAGATAAAGCAGCAGGTTTATGAGCCAAAACTTGAGAATTTTTGTACCCAACTACTGTCCTACGACATGTTACATGTGTAGCACGAAAAACAATAGGTTTGGGAGCAAACTTTGCATGTTTTCAACTCATTACAGCAGATTGCATGTTCCTATCATTCGGTTTAGCAAGTGCAGCAAATTTTGCATGAAAGTTATGAGATCTAGGAATCATTCTTTCCTTTTTCTGTTGTTTAGCTAGTCTATAACAAAAATCTATGACATGACCATCTCTACCACTGTAGGTACAATGAAATTTAACTTTGTGTTCATGTCAAGATGAGCAAACAACCTTTTTATTTGAAACCGAATGAGACAACACTCCCGAAGATTTGAAAACCACTCCTTTTTGTTTAGGAACTGTTTGAATCAAACCACTTCCTAATGACTTTACAATTTTAGGTGGATGTGCCTTAGCATGAGCATGAGAATCAAAACCAAAACCAGTTTTATCATTGCAAGACTTGGAAGAGTTCAGCAGCAACTTTAGGTTCTTATTCCCATTACAAAACCGATCTAATGTCCTATGCATGTCATCAAGTTTATTGGACAGATCAAGGCAATTTTCACATGATGTTTTTCCTTACAATTTGTTATTGGAACAATATTTAACTTCATGAGAACGTAAAGCATTGTTCAGTATAGAAATTTCATTCATAGCATCTTGTAGTTTCTTATCAAGATCATCACAAGTAGAACAACACAAATCAATTGTAGAACAGCTAGCATTTTTCAAGTTTTTATTATTAAGTGCAGCAAGCTCTCTGTTCTTTTCAATTTCTAACTCAAGTTTATCATATGTGGAGGTGTTCGGACTTATTAATGAGGACAATTGTTCATATATTAAATCACCAATGATTTTATATTCTAGTGATTCAATTTTAGCCAGCACTATCCCTAAGCTTTTTGTCCTTTTTCTTAACTATAATAGTGGCACGAGAAATAGCATCAAACATTTGATCTTCATTGTCGCTGTTGTATTCAACATCCTCCATACTTGATCTTGATTTGTCCGCCATGAAGCACAAGTTTACCAAATCATCTTCATCTTCGTCACTTCCAATTTCCACATCGCTTGAGCCAGGTTCTTGTAGTGCAGTGATGAAGCTGTTTATCATCTTGCGTCCTATTGTATCCTTCTTTTCTTGTTTGAGTTACCATAGGTGGTCTTGACCTTGTTCTGCTTTTCCTCACGGGTAGAAGGACCTGAAAGATTAGGGCATTATGTACGAAAGTGTCTTGTCTTACCACATTCAAAACAGCGCAGAGGTCCGGGGCTTTCTCTCCTTCTAGTTCTCACATTTTGCAATGCTTTTGACAATCTAGTAGATATGAGTGCTAACTCCTCTTCCGAAAATTCCTCGATCTGCTCCAGGGTTAGCGAGGACAACAAAGCAAGAGTATTTGAAGATGATGATTGGCCAGAGCTAGGAATTTCACGTTGATAAACAAAAGCAATAGACTTGTTGGGGTTCTTACGTGATATTATATCAATTTTAGGAGTTTTTAACTTGGAATATAGCACATCTAAAGTAAGTGTACTCATGAAAGTAGATTCACGAATAGATGTGACTTTCATCTCCCAAATGGACACATCTAATGCACTCAACAATTGCCTAGCATTTTCAGCATCTGAAAAATGCATATTGACACTACGCAAGTTGCTGATAATTTTATTAAAGCGAGCAAAAAGGTCATCAATAGAGTCACCGAGCTGCATCTCGAAGCGCATGTATTCTTTCTTGAACATATCTTGCCTTACCTCCTTGATCGTGTTGGATCCTTCATGGTAGTCCCCAAGTGCTTTCCACACATCATATGCAGATTGGAGGTGTGCAACACGGTCGAAGTCGCTTTGAGTTAATCCTTGTATGATTAAGTTCCAAGCCTTGTTATTGTTGTCGACATCTCTCAGATTTTTAGTTGTAACTTGATCGTTTGATGGCACTTCGTATGGCTTGTATACCTTCTCCTATATTGTGAAGCCTTGAGCCTGAATGAAGGCTTCCATACATGTCATCCAAACCTGAAAATCAATACCACTAAAGACACAAGGTTTTGCGGAGTATTTCTCCATGATGATTAGTCAAAACACGTCCAAATCACAAAGATTAGAGCAGCATGGCTCTGATACCAATTGTAGGATCGAATAGCACATGAAAAGCTACCATAGGGGGGTGAATGGTAGATTAAAAAAAAAATTTACCCAGCGGAAACAATTAAATCCCAACCCCTTTGGTAGAAAAATGATTTGTTAAAGAAATCGTGTGTGAGACTAATATAAACGTGTTTCACTGTGATAAAAGGGATAGATATCAGATAGAATCAAGTCACAAAGACGACACAACAAGAATCACTCAAATCCGTCGAGAGAAACTCAAGTTGCGATTGAAAGATCGAACAAAGGTCAATATGTCCTACCCAAGAAAAACAGTCCTGGAATGCTGCAAAGAAACTCGTGTAGATCAAAAACCACAAATCCAATGACTGTGAAATTTTTACAGATGATATATAATCAAGTTGTGAAGACAACCCAAAATGAATAACATAAATTGGATCTGTAAAACTCGAGTTACGATAAAACCACCGAAGAAAGGTAGTGCTGTGCAGAAAACTCGACGAGAAAAACTTGTTTGGAACAAGTCGGACGAACAAGGCACAAAAGTTCCTTTGAACTACGAATTTAATTCAATAGAACACAAGAGGAACAACCCCAAAGTCGTCTACCAAGAGCTCTGGCCTCCCTTGCTTATATAACCAGCCCAAAGGCCATCTCAACTCTAATCAGGACTCTAATCCTACTCAGTTCACGAATCAAAACTTTCCATAACTGCTTAGGACTCTTCTATACGCAGATAGAAGCAATCATAAGACTTCGAAAAACCTTAGGAACATATCCCACATTCCTAAAACAACTCAAATTCGTGACCCACAGGAAATCCTATCATAACCAATTCAAATCTTTCCATATTTGAGTCAAATACGACTCAACTGCAGCTTGAGTCCATAACCTAGTCGGTTGGACCTTGCCGACCAATTCCTTACGTCCACATCTCTTCATCACGCCTCAGAACCATTTAGCCACGTCCATGCACTCCTTGCATACGTGCAAACATCTTCCAACGACGTCCATGATACCTTCATATGCATTGTTCTTGATTCAAATATGCTACGCAACCTCCCGATCAACTAAACCACAATTCCTCCCGAACTTGGTTGTTGAACCTCATCTTCTCCCTAAGACTAGTTCAATGGATCCCGTCACCAGCCATGTCTTGAACTCAAGAAACACTTGCACATGAATAAACAACCAATCCGTACGAGCCCAAGTCCTCGACTTGACCTTGTTAGTTCCGAAACTACAACATTTTACGTGAGCACCTCACATAAGCATGTTGCAAACAAGATCAAAATGATATCAGCCATATCAACCAAAATGCAACAAAAACATAGCAAATGAATACTAAGCAATATTTCCAACAATGTAAAGAAAGTTTGAAACATTTCACAGTAAAAGCAGGAACATTGCGATCAAGCTTCAAAACTTGCCAAAGCTAACCGGAGCTTGAGTCGGAGCTTACCAAAGCAAGTACAACCTAGCGTTGGAGCATACCAAAGCTAGTCGGAACTAGTCAACCCAAAAGCTGGAGCTAGAAAAACATGTCGGAGCTAACCAACGTAAGTTGGGCCTATCAAAACATATCGGAGGATAACAAAGACATGCCAGAGCTATCAAAGACATGACGAGCTAAAGACAAAGCTTACCGGAGCTACCAAAAAACATTTAGGACCTAGACAAAGAATGTCGGACCTGTTGTCGGACCTTGCAGAAGCTCGGAGCTAGAGTGGGACCTTGCTAAAAAGATGTTATGGCAGCATTCGAAACTTTTATTGTTAAAGACAATGTATTAAGCACACATAGGTCTCACACCCTCACCCCTCACTTCAACAGACGCCAATTGAGCATCATTCTATTGTATACACTAGTTCTCTTAGTCCTTAGTGGAGTTAGGCTATAGGGAGGAGAGCCTCTAGTCCAAAGTCCAAGTTGGGAAAGGTATGGCTCATGTATCTTTTCTCATATTTGTGACTTTATGCATAATAAATATATTATATTTAGTCTTCTTTATTCATATACTTGGATGAAGCGTTTCTTGTTTGATTGTGGATTCCATGTATGTGCTAGGAGTAGTCTTTATGATTATGGCATATCACTCTTAATCTATCATCATAAACACTACAAACCCCCACTATAGTCTAATTAGTTATGAAATGATCATGTTAATATGAATCACTTGTGCTATGTATCAACATTGGTTCAACTATGATTTAGTTTATTGCCTTAGGATGGCTTGTGCCCAGGCTCTTAAGGTAATTACTTAATATGCTAGCACGGTGCTAGAATAGGAGGTAGTGTTGAATGTCTCGTAGACCCACAGATTGAAGAGGTAGGCAGTAGGTGGTGACAGTCCTATCTGTTATTTGTAATCCTCCACGTTCGGCTATGGCACAGGCTCTTGGCGGTAGTCGCCTAGTATTGCTAGGTGTAAACCCGTGCCTGATGTGTTGAACAACATAGCATAAGTATTTACCATTGACATGCTCATTAGTACCTAACCTAGTATATGTATATGTATATTAGAAGCATTATAGGAGCAACTCCTCACTCTAGGTCTAACCTCCATTAGGACCCATTTAACAATTAGAATAGATTGCTTAGGTGTGTGTCACACTACCCATATTATTAACTTACCCCTGTCTTGATAACCGATTAGTATCCCATAGCTTGATCATAAGAGTAGTATTGCCTTTACTCCATTGCCTTCCCTTGGGTTAAATACGATACCCTTGGGAATACTCTTGGGTGAAATACTAAATGATAGTTTCTGTGCACTTGCGGACCTCATCTCTTACTAGAGATGATCTGTGGTGTAAGAAACGTCAACAAGCATTTCTGGCGCCGTTGTCGTTGATGAATTGTTGGTGTTACTTAGGAGACGTCAACACCAAGAAAGGAGGAATGACAGTTGATCGAAATGAGAGGAATGAACTCATTCCTCAACGAACCATCACAGGGTTTAGGATTGGTATTAATTACAGAAAACTTAACAAGGCAACAATGAAGGATCATTTCCTGCTACCTTTCATTGATGAATTGCTTGAGCGGCTAGCAAAACATTCCTTCTTTTGTTTCCTTGATGGGTATTCTGGTTACATCAAATTCCCATCCACCCTAATTATCAATGTAAGACCACCTACACATGCTCTTATGGAACATAAGCCTATCGGTGAATGTCGTTCGGGTTGTGTAACGCACTGCTTCGTTCCAAAGGTGCACGATGTCTTTTTTCTTAGACATGATCGAGGAAATCATGGAAGTTTTCATGGATGACTTTTCCGTCTATGGAAAAACTTTTGATCATTGTCTTGAGAACCTAGACAGGGTCTTACAAAGATGCCATGAGAAGGACCTGGTGCTAAATTGGGAAAAGTGTCATTTTATGGTCCCTGAAGGCATCGTCTTAGGACACTTGGTGTCCGAAAAAGGGATTGAGGTGGACAAAGCCAAAATTGATGTTATTGAAATGCTTCCACCTCCCACGAATATTAAGGGTATCCATAGCTTTTTAGGCCATGCGGGGTTCTACCGACGGTTTATCAAGGATTTTTCAAAAATTGCTAGACCCCTCACCAGCCTATTAGCTAAGGATGTGCCCTTTGATTTCGATGATGAGTGTCACCAATCTTCTGATATCCTCAAGAAGGCACAAATCACAGCTCCAATCATTCAACCCCCTGATTGGACGCGACCGTTCAAAATCTTGTGTGATGCTAGTGACTATGTTGTTGGATTGGTCCTTGGCCAAACCAAGGATAAGATGCATCATGCAATAGCCTACCTAACAGGAGCTCAGCTTAACTATGCCACAACTGAAAAGGAGGTCCTAGCAGTTGTCTTTGCTATCAATAAGTTTAGATCATACTTGGTTGGAGCAAAAGTCATAGTCTACACAGACCATGCTGCTTTGAAATATTTGCACACCAAGAAAGATGCTAAACCTAGGCTAATCCAATGGATTGTCCTACTCCAAGAGTTTGATCTGGAGATAAGGGAAAAAAAGGAGTAGAGAACTATGTCGCTGATCACCTCTCACGTATGGAAATCCCAAATACACAGGACATACCCATCAATGATTTCTACATGATGATATGTTGCTCAAGGTGACCGACTCGAACCCTTGGTATGCAAACATCGTAAATTTCATGGTGCGGGGTACGTACCACCAGGGCAGGATAAGAAAAAGCTCATTTTTGAGAGTCAATGTCACCTGTGGGATGATCCATACCTCTATAGGGTATGTTCCATGGGATGCTTAGAAGGTGTGTCCCAACAATAGAAAGCACCAAAATCATCGAAAGATGCCATGCGGCCCCCTATGGCGGGCACTATGGTGTTTACCATACTCACACAAAGATATGGCTAAGTGGATTCTTTTGGCCCTCAATGTATGAGGATACAATGGAATTCTTTTGAAGATGCCGAGAATGCCAAAAGCATGGAGGAATCACTGCTCGCAATTCGATGCTCCTCACATACAATATCCGTTGAAGTATGCCAACAACACTTCCCCCAGTAATACTAAGGAGTAGTCTTCGGAGGTTCGTATTAGGATGGGGCACTATAGAAGATCAAGCTCAAGAGGTGAACACATAGAGTTTTACGTGTTTTGAGCCGCCTGAGTGTAATATCCTACTCCACGGGGTGTGTGTTGATCGTATGAGCTTCGTTGAGCTTATGTGAGCGCGAATTGGCCTTGTCTTCTACCGTACAGTGCAACCCTTTTATATGCCAAGGACTGGTTGTTACAATGAGTGCCGTGGCCCGACAGGTGGCCCCGACTGTATTTAACTGCCCTATACACGATCTATGGTGTTATGAGGGGTTACTAGCGTGATAATGTGCCTTAATTGTAGCGTTACCGGTCTTAATAGTCCTCTGATTGTGCGTCATTAACATAGCATTAATGATGCATTAATGAGGTCTTGTAACATCCAATTCAAAGACCTTGAATGTCCGTGCCGTTAGAGATCCCGCTGTCTTCCCGGTGATGACTTAGGTCCGGGTGAGTGACACATGGAAGATCCAGAGCTTCCCTCTACTGGGGGGTAGGTCTGATGCTACTAGACATGTGGCAGTGCCAGAGCTACCCAATTGAGGGAGGCAGGTCCGACTCTCATGGACACGTGGCAACACCGAAGCCACCCTATGTAGGGGAGCAGATCCGAAACTATAGGACATGTATCTCCTTCGGATGTTAGGCACCTAGATATAGGAACTCCGTGACTTTGTTTATGGTACCAAGGGGTACCCGGTACGCAGGGTACCAACAGTGGCCCCCAGCCCACCTCAAGGAGAGGTCCTCATGGAGAGGTTATGCTAACGGAGGTGGGCCATCATTGATTCTTGCACTGCAGCTTCAAAGTCTTTTACTGCGTGGTTGAAGCAATGACACACAATTATGCCGTCGTCACGTGGCCCTTCAAGATATGGTGAGTGGGATCCCGGTGTGCATATCTCACACAATTTAAGATTGCCAGTTTCCATTATGAAGTTTGTATCGGTTCTTAGCGTAACCTTTGTAGCCCTTTCGGGTTGTCGCCGTCGGGCTTCCAACTTCCCATCATGACAACGGTTCGCTTGGTGCAACATTTTAACAAAGTGGACCTGGGCGCCCTTGTCATTGATGAGGTTATCCGTGATTTGGGTCCGGATGTAGTTTCCATCCAAGCATTTCGGAGGCTTACTAAAGGGAGAAATTTTGCACAGGAAGATAACTCCTTATGCTTTCATCTAATCTTGCACTTAGGGCTCTCTGCCCTTGCATCACTTTTTCCATTCCTGCTCCACTTTGTGGCGATGGAGTTGGGTCTTCCTCGCAGCTGGATCAAGAGTGACAACGAGTTGTCGAGGGTTCACACCTACATGGGATGGTTGAGCGACTCCTTGAAGAACTTGATTCACTTCGGCGAGCTTCACTTCAAGAAGGAAGGCTCTAGCGAGATTGTGTACTTCTCGGCGTTCACCATGGTGGGGCTCATCCCGCCATTCTCTAGCTTCCTGTTGATGTTGCTGGACTTCTATGGTTTGCAACTCCACCACCTCAGCCCCCACTCCTTCTTGCTGGTGGCGACTTTTGTCCACTTTTATGAGATG
This sequence comes from Tuctoria greenei, assembly GCA_036927565.1. Lineage (NCBI taxonomy): Eukaryota > Viridiplantae > Streptophyta > Magnoliopsida > Poales > Poaceae > Tuctoria > Tuctoria greenei. The sequence continues at coordinate 41,952,133 of JAYESD010000001.1, read as the reverse complement.
TGGGTGGTTGTGCCACCCTGCATCGATCTCTTCCAGACCTTCTTCACATTCCACACAACCGGGAAAAGGTATAAGATTCTTGGCTTCTACTACTTTGTGAAGCGCAAGAACGCGCCCTTGAAGTACTTAAAGACATTTCTTTCCCAGAAGTGGGATGGCTGGAAGAAAAATTGGGTTGTCATCAGGGTGGATCGACATGATAGGCTGGAGTTGCCTGAAAGCCTTCCCTCCACCAACACCGACACCTAGGAGGTGGTCCCGAAGCTGACGGAGGAGTACAACCCAATGAGGTCAAGGATCTGTTGTTGTGTGGAAGGATGGGTGACCCCTATAGTGGTGATATCAAACTTCCTGACAAACCGTTCGGCTCTGCCGAAGAAGAGGAACTGGCCTGCATGGGCATTCAGTGGAGAAATTGACCCATACTGAATTGATATTGGTGGTGGGACAAATTTGGATGAAAAAGCTTTGAAGCTTCATCTCCAAAAGTTGCACCACATAACCATCAACCCTGATGACCTAACACATCCGGCGGAGTTCCTGCCTCATAACATGGTTCCAGAGTTCAGGAGGGAGCTACAGAAGAAGATGGCGATCCTTGATGACCTAGGAATTGTGGAGAGGCATAGGATCACTCTTGTACTAGGGATTGTGATTATCAGAGCTCTTTGTCCACATGAAGGCTCCAGGCTTGCGTCAGTAAGCAGCAAAAGCAAAGGTCCCGCGGCTTCGCCATCCTAAGAATCAGTCTCAAGCCGAGGCAAGGGGAAAGCTCCCATCGATGCCCCGAGTCACAAGCGGAAGTTGGCAAGAAGCAATGGGAGCTATGTGATGGATGCTCCGAGAGAGATGACCCCTCAGCCTCAATTAAAATCTTTGCTGGTTGTGCCTCCAGCTTAAGCAGATCCTTCGGATCTAGTGTCTACAGAGGACGCTAGGTCCGGCAAGTTGACTCCGATCCCGGTGGCAGTGGCGGGCTCTGGGTCCAGAGCAAATTCACGTACGATGGAGTTACTAGATGTGGTAGCACCGGAGGCTACCTCAACGCCTGGTTTGGAGCCCGAAGTGTTTTCCAAACCGACGACGGTGGGATCTAGCTCCAAGCGCCTGAAGAAGAAGATTCGTGCCGATTGGAGAGACCTTGTCCCTAGGTAAGGGTCAACTCTTTAGCTTATGTATTGATTTTGTTTCTTGCTTTTTCTTGAATTCTCTATCCTCCGTTTCTAGAGTATCGAGAGCTTCTACTCCAGCACCGGCTAGCGCCAAAGCCCCAGAAACCACACCGTCCGGAGCCTCCACTGTTGAAATGGCTCCTCCGGTGATCTAGGTAGTTGACACCATGGCTTCGGAGACAACTAGCACCAAGCGGCCTTGATAACAGTGGTTGATGAAGAGGTTGCGGTGGCACAGGAGCAAGCTTTGACTGCTTCGGAGCGAGCACCGGAAGCACCGATGCCATTACCTACTGCTCTGGAGCTAGCATCGGATGTACCAGCGCCAATGCCTACGTCTCCGGAGCTAGCATTGGAGGCTTCGAATGTTGCGATTGAAACTTTGACACTGGCCCCCGATGCGATAGAGCCATTGGTGGAAGATCTTGTTGTAGGAACTTCTACTTCTGCACCGATGGATGAATGTTTGGCGGCAGGACCCTCCTCGTCAACACGGGAGGTAGAAGATACGGATGTGGGACCTTCATCATCCTCGCCGAATATAAATGAACCACCAAGGATTAGCCCTGCCGACGTCCTTCTTTTGGAGTCCCCGCTCGTGCCATGGGCTCCTCCAATTATTTTGGAAAACCCGTTGGAGCCTGCGGAGGAACCTTAAGCGGGCTCGGAGCCAATTCCCTTGGCGTTGTCAATCTACAATGCCTGCTCAAGCCTCTGCCAGTACCAGCTTGCCTTCAACTACGAACACAAGTCTCTCGAAGAAGAGCGCAACACCCTGAGGCATTGGCACAATAGGATACACTTCGAGACAAAGCTGACACATTCAAGGCTTGCGAACCAGCGGGAGTGGGTGGAGAAGGAGAAGGATTGGCTGATGAGCTTGAACAATGCTCTTAACAAGAGAGAGGCCATCATAAAGGACCTCAATGAGAAGACCTAGGAAGTCTACGATCATGCTCAGATGGCCAACAAACTGGCTGATAGTTTCTTGGAGAGCCTCGATGCTTTGAGGGAACATCTCCTCAAGCGCAGGGATGAGCTTGACGATAGGGAGAATAAACTCCACGAGAAGGAAGATACGATCCAACAGAGGGAGGATGAACTCTCTTAGAAGCTAGAACATGGCAAGCAGGACTTGGATGACCATTTGGAAAAATTCAAGTCCTAGTGCGAACAGGACAAGCATCTAGTGTGGCTTGCAGCAGAAGGAGTTAGCAAAAGAGAAAGTGTTGTCTCTAACAGGAAGGATAAGATGAAGGTGCAACAGAATGAACTTGTGGATAGATGAGGCCGCATACACCTCCGAGAGAAACAAATCACTAACCCATAGAAGTTGCTGGCTGAACGAATCCAGCATCACGCTAAGGAGGTCGAGCATTTCTTGAAGGAGGGTTATGCGGAGCTCTCTTCTACAAGGAGGTCGCTGGAAGAGCTCTGGAGAACAATAGCAATTGAGTCTCAGCAAATATGGGACTTCCTTGGGCGAGCTAATGAAGCTCTGGTGCCTCTGGGATTTAGTTCGGTCTTACCGAATGACCCGGAGCCAAAGATGAACAAAGCCCTGGTGGCGCTTAACTCTGTCGGTGGAAAGCTGGATGCTTTGGGGGGTGTGGTCGTTCACCAGCTGGAGACTGAAGGGAAGTACCTGACTAGGAACGTCACTGAGTATGTGCTGACGTGCTTCTAGAGCCGATACCCGTTGTTGTCCCTAGCATCGGTGGTCCAAGGACCCATCATCGAAGACAAGGAAGTTGCTAAGGCTTGAAGAGGAGGAAGCTGCTAAGGCCAGCCAAGAAGGTAGCCTCGTATTTTGTGAGGAACTCCAGTAGCTAGGACCTTTCTTTTTGTACCTTCACCTTGTAAATCATCAATTTTGAATGAATGAAATCCTCTCAAATTACATTTTTGACTTCAATACATTGCCCTTTATCTTGTTGGCCCCCTGGTAGATGTGTTCAGCTGATTGAGGACATCTACCATAAGGAGTTTGACAATGTCATGAAAACTTGTTTGCTCTTAACTCGTAGCGAGTATGATAGCTTCGAGATCCAAGTCTTGCTTCTGACATCTATAAGGACCCTTTGTTACGTCAATGTCGGGCCCCCTTGGAGTTGACAGAGCTTAGGTGCTTCGACGACGCCCACTATCAACATGTAAATCATCAACGGCGGGCCCTTTCGGTGATGCCAGAACTTGTTACCTTCAGCAGCGCCCATTATGAACGCGTGAAACGAGAACGGCTGGCCTCTTGGGTGATCCTGGAGCCTGGAAACTTCAGCAGTGCCCACTATCGGCACGTAAAACATCAACAGTGGGCCCCTGAAGTTTGTCGGAGCTTTGTAGCTTTGACGACACCAACTGTCAACACGTAGAACGTCGACGGCGGGCCCCCTAGGGCTGATGCCGGAGCTATGTACTCTAGAAGCATCCACCATCACCATGCAGATTGTCGTGAACTGTTCATTTTTCCTACACATGAGAGACAAGAAAAGCAATAAAATTTGTCCTCTTGCCTATAGCTTAATTGCGGCTTACTATCCTTACGTGAAATTTAGGTCCCAACTAATTCATTGAAAAAAATATAAGTATTCTGATAAAATTTCCAATAGTTCGTATGCTTTCCGTACTCGCCTTAGTAAGACTGCCAAAATAGGTAGAGTGACGTACTTAGGGTGCTAGACCAGGCTAAGTCGATAGTGCACTCCAGACCTGTGTTGGCTTTGAATTTCAGGCGAGTAGACCATCTAGCAATTACCGGTATCCAATGGAAAACCATGAATAAAACATACATATTTCACATTAATATTTAGGACCTTATTTCAAGCGGATTGCACAACATCACTATTGGCAAGAAGGTATAAAATGAAATGAGCTTGCACAAATAAAATGCACGTAGAGTCTGTTTGTATAAAATTGCTTCTCATTATGGATCCAAATAACAGGGGAATACAAGAACACACTTAAAGTACAGGACTAGGTTAAGTGTGCTATTCATCTTGTACTAACCTAGATAAGGTAAAGACACACCTAAAGTACACTAACAAGTTAAGTGTGCTTTTGATGTAGGACTCTAAGAGACACAACTTATACAAATACAGATTCACCTCCGTGAACTAGGTGTAGAACTTATGAAGGTGCTCAATGTTACAGGGGTTGGGAAGTGGTATCCCATCCTCTGTTGCCAAGCGGACACATCCGATGTGGGAACTTTAACTACTCAAAAGGGACCTTCCCAGCTGGGGGAAAGTTTTTTCATCACTTCACAATTAAGTATTCGTCGTAGCACCAGGTCGCCTTCTTCTAACCACCGATTGCGCACATGCCTTTGATGATAGTGCCGGAGCACTTGGCGATAATGCGCGTTTTGGATAGCTACTTGGCCCCTCGCCTCGTCGACGAGGTCTAGGTCTTCACACTGGAGTTGGTCCTGCGTGGCTTCATTGAAGGTCCAGACCCAGTGAGAACCCATGGAAATCTCTGGAGGAAGGACTGATTCAGCTCCGTACACTGAGAAGAAGGGTGTTTCTCCTGCTGCCCGGCTCGGTGTTGTCCAGCTGCCACACAATACAGATGAAAGCTCCTCTATCTAGTTAGCGCCATGCTTCTTCAAACGCTCATAAGTGCGTGTATTGAGTCCCTTGAGTATTTCTGTGTTTGCTCTCTTAGCTAGGCTGTTTCTTGCCGGATGAGCTACTGAGGCGTAGCTATCTGTTATACCAAGGTCTTCGCAGTACTCTTGGCAACTTGCACTTGTGAATTGGGTTCCATTGTAAGTGATGACTTTGTTCAGAACACCAAATGTGTAGACAATAAAATTCAAGAACTTGATGGTTGACTGTTTGTTGATAGTCACAACTAGAGTTGCTTCCGGCCACTTTGTGAATTTGTCGATGGCGACATAGAAGAACCTGTAACCTCCGACGGCTTTTGGGAAAGGTCCCAAAATTTCCATCCTCCACACAGCGAAAGGCCACACGGGAGGAATCATATGTAGTGACTGAGATGGTGTGTGAATCTGCATCGCGTGAAATTGGCAGCTTCGCACTTCTTTACTAGATCAACTGCATCGTGGAGCGCTGTAGGCCAGTAAAATCCATGTCAAAAGGCCATACCAACCAACGTGCGAGAAGACGCGTGGTTCCCTCACTTGCCTCCATGGATCTCTGCAAGGAGCTCGTGAGCTTCTTCCCGAGAAATGCACCGCATCAGAACGTCGCTGGCACCACATCGGTAGAGATCCCCTTCTACCAACGTGTATCTTTTATCTAATTTGACATTTCGCTCAGTGGATACACCGTCTTTAGGAAGGATGTTTTCTTTCATGTAGTCCCGGACCTTCGAGATCCATGCATCAGGAATGACTGGAGCTTCTGACTCTTGCGCGCTTGGTTGCTCGGAGCTTCCTGTAGCGCATATGATCCTTGGTGGACGCCATGGTAACAGGGCCACTGGGATTGCTAGCTTCGAGGTGCTGATCTCGCCCCTATCACTCAGTTCGACAGACTGAGTGTCAGGTGCTGGTAATCTCCTGACAATAAATCTGTCAGGTGCTTGAGCCTTAGTTGAAGCTTTCATCGAGAGGTTGTCATCTTTGGCATTGTTGAGATGTTGGGCATGGCAAAGGTCCAAGACGTGGAAGTCCTTTGGCAACTTCTGGACTTCAAGTAGATAAGCAGCAAGCTGAGGGTTGTTGCAACTACATTCACCTTTGACTTGTTTGATGATTAGTTGCGAGTCACCCTTCACAAGTAGCTATCGGACGCCATATGATAGTGCCACCTTGAGTCCGAAGTTGAAAGCTTCATATTCTTCCATGTTGTTGGTTGCCTTGAAGTCGAGGCGGACCATGTACTTGACCTTCTCCGTGGTCGGAGCGGGGAGAAGGATTCCAGCTCAGGCCCCTTACTTCGGCACAGAGCCATCAAAGTAGAGTCCAGTGAGGCTCAGTGAAGACTGGGACCTTAGGTTCTGGCTTATGCTCACTAAGGCCCCATGGAGTTGATAAAGAAGGTGTCCACTCTGCCACTAAGTCAACCAGTGCCTAACTCTTGATTGCATGTTGGGGTAGAAATTTAAGATCAAAATATGGCAACTCTGCAGCCCACTTGGCGATATTTCCCGTTGAATTAGGATTATGTAAAATAGCATGCAGTGGAAAGAGGTTACCACTGATATCTTGTGGGCTTGGAAGTAGTGACGAAGCTTCCTTGAGGCAATAAGGACTGCGTATAGTAGCTTATGCACCTCAATTTACCGAGTCTTGGCATCTTGGAGTACTTCACTGATGATGTACACTGGTCGTTGAACCGTTCGGACCCTCCTGGAGGGGTCTGAAGCTTCTTCTTCATGAACTCGGACCCTCCTGGAGGGGTCCAGATCTTCTTCTTGTTCAACTCAGACCCTCCCAGAGGGGTTCGGATCTTCTTCTTGATCATTAGAAACTCCCTTGGATGAGCGAGGTTGATCCACAGGCATGTTGCCTTTAGGATCCGTGCCTGGGGGCTGGGACACAAACTCGCCCCCAGGTAGCTCTAGACCCTCTTGGAGGGGTCTAGGATACTGAGCTAAAGATGACTCTGGTCTCTCCGTGACCAGGACGATACTGACAACCTCCATAGTTGCAGTAATGTAAAGTAGTAAAGGCTCACCAGGCTCAAGAGCTACCATGATTGGTAGTGTGGTGAGGAGCTTCTTGAGCTCTTGGAACGCATTCTCTGCTTCTTCAGAACAATGGAATGGTTTGAACTTTCTCAACATCTTGATGAAGGGAAATGGCCGCTCTGCCAGGCTTGAGATGAACTGGCTGAGGGAAGCTAGACACCCAGTAAGCTTCTGGACGTCCTTGATATGGGATGGAGGCCGCATCTCTTTGATGGCTTTGATCTTCGCCGGATTTGCCTCAGTTTCCCAGTGAGTCACGAGGAAACCAAGGAGCTTTTCGGAGCTAACCCGAAGACACACTTGTCTGGTTGAGCTTCGTGCGCGTCAGACGCAGCTTGTCGAAGATGACTTGAAGGTTGTAAAGAAGTGAGTCCTTGTAATTCACCTTGACAAAAATGTCATCGACGTAGACTTCCACCAGGTCTCTTTAATCTCCCCAAATGTTTTGTGCATGGCACGCACAAATGTTGAGGCTGCATTTTTAAGACAAAAAGGCATGGTAGTATAACAATACAACCCATCTACTGTGATAAAGGCAGTATGCTCTTCATCTTCCTTAGACATTGGAATTTGATGATATCCAGAATAAGAATTTAGGAAACACAATAGTTCACACCCGGAGGTAGAATCCACTATTTGATCTATTCTTGGTAGTGGAAAGGGGTCTTTTGGACATGCCTCATTCAGTGTAGTGCAGTCGATGCACATCTGAAGCTTCCCGCCGGCCTTCTGTACAACAACTATGTTTGCCAGCCATCATGGATGACGAACCTTCCGGATGAATCCAGCATCAAGCAGCTTCTTGACTTCTTATCGGATGAAGTTATGTCACTCAAGAGATTGCTTCTGGGGCTTCTGTTGTATAGGCCATGCGTCGAGATATATCTTCAAACGGTGCTCGATCACCTCCCTAAGGATCCCAGACACTTGTGATGGTTGCCATGCAAACACGTCAACATTTGTCTAGAGGAAAGTGACGAGCGTGAGTTCCTATTTGTTAGTCAGACCCCCTGATATACGGGTAGCCTGATTGGCATCAGAACCGATATGGAAAATTCTGATGGGAATGTCGGTGTCGCTGCTTGGCCGCTCACGAGGTGCAGAAGATGAGCCGCGCTGGCGTGAGCTTGGAGGTTGAGCAACATGCTGCTCTTCGAATTCTTCTTCTTGCGCTGTTGCAAGCGCATGAAGTTCTTCCAGCGCAATAGCTCCAGTAGTGTGGTTACCTTGAATCTGGAGGATGTTTGATGGAGTTGGCATCTTTAACAAAAGGTAGCCATTGTGGACCAGGACCATGAACCTATACAAGGCTGGCCCGCCTAGGATCGCGTTGAAGGTGAGATTGATGTGTGCCACATCAAACACCAGCTTCTCGGACCAGTAGTTATCTCGTCGAAGGGCATAGGTAGAGTTACCGATCCAAGAGGTGTGATAGCTCCCAAACCCACTCCAGAGAATGGGCGTAAGGTCTAAGGTCTAAGAGGTTTAGCTGGAGCTTTATAAAAGCTGCGATGTTGAGGAGGTTGAGCGACGCGCCTCCATCCACCAAGACATGGAAGAGGTGGAGATTATTAATAGTTGGAGATACCATCAAAGGCAATTGTCCAGCTGCCGCCATGTTCTTCAGATAGCCTGAAGCATCAAAGGTAATGGAGGTACCCATCAATTTCCGATGAGGCTCCACCTTTGCAGTAGGAGCTACAGCAGTCATCTCCCGATGCATAGTCTTCAGAATGCGCCAGGAGGTGATGTCTCAGGACCCTCCATACATCATATGGAGAGTCTTCTGATGCTCATTGTCGGAGATGTTGGACTCATCATCGACATTGTAGACCTCCTTTAATGCCTTCTTGGCATCTTGGAAGCCTAGCTCCTGATCAGATGAAACTTCTTTGTTGACTTTTTGCTTCCCCTCCCACTGATGGAAAGGGGTCTCGTCTTGATGCTTGCTGTTCCGTTCAGCAAGCCTCTTGACCTCACGATAGACTTTAAGATTGTGGTTCATAGATTTGTGAATCGGGAACAACATCGTTTCACCGTTGTCAGATGATGGTCGAGGTCGCTTGTCAGGGCGTGGTCCCCGACCACCAGGTGTTGTGGGAGCGGCAACTGTAGGTGTGCCAGCAAGTGACTTCTTCTTGCCACTTGACTTCTTCTTCTTTTTGCCACTCCCATTGGTAGTAGCTCCAACTTTGGAGGTGGACTGTCCAACATCCATAGAAGGTTTGGTGTGCATCTCATGACCCTCCGTAGCTCTGGTACATTTGTCAGTCAAGCTGAATAGTTCTGTGACGCTGCTGACATTTTTGGTTGCCAGCTTCTCTAGCATCTTCTTGTCTCTAACTCCCTGTCAGAAAGCAACAACAACAGAGGCGTTGGAGATAGAAGGGATGGTGTTCCATACCTAAGAGAATCGTTTTATGGATGATTGCAGTGACTCTCCCGACTTCTTCTGTACAGCGAATTGGTCCATCTTGGTGCCAGGTCGGGTGTAGGAGCTCCCAAAGTTGGCATTGAACTGGCGACAGAGTCCCCCCCCCCATCTATAGATGGAGTTCGGAGGTAAGCTCATAAATCAGGACCTTGTAGTCCCAGTTAGAGCCACAGGAAAATAGTTGGCCATCATGGCCTCATTGCCTCTAGTTGCAAGGATGACAGTGAAGTAGATTTGAAGAAACTTGACGGGGTTGACAGTCCAGTCATATTTCTTTGGTAGATGAGGCTGGAACTTGGGTGGCCATTCCACCATGCGAAGATACATGGTAAGAGCCAAACAGCCGCCCCCAACTCCCAGAGGAAAAGGGTTTTCACGAGCCAGCCGCCTCTCGCGAGCACGCTCTATGTTGATGCGGGCATCCTGTCTCATGTGCCGGCGGTCGAGCTCCAACCGAAGGTCCTGAGTCGGGAGCCTCGATGCCATATGAGTACGGTCTGCCCCGGAGGGCAGTCACACCGCATGCTGAGAGGGTGCACGTCTCCTTGGTTGTGACACCGCGGCACCAAGCCTTTTAGACAAGGTCCTATTGCGTGAAGGTGCCATGTGGCAGACCTTGGTTGTTGTGTGTTGTAGCTGTAGTTGCAACCAGGTGCTCAACATTAGCGCGTCATTGCTCTGGCACACCTGGAGGAGCTCCCGACGCTGGAGGACGCTGAAATAGAGTCCGCATTGCGTTCAGTGCATTCTCCCAGTTGTTCGTCGATGCCGTGACCGATGCAAACTCACCATCTTGCTGTCCAGCGTTGGCTGCTGTAACAGATGGTGATGGTGGTGGAACGATGCCATCTGGGAAAACAGTGTTGGCTGGCTTCTGAACATTAGAGGGATTTTCTCCAACAGCTTGTGCAACAGAGTCGTTAGAAGCAGGGGCGGATTTCACCATCTTGAAAATCTTGAGATTGAGGTTTCCCCTACCTGGCGCGCCAAATGTTAAGTGTGCCAATGACACTTCCACAAGTACTACTAAGGAGTAGTTCGTGAAGGTTCGTATTAGGACGGGGCGCTACACAAAATCAAGTACAAGAGGTGAACACAGAGAGTTTTATGTGTTTCAGGCCGCCTGAGCGTAATACCCTACTCCACAGAGTGTGTGTTGATCGTATGAGCTTCGTCGAGCTCATCCGAGCATGAATTGGCCTTGTCTTCTACCGTGCAGTAAATCCCTATTATATGCAAAGGATTGGCTATTACAGTGAGTCCCGTGGCCCGACAGGTGGTCTCGGCTGTATTTAACTGCACTATACACGATTTGTCGTGTTATAAAAGGTTAAGAGCGTAATAACGTGGCTTAATTGCAGCGTTACCGATCTTGACAGTCCTCTAATCATGCATCATTAACATAGCATTAATGACGCATTAATTAGGTCCTGTAACGGCTAATTGACAGCCCTTGAATGTCCACGCCGATAGAGATCACGCTGTCTTCACGTTGCAGACTTAGGTCCGGGTGCGTGACACGTGGCATATCCGAAGCTTCCCTCTACTGCGATGGTAGGTCCGGTTCTACTAGACACGTGGCAGTGCCGGAGCTACCCAATTGAGGGAGGCAGGTCCAACTCTCTTGGATACGTGGCAACACCGGAGCCACCCTAAGGAGGGGAGCATGTCCGGTACTGCGGGATGCTTATCTCCTTCGGACGATAGCTACCTAGATATAAGAACTCTATGACTTTATTTCTGGTACTAAGGGGTACCCGGTATGCAGAGTACCGACAACCTCCAAGTAGAATTATTTGATGTGTGGGGGATGGACTTCATGCGACCTTTTCCAAAGTCCTATGATTGCGAGTATATTTTCGTGGCCGTAGATTATGTGTCCAAATGGATAGAACAATTATCATGCAAACATGCCGATGCCAAGACCCCTCAGAAAACGTTCCCTGAAATCATTTTCCCACGGTTTGGAACTCCCCTTGATGGTCATAAGTGATGGAGGATCTCATTCATTGATAAGATCTCCTGATGATTTCTGAGGGAGCTTGGGGTTAGTCACAACATTGCTACTCGATGCCATCCCCAAACAAGTGGTCAAGCAGAAACATCAAACAAATAAATAAGGAATATTCTGCAAAAGACCGTCTTTGCGATGGGGAATGGGTGGAAGTACAAACTACCTGATGCACTCTGGGCATAACGTACCGCCTATAAGACACCAATTGGAATGTCACCTTTCCAAATTGTCTACAGGAAAACATGTCATTTACCCGTAGAATTAGAACATAGAGCATATTGGGCTATCACGAAGTAGAACATGGATCTCCACGAAGCTAGAAAGTTGCGCAAGATGCAAATTTGCTGAACTAGAGGAATGGAGAGATAAGGTGTACCACAGTGCCAAGATCTAAAAGGAAAAAAGCAAGACGTGGCACGATAAAAGAATTATGCCTATGGAGTTCAAGCCAGGAGATAAAGTCCTACTTTTCAACTCTACAGTCAAATTTTTTGGACATGGGAAACTAAAAAGCAAATGGGAATGTCCCTATACTGTGGTAGATACATCATCTGATGGAGCAATTACACTCCAAAATGATGAAGGTAATATATTCAAAGTAAATGGGCACCGTCTCAAGATCGTTTTAGAACCTGAAAAAAATTTGGACAAAGAGGAAGACGTAGTCAATTCGATTGACTTTAACGCCTATCCTTGAAGTTTGGATAAGTTTTCCATGCCCAATAAAGCAAGCTCCAATCCTCACCCCTCCTTTCCATTCATCCCACTATCTCCATTTGGCTAGGTAGGAGAGATTTAGAATCTATAATATCATAAATACTTTCCTACTTAGGTCTTACGCACTTATTTTAATACTATCATATGAAGTGCCATTGTCAAATAAATTGTGACTCACCAGTGCAGGTAAGGCCAGTAGCGTCATTCACTTTTACATGTTTTCATGTCAAATAAAGACAGGTACAAGAACAAGTGTCGATGAGGTCCCACAAGACTCCCAAAGTGCAACATGCTTGAACAATCATGAAAGAACAATTAAGGGCATCGCATGTAGGACCATAAGAAGATTTGACCAGGCCATGATGTCTTGGCCCACCCTTCTTCATTAAGTCGATGGTTTGCGCTCTCTCACCTCTTATCCCTCTATACTTGATTTTGAGTTGAATTAGATTATGCATGATAACTTCATTAAAATGAACTCATTGAAAACTAAAATTTTCCAATTTCTTATATCATATATTACTAGAGAATGGAATATGTCTACACCTCATTTCAATTTAATTACCATTGAAAGTGCATCTAGTCATCCCTTGTGGGTTTTGGTTGATTTATGACCAACGAATTAGATCCTAACCAAATTGCTGAGATGAGTGTAGGTTTTAATGAAATTATGAAGAAAGCACAAAAAAGGGAGAGTGAGTGTAACACCCTCACTTTAAGCACCATGCCCTGCATACATTCATATATGTGTCTAATATTAATCCACATAAAAAGGGAACAGGTTTAAAATGATTTAGAATTAAACTGCACTTAAGAATTTTGGGAAGTGCAGACTAGTCCGATTTTGGTGAGGACTAGTTCGATTTCTCTTTGACCTCGATCGGACTTGTCCGTTTTTCTTATGTACTAGTCTGTTTTTGCCTCGGGACACTTTCGGCTTGTCCGGTCCTAAGTGGACTAGTCCCGTGTTCCAATTCTCTTGGAAATTTTGCTAAGTCCCTAGAGTTGTCTGGACTAGTCCGGTATTCCAGCGGACTTGTCTGTTTTCCTCTCTGACTAAAGTTGGACTTGTTTGATTTAAGACCAGACTTGTGTGTTTTTCCCTTCTGGATAAGTTTGAACTTGTCCGATGTCCAGTACGAACTTGTCAGATTTCTTTCTGACTAACTTCATACTAGTCCGGCCGTTTTCTGACTTGTCTGATATTTCGCGACTCCGAGTTAATCTTTTGTTTCACGACTTGTTTCTTAGGTTTTACGTTAAGTGGGCCTAGGGACGTCGTGCCGAGCCCATGTGGGACTCTAAACCAGCCTCTACTCATCCAAAACTCAAAATCTATCTAACCCTAGCCTCCACCTCTATATAAACAACCCCACTCATTGGCTTGACATCTATTTGCCACTTTTCCACCCCACCTAAACCCTAGTTCGTGGAGAGCCACCATCAGGCCGGGAGGAGGAGATCCCAATCAAGAAGAAGAAGAGGAGGAAACAAAAGAGGATCAAGATCTCCATCAAGTTTCGTTCTTCATCACCAATTCATCTCCAAGTTCATCATCAACCCTAGATCTTCATGATACAAGTGTTGTCTCCAAGATCCTTGGTTCATTGGGGTCCTAAACATCTGGTATACCTTCTATTCTCTTTTCCTTACGTGAATTTGACCCCTAATCTCTAAATTCACGTCGATCTAGAAAACCCTAGTTCACCAGTTCTGCGAAGAGCGGACTTGTTCGGCCCCTAGCGGACTAGTCCAATTTTCCTGGTTAAATTGTGTCGAATCAATTCAAAAATTAGATATAATCAACTCCAAACCTGTATAAACTTGTTAAAAGCTATTAGAACAAGATAGTGATCCTTTAAAAGCAATCTATTAACAAGTTCTACCTTGCAATGGCATTAATGATGCATGTCATGCCATATTGAGTAATATTTATGCACTCTTTGATTGTGTCTCTTGTCTTGTATGTTTATTATGAGGATTAGAAGGATTTGTGCTAGAGAGTGCCGCAGAGGATCTACAGCACCAAGAGTTTGAAGTATTTGATCCTAACCAATTCCAAGAGCAAGGAAAGTGTCCTTGAAGCATATTGATCTTGTTTATAAAATTAATGTTTTGTTTGGAAAACTGCATGCTGTGTCAATTTGATGGGAAATCCTATGGTAGGAAGTTTACTAGATTTGAACCACACTTGTCACCTGGAATTATGGTAGAGAGTCGGTATCAGAGCATCATTGGGAATAGTGTACTTGAAAAGAACATATTTTCAAAAATTAGGACTTGAGTGAGGAATTAGCTATATGCCTTTATAAGGAGTATTATTAGTATAAGATATAAAGGTGGTAAACTAACTATGTGTTATTATATTCTGTAACGACGCCCCGACGTCAGGTAAGAGGTAAGGTACGCCACCGAGAGCGGGTCAATCTCGGTAAGCTCAGCATACAAGGAGTGGTATGTGAAATTTTCGTGGCTTGGCACGGGAAGTTAATAGGAGTCTATGAAGCTCACAATGTTTCTGAGAACCTATGACACGCGGTACCCCAGCGTGACACAAAATTAGTTGGAGCCCCAATCGGGTGGTGTATAACCCGATAGTATGCATCTCTAGAACTATCCATGTTCTATGGGAGCATGCGAAACACGTATGCCCGAGCGTGTATAAGCCGGATCGTACGGGAGTCTTTGCAGTACAGACGTATTCACAGCCATGTACCTTGAGACATGACCTCGCTCGAGAACGACTCACACCAGAGTCGTATGCATTTATTTTCATATATATTATTGTGGCTGCCTGTCGTGTTTCTCCGTGCCGCCCATGAGGTGTGAAGGTGTGAAAGGGGATTGTTTGTCTTTTGCAGCATTAACTACGGTAGAAGACCGTGTAGAAGCCGTTTGCGAGAGAACGATATATGAACCATCTACAGACGTAACCGGAAATACCGGATAGAATTTTCTTTGGTGAGATACGTAGGACCATCAGTATCAAACATGATACTAGACCATCCCCACCGACAGAATGGATGCATAATGCTTTAGAAAGTCCGAATATCAGATGCTGGTAGGTTTGGACTTGGTTTGCAGAAGTTGGCTCGACTTCGCCGGGTTGTAATCTTAGTTATTTGATAGAAAGTATAGGAGTATCACATATGGATGGAAAGCTCGTGAAGATCTCTATAACTTTTCTGTTGACCATAAAGACAGAAAAGCTTGATAATTTGCTGAAATCTGGGGTGTAGTGTAACTGCTCCAGATGACCTTACCATTGTACCAGTCTCTGTATTTTGCCATAACTTGCTGTAGAAAAATCCACTGCCTTATTGTGATACATCTTTGGAAAGGGTAGGAGGAGCTTTACAGGTTTGTTATTGCAGGTTTTTCCTGATTTGGGTTGGAGTTAAAACCAAATTGGGAAGTCAACACAGCAAACTGCAGAACTGCTGGTGCAAACCAGTCAGTTCAACTGTTAAGTTTGGACAGTTATAGATATTAATCCCGAATAGTCACATGGTCACATATATACATTTTTGGAAAGCTTAGGAAGTCCTCTATCAACTTTATTTGTCACTCCTGACCTGAATCTGGGTGTAGCTATGCCTAATTCCATTTGTCGCAAACTTGGTTTTTGGAGTCTAGAACTTGGAACAGTTTGCACAGGGTTGTGAATTTGTGCGCGATACCTGTATAATAAAGTTTTTAGGGTGGAACTCTTTTATTTCTGGATTTTTAACGCGATGTTATACAATGTTTATTTTGTCATTACCTCAATATCTTATCATTATAAACCTGTATAGAAGGTGGAGGAAAGCCCATATACAGGGGAGGTTCTGTCAAAATTTGGAGCAAACTTGAGTCAAATTAAAACCTGTATAGATTCTTCATATTTGTTTACCTGGAGCTGTATGAGTACAATCTGGAAATGTTTTGAAGTGTACTACAACTTTTATATTCAACTTAGCTCTGAATTCTGGCATTTCCTGTATGAAACTTTTGGGTTGATACAGGAAGGTCAGTTGAACCAGAACTGTGATCACTTCTAGTTTGCAGATTTTCTTGAATCAATTGATTATGGATATTTCCTTTTGTCAAACATTATCATTGATTGAGTTGAATACTTACGGTTTATTGACATCTGGGTATGTTTGTCCACAGATGGCAGCACCAAGAATTCAGTTGCCTAATGGATGGGTGTTCTCCACGTGCACCAGGCAAGCCGGTTTCCCGGACGTGTTTGTTAGGTTGCTTCGCCAGTTTGGCTATCTGGTGTTGCCTAGCTATTGGGGCAAGAAGTTCCAGGAGAGCGGTATGTGGAGTTGCACCATATACGTCGATGTGCCTGCTGGTCCATCGCACCTCGGATGGGCTCCATACTCCATCAAGATCAAAGGGTTGATATTAGAGGAAACATGGAGCTAGGCCGCAAGTGTTGCCATAGGGAGGTTTTGCAAACTTCATTACCGTAATCTGGTGGGTACTCCGTATGAGTTCTTTCCGGTTAACGGCAGGGCTTCTGAAGCCTGGGCAACCCGCTTGCTTGCGGAGGTGGACGAGCACGGTGAAACATCTGCAATAGCCCTAGCCGTGTATGCATCCTCATCACATCACGAGAAGGGTAATCAAAGGTCATGCATAAAAGAATTGACGAACAATCTGAAGCAAGCCATGATTCGAGCGAATCACTTTGAGTGGGCAAATGACGGACTTAGGGATATGATGGCTCCTCTCAACCATCGTTTGAACCTCAGGGAGAATCAATGGCATGACGCTGTTATGGATTTAGCCGCATCTCGCCAGGAGACTCTAGAGATGAAAACTGAGTTGGAGGCGAGCCTAGTCTATGGACACCAGCGGGACACCCAGTTAAACGCGGTGACTACAGAACGGGATCAGTCCAGAATGGAGGCTCAGAACTGGAGAACCAGCTGTGAGTAGGCTCAGTAGGAGAACGAGGCCTGAAGGATGTTTATGATACAAACAGATTGGCAAGCTAAGATTGCCAAAAAGACGTCGCTTTTGAACGAGGCATCAACTTCTGCTCTAGCACCCATACCAGTGGTGCCTAATCCTGAGGATGACGAGGAAGAAGAAGATCCTCAGGATGTCGAGTTTTATGAGTAGAGGGCAATGTTGATGTACTTATCACTTTAGGCCGAGGGTAGTAATGTGTAGTAAACACCACGCGTGTTTTGTGACTTTATGAGCCTTGTTGTAAATAGTAGTGAGGTGTGTACGATGACATAGACATGACAACTTGTGGTGACCAAGCATAGATGAGATGACTTCTTTAGATGAAGTCGTTCTATTTTTGGAGTTCTAATGTAAACTTGGGCCCAATATAATAAAGATTGTATAAAGTTTGTGCTTTATCAATATATGTGAATGTTATGCATCATCTATTGTTATCTACCGCATTACTACTTTTATGGAAGGATGAACTTGAGACAATGAGACTTATGGTGTGAATCGTTGTATTGCAGCATGGTGCGTACACGTACAGCCCCAGAAGTGGGAGGCTCAAGTGGAGGGCAGGGGGATGACACACCACCCCCGGGGCAGAATACGCCTCAAATGCAACCACCTCCACCACCTCCACCCACACTTCCCAGGAGCCTCGCGGAGGTTCTTGCTGCAGTGCTCAGCTCGCGCGACAAGCAAACCGAGCTACTGCAGACTCTGGTGCAGCACTCGTCCCGTCAAGGGGGGCGAAGGAATGATGGACCGCGTTAGCAATATCAAAGTTCCTACTCTTATTTCTCATCAACACATCCACCGGTCTTCAGAGAGGTCGATGAACCGTTGGAGGCGTATAATTGGCTCCACACAATTGAAGGAAAGTTCGGTTTACTCGAGGTAATCGAACAGCAGAAGACGCTGTTTGCAGCGCAGCAACTGCAGGGGTCTGCCGGTGCATGGTGGGCCAATTACCTTGCCGCACGCCCCGCAGGCCATGTCGTAAGCTGGGCCAAATTCCGGGAGGTGTTCCACGCCCACCACATCCCTCCCAGGATTATGAGGAGGAAGCTTCAAGAGTTCTTGGACCTAAGGCAGGGAGGAAGGAGTGCATACGAGTTCTCCAAATCATTCAACCACTTGGCCCAATATGCTCAGGACCAAGTGAACACCGAAGATCGGAAGCGCGAATGCTTCTACCGGGGATTGAACCCAAAGTTGAAGGACAAGCTTGTCCTGTTCAACCGCGGCAGCTTCAACGACATCATCAATGCCACTATCATGCAGGAGGACGCTACGCGCGAGCTGTCCTCAGATAAAAAGAAGAGGAGTGCTCTGCAGGGCAGCGGAGGTGGTGCTCCTCAGAAGTACCATATGGTGTACCGATCACCATCCGGCGAGAGGTGGCAACCGCCATCATGACGACCAATGTTCAGTGGTCGCCAGTTCAGCAACTCCAGATTCTGACCGCAGCAACAACAGGGGATGATCCCACGTGCACTTCCACCTCCACCACGTGCACCGGGATTTCGTCCTCCAATTCGTATTGGCCAAACCCCGTACACGTGTTTCACGTGTGGGCGCACTGGGCACTTCGCCAAGGACTGTCCGCAAAATCGACAAGGCGAAGGGCAATCATCCTACCGGGGGCCCAACCAACCCCGCAACTGCCCAAGAAGCCAGCCACCAGAACCAGCAACGTCCACCACCTCGCCACCGAGGACGTTCCGGAAGGCGCACCCGTGCTCACGGGTACGTTCTCTATCTTCAATCATCCCGTAGTCATACTCTTTGACTCCGGAGCTTCACACAATGTCATTAGTAAATCTTTTGTCATTAAAAGTCAATTGCCTGTTATCTCCACCAAAACTCCTTATGTGATTAGCACTCCAGCCGGGAACACAGTAACAAATGAATTGGTTCCTGGGATACCACTGAACCTAGATGGAACCATATATCTTACTTCACTTCTGACACTAGAGCATCATAAACTAGATATCATCTTAGGAATGGCATGGTTGCAATACCATGGTGCTATTCTTGATATCGTTCCTCAAAAGATTTATCTAAAATCTCCACTCCATCAGCCCCAAGTTCTCAATCTTGAGAACATCATTCCATTGGACCCATCTACTCAGAATACCAATGTTATGGAACTTAAGGATATTCCGGTAGTATGTGAATACCCGGACGTGTTTCCTAAAGATTTTCCTGGTATGCCCCCGGAAAGAGATATAGAGTTCAAGATTGAACTTGCACCAGGAACAGTGCCAATCTCAAGACCACCCTACAATATGGCACCCAAGGAACTTGCAGAACTTAAGGAGCAGTTAACTGAACTTGAGAACAAAGGTTTCATTCGTCCAAGTTCATCACCATGGGGTTGTTCTGCACTATTCATAGAAAAGAAAGATAAGACCTTGAGACTGTGCATAGACTATCGTCCACTTAATGCCGTCACTATCAAGAACAAGTATCCACTGCCACGCATTGATATTCTTTTTGATCAATTGGTGGGTGCTAAATTATTTTCGAAGATGGATCTTCGTTCTAGTTATCATCAGATTAGAATCCAACCAGAAGATATACCAAAGACAGCATTCTCGATGAGGTATGGACTGTATGAGTACCTTGTTATGTCTTTCGGATTGACCAACGCACCGGCTTATTTCATGTATCTCATGAACTCGGTGTTCATGCCGGAATTGGACAAGTTTGTCGTGGTATTCATTGACGACATACTTGTGTATTCAAAATCCGAAGAAGAACATGCTCAACACTTGCGTATCGTGCTTCAACGATTACGGGACCATCAGCTATATGCTAAGTTCAGCAAGTGTGAATTTTGGATCAGCCAAGTGCCGTTTTTAGGGCACATTATATTAGCAGAAGGGATTGCAGTTGATCCAAGCAAGATCAAGCAAGTCCTCAAATGGGAGTCTCCAAAGTCTGTACATGAAGTCCGAAGTTTCCTAGGTTTAGCAGGATATTACCGGAGGTTTATACCCAATTTCTCAAAGATAGCTAAACCAATGACAAATCTTCTGAAGAAAGGGCAGAAGTATGTATGGACTGAGGCATGTGAGGCAGGTTTCAAAGCATTGGTGAAACACCTTACAACGTCACCAGTTTTAGCCCAACCGGACACAACCAAATCATTTGATGTCTATTGTGATGCATCAGGAATTGGTTTGGGATGTGTGTTGATGCAAGATAGACGGGTGATTGCTTATGGATCACGACAGCTCCGGAACCATGAGCAACACTACCCGACTCATGATCTTGAACTCGCTGCTGTGGTACTGGCATTGAAGATGTGGAGGCATTATCTACTGGGAAATCTATTACACCTCTACACTGATCACAAGAGCTTGAAATACATCTTCACCCAGAAGGATTTGAATATGCGACAGCAGAGATGGTTAGAGTTGATCAAGGACTATGAGATTGAGATCCACTACCATCCAGGCAAAGCGAATGTAGTCGTAGATGCTCTGAGCCGCAAGTCCCATGTCAACAATCTTTCCGCTTCCGCAGTGGAAGGAGAAGAAGAACCGTGTCTCTACTTGGTTCCATATGGGGCACTCTACAATCTCGCTCTAATTCCTACCATCAGGGAGGATATTGTAGCAGTTCAGAAGAAAGACAAAGGAGTGTCACACATTCGGAAAAGAATGGAAAAGGGGGAGATGAAATGTTTCCGATGTGACAATGAAGTCACCCTATGGTTTAACAACCGTATAGTGGTACCCCGAAACATGGAGCTTAGAAAGAAGATACTGGATGAAGCTCATTTGTCCAAGTATTCCATTCATCCGGGAAGCAACAAGATGTACCAGGATTTGAAGAAGAAAGTCTGGTGGACTCGGATGAAGAGGGAAGTAGCTAAATACGTATCTGAGTGTGATACGTGCTGGCGAGTGAAGGCCGACCATATGAAGTCAGTCGGACAGCTTCAACCCTTAAGCATCCCGGCATGGAAATGGAAGGATATCAACATGGATTTCATTGTGGGTTTACCTCTCACTCTCTGAAAGCACGATTCAATCTGGTTGATAGTTGACCGACTGACTTAGACGGCGCATTCATTCCCGTCAACACCAATTATCATTCATCAAGGTGCGCGGAGTTATATATTGCCAGAATCGTATGCCTACACGGAATACCCTGCACCATCATCTCAGATCGTGGAGCTGTTTTTGTTTCGCGATTCTGGGAACATCTCCACGATGCGCTGGGAACCAAGTTGATTCGGAGCTCGGCTTATCATCCTCAAACTGATTGTCAGACCGAACGGGTGAATCAAGTGCTAGAATACATGCTTCGCGCCTGTGTCATCCACCATGGTAGGAATTGGGATGATCATCTACCATTGGCGGAATTTTCGTACAACAACGGTTATCAGGCTAGCATTCAGATGGCGCCATATGAAGCTCTTTATGGACAGAAGTGTCGCACACCCTTGAACTGGTGCGAATCTGGTGAACGAGTGGTATATGGCATCGACTTAATAAAAGAAGCCGAAGAGCAAGTGCGCATTATTCAAACAAATCTCAAAGCTGCTCAGTCTCGTCATAAGAGCTATGAAGACAAACGACGTCGACCACTTCACTTCAACGTAGGGGATCCCGTCTATCTTCGTGTGTCTACGATGAAGGGGGTTCATCGATTTGGAGTAAAGGGGAAGCTAGCTCCACGTTTTATTGGGCCATTCGCAATCCTAGAACAATGCGGACCTGTGGCATATCAATTGGAGTTACCGCCGTCACTTTTAGGGGTTCACAATGTATTCCACATTTCCTAGTTACGGAAATGTCTAAAAACTACAGCTGGTGTCCGTATAGAAGATTTGGAAGCTCTCCAACTAGATCTAACTTATTCCGAGCATCCAACTCAGATCGTCGATGAGAAGACTCGCACCACAAGAAGTCGCACCTTCCGTTTCTACAAGGTCTTGTGGAGCAACCACAGTGCTGAAGAAGCCACGTGGGAAAATGATGAGTATCTTAGAACAAACTATCCGGACTTGTTAGCAGCATATGTTTGTTAGATCTTTTCCTTTTGCCTTCTTTTGTAATCTCGGGACGAGATTCTTTTAAGGGGGGAGGAATGTAAAACCCCACTTTTGTGGCATGTGAATTCAGTTATGAGTTTTGTGATCAACTATATTAGAGATCCAATATAGTGGTACACATGAACATAATACCATCCAAACCTTTCTTGCACTCATGGTTAAATTTTATTAACATAGATATTGGACTTCACCACTAATTCTAGAATGATTCTATTCACCCCTTTTCAAACATTAGAATTATTTGGATGAAGTTTAGTAAGGCAATTCAAAGTGCAGTACTAAATGGGCCCTGCCAAAAACATTCAAATTAGAGGCTCTAAATTTTTCATTTGCCTTCTAATATTCTCAATAGCTTGCCTGCAAAATTTCATGATTTTAGGAACTCATTTGTTATTTTATTGAGACACTCAGCGAATTTGAATCAAGTTTAAATTCAAATTCAAAAGCAGGTCAAAATATACTTGAACATAAATATCTAAACACACCATTGTGTTCATCACAATTTTCTTGACTTAGCCCTGAAGTTTCATGATTTTTGGTGTTCATTTACTATTTTAAGTGAATTACTAAAATAGCAGTAGCTGTGGTGCTGACTGGCGGGGCCCACCAGTCAGCAGCCCACGTGCAGCCGCATTTCAACGCACGCTGCACGCGCCACCGTGATGGCGTGTATGCCCAGCGCGACAGCAGCAAGCCACCGTCGTTGGAGCTCTATAAATAGCGCCCTGGCTCTCCCTTATCACTTCACAGTCGCCCTTATCGCCTCCCCTCTCGCTGAGCCGACGGATTGCACCGTTTTCGTTCCGCGCGCGAGCTTCCGACCGCCGGCGCCGCACACCCGTTGCTGGCCAATCGGAGGCCTCTCGTGCCAAGCCTCCAACATCTAGGTTATTCCTCTCTTCCTCCTCTGTCCTTTGGATCAATCCTTTCGTTGCATAGTTGACGGTTTGGACGATAATTTGAGGCTACACCGAAGGTCGCCGTCGTGTTCACCGCGCGTCGTCCCTGCTCCACGTTGCCAGGCCACTGCACGCAGTTTCGTGCTTCGACTCCCATAGCAAACTGGTGCGCCGGGACACACTCTACGCAACGGTGAAAGTCATTCCTTGTTTACGTATGTATCGAGCAAGTTAGCTAGGTTTTACTCTTGGTCGAAGCTTATGAACGCGCTCGGTTTTTCATTCAATTCTGGTTCCACACATAATCACTCTCCACAATTGCTAGCAAATAGTTTCTACACTTCTTTGCGCACCCTCTCGAACTGGAATCACCGAAAATGATCGACCGTAGCTCAAGAATCGCGAGTTCTCCCCTCCGCTGTTAAGAAGTTGCCTCTGTCGCCGTCGACGACTGCTTTGCCGGCCGTTACACGATGATATCACCTGCCCATCACATTCCTCGTGGTTCCAAAAGACTTCCCCAGGCTTTTTAGAAGGGTTTTAGCCACAGAGCGGCAGTTCCGACATGGCCGGAACCCTAGCGGCGGCCGCCGCCGATGCGCCGTTGTTTCCGACCGTCGGCAGACCTCCCCGACCCCACCATCATGCTCAGCGCGTGATTTTATGGTTGGGTGACCAAGTGTAGGAGCTGTAGTGGCCGGGAACTCAGATTCGGCGAGGCTCGCCGGAGAGCGCCGCCGCAGGAGCCCTGCGCGCCGCCCGCGTCGGGAGGTGGAAGACGACGCGGTGGGTCCCTCGTGTCAGCGTCTATCAACCCCGTCGGATCGGGTGCGGCCACGGGATCTGTTGTGGCTACGCGGTGTATATCTGTGGTCCCCGTGTGGTTTAAATGCCATTGGTCCATTTTAAATCGGTGGAGCCCACGGTTTAATTCAAATTACAATTTAATTCCAGATTTGGCTCCAACTTAGAAAATCCATAACTTTCTGTAGGATCCTCCAAAAATCAACAAACAAATTTTGTTTGAAAGCTCTTGAGCTCTAGTTTCTGTCAGTACCAATTAGGTTCTGTGAAACTCACAGCTAAATTCTGTAGCAAAATAATCTTTACAAATGCAAATACAATTTTTCCAGACAAGGTAGCCACTGGAAAAATCCCCAAAATTCACATAAAATATACTGTCCTAGTCTTGGCTACGAGAAAAATTTTGGGAGCCATTGCACCTGTTTGACCCTCTGTATAGTTCAATTACCTTTTTTAGTTATTGAATTTTCACAGATGTTCAGTTGCTTTACTATGTCTCAAACTTGGACTGAACCTTCCTTTTGTCATATACTAGTTCCTGTAAAAATCTTGGATTTCATTGACCTAATATCATAGTCCTAATCCAGTTACAAACTGACTATTTATTTAAAAGTAAAAAATTCAAATATAAATAATTCCAGAAATTATTGCCAACATAGAAATTCAATAACTCCTTCACCAAAGCTCAGAAAATTATGAAACAAATTTTTCTAGAACCATGATAACTTCCTCTATCATGATTATCAACTGGCAGCTATGTTCAAGCTACAGTTTCTTCTTCAAATTTTTTGGAAGTTTAATACTTGCCATAATTTTAGAGACAACACTATACTTTGATCATCTCCTGTTCTTTGCAAGAGCCTTGATCATATTCCCTAGTATCTACCATCGAAGTTCCAAAGCCGATTAAGGTCCCTATCATATAATGATCACCATGGATTTAATTTTGGTCTTGGTAATAATTATTTTTCAAAGTCATTTATATACATATTATATGCATATCGTATAGTGACCGAAGTCGAGGAGGAGCCAGAAGCCTTGGAAGAGCATCTTCCAAATTTTAACTCTGACTCTGACCTGCAACAAGGCAAGCCCCGGTTTGCATTTAAGTCGTTTATAAAAATTTTGCTTTATCACTATGATGAGTAGTGTATGAATTGTGCATTAAGTTTAGGGTGATTGATACTCCACTTGCATGGCCAGAAATCCCAGGGATTGGTTGGAACGAGTTACAATTTCACCTGTAGTAACTGCTTTGCTAATGCATAGGAAATCCAGTAGAAGTCAAGTAGTTGGAATCTACTCGTGAGAGATGTAGGACATATCTCTCAGAATTGGTTAGATAGAAAATGGATTAATATAATTAAATTGATACCAGGCAGGGAAGGGATAGGAAGCAGCGAGAATTGAGTCTCGGTCGCATAGCCCTGCCTGTGTTGATTAAGGCCCGCTTCGTGTGTGGCCCCGTTGAACAAGCTTGACTTGCACCGACAACATAATGGACATATGGAATCCAATAAACTGATGTAACTTGATAACTGGGGTGTCGAGTCCCATTAACTCACCATCGATAGGGGTGGGTTGAGGACAGTAAGGTGTAAATCGGTCGGCGGACACATGAGGTGTTCCGTGCGGAGACCTTCTGTTCGCGGAGGTGAGACAGACTCGGCATTCGAGTTTCTCGTGAAAGGTGGCCATATACGCCTAGTACTGAAGTGTTATGTAGGTACGGGTGTGCTCGCTGACACTTCCGAACGACGTATGTGTCGTGTTGTCCGGGTGTGTGCTGATTGCAATCACTGTCCCTCGCAGTAATAGAGTACCACTTGTTCACTATGTCGTGACGTAGTAAATACTAAAGGAACCAGAAAATACCATTGCATTTAATTATAATTTCTTTGCAACCTTGTATGATTTAGAGATAGTATAATTAAAAGTTTACAGTTTCCCCATACTTTAGCTGTAATAGCATTATGTGCTTTGTGCATGTCATATCATCAGTAAAGCGTTTCTTGTTTGATTATGGAGCCCATGATGTGCCGTGCTCGGAGAATGTCATTTGCTACATAAAACCTGATTATAAGGATCCACTTGTAGGCGAGTCATTTATGCTTCACCTTACCTATGTTTAGTGTCCCCTTTGCATATGTCTAGTGAGGCGGGTTAGTCTTGCTGAGCCTTATGCTTATGTTTGCAGTTAAAGAGTTTTTGCAGGTTATACAGTTGATGAAGGGTTCGATGATGAGGCTGCACCCCCTACAGGGTGTACAGCCGAGTGGGAACCCTGCACGCCACCATAATTGAGTGTTGCTAGTGCAAAGTATCCAAGGAATGGATAACTTTGATTTTGCATAGCTAGTGCTGAGAGCGTAGCTATGATATGTATATATTTCTTTACTTCTGCTAGTATTGTAAAAACTTCCGCTGTATGAAAAATAAAAGACTTTGTCTTGTAAATTTAATCAGTTTCTATTCTTCTATACTGTTGGGTGTCGCATCGCACGACACCACCCAATGAGATCCTAGGATGTCGGGATTCCGGTCCCCACATAATGGTATCAGAGCCGACCCTCGCGGTTTCATGGGTGCGTACGGGAAAGGGACATGGGTACGTACGCATGATGTGTGGGTCCTCTAGGAGGGACACGGTATGGTATGTATGCCAGTACTGAACTTATGGACGTGGCCAATAGGGAACGTTCCTGGCTTGGGAGTTGACCGACGAGGACGTCGGTCTTCTAAAGGGGGTGGATTGTGACATCCTGGCTCGAGGTTTAATAGGATTGATAGAATAACTCATACCACAAAGGTATACCTTCTTTTCCGGGAGCCCACATAAAAAGAACTCCGAGGTTAAGCGTGCTTGGCCTGGAGCAATTTACGGATGCGTGACCGACCGGGAAGTCTTCTTGGGTGCGCACGAGTGAGGACAAAATGCGCAGAAAAGACTAGTGTTGGTCTGTGGGGCTAGTCTGTGATCCTAGAGAACTGCCAGAAGTAACGACCGCCAGGCCCGTAGTGGCTGGGGTGTTACAGTCGGGATGGGCTTTTTACCTTTTTTCTTCGCTTAATTAATTGGGATGGGAAAAAAACTATACCACTTAACTTAAATATGCATTTATGAGATTGGATTAACATGATATGGTTAATATGATGTGGCATTGGGTGATCTAAGCAAGCCTGTTATGTGGATGGTTTAGATGTTCGGGGAAGGAGTAGTCGGATTGGGTTTGTTGATGATTGGTGGACTACCCTGGGATCCAAATGGCTCAAGAGGGGGCCCTTGGTTGAAGATGTGCTCTATAGGAGACATCGCCACCGGTGAAACCTCAGTGGGGTCTAAATAGCATAGTAATACCTTTGTAAAAGCTATTTTGTGATCTCTTTGCCATACACCAAAGGAAGTTTCATTGGCACAAAGGAGGTTCTTTAGTCGCTGACGGATGATGAAATAACAAACACGTGGGTAAAGTGTTACAATCTCTGCAGAGTCTAATAAAACTATCATGATAGTCGTGCTCCCGGTTATGAGAACTTGGACAACTTCCATGATTAGAGGGAACTCGGTATTGGGATGGTTTCGGGGATGGTTATGGTTGGTAATGGCTATGGTTTGGTGATGATTATGGCTGGTTATGGATTAATTTTGGTATTTAATATGGCTTATGGTAACGGTGAAATCCGGAATATGGATGATGGTAATGAATTATGGACTGGTATTATGATGATTACATGGTTTAAGATGGGTTTACTTCACATACATACAATATATTGCTTTTCAAATGTTTTAATGTACTTTTCAGCACTTAGCCATTATTGTATTCGTCATTTGTATCAGCTACATGTCATACTTTCCATACATGTTGAGTACGACATGTACTCACTCTTGCAATCCCCCCCACCAATAGTTGCAGGTCAGGAATGGGAGTTTAATGGTGATAATGCGGAGTACCAGGTCGTGTCTGCCGTCAGCTTTGCCTGTGGAGTGTTGGAGCTGCGCTATACCCTTTGCTTATGTTTCATAGTTGCTTATTTAGTTTATTTCTACTGCATTAGTTGAACTTGTCATTAATATTCATTAGAGGTTGTAACTCAAGGATATAATGAATTGTATAATAAAGGTGGATAATTAATTTTGTTCTTGGTAATTTTCTGTATATCATTTTTGTGAATGCACTCGTGTATGTGTGTTGAACGTCTTGGGCACAAATATCTGTTCACTTGGTTTATTTTTCGGAACCGGATGTCACAAATTGGTATTAGAGCCACAGGTTGACCGTAGGACGCAAACTAGATAGTGTGTACACTTTAGAGCACCTAGGAGCACTAAGGAATCGATGTGTTTTTGTTTGATGTGCTGTTTGCTATATATATTGTTTGCTTGTGTGCTTAATATAGGATTTTGGGATGCTTTAGCATTACCATATCCACGTAGGCTAGAGTAGCTAGTTGTTTAGTTTCATATCTCTTGATGCATATAGTTGGGGATGTTTTCTAATTCTTACCTATTGCTTTTCTTTAGATGGTGAGGACTCGCAACCAGAGGGATGACAATGATGAGGAGGAGAACAACGGAGTACCTCAGAACAACAATGGACAAGGACTTGCTCACAGAGCTATCAACATCGAGCAGCTCTTGGCTATGCAAATCCAGCTCATGCAGACCATGATACAAACTATGGGACAGTTGTAGGCTGGTAACATCAATAATCTGCCACACATGCCTCCACCGCCACCCTCGCCTCCTCATAACCAGTTGTGAGAGTTTATGAGAACTAGGCCACCGACCTTTGCTCAAGATGCTGACCTTACAGATGTGGATTATTGGCTCGAGTCCATGGAGAAGAAACTTGCTATTGTCTAATACAGTGATCGGGAGAAGGTTCTATTCGCTTCTCATCCACCAGTTGGAGCAGCTATGAATTGGTGTGATTCCTTATGCAATGCTCATTACAACCAGGAGAGCATCACCTGGGCAGAATTCAAGGAGAGCTTCCGTTCTCACTATGTGGCAGAGGGTGTGATGATCTTAGAGAGGTAGGAATTTGAGAACCTGAGGCAAGGAAGACTAAGCGTAACTGAATATATTAATATATTCACTCAACTCTCGAGGTATGAGCCTGAGGATGTGAGCCGGGACAGTCGGAAACAATACTTGTTCATGAGAGGCCTCAACAATGAAATTCAAGTGCAATTGCTCAGCTGTGACTATGCCAACTTCCAGAAGCTTGTGGAAAAAGCAATTGCTGTGGAGAACAAGGTCAGAGAGATGGAACAAGACAACAAGAGGAAGGTGCCATATCAAGGACAGCAACATGAAGGTAATGTGGCCCTCTCTTTGCGCCTCCTAATGCGCCATATTACAGATCCTCTGCGCCTGCTCATCGCCCTGGTTATGCACCGCGCCCAACTCAGTTTGTGCAGCAGCGCCGTATCATGCAAACACCTAGGCCTCCAATGCCTTTTGCACCTCGTGCCAATTTTCCTGGTGCAAATGTTCAAAACCAAGCTCGCCCCAATAATTATGGTGGAGTTAATAAGTACTATACTTGTGGTGAAGCTGGACACTTTGCGCATCAATGTCCTAAGTCAGGCCTTGGTCAAGGAAGTAATGCGCCAAGGCGAAACCCAATACCTAATGGAGGACATCCGCAAGGAAACCGCGAACAGCAGCATTTTGCTCGTGGCAACGTGAACCATGTCTCTACGGAGGATGCTCAACATGCGGATGACGTGGTCATTGGTATGTTTCTCGCAAAGTCCAACCCGGCGACTATGTTATATGATTATGGAGCATCGCTTTCATTCATTGCATTGAAATATGTTGCCAAGTATAGTTTTCCTATCTCTCATATGAAGTTTACTCTATTGGTTAAGTCTCCTAGAGGATGATCTCAAGAAGGAATTTCCCTATCTCTTCTCTTCCACGTCGAATCTCGAGGGAGATATTCATTTTATGGGTGGTAGGTTTGTAACACCCTCATTTTCATGCCTCATGCCCTGCATACATTCATATATGTGTCTAACATTAATCCACGTAAAAAGGAACAAGTTTAAAATGATTTATAATTAAACCACACTTAAGAATTCTGGGAAGTGCGGACTAGTCCGATTTTGGTGCAAACTAGTCCGATTTCTCTCTGACCTCGATCAGACTTGTCCATTTTTCCTGCAGACTAGTTTGTTTTTACCTCTGGACACTTTCGGACTTGTCCGGTCCTAAGCAGACTAGTCTGGTGTTCTAATTCCCATGGAAATTTTGCTAAGTCCCTGGACTTGTCAGGACTAGTCCGATATTCCAGTGGACTTGTCCATTTTCCTCTCTGACAAAAGTCGGACTTGTCCAATTTTAGGCCAGACATGACTGTTTTTCCCCTCTGGATAAGTTTGGACTTGTCCGATGTCCAGTACGGACTTGTCTGATTTCTTTCTGACTAACTTCAGACTAGTCCGGCCCTTTTCGGACTTGTCTGGTATTTCGCGACTCCGAGTTGCTATTTTGTTTCACGACTTGTTTCTTAGGTTTTACAATAAGTGGGCCTAGGGACGTCGTGCCTAACCCTTTTAGATCCCATGTCGGACTCTAAACCGGCCTCTACTTATCCCAAACTCGAAAACTAACTAACCCTAGCCTCGACCTCTATATAAACAACCCCACTCCTTGGCTTGACATCTATTTGCCACATTTCCACCCCACCCAAACCTAGTCCATGGAGAGTTGTAACACCCTCATTTTCATGCATCATGCCCTACATATATTCATATACATGTTTAACATTAATCCACATAATGAGGAATAAGTTTAAAATTTATTTGGAACAAAACCGCACTTACAAATTCTGGAAAGTGCGGACTAGTCCGATTTTTGTGTGGACTAGTCCGATTTCTCTCTGACCTCGATCGGACTTATCCATTTTTGCTGTGGACTAGTATGTTTTTGCCTCTGGACACTTTCGGACTTGTCCGGTCTTATGCAGACTAGTCTGGTGTTCCAAGAATCCTTGAAAATGTGCTAAGTCCCTAGACTTGTCCGGACTAGTCCGGTATTCCACCGGACTTGTCCGTTTTCCTCTCAGGATAAGTTCAAACTTGTCTGATGTCCAGTGCGGACTTGTCCAATTTCTCTCTAGACAATTTCGGACTAGTCCGGTCCTTTTCGCACTTGTCTGATATTTCGTGACTCCAAGTTGATCTTTTGTTACTTGTTTCTTTGGTTTCATGTTAAGTGGGCCTAGGGATGTTGTGCTTAACTCTTTTAGATCCCATGTGGGACTCTAAACCGGCCTCTACTCATCTCAAACTCAAAATCCATCTAACCCTACCCTCCACCTCTATATAAACAACCCCACCCCTTGGCTTGACATCTATTTGCCACTTTTCCACCCCACCCAAACCCTAGTTCGTGAAGAGCCACCATCAGGTAGGGGGAAGTAGATCCCAAGCAAGAAGAAGAGGAGGAGGAAACGAAATAGGATCAAGATCTCCACTTTGAGTTCTTCATCAACAATCCACCATCATGTTGTTCATCAACCCTAGATCGTCTAGATCCAAGTGTTGTATCCAAGATCCTTGATTCGTTGGAGTCCTAAACACCAGGTCGTCCTTAAATTTTCTTTTCCTTACATGAATTTGACCCCTAATCTCCAAATTCACGTCAATCTAGGAAACCCTAATCTGCTGATCTCGCAAAGTGCGGACTTGTCCGGCCCCTAGCGGACTAGTCCGATTTTCCAGATTAATTTCTTTTGAATTCATTCTAAAATTTTATCATATAAACTCCAAACCTGTGTAATCTTATTAAAATCTATTAGAACTAGACAGTGACCATTTAAAAGCAATCAATTAACATGTTCTACCTTGCATTTGCATTAATCATGCATGTCATGTCATATTGAGTAATATTTGTGCACTCTTTGGTTGTGTTTCTTGTTTATATGTTTATTGTGCAGATTAGACGGATTTGCACTGGAGAGTGATGCGGAGGATCTCCAGCACCAAGAGTTTGAAGGCTTTGACCCGAATCAATCCCAAGAGCAAGGCAAGTGTCCTTGAAGCATATTGATCCTGTTTTGAAATAAATGTTTTGTTTGCCAAATTGCATGCTTGTGTCAATTTGATGGGAATCCTATGGTAGGAAGTTTACTAGCATTGTTTGACGACCCTTGTCGCCCGAAATATATGGTAGAGAGTCGGGAAGGGCTTTTTTCTTCGCTTAATCAATCGGTATGGGAAAACAATACTACACATTAATGATGAGTTCATGAGATTATGATTAACATTAACTGGTTAATGTAATATTATAATGGGTGATCTAAGAAAGCCTTGTATGTGGATGGGTTGGATGTTATGGTGGTTTGCTTACTTTAGATCTAAGGATCGGTTCATACGAGAATAAGCCAGGGCTACAGTGCCACCACGAGGCCAAGTATGGGTGCGGCATAGCTGATTAATTAGGGCTTTGCAGTGCTATTTGAACCATTAAGGATGCCCGGGGAAGGGGTAGTCGGATTGGGTTTGTTGATGATTAGTGGGACTACCCGGGTATCCAAATGGCTCAAGAGTGGGCCCTTGGTTGAAGATGTGCTCTATAGGAGACATCGCCATCGGTGAAATCTCAGTGGGGTCTAAATTGGCTAGTAATCCCTTTGTAAAGGTTATTTTGTGATCTCTTGCCCATACACCAAAGGAAGTTTCATTGGCATAAGGGAGGTTCTTTAGTCGCCGACGGGTGATGAAATCACAAACACGTGGGTAAAGTGGTACAAACTCTGCGGAGTCTAATAAAACTATCATGATAGCCATGCTCCCGGTTATGAGAACTTGGAGGGAACATGGTATTGGGATGGTTTCAGGGATGGTTATGGTTGGTAATGGCTATGGTTTGGTGATCATTATGGCTGGTTATGGATTAATTTTGGTATTGAATATGGCTTATGGTAATGGTGAAATCTGGAATATGGATGATGGTAATGAATTATGGACTGGTATTATGACGATTACATGGTTTAAGATGGGTTTACTTCACATACATACAATATATTGCTTATCAAATGTTTTAATGTACTTTTTAGAACTTAGCCATTATTGTATTCGTCATTTGTATCAGCTACATGTCATACTTTCCACACTTGTTGAGTACGACATATACTCACTCTTGCAATCCCCTCACCAACAGTTGCAGGTCAGGAATGGGAGTTTAACGATTATTATGCGGAGTACTAGGCCGTGTCTGCCTCAGCTTTGCCTGTGGAGTGTTGGAGTTGCGCTATACCCTTTGATTATGCTTCTTAGTTGCTTATTTAGTTTATTTCTATTGCATTAGTTTAACTTGTCATTAATATTCATTAGATGTTGTAACTCAAGGATATAATGAATTGTATAATAAAAGTGGATAATTAAATTTGTTCTGTGGTAATTTTTTGTATATCCTTTTGTGAATTCACTCGTGTATGTGTGTTGAACGTCTTTGGCACACATATGCGTTCACTTGGTTTATTTTTCTCAACCGGGTGTCATAAATTGGTATCAGAGCCATAGGTTGACCGTAGGACGCAACCTAGATAGAATGGACACTTTAGAGCACCTAGGAGCACTAAGGAAACGATGTGTTTTTGTTTGGTTTGTTGTTTGCTATATATATTGTTTGCTTGTGTTCTTAATAGAGGATTTTGGGATGCTTTAGCATTTCCATATCCACGTAGGCTAGAGTAGCTAGTTGTTTAGTTTCATATCCCTTGATGCATATAGTTGGGGATGTTTTCTAATTCTTACCTATTGCTTTTCTTTAGATGGTGAGGACTCGCAACCAGAGGTATGACAATGATGAGGAGGAGAACAATGGAGTATCTCAGAATAACATTGGACAAGGACTTGCTCATGGAGCTATCAACATCAAACGGCTTTTGGCTATGCAAATCCAGCTCATGCAGACCGTGATACAAACTATGGGACAGCTGTAGGCTGGTAACATCAACAATCCGCCCCACATGCCTACACCGCCACCCTCGCCTCCTCATAACCGGATGGGAGAGTTTATGAGAACTAGGCCACGGACCTTTGCTCAAGCTGCTGACCCTACGGATGTGGATAATTGGCTTATGTCCGTGGAGAAGAAACTTGCTATTGTCTAATGCAGTGACCGGGAGAAGGTTCTATTCGCTTCTCACCAACTAGTTGGAGAAGCTGCGGATTGGTGGGATTCCTTATGCAATGCTCATTAGAACCAGAAGAGGATCACCTGTGCGGAATTCAAGGAGAGCTTCCATTCTCCCTATGTGTCGGAGGGTGTGATAATCTTGGAGAGGCAGAAATTTAAGAACCTGAGGCAAGGAAGATCAAGCGTGACTGAATGTCTTAATATATTCACTCAACTCTCGAGATATGCGCCTAAGGATATGAGCTGAGACAGCCAGAAACAATACTTGTTCATGAAAGGCCTCAACAATGAAATTCAAGTGCAATTTCTCAGCTGTGACTATGCCAACTTCCAGAAGCTTGTGGACAAAGTAATTGGTGTGGAGAAAAAGGTCGGAGAGATGGAGCAAGACAACAAGAGGAAGGTGTCATATCAAGGAAAGCATTAGGGTGGTAATGTGCGCCCTCGTTTTGCGCCTCCTAATGCGCCATATTACAGCTCCTCTGCACCTGCTCATCGCCCTGGTTATGCACCTCGCCCAACTCAGTTTGTGCAGCAGCGCCCTGTCATGCAAACACCTAGACCTCCAATGCTTTTTGCACCTCGTGCCAATTTTCCTGGTGCAAATGTTCAAAACCAAGCTCGCCCCAATAATCCTGGTGGGGTTAAGAAGTGTTATACTTGTGGAGAAGCTGGACACTTTGTGCATCAATGTCCTATGTCAGGCCTTGGTCAAGGAAGCAATGCGCTGAGGCAAAACCCAAGACCTAATGGAGGACATCCGCAAGGAAACCACAAACACCATGCACGTGGCAATGTGAACCATGTCTCTACGGAGGATGCTCAACAAGTGGATGACGTGGTCATTGGTATGTTTCTCGCAAAGTCCAACCCGATGACTATGTTATTTGATTATGGAGCATCGTATTCTTTCATTGCATCGAAATATGTTGCCAAGTATAGTTTGCCTATCTCTCATATGATGTTTACTCTATTGGTTAAGTCTCCTGACGGATGATCTCAAGAAGGAATTTCCCTATCTCTTCTCTTCCACGTCGAATTTCGAGGGCGAGATTCATTTTAAGGGGGTAGGTTTGAAACACCCTCATTTTCATGCCTCATGCCCTGCATACATTCATATATGTGTATAACATTAATCCACGTAAGAAGGAACAAGTTTAAAATGATTTATAATTAAACCACACTTAAGAATTTTGGGTAGTGCGGACTAGTCCGATTTTGGTGCGGACTAGTCCGATTTCTCTCTGACTCGATCGAACTTGTCCGTTTTTCCTGTGGACTAGTCTATTTTTGCCTCTGGACATTTTCGGACTTGTCCGGTCCAAAGCAGACTAGTCTGGTGTTCCAATTCCCTTGGAATTTTTGCTAAGTCCATGTACTTGTCAGGACTAGTCAAGTATTCCAGCGGACTTGCCCGTTTTCCTCTCTGACAAAAGTCGGACTTGTCCAATTTTAGCCCAGACTTGTCTGTTTTTCCCCTGTGGATAAGTCTGGAGTTGTCCGATGTCCAGTACGGACTTGTTCGATTTCTTTTTGACTAACATCAGACTAGTCCGACCCTTTTCGGACTTGTTTGGTATTTCGCGACTTCGAGTTGATATTTTGTTTCACGACTTGTTTCTTAGGTTTTACATTAAGCGGGCCTAGGGACATCGTGCTTAACTCTTTTAGAGCCCATGTGGGACTCTAAACCGGCCTCTACTTATCCCAAACTCGAAATCTATCTAACCCTAGCCTCCACCTCTATATAAACAACCCCACCCCTTGGCTTGACATCTATTTGCCACTTTTCCACCCCACCCAAACCTAATTTGTGGAGAGTTGTAACACCCTCATTTTCATGCATCATGCCCTACATACATTCATATACATGTTTAACATTAATCCGCATAATGAGGAATAAGTTTAAAATTTATTTGGAACAAAACCGCACTTCAAAATTCTGGAAAGTGCGGACTAGTCCTATTTTGGTGCGTACTAGTCCGATTTCTCTCTGACCTCGATCAAACTTGTCCGTTTTTGCTGCAGACTAGTCTGTTTTTGCCTCTGGACACTTTTGTACTTGTCCGGTCCTATGCAGACTAGTCTGGTGTTCCATGAATCCTTGAAAATTTGTTATGTCCCTAGACTTGTCCGGACTAGTCCGGTATTCCAGCGGACTTGTCCGTTTTCCTCTCTAGATAAGTTCAAACTTGTCTGATGTCCAGTGCGGACTTGTCAGATTTCTCTCTAGACAATTTCGGACTAGTCGAGTCCTTTTCGTACTTGTCTGATATTTGGCAACTCCGAGTTGATCTTTTGTTTTACGACTTGTTTCTTGGGTTTCATGTTAAGTGGGCCTAGGGACGTTGTGCCTAACTCTTTTAGAGACCATGTGGGACTCTAAACTGGCCTCTACTCATCTCAAACTCGAAATCCATTTAACCCTGGCCTCCACCTCTATATAAACAACCTCACCCCTTGGCTTGACATCTATTTGCCACTTTTCCACCCCACTCGAACCCTAGTTCGTGAAGAGCCACCATCAAGGAGGGGGAAGTAGATCCCAAGCAAGAAAAAGAGGAGGAGGAAACGAAAGAGGATCAAGATCTCCACCAACCTCAAATTCTTCATCAATAATCCATTATCATGTTGTTCATCAACACTAGATTGTCTAGATCCAAGTGTTGTCTCCAAGATCCTTGATTCATTGGAGACCTAAACACCAGGTATACCATCTATTTCCTTTTCCTAACATGAATTCGACCCCTAATCTCCAAATCCACGTCGATCTCGAAAACCCTAATTTGCTGATCTCCCAATGTGCGGACTTGTCGGTCCCTAGTGGACTAGTCCGATTTTCCTGGTTAATTCTTTGAATCAATTCTAAAATTTTATCAAATAAACTCCAAACCTGTGTAAACTTGTTAAAATCTATTAGAACTATATAGTGACCATTTAAAAGCAATCTATTAACAAGTTGTACCTTGCATTTGTATTAATCATGCATGTCATGTCAAATTGAATAATATTTGTGCACTCTTTGATTGTGTTTCTTGTTTATATGTTTATTGTGTGGATTAGATGGATTTGCGCTAGAGAGTGCCGCGGAGGATCTCCAGCACCAAGAGTTTAAAGGCTTTGACCCGAATCAATCCCAAGAGCAAGGCAAGTGTACTTGAAGCATATTGATCCTGTTTTGGAATAAAATTTTTGTTTGCAAAACTGCATGCTTGTGTCAATTTGATGGGAATCCTATGATAGGATGTTTACTAGCATTGTTTGACCACTCTTGTCCCCCGAAATATATGGTAGAGAGTCGGGAAGAGCTTTTTGCTTCGCTTAACCAATTGGGATGGGAAAACAATACTACACATTAATGATGAGTTCATGAGATTATGATTAACATGAACTGGTTAATGTAATATTATAATGGGTGATCTAAGAAAGCCTGGTATGTGGATGGGTTGGATGTTATGGTGGTTTGCTTGCTTTAGATCTAAGGATCGGTTCATACGAGAATAAGCCAGGGCTATAGTGCCACCACGAGACCAAGTATGGGTGCGGCATAGCTGATTAATTAGGGCTTTGCCAGTGCTATTTGGACCATTAAGGATGCTCGGGGAAGGGATAGTTGGATTGGGTTTGTTCATGATTTGGTGGGACTACCCTAGGATCCGAATGGCTCAAGAGGGAGCCCTTGGTTGAAGATGTGCTTAGTTGGAGGCATCGCCACTGGTGAAACCTCGGTGGGGTCTAAATAGGCTAGTAATCCCCTTTGTAAAGGCTATTTTTTGATCTCTTGGCCATACACAAAAGGAAGTGTAATTGGTGTAAGGGAGGTTCTTTTTTCGCCCACGGGTGATAAAATCACAAACACGTGGGTAAAGTGGTACAAACTCTGCAGAGTATTAAACTACATGATAGTCATGCTCTCGATTATGAGAACATGGACAACTTCCATGATTAGAGGGAAATTGGGATTTGGTTATGATTATGGATGGTTATGAATTAAATTCTGGTATTCAATATGGATATTGGTATATGATGATGGATATGGATGTGGACTGGTATTATGAAAACTACATGGCTTATGATGGGTTTATTTCATATACATATAGTATATTGTTTTTCAAATGTTTTAATGTACTTTTCAGCACTTAGCCTTTATTATATTCGTTGTTTGTATCAGCTACATGTCATACTTTCCACACTTGCTGAGTACGACATGTACTCACCCTTGCAATCCCCCCAACAGTTGTAGGTCGGGATTGGGAGTTTAACGATGATAATGCGGAGTTCTAGGCCGTGTCTACCGTCAGCATTGCCCGTGGAGTGTTGGAGCTGCACTATACCCCCT
Organism: Tuctoria greenei; assembly: GCA_036927565.1. Taxonomy (NCBI): domain Eukaryota; kingdom Viridiplantae; phylum Streptophyta; class Magnoliopsida; order Poales; family Poaceae; genus Tuctoria; species Tuctoria greenei. The sequence goes on along the minus strand of JAYESD010000001.1, from coordinate 41,913,913 downwards.
TGCTTAGTTTGCTTAATTAGTTTATTTCTGCTGCATTAGTTGGAACATGTTATTAATAATCATTAGCGCTTGTATTCCAGTATATTCTGAATTTTGTCATGAATGTGGTTAACTAATCTTGTTCTATGGTAATTATCTGTTTATCGTTTGTGATGCACTTGTGTTTGTGTGTTAAACATCCTAGGCACACATATACTGCACTTGGTTCATATGAAGAATCGGGTGTCACAAGAGCCACCATCAAGGAGGGAGGAGGAGATCCCAAGCAAGAATAAGAAGAGGAGGAAACGAAGGAGGATCAAGATCTCCATCAAGTTTCGTTCTTCATCACTTATTCATCTCCAAGTTCATCATCAACCCTAGATCTTCAGGATCCAAGTGTTGTCTACAATATCCTTGGTTCATTGGAGTCCTAAACATCTGGTATACCTTCTATTCTCTTTTCCTTATGTGAATTCGACCCCTAATCTCCAAATTCACGTTGATCTAGAAAACCCTTGTTCGCCAGTTCTGCGAAGAGCGGACTTGTCCGGTCCCCAGCGGACTAGTCCGATTTTCCTGGTTAAATTGTGTCGAATTAATTCAAAAGTTAGATCTAATCATCTCCAAACCTGTATAAACTTGTTAAAAACAATTAGAACTAGATAGTGATCCTTTAAAAGCAATCTATTAACAAGTTCTACCTTGCATTCGCATTAGTCATGCATGTCATGCCATATTGAGTAACATTTGTGCACTCTTTGATTGTTTCTATTGTCTTGTATGTTTATTATGTGGATTAGAAGGATTTGCACTAGAGAGTGCCGCGGAGGATCCATAGCACCAAGAGTTTGAAGTCTTTGATCCTAACCAATCCCAAGAGCAAGGCAAGTGTCCTTGAAGCATATTGATCCTGTTTATAAAATTAATGTTCTGTTTGGAAATCTGCATGTTGTGTCAATTTGATGGGAAATCCTATGGTAGGTAGTTTACTAGATTTGTTTAACCACTCTTGTCACCTGGAATTATGGTAGAGAGTCGCGATTGGCATTTTACCTTTTTGCTTCGCTTAATTAATTGGTATGGGAAAACAACAATACCACTTAACTTAATTATGCATTTATGAGATTTGATTAACATGAACTGGTTAATATGATGCGGCATTGTGTAATCTAACCAAGCCTGGTATGTGGATCGGTTGGATATTATGGTGGTTTGCTTTCTTTAGATCTAAGGACCGGTTCGTGCGAGAGTAAGCCAGGACTACAGTGCCAGCATGGGGCCAAGTATGTGTGCGGCGTAGCTGATTAATTAGGGCTTTCCCAATACTATTTGTACCATTAAGGATTCTCGGGGAAGGGGTAGTCAGATTGGGTTTGTTGATGATTGGTGGGACAACCCCGGGATCCGAATGACTCAAGAGGGGGACCTTGGTTGAAGATGTGCTCCATAGGATACATCGCCACCGGTGAAACCTTAGTGAGGTCTAAATAGGCTAGTAATCCATTTGTAAAAGCTTTTTTGTGATCTCTTGTCCATACACCAAAGGAAGTGTCATTGGCATAAGGGAGGTTCTTTAGTCGCTGATGGGTGATGAAATCACAAACATGTGGGTAAAGTGGTACAAAATCTACAGAGTCTAATAAAACTATCATGATAGTCGTGCTCTCGGTTATGAGCACTTGAACAACTTCCATTATTAGAGGGAACTCGGTAATGGGATGGTTTCAGGGATGGTTATGGTTGGTAATGTCTATGGTTTAGTGATGATTATGACTAGTTATGTATTAATTTTGGTATTGAATATGGCTTATGGTAATGGTGAATTCTGGAATATGGATGATGGTAATGAAGTATGGACTGGTATTATGATGATTACATGGTTTAAGATGGGTTTACTTCACATACATACAATATATTGCTTTTCAAATGTTTTAATGTACTTTTCAGCACTTAGCCATTATTTTATTTGTCATTTGTATCAGCTACATGTCATACTTTCCACACTTGCTGAGTACGACATGTACTCACTCTTGAAATCCCCCCACCAACAGTTGCAGGTCAGGATTGGGATTTTAACGATGATAATGTGGAGTACTAGGCCATGTCTGCCGTCATCTTTGCTTGTGGAATGTTGGAGCTGCGCTATACCCTTTGCTTATGCTACTTAGTTTCTTATTTAGTTTATTTTCGCTGCATTAGTTGAACTTGTCATGAATATTCATTAGAGGTTGTAACTCGAGGATATAATAATTGTGTAATAAAAGTGGACAATTAATCTTGTTTTGTGGTAATATTCTGTATATCCTTTTGTGAATGCACTCGTGTATGTGTGTTGAATGTCCTGGGCACACATATGCGTTCACTTGGATCATTTTTTGGAACCGGGTGTCACAGTGAGGAATCAAGTTGAAAAGAGCTCAAGAGGCGTATAGAATACTCTTTACGTATGGAGTGTCTTGGTGAAACACACCCAAAGAGCTCAAGCAAAAGAAAACACTCTCACTGCACAAGTTTACATAGGTCCGGACTAGTCTGACGTTCCCCGGACTAGTCCAATAATCCCTCTGTCCTGGATCAAACAAGTCCCCCTGGTGCAGACTTGTTCGCACCAGTCTAGTCTGATAATGTCCGGACTAGTCCGATAATCCTTCTGATCAATATCGGACAAGTCTGATACTCCACAGACTAGTCTGAAATCCCCACTGACCAACATCGGACAAGTCCCGCCAATTTCAGACTCGTCCTTAGCCCCTCAAAATTTCACGACACCGGACTAGTCCGATATTGTCCGGACTAGTCCGATAACCTTTCTGACTAATATCGGACAAGCCCTCCCAATGCGGACTTGTCCTCAATTCACCAAGGGATTCACCACGCCGAACTAGACCGATATATGCCGGACTAGTCCAAACATCTCCAGAGACAAAATCGGACTAGTCCTCCCATTGCCGGACAAGTCTGATAATTTAGTACACTTAGGGTTTCCCACACGCCGCACACCAGACTAGTCCGGAGTCCACCACGGACTAGTCCGGACTTTGTAAACCATAACGGTAACCCTTGAAAACCCTAGTATAAATAGATTTCTACGGCTCCTAATCAACCACTCTTGACCCCCTGTGCCGTCACACCTTCCAATAGCCCATAAAACACGTCTGTCCACACAATCCAACACAAGACAGATCAAATCCTTGAGGATTAAACATAAATCAAAGGAGAGACACATTCTTCACAACTTGAGCTCTTGGATTTGATTCTCTCACATACTCTCGCTGCTTCACTGCACACTTTTTGAGTGTGTTTGGTGGTGTTTCGAATTGTAAATCTTGGGGAGCCCTCAACTTGTGAGAATACCCCTTAAACACGGTTATTTACCCCTTTGTGATTAGTGGAAGAGAATCAACCTCCGTGGCAATTCGACGAGGGTAGGATTGGAGAAAACTAGGTCCTCTATGGGCTCCTCAACGTGGACGTAGATTTCCTCTGTGGAATCGAACCACGGGATAAAAATCATTGTGTCCTTTGTTTTTGTTCTTACTATTAGTTGTAATCTAGGGTTTGCTCAATCTTGTTCAACTTATGTTCAAACCTTGAAACTAAAGTTAACTTGTGCCACATCTAGTTTCATTGAAGCAATACACTCTATTTGTAACTCAATTTCCGCTGGATAGAGTCCTTTGATCGAAATCATTGATCAAACGTGATCAATCTAGTCCGCATACACCGGACTAGTCCGATTTCTCTATGTTTGTTCAGGTTGCTATGTGTTTCAGGTTCTGATGAAAAATTCAAAAAGCCTATTCACCCCCCTCTAGGCTACATTCAATCGGTATCAGAGCAAGGATCTTCAAAAATATACTAATCGATTGAGGAGAAGATGTCGGACATGAAGGATGTGCCCAAGAACTTCAACCAAGAGAAAGTTGAAGATGAAAAGACATAGAAGTTGGAGAAGCTCCTCCACGCCATCCAAGACTTCGAGGATGATGATGAGGAGACGCTTGAACTCAAGGCGCTCCTAAGGAAGAAGGCACTCTCCAAAGGGACGATAAAGATAGATGATGAGAAGAAGAAGAAGGGGAGTAGTCACACCGACTACTCCCAATATCCTTTTAACTATGATCATTTAAATTCAAACAATAATAATTATTTATCAAATTCTCTAGGAAATCTCCATACTTTGATGGCAATGATTATTCAATGTGGAGGCAAAATATGAAGATGCATTTAATATTACTTAACCCCAGCTTGTGGCATATAGTGTGTACAGGTAGATATCTCGGATGACGATGAAGAGCTCACAGCAAGTCAAGAGTAGGCTATTCATCGGAACGCTCAAGCTACGGCTGTCATAACTTCATCATTGAGCCGAGACGAGTTCACCAAGGTGGATGGACTCAAAATTGCTAAAGAGATATGGGATACATTATAAATCGCACTTGAAGTTGATCGTCATGTGCGAGAAGCCAAGATTGAAATGATCGAAGGCGAGTTGGGAAGATTCGCCATAGAAGAATATGAGTTACCACAAGACATGTATAATAGGTTGAAGACTCTCATCAATAAAGTTCGATCCTATGGAAGCAAAAAGTGGAATGATCATGAGGTGGTGAAGCTAATCCTTAGAGCCTTCATGCCTCGCAACGTAACGCTATGTTCGATGATTAGAGAAAGCCTCGGGTACAAGAAAATGACCCGGAACAAATTGCATGGAAATATCATCAATTTTGAGATGATAGAGAAGCAAGCAAAACATGTCAAAGAGATTGTCGACCTCACCTCGGCAAAGAAGAAAGGAGTCATTTGAAGTCCACTTGCAAGCCTATGCCAAAAGAAGCTTGAGAAGGTCAACAAGAAGAGGACAGCAACGGCAAAGGCAGCAATATAGATGAAGAAGACATGATCCTATTTATGAAGAAATTCAAGAAGATGATGAAAAGAAGACAAGGTGGTAGATCAAATGAAGGAAGACACAAATACAAATCAAGACCAAAGTTGAGGCGCGCTTGCTATAACTGTGGTGAATACGACCACTTTATAGTTGATTGTCCTTATGAAGAAAACAAGGAGAAGACCAAGGATACAAAGCCTCAACCTAAGAAGATGTTCAAGAAGAAAAAGCAAATTGGACTGGTGCACCTAGGAAAGGAGTGGGACTTCAATGATGAGTCCTAATCCGAAGAGGAAGAGGAGATGGCTAGCATAGCCATCAAGAAGACAACCATGAAATCCACCCTCTTCCCAAGTATTGGTGCAAGGAAGGACAACAGCACATGTCTAATGGCGAAGGAAGGTAAAAAAAAGGTAACAACTAAACCTTCCTCTTCGCATTCTTTCTCTAGCGATAGTGATACTGATAGTGATAATGAGGATATGCTTGTTGGCTTAGATAAGAAAACTGCTGCAAAAATGAAATTCTTAATAGAAAAGCTTATTGATAAGGAGGAGCTTGCTAATCGCTCACAAGATATGATCATTATTCAAAAGGAGGAATATCTTAAGATTAAAAAGCTCCTTGAACTTGAAAAGGAGCGAAGCAAGTCACTAGAACTTGAGTTAGCTTCAAGCAAGGAAGCTTGCTTCAAGTTAAGTGACTCAAATGTAATCATCAAGGATGAACTTGCTAACCTAACCAAAGTTAACAAGATCTTTGAGGTACAAGTTGAGTCACTCGAGCAAAGTGACCATTCATCCTCTTCAAGCTCACCCTCTCAACACTTAAAATCTGAAACTACTATTACTTGTGCATGTTCTAAAATTGACACTAACTTGAAGGATAAGTCGAATATGACAAAAAACAAGCATCCTTCCAGTAGTGGCATATTTGACAAGAAGAAGGTCAAGTATGCACGCGGGGCATACTTGACCACGAGACCTCCTAATGTCAAATATGGCATTGGGTATTCTTATGGTGAAAAGCAAACTTCTAGAAACCACAAGAATAACACAAGAACGCATTGCCTTCGTCAACAGAAACTTCTCTCAAGCTATAAAGCCTAATAATGTTGATAAGTCCAAACATGTTAACACATATGAACAACAACTATGTTTAGAACCTTTGATGCATCATATGTTCTCATGAAAACTAATTTTGGTAGAGTTTATGCTAAACATGTTGGGGCCACGCCATGGGAACACCAAGTCTCATGTGTGGGTGCCCAAATCACTCGTAACTAACCTCAAAGGACACAAGCAAGCTTGGGTACCTAATACCAAGGCGTAATTTGTTTTTCCATACCTCTTCCTCCAGTGGATAGAAATGGGTGCTAGATAGTGGATTCACCAACCACATGACCGGAGTAACAATGATGTTTGTTGAATATGAAGAAAATGAAGATCCAAGCGAAGGAATCTATTTTGGAGATAATAGTCAAGGAAGGGTGCTCGGTACCGATAAAATTGCAATATCATCTCAACACACTATTTCTCATGTTTTACATGTCGATTCCTTTGATTATAACCTATTGTCCATATCTCAATTATGTGACAAAGGTTCTAATTGCTTGTTCACTAATGAGGGTGTGACCGTCTCTAGAAGGAGTGATGACTCGGTTGCATTCAAGGGTGTGTTAAAGGGAAAGCTTTATCTTGTTGACTTCAACAAAGATAAAGCAGAACTTGAAACATGCTTGATTGCAAAGACCAAAATGGGTTTGTTGTGGCATAGGCGGCTAGCACATGTTGTATGAGGAATCTTCAAAAACACCTTAAGGGCGATCACATTCGAGGTTCAAAGGATTTTGATTTTGAGAAAGACAGACCTTGTAGCGCGCGCCAAGGCAGAAAGCAAGTAGGAGCGCCCCATACCGCGAAGAACTTCATGAAAATGACAAGACCACTCGAGCTACTTCACATGGATCTATTTGGTCCAATTGGTACATAACCATCGGCGATAACAAATACGGTTTAGTAATTGTTGATGATTTTTCGTGCGTCACGTGGGTTTTCTTTTTGCATGATAAGACATAAACTCAAGCAACCCTCTAGAAGTTTCTCAAGCGTGCCCAAAATGAATTTTCATTGAAGATCAAGAACATACGAAGTGACAATGGCACGGATTTCAACAACACCCAAGTTAAGGAGTACCTAGACGAAGAAGGCATAAAACATGAATTTTCAGCACCATACTCCCCTCATAGAGACTTTGGGCAAGGACAATGCTTGATGAGCACAAGACGTTGAATCAATTTTGGGATGAAGCGGCCAACACTGCTTGTCACGTCATAAGTCGACTCTATCTTCATCGCCTACTCAAGAAAACGTCATATGAACTACTCACGTGTAACAAGCCTAATATTTCCTATTTTTGAGTTTTCGGTTCTAAATGTTATATTTTGAACAAGAAGCCTAGACTTCAAAGTTTGCTTTGAAGTCCGATGAAGGTTTCTTTCTTAGCTATGATTCGAACTTTTACGCCTATCGTGTCTTCAACAAGGTCTCCGGACTTGTTGAAGTAGCACGTGACGTAGTGCTCAATGAAACTAACGGCTCTCAAAAAAAGAAAGTTCATCATTGTGTGCTAGATAGAGAAGAAGCTCCATATCAAGCGTTGAGAAGAATGGCGTTGGGCGATGTTCGACCACAAACGCCACCTCCAAAAGCAAATGAAGAAGATGAACCACAAGTGGAGGTAATTGATCAAGGCAGAGCTTCTACACTGGATCAACCTCATGAAGATCAAGGTGACCAACAAATCAACGAGGGCAACCATCGAGGAGGAGAAGAAGATGACAATGAAGACTCAATACCACAAGTGCCACATCCAAGAGTACACCAATGCACCCAAGAGATCACCCCGTCGACAACATAATCGGTGACATCCAAAAGGGAGTAACAACTAGATCTCGAATTGCTAATTTTTGTGAACATTACTCGTTTGTATCCTCTTTGGAACCTCACAAGGTTGAAGATGCATTGAAATATCCGGATTGGGTGGTGGCAATGCAAGAAGAATTGAACAACTTCAAATGGAACGAGGTGTGGGAACTTGTCCAAAGGCCCAAGTTCAACGTCGTCAGCACCAAATGGGTCTTCTGCAACAAGCAAGACCAACACGGGGTGGTGACTAGAAACAAGGCACGACTTGTGGCCAAAGGGTATTCACAAGTTGAATGTTTGGATTTCGACGAAACTTTTGCTGCCATAGCTAGGCTTGAACCAATTAGAATATTACCTGAATATGCTACTCACCATGATTTCAAGCTCTATCAAATGGATGTGAAAAGCACCTTCCTAAACAGACCAATCAAGGAGGAGATGTACGTGGAGCAACCCCCCGGATTCGAAGTCAAGAGTTCCCCGACCACGTGTTCAAACTGCGTATGGCTCTCTATGGCCTCAAACAACCTCCTAGAGCTTGGTATGAGTGCCTTAGAGATTTTTTAATTAAAAATGGATTTAAGATTGGCAAAGCTGATTACACGTTGTTTACCAAACACTTTGACAATGATATATTTATCTGTCAATATTATGTTGATGATATTATATTTGGTTCAACTAACAAATCCTTTTGTGAAGAATTTAGTAAAATCATGAAAGATAGATTCAAGATTTCTATGATGGGAGAATTGAGATATTTCTTGGGATTCCAAGTGAGGCAACAAAAGGAAGGGATGTTCATAAGCCAAACCAAGTATACTCACGACATACTCAAGAAGTTTGGAATGCACAAGGCGAAGTCTATAAAGACTCCCATGGCAACAAATGGACACTTGGATCTAAGTGAAGACAGACCAAGCGTGGATCAAAAGGTATATCGCTCCATGATTGGATCCCTACTTCACTTATGTGCATCTAGGCCTGATATTATGTTGAGTGTATGTTTGGTGCATGATTTCAAGCCAATCCTAAGGAGTGACATTTGACAGTCGTAAAAAGAATCTTGTGATATTTAGTTCATACACCCAACCTAGGCCCTTGGTATTCTAAAGGTTCCAAGTTCAATCTTATTGGATACTCTGATGCAAATTATGTCGGATGCGAAGTGGATAGATAAAGTATCTTCGGTACATGCCAATTCCTAGGTAGATCCCTAGTTTCTTGGGTTTTCCAAGAAACAAAACACCATTGCCTTATCCACGGCCGAAGCAAAGTATGTTGTAGTCGGGAGATGTTGTGAACAACTCCTTTGGATGCGACAAACTCTAAGGGATTACGGTTACCATATGAGCCGTATTCCACTCCTTTGTGATAATGAGAGTGCTATTAAAATTGTACATAACCCCGTTGAGCACTCTAGGACCAAACACATAGATATTCAACATCACTTTTTTAAAGACCACTCAATAAAAGGAGACATAGCCATTTCCCATGTTAACACAGAAAACAACTAGCTGATATATTCACCAAGCCACTTGATGAAAAACGTTTTTGCGAGCTCCAAAATGAACTAAATATCATTGATGCTTGGAACGTGGCTTGAAAACTTGGATACATGTATGGCATCTTCAAAATCTATTTATTGTGTTATGAAAATCATCTCTCTCTATTTTCTCCAAAAAACTATTTCAATTACTTGATCTCGGTGAATTATGGTCATAGCTTGATTGTTGTATGTTTACAGATCATATTCATCAAGATTATTTGTGTATTTTGCCCCCTATTTTCTTTGTAAGCACCTACGAATATATATGAATGGGCTAAGTTCTTCTGTTCTGGTGACCACGGACTAGTCCATGGTTGTCCGGACTAGTCCGCACACTGTAGACTAGTCCGGAGAGGTCCGGTAGTCTGGACTAGTCCGATTGACCACAGACTAGTCCGATTTTTTCGACTCCATAACCCTAGGTCTGCCAAACCCTAATCCGCTTCATCCTCAAAATGTTCCTCACATTCTCTCTCCTCACTCGAGTGCCCCCAAGGTGATTTGGCGATTTCTCCACCAAATCTCTTCCACTTTTTGTGGAAAACGATCTTCATCGAAAGGGGATCAAGGTCCATGGACTTGTCCGCACAAACAACACCTCCAACCTCAAGATTTGAAGGATTTTGGTAAACTTTCTCCAAAACCCTAGAACCTTCGATTTCTTCTTCTATGGACCAAATAGCTTAGCTCCACTAGTCAATACATGTCTCCTTGTTGTATTGCATCTACCTTGAGCTATTTTTGCATTGAGAAACACCATTGATTTGCTAGCTAGGGTTTGAGTAGTTGAACACCGGACTAGTCCGGTCACTGTACATACAAGTCCGGTACCCCGTACTAGTCCGCAATTGAGCACCGGACAAGTCTGGTTTTTTACTCAACTCAACCCTAAATTCCAACTACTCAATGCATTTCCTTGCCATCAATCCTCATCCACCTATTGTATAATTCTCTTGTCAGGACCATCTCAAGCTCCAGTGATGTGATCTCCAACTATGAGGTCGAGATGGACCAAGAGTCATTGCTTTGGTCCTCGATAGGCCAAAGCAAGAAGCGGCAAAACCGTGCCGCTGACCCGTCGCACACTCCACCTCAGGTGCGGCAAAGGTCGTGGCCAAGAAGCCCGCATCCAAAGGAAAGGATGCAGCTGGCCCTAGCTCGGCAGCTTCTCGCCAAGCTAACGGCAAAGGGAAAGGGATCGCCTCCGGCCCGATTTGCCCTCTCCAGATGAGTGCACCGATACAGCAGAACAAAGACCCCTCTGAAGAAAGATTCAATTGCAAAGGAAGCGACATAGCTTCAAAATGCAGGATGATTGACTATTACAACAGTTCAAGGAAGGAAGCTGATGCAAGGTTCTAGAGCAACTTCCACGCGGACTACTACAGTTCTATGTATCTCACGATGAAGACTCCGGTGGTCCGCAGCCAGTGAATTGACAGGAGCCACTTTGAGAGGAAGAGCTGCCCAACCTTTGATGATGTGATTGCAGCTGTGGCGAGGCATGGCCTGAAGGATCTGTTTGCCTTTAGATACAACTGTAATGATGAAGTTATTGCTCAGTTTTATGCTACCTGCTATTTTGCTAGTTATGAAGAGGAGAGGGTCACTGGGATGACTCACGGATCTAAGTACACCGTGACATATGATGATTTTGCAATATTGCTTCACCTGGAAGACACTGGCAACAATGAGATCATCATTCACAACATTGGTATCTTAGAGAAAGATAAGATGGAGTTCCTTTATTATACTCGCCTGAATTACAACCCTCCATCGACAAAGAACATGAAGCCATTCTTCATGGGTTCTAAATAGAGTGATTCGAAAGAAAATACCTCCAAAAGATGGAGATGCAGGAAGTGTTCAAGGTTACCTAAGGACATTGATGAAGGTGATCAGCAAAAGCAAGAAGTTTGATGTATTCGACTATATCTGGAACGACATGGTGAACATCTCTTGCACCCTAGCCGTTCTTGTGGCAATGCGACCTATATCATGTTTATGATAGAAGAGGTCACAAGAATCTAGTTTGTGAAGGATGTTGAGCACACTCCTCTAAGGCCTCAGAAGCCTTCCCAAGCCACTCTCCCAGCTGCTCCATCTCCAATCTCAAGTGAAGAGGCTCCAAGGAGGGCTCAAGGAGATGCATGGACTCCTCCCAACACTAGGGCCCCTCCTCAAAAAGTGTCTCCTAGTAGCATCTTGAAGTACTTGGCCGCCATTTTTGGCTCATGCAAAAAGGATGAACTGAATCTTCATAAGTTGGGCAAAGCTAGGAAGGAAGACATGAGGTATGTGAAACAAAATGTCAAGAATATCTGTTAGAAGGTGGAGATCAAGCCTGTTGGATCTCCCATTATCTCTGATGATTTAGCTTCAAACTTCTCTGTGCTGCCACCTCTCTCTCCCCCCGAACTCTCCTATTTTGGTGTTGGGGGCACTTCGAGTGGATCCGCTCTTCCTCCTCCACCTCAGCCAGAAGATGAAGACGATGAGAGGACCGATAGCGAGGAGTGAGTCAACGGCGGTTGCTAGATCCCTCCTCTCCTTATTTTTGGTGCCTTGATGCCAAAGGGGGAGAGATTGAGGGGGAGTCACTAGGTCTAGCAGAAGATGAGAGATGAGAGCTCTTTTGCATCTTTTGCTCTTTGTAAGACTGTTGTTGGGGTTGTAAAACTTTCATTATGCTTTTATATGTTTCTAGTCATGGTTATGAAGTGTGTGATTGTGCTTTGATATAATCTATGTCCTTGCTCTAAAATTGACATATATTCTTGCTAATGTTATGATTATGCTTTCACCTCATCATCATCATGATTATTGCTCACACACACGTAGTTTTAAACCCCACCATAAAGAGTACACATATGTCTTATGTTTTTATTGCTCAATTTGTTCCAAGCTCATATGTGCACACTTTATTAAAATCTGGATTTTCAATCATATTTTTGAAGTCTCAATTGGTTGTCATCAATCACCAAAAAAGGGGGAGATTGAAAGTGCATCTAGGCATCCCTTGTGGGTTTTGGTTGATTTACGACAAACGAATGAGATCCTAACCAAATTGTTGTGATGAGCGCAGGTTTTAATGAAATTATGAAGAAAGCGCAAAGAGAAAGGAGAGTGAGGAATCAAGTTTAAAAGAGCTCAAAAGATGAATAGAATACTCAATGTGTATGGAGTGTGTTGGATAAACACACCACAAGAGCTCAAGCAAAAGAAAACACTCTCACTACACAAGTTTACATAGGTCCGGACTAGTTCGATGTTCCCCGGACTAGTTCGACAATCCCTCTGTCCAGGATCGGACAAGTCCCCCCCAGTGCAGACTTGTTCGCACGAGACTAGTCCGATAAAGTTCGGACTAGTCCGATAATCCTTCTGATCAGTATCGGACAATTCCGATACTCCAAAGACTAGTCCGAAATCCCCACTGACCAACATCGGACAATTCCCCCCCAATTTTAGACTTGTCCTTAGCCCCTCAAAATTTCACGACACCGGACTAGTCTGATAATCTTTCTGACTAAAATCGGACAAGTCCTCCCAATGCGAACTTGTCCTCAATTCATTAAAGGGTTCACCATGCTGGACTAGTCCGATATGTGCCATACTAGTCCGAACATCACTAGATACAAAATTGTACCTGTCTGCGCATTTCTGGACAAGTCCAATAATTCAGGACACTTAGGGTTTCCCACACGCTACACACCGGACTAATACGGAGTTCACCACGGACTAGTCCGGACTTTGTAAACCCTAGCGGTAACCCTTGGAAACCCTAGTATAAATAGAGGTGTACGACCCCTAATCAAACACTCTTGACCCCCTGCAGCAACACACCTTCCAAGAGCCCAAAAAACATGTCTCTCCACATAATCCAATGCAAGAAAGATCAAATCCTTGAGGATTAACCATAGATCAAAGGAGAGACACGTTCTTCACAACTTGAGCTCTTGGGTGTTATTCTCTCACACACTCTCGCTGTTTCAATGCATACCTTTTGATTGTGTTTCGTGGTGTTTCGAATTGTAAATCTCGGGGAGCCTGCAACTTGTGAGAAGGCCCCTTGAACACGGTTATTTACCCCTATGTGATTAGTGGAAGCGAATCGCCCTCCATGGCAATTCGACGAGGGTAGGGTTGGTGAAGACCCGATCCTCCGTGGGCTCCTCAACTTGGACGTAGATTTCCACTGTGTTATCGAACCACAGGATAAAAATCATTGTGTCATTTGTTTGTGTTTTTGTTCTTACTATCCATTGTAATCTAGGGTTTGGTCAATCTTTTTCAACTTACGTTAAAGCCTTGAAACCAAAGTTAACTTGTGCCACATCTAGTTTCATTGAAGCAATACACTCTATTTGTAACTGAATTTCCTCTGCATGTAGTACTTTGATCGAAATCATTGATAAAACTTGATCAATCCAGTCCGCATACACCGGACCAGTCTGCACCCTACCGGACCAGTCCGATTTCTCTGTGTTTGATCAGGTTGCTAAATGTTTCTGGTTTCGATGAAAAATTCAAAAAGCCTACTCACCCCCCCCCCCCTCTAGGCAACATTCAAACATGTTATTGAACCACATATCAATTTAGGAAAAACATGTCATCTAAGTATTTGATTGGTGCGATATGGTAATTGAGTGAAACTTGGATAGTCTCCATGCTGGAATTGAATTTTGGTATTGCAATTTTTGAAGTCATCAGATTTTTGCCATTCTCTCTTATTCGAATTTAAGTACCCAGCAAGACCATGTGATACAATTATTGAAAACCACACGCATATGGCACTTTGCATCTTCATTGAATTTTGTCAATCTCTTGACCCTTTTGAGTGACTAGCATGAAACCTTTAATTAGGAATTTCTTGTGCACTCCACCATATTCCATGATTTTCACACATCCACCATGAAAAGATTCTCCATGCAAATTATGCAAAATCCCCTCTGAATAAAAATATGCACACAAAGGAGTAGAAGGTATGGCTATAAGATCTCTAAAAAAAGAGAGATATTTAAAAAAAAAGAGCCAATAATTAGAAACGCTTCAGACTTCCACAAAAGAGAGAGAGAGAGAGAGATTGATCAATTGGGAGTCATCATCACCATTCCTCATCCAGCATTCATAATAAGTGCACAAGAATTTCTTTAGTCATTGGTTTTTGTTGCATGGTCTTCTCATGAGGATCTCGTTTTTTACTTAGTAACATATGAATTGCAAGTGAGCCACATTCTATCCTTAACAAGCTCCACAAAAAACAATATTTAGTTGTAGGAAAAGAAGTGGCACCTCATGCCAAGGTGACGACTAAACTCATTGAGAGACGAGAGCATTCTTTTGAGGAGGATGGAAATATTTTTTTGACTTGTAAAAATATAGCAATTTCCAAGTTTATTTCAGTAGGAGGAGTCCGGGTGAACTACATTCAAGCTGTTCCATCTCTCAAACACCCAAGATGATGTGGTAGCCACAAATCAAAGGTTCTTGAACAAAGGTATGAGTTGAAATGTTTTATATACATATTTCATACTTGTAGTTGAATTATGATATCACTTAGTTCTTCTTGCCTTCACTCGAGAACTAGTAAAGGACTAAGTGTGGGGGAGTTTGTTGACGGTCCTTAATTGCCAAATTCGACCATCAATTCACTGCATAAAAGATATGGATTGGACAACCAACATAGTGGTAGGAGTTATTTACTAACTATTTCCACATGTGTGGTATAATTTTGTATGCCGGTGAAGTAGACCAATAATTAAAGGGAGTTGCAGGGAGCAATCTAGAAAACAGACCTTCAGAACAATCAGGTGCAAGTAAGAGGACTCATGGGCCCACACGGGGGATAATACTGACTAAAAATTACGAAAATCACCCATAAGCATGATGGGGCCCAACAAAACAGCCTCCCATAGGAAAAACACCGCGTTTGGGGCCACCGGAAAGTCGGTCGACCCTTGAGCTCGCTTGACTAGGTATTCATGCCAAACACTGTCAACCGCCATGTGTTGGCTCCTAACGTCTTGACGATCACGAGGGCGGCTGATTCATTGGCATATTCTGGCGCCAAACCGACATTTGGAGGGTATAAATAGGGTGTAAGGGGCTCCCTCACTTCACACACCAAAAGGTTGAGTCTAGTACTCCAATCCAAAGGCGTAGCGCTACCTAAGTGCTTAGAAAATAGGGAGAGAGTTAGAAAGAGGAGGAGGAGGAGGAGGAGGCTCTAGCTTGTCGGTCTTCTTACACTTGGGGATAGGGTTCGGGCTTGTCGAACCCTCTCCACCCTTGTACCTTGACAGTTCTTTCCATATCAAGTAAGTTACATGATTTCCATTTGAGTTCATTTATTTAATTCAAGCGAGTTAATTTCTTTGTTGGTTGTTCATTCATTGCTCTGTTCATTTAGAGGCCCTAGTCTTTGCTAGAGAGGTTAGGGAAGTAATCGTAGAGTAGGCGTGGTGTCTAGGTTTGACATTACCTTTGATTATCCCGTAGTCCATGGGTTGTAGAGATAGGCGGTAGGTGGTGACATCCCTATCTGTCTGTTGTAATCCTCCATGTTAGACTATGACGTAGGCTCTTGGCGGGAGTCTCCTGGTAGACCAGGGTAAGCCCGTGCCCAATACAAGCTGCTATTGATTGACTTTCCTTGAATTAGAAACCCTTCTCTTAGGAAATCCACTCTATCCTTTGCCTACCATAAAATTATCTTTCTTTGGATGGACTATTTAGAAGATTAGCACACACGTTCCTTGGATTCGATACCCTTGGGAATACTCTTTAAGGGGAAGTGCTATAGCAGTTTCTCCATGCACTTGCGGATTTTCATCTGTGACGTACCAGTCCTCAACAGTGACATCCCTATCTGTCCTTTGTAATCCACCACGTTCGGCTATGCCACAGGTTCTTGGTAGGAGTCACCCTAGTATTGCTAGGAGTAAGCCCGTGTCCGATGTGTTGAACAACTTAGTATAAGGATTCACCATTGACATGCTCATTATTATCTAGCCTAGGCTATGTATATGTGTACTAGAGGCATTGTAGGGGCAACTCCCTAACTCTTAGTCTAATCTCCCTTAGACCATTTACCCCCCTTATAATAGAATGATCTTGTGCGTGTCACACTACCTCCACTTATCTATTATCCATCCTCACTAGAACCTTACTTCGACCATTGTACCCTTTACAATTGATGATTGCAAAACTTCTACCTAGAATGACACTTTTGGAATACTATTTTAAGGGGAAATACTACATCGATAATTTCCGTGCGCTTGTGGATTTTTATATGTGACGTAAGAAATGTCAACACACCTAACAGGAAGGCAGTTGAAGTATTGCATGGTTGAGTGAATAGGATAGGACCCTGGATAGGTTTTAGTAGGATAACCCTTTTTTGTATTCGCATTTATGTGAAAATCAAATAATGTATGTCTGGTTTGCGCTTGCCAAAAATCTTTATAGAATATCTCGAATCCCTTCTAAGAGATTGACCTCGTGTCGTTACTCCTCATAAGCTTCGTACAGAAAAACAAACTAGCTCTTTTGCACCAATAACTGAAACACCAATGGCCTAGAAGACCCTTCGCGAGTTTTTGGCTCCATCTGCTAACAACGTGCTTGCCGGGCCCACTGTTAACACGGGAGACGTGAACATTAAAATCAAGACAGGCCTTATCACTATGGTTTATTCCAATCCATTTCGTGGGAAGTCTAACAAGAATGCAAGTGCTCACTTGCAACAATTCCTTCAGATCTGCAACACTTTTAAGATCAAGGACGTCTCTCATGATATCGTCCACCTTAGGTTGTTTCTGTTCTCCCTCCTTAGGAGAGCAAAGGAGTGGTTCCATGCGAACCAAAGTGTTGTAGACACTTGGGATAATTGTTCTACGACATTCCTCTCCATGTTCTTTCCGTTGGGCAAGAACAATGTTCTACATGGAAGAATTTCCAGCCAGCAAGATGCTAAGTAGTCTATTCCCAAGGCATGGGAAAGGCTACAGGAGTACATCCTGGCCTGTCCTCGCCATGAGATGGACGACTCACTTATTATCCAAAATTTCTACAATGGGCTGATCTGCTCCGCTTGTGACCATGTGGACGCTGCTGCTGGAGGAGCCTTCTTCTCATTGACGGTGCCCAAAGCTAAGGATTTGATTGAGAAGATTGCGTCTAATATGGGCTGGAGCGAGAGCGTCTCCAAACCCGTCAGCGAGACATGCACACCATAAAAGAGGTGGTTATGATCACTGCCAAATTGGACCTTTTCATGAAGAAGATTGATGGACAAGCCAGTGGTTAAGTATGTGGCAATGCCTGTGCCTTAGACTCTCACATCACGTGTGAAGTCTATGGCGACACGGGTCACATGGGCAATAACTACCAAGAAACTCGTGAGGATGCCCTATACGTAGCCAACAATGGAAACTTCAACAACAACAATGGCTATTGTTCAGGAGTTCAAGGGTGGGGCCAACCACGCCCTTTCTTTCAAGGAGGGTACAACAACAACAATAGTAACAATGTCAATTGACCCAACTTGAGAGAGCTTGCCATTAGCCAATTGAAGATCAACGATGTCCTATCCAAAAAACCCTAGAGCATCAATGCCAAGATTGAAGGACTATCCCCAGCCTTCAAGAATCAATTGAGCTTGAACAAAATGTTGGAAACTCAGTTGGCTCAACTGGCAGTTGCTGTTCCGCAATTGGAGAATTGCAAGATGCCCGGGCAGCCCAAGCCTCCTGTGAAAATGTCATCATGATTTCTCTACGAGAAGGCAACTGGCTGAAGGACACTTGATATCCCTTAATACCCTGCTCAATTGGTGCTCACTACTTTGACAAGGCACTTTTCAAGCTTGGAGCAAGTGTGAGTGTTATTCCCAAGGAGGTCTTCGACCAGCTGAACTTCACGGAGGTCACTCTAACACCAATGCAGCTCCAACTGGTTGGTTCTTCAATTCGTTATCTAGCGGGTATTGCTGAAGACGTTCTGGTGAAAATACGGAATTGCTTCATACCATGGATTTTTTGGTGCTAGACGTGGATGTCGAGAAGGATACGCTGCTCATTCTTGGATGCCAATTCATTAGCACCGCGAAGGCTCGCATAGATGTGGGAGCTAGAGAAATCCACTTCCATATCAATGGCAAGGAGGAGAATTTTAACTTTCACCCGAAATTAGAGGAATGCTCCATGATTCGGATCAAGTATGGGCTGAATGCTAAACACAATTCAAGAGGTCAAAGTCACACCTCCAAAGGTGGATCCGCTCATCACATTCATGAGACAATTAATCTATGTGAAGAACCTGTCTTATCGTCCAGGCCGACATCCTGAGAAGACGGAGAAGAACAAGTGGAATAAGTAAGACAAGTCGTCCGAGCCCATTCCTCTAGGCCCGGATGCCAGGAAATGAAGACAGATGAGAAGTCCATCTCATTGGTTTGTGGCGAGACCTAGCCAATCAGATAATTGGTAGTTATCTTTATTTTCTCTTTTTTATTTGGTTTTTCTCGCTTAGTTTGATTTTCCTCACTGCATATTTGATTTTTCTTAGTAGGTTGAGAATCTTAT
The DNA here is from genome assembly GCA_036927565.1 of Tuctoria greenei. NCBI lineage: Eukaryota > Viridiplantae > Streptophyta > Magnoliopsida > Poales > Poaceae > Tuctoria > Tuctoria greenei. The sequence continues at coordinate 41,894,980 of JAYESD010000001.1, read as the reverse complement.
ATTCTCAAGCATCATTTTCATTTTTTATTTTTCAAAAAGAAAATTGTTGGGTTTAAAAAAGGGTTTCATTAGAAATACAATTTTTTCGAGTTGCAAATGTGGCAATTCACCAACTGGCTAATTTTATAGTCGTTAGGAAGCCACGTGCCAAACGAGAGAGTAGGGTGGCCCACCTTGCAGTGCGACCGAACCCCCCTGTTTGGACGTGGAGAAAGAGGTGACGTGGCTCTCTCTCCTCCAACAGCTATATTGTGTCTCTTATGACCATTGGGAAGTGTACACTATAAATAGTGGCTGTGAGGAGCAACTGTAACACCCTAGCCACTACGGGTCTGGAGGTCATTACATCTTGCAGCTCTGTAGGATCACATACTAACCCCACAGACCAACACTAGTCTTTTCTGCACATTTTGTCCTCACTCATGCGCACCCGGGAAGAATTCCTTGTCGGTCACCCATCCATAAATTGCTTCGGGCCAAGCACGCTTAACCTCAGAGTTCTTTGCATGTGGGCTTTCAGAAAAGAAGGTATACCTTGATAGTATGAGTATTCCATCAATCCTATTAAACCTTTGGGCGGGATGTCACAATCCACCTCCTTTGGAGGACTGACGTCCTCATCGGTCAACTACCATGCTAGGAATGTCCCCTCTTGGCCAAGCTCATACATTCAGTATTGGCATACGTACTATATTGTGTCCCTCCTTGAAAACCCAAGCATCATGCGTACATACCCACATCCCTGACTCGTATGCTACCGTGAAACCACTAGGGTCGGCTATGATACCATTTGTAACACCCTAGCCACTATGGGCCTGATAGTCATTACAACTTGCAACTCTCTAGGATCACAGACTAACCCCACAGACCAACACTAGACTTTTCAACGCATCTTGTCCTCACTCGTGCGCACCCGGGAAGAATTCCCGGTTGGTCACCCATCCATAAATTGCTCCGGGCCAAGCACACTTAACGTCGGAGTTGTTTGCAGGTGGGCGTCCAGAAAAGAAGGTATACCTTGATGGTATGAGTATTCTATCAATCCTATTAATCCTTGATCCAGGATGCCACAACACCCCTCTTCACACTTCACCTCATTTTACACCTTCCCAAGTCACTCTTTTGCTAATATTGTTTTTATTGCTCTTCATTGAAGCACTCTTGCTCAAATCTAACTGAATGTGGCCTAGAGGGGGCATGAATAGTCCTTTTCGAATTTTAGTCGGAACCTGCAACACTTAGCAACCTGATCAAATACCAGGAAATTGGACTAGTCCGGTAGAGTGCGGATTAGTCCGGTGAGTGCGGACTAGATTGATCAAGTTAGATCAATGATTTTAATACAAGCATAGTACGCAGCAGAATATAGTATGTAAATTGAAAGTATTGAGTCAATGAAATTAAGTGTAGTACAAATTAACTTTGTCTTGAATGTTTTAGCGTAAGATGGATAGGATCAAGCAAACCCTAGAATATGATATGAAAAACTTAATAACAAGTTTGACACAAGATTTTATCCCGTGGTTTGGTTCCCACAAAGGCAACCTACGTTCACATTGAGGAGCCCACAAAAGGACCGGGTCTTCACTGACCCTAACCTCGTTGAATTGCCACGAAGGCCAATTCTCTTTCACTATCACAGGGGTAAATCACCACGTTCAAGGGGATTTCTCACACGTTGAGGGCTCACCAAGATTACAAGTCAAACACCACCAATAACACACTCTTAAGATCAACAATAAAACAACAGGAGTGTGTTAGAGATCAAACCCAAGAGATCAAATGTGTGAATCATGTGTCTCCTTTGATCAAAGATGAATCCTCAAGGATTTGATCTTTCTTGCGTTGGATTGCATGGAGAGATGTGTTCTCTAAGCACTTGGAGGGTGTGACGGCGCAGGGAGTCGGGAGAGGTGAAAGTAGGGCCATGCACATCTATTTATATGGTGTTTCCAAAAGTTACCGTTAGGGTTTCGAGGGTTCGGACTAGTCTGTGGTGGAGTCCGAACTAGTCCGGTGTGCTGCGTGCAGGAAACCGCAAGTTCTCAGGAAGATCGGACTTGTCCGACTTAGGGTGGACTAGTCCGATTTTGGCTCTGGAAAAGTTCGTACTAGTCCGGTTATTCTCGGACAAGTGCGGCTGTGGTGATCTCCTTAGTGAGTTGGGACAAGTCCACATTTATAGGACATGTCTGATTTTAGTTTGAGAGGTCATCGGACTAGTCCGTGGTGATTTCGGACATGTCCGATTTTGTGAAAATCTGTGAAGTGTAGAGGAATAGTCCGCACTGGGAGGACTTGCCTGATTTTCAACAGGGGGTATACTGGACTAGTCCGGATATTATCGGACTAGTCCGGACCTATATAAATTAGTGTAGTGAGTGAGTTTTCTTGTGATTGAGCTCTTGGGGTGTCTTTCTCCAACGTACTCTATACACAATGATCTAATCTATTTTACTCTTGAGCTCTTTTCCATATATATCCTCATTCTCCTTTCTTTTTGCGCTTTCTTCATAATTTCTTTTATTAAAACCTACGCTCATCTCAACAATTCGGTTAGGATCTCATTTGTTTGTCATAAAACAACCAAAACCCACAAGGGATGCCTAGATGCACTTTCAATCTCTCCCTTTTTGGTGACTGATGAAAACCAATTGAGATTTCACAAAATATGATAGAGATACAAAATTTTCATAAAGTGTGCACATATGGGTTAGGTACAAGTTAAGCAGTGAAAACACAGGTCATATGTGCACTCTTTATGGTGGGGTGTAAGACTACGTGAGTGTGAGCAATAATTGTGATGAGAATGATGTGATTGACATTAAAATACCAATATCAAGCATATATGTCAATTTCAAGGAAAAACACAAATTTAATAACTTAAGCAAATTCATTCCATCACACCACAATACTGAAGATAGAGATAACAGTATTAAAATTTTACAAACCAAGAGAGACACAAAAAGATATACAAATGAAGCTCTCATCTCTCAACCTACAACTAGGACTAGTGACTCCCCCTCAATCTCTCCCCTTTGGTATCAAGACACTAAAAAGAAGGAGAAGAGGGACCTAGTGGCTCATTCCTCGTCGTCGGTTCTCTCCTCATCTTCATCTTCATCTTCCGGCTGTGGAGGAGGAGGAGCAGACCCACTCGAAGTGCCCCCAATGCCAAAGTAAGCAAGCTCGGAGGGAGTCAAAGGTACGAGCTCAGTGAAATCAGAGGTTGAATCTTCAGAGACGACTGGGGATCCAATAGGCTCGATCTCCATCTTTTGGCAAATATGCTTGACATTTTCTTTGACATATCTCATATTTGCCTTCCTTGCCTTGTTCAGCTTGTGAGTATTCACTTCGGCCTTCTTGCATGAGTCAAGGATTGTTTCCAAGTACTTCAGGATTCCACTAGGAGACCCTTTTTGGGGAGGGGCCCTAGTGGACAGGGCAATCCTCTCATCTCTTCTAGCTCTCCTCGGAGCCTCTTCACTTGACACTGGAGATGGGGCAGCTTGGAAATTTGCTTGGGGAGGCTTCTGGGGCCTCAAGGGAGTGTGCTCCACGTCCTTTACGAACTCGATCCCCGTGACCTTCTCAATCATGAACATCAAGTAGGGGGCATAGCCACATGATCTGTTCAGCGTGCAGGAGATGTTGACCATATCATTCCAGATATAGTCAAAGATGTCAAACTTTCTGTTCTTGCTTATAACTTTCATCAAGGTCCTCAACTAACCTTGGACACTTCCTGCATCCCCATCTTTTGGTGCTATTGCCTTCCATAGCACCTTGTTGAGAACCATGAAGAAAGGCTTCATATTCTTGGTTGAGGGAGGATTGAACTTCAGTCTTGTGTCATAGAGGAAGTCCATCTTATCTTTTCCTAAGACACCGATGCTGTGGATGGTCAACTCATTGTTGCCGGTGTCCTCTAGATGAAGGAGTCTTGCAAGCTCATCATAAGTGATAGAGTACTTGGATCCATGTGTCATCCAAGTCACTCTCTTCATCATCACTAGCAAAGAAACAGGTGGCATAGAACTGGGCAATGATCTCATCATTCCAGTGATATCTAAAGGCAAACAAGTCCTTTAGTCCATGCCTAGCAGCAGCTTCCAACACTTGATCAAAGGCTCCACAGCTCTTTCTCTCACAGTGATTCCAGTAGATCCATTGACTGCGGACCACTAGAGTCTTCATGGTCAGGTACACTAATCTTTAGAAGTCTGCATGAAAATGGCTCCAAAACCTTGCATCAGCAGCCTTCTTTGGTCGACTGTAGTAGTCCACGAATCTAAGATTGAAAGCAGTGTCACTTCCCTTGCCGTTGAACTTCTCTTCGGAGGGATCTATGTTTCCCTGCCTCGGAGCATGCATCTTGAGTGGGCCAATAGGCCCAAATCAATTCCCTTTCCTTTGCCCTTCACTTGGTGAAGAGCCGCTGAGCCAAAGCCAGCTACATCCTTGGCCTTGGACGCAGGCTACATGGCGAGCACCTTGCATCGCACCTGAGGTGGAGAAGGTGCAGGCTCGGAGGGACGCTCCTGCCTCTTTTGAGCGCGAGACTCTTAACCTCACGGCACCAGGTCTTGTTCCATCTCATCTTCAATGTCTGAGATGTTCTCGTTCGACATTGTCCTGAGAGAGCATTTCGGAATATATGGATAAGAATTGATGGCAAGGAGGTGCATTGAGGAATGACAAACTAGTGTTGAGTTCAGTAAAAATCAGACTTGTTCGGTGTACAGGAACGGACTAGTCCGGTATTCATCACCTCAAACCCTAACTAGATGACAAATGGTGATTCCCAATGCAAAAATAGTTCAAGATAAATGTAGTACAGCAAGGAGGAATGTATTAACCGAGAGGAACTAGGCTATTTAGTCAACAATGAAGAAAATCAAGATTTCTAGGGTTTGGGAGGAAATTTTGCCGAAGATCCTTTATTCTTGGAGATGGAGGGGTTGAAGGTGCAGACAAGTCCGGGGTCTTCAATCCCTATGCAATGGAGATCGTTTTCCACCCATACTTGGAGGGATTTGATGGAGAACAAAGGAAATCTCCTTGGGAGCACTCGAGCGAGGAGAGAGAGCATGGGGAAAGTTGTGAGGATGAAGGAGATTAGGTCTTGGCGGCGGCTAGGGTTATGGAGTCGAAAAATCAGACTAGTCCGTTGTTGGCTGGACTAGTCCGGAGTACCGGACACTCTGCAGAGTAGTCTGCAGTGTGCGGACTAGTCCGGATAACCACGGACTAGTCCGTGGTCACCAGAACATATTATATTAGCCCATTCGTATATATTCGAAGGTTCTTATAAAGAAAACATGGGGGCCAAAACAATCAAGTAATCTTGATGAATATGATCAGTAAGCATACAACAATCAAGAAATGACCATAATTCATCGAGATCAAGTAGTTGAAATAGTTTTCCAGAGAAAAATTGAGAGAGATGATTTTCGCAACACAATCAACATATTTTGATGAATCCATACAGGTATGCAATTTTTCAAGCCACATTCTGAGCATCAAGGATGTTTAGTTCATTTCGGAGCTCACAAAAACGCTTTTCATCAAGTGGCTTGGTGAATATGTCTGCTAGTTATTTTTCGGTGTTGACATGGGAAATAGCTATGTCTCCTTTAATTGAGTGGTCTCTCAAAAAGTGGTGCCTGATGTCTATATGTCTGGTGCTAGAGTGCTCAATAGGGTTATGGGTATCTTAGTAGCACTCTCATTATCATAAAGGAGTGGAATATGGCTCATATTGTAACCGTAATCCCTTAGAGTTTGTCGCATCCAAAGGAGTTGTGCACAACAACTCCTGGCTGCAACATACTCTGCTTCGGACGTGGATAAGGCAATGGAGTTTTGTTTCTTGGAGGACCATGAAACTAGGGATCTACCTAGAAATTGGCATGTATCGGAGGTACTTTTTCTATCTACTTTGCATCCGGCATAATCTGCGTCGGATTATCCAATGAGATTGAACATGGAACCTTTAGAATACCAAAGGCCTAGGTTGGGTGTATTTACTAAATACCGCAAGATTCTTTTTACGGCGGTCAAATGACACTCTTTTGGGTTGGCTTGAAATCTTGCACACAAGCATACGCTCAACATAATGTCTGGCCTAGATGCACATAAGTAAAGTAGAGATCCATTCATCGAGTGATATACCTTTTGATCCACGCTTGGTCTGTCTTCATTGAGATCCAAGTGTCCATTTGTTGCCATGGGAGTCTTTATAGGCTTCGCCTTGTCCATTCAAAACTTCTTGAGTATGTCTTGAGTATACTTAGTTTGGCTTATGAACGTCTCTTCCTTTTGTTGCCTCACTTGGAATCACAAGAAGTATTTCAGCTCTCCCATCATAGACATTTCAAACCTATCTGTCATAATCTTACTAAATTCTTCACAAAAAGATTTGTTAGCTGAACCAAAGATAATGTCATCAACATAAATTTGGCAAATAAGGAGATTATTATCAAAATGCTTCGTGAAAAATGTATAATCAGCTTTGCCAATTTTAAAACCATTTTCAATTAAGAAATCTTTAAGACACTCACACCAAGCTCTAGGAGCTTGTTTGAGGCCGTAGAGAGCCTTACACAATTTAAAGACGTGGTCGGGTAACTCTTCATCTTCAAATCCGGGGGGTTGCTCCACATACACCTCCTCCTTGATTGGTCCATTGATGAAGGCGCTTTTCACATCCATTTGATAGAGCTTGAAATCATAGTGAGTAGCATATGCAAGTAATATTCTAATAGATTCAAGACTAGCTATGGGAGCAAAGGTTTCATGAAAATCCAAACCTTCGACTTGTGAATGCCCTTCGGCCACAAGTTGCGCCTTGTTCCTTGTCACCACCCCGTGTTCGTCTTGTTTGTTGCGGAAGACCCATTTGGTGCTAACGACGTTGAATTCGGGTCTTTCGACGAGTTCCCACACTTCGTTCCGTTTCAAGTTGTTAAGTTCTTCTTGCATCGCCACCACCCAATCCAGATTCTTCAACGCATCCTCAATTCTGCGTAGTTCCAAAAATGATACAAATGAGTAATGTTCACAAAAATTAGCAATTCGGGATCTAGTAGTTACTCCTTTTTGGATGTCCCCGATTATGTTGTCAACGGGGTGATCTCTTTGGACGCATTGGTGTACTCTTGGGTGTGGCACTTGTGGTCTTGAGTCTTCATGATCATCTTCTACTCCCCCTAGATGGTTGCCCTCATTGACTTGTTGATCATCTTCATCTTCTTGATGTTGATCTTGTGTGGAAGACCCCCTTGATCGTTTACCTCCACTTGTGGTTTATCTTCTTCATTTGCATTTGGAGATGGCACTTGTGGTCGAATATCACCCAACGCCATTCTTCTCAATGCTTGACATGGAGCTTCTTCTCTATCTAGCACACATGGATCAACTTGATCTTCTTGAGAGCCGTTAGTTTCATCGAACACTACGTCACATGCTACATCAACATGTCCGGAGGTCTTGTTGAAGACACGATAGGCATAAGAGTTCGAATCGTAACCAAGCAAGAAACCTTCATCGGGCTTCGAGGCAAACTTTGAAGTCCTAGGCTTCTTATTCTAAATATAGCACTTAGAACCGAAAACTCAAAAATAGGAAATATTTGGTTTGTTACACATGAGTAGCTCATATGATGTCTTATTTAGTAGTCGATGAAGTTAGAGTCGGTTTATGGCGTGGCAAGCGGTGTTAACCGCTTCCGCCCAAAACCAATTTGGGGTCTTGTATTCATCGAGCATTGTTCTCGGCATCTCTATGAGGGTTCTGTTCTTCCTTTCGGCAACTCCGTTTTGTTGAGGGGAATAAGGTGCTCAAAACTCATGCTTTATCCCTTCTTTGTCTAGGTACTCCTCAACTTGAGTGTTCTTGAACTCCGTGCCGTTGTCACTTCGTATGTTCTTGATCGTCAATGAGAACTCATTTTGGGCACGCCTTAGAAATTTCTTGGGGTTTCCTTGATTTTCTGTCTTGTCATGCAAAAAGAAAACCCAAGTGAAGCGCGAAAAGTCATCAACAATGACTAAGCCATATTTTTTACCGCCGATGCTTATGTAAGCAATTGGACCAAATAGAGCCATGTGAAGTAGCTCGAGCGGTCTTATTGTAGTCATGACGTTCTTCGTGGGATGGAGTGCTCCTACTTGCTTCCCGGCTTGGCACGCACTACAAAGCCCATCTTTATCAAAAACAACATCCTTTAAACCTTGGATGTGATCGCCTTTAAAGAGTTTTTTAAGATTCCTCATATTAACATGTGCTAGACGTCTATGCCACAGCCAACCCATGTTGGTCTTTGCAATCAAGCATGTGTCAAATTCGGCTTTATCTTTGTTGAAGTCAACAAGATAAAGCTTTCCCTTCAACACACCCTTGAATGTAACTGAGTCATCACTCCTTCTAGAGACGGTCACACCCTCATTAGTAAACAAGCAATTATAACACTTGTCACATATTTGAGATATGAATAGCAGGTTATAATCTAAGGAATCAACATGTAAAATGTGAGAAAGAGTATGTTGAGATGATATTGCAATTTTACCGGTACCGAGCACCCTTCCTTGACTATTGTCTCCAAAATAGATGCCCTCACTTGGATCCTCTTTCTCTTTGTACTCAACGAACATCATTCTTTCCCCGGTCATATGGTTGGTGCATCCACTATCTAGCACTCATTTCGATCCACCGGAGGAATAGGCCTACAAAATCAAATCATGCCTTTGTTTTAGGTACCCGAGCTAGCTTGTGTCCTTTGAGGTTGGTTACAAGAGATTTGGGCACCTACACATGAGACTTGGTGTTCCCGTGGCATGGCCCAACATAATGAGCATAAACTGTACCAAACTTTTCATAAGAACATATGATGCATCAAAAGTTCTAAACAATAGTTGTTGTTGTTCATGAACAGAACCAGTCCAGGAAACCGGACTTGTCCGGAGGACCGGACTTGTCCGTGTGAGGACCGGACTAGTCCAATTTTCATATGTGTTAACTATCTTGGATTTATTAGTATCATTAGTCTTTCTATCTTGAGAAGAGTTTCCCCTCACAAAGGAAATGTGCTCCTTGTTATTCTTATGGATTCTAGCATTTTGCTTTTCACCATAGGAATACCCAATGCCATATTTCACATTAGGAGGTCTTGTGGCCAAGTATGCACTACGTGCATATTTGACCTTCTCCTTGTCAAATATGCCACTTTGGGAAGGATTCTTGTCCTTGGTTGAGGTTGACTTGTCTTTCAAGCTAGTGTCAGTTTTAAGGGGTTGAGAGGGCGAGCTTGAAGAGGATGAAGGGTCACTTTGTTTGAGTGACTCAACTTGCACTTAAAGGATCTTGTTAACTTTGGTTAAGTTAACAAGTTCTTCATTGATGATTGCATTTGAGTCGCTTAACTTCAAGCAAGCTTCCTTGCTTGAAGCTAACTCAAGTTCAAGTGATTTGCTTCGCCCCTTTTCATGTTCAAGGAGCTCATTGATCTTGAGATACTCCTCCTTTTGGAGGATGATCATATCTTCTTGACGATCAATCAGCCCCTCCCTATCAACAAGTTTATCCATCAAGAATATTATTTTGGCAGCAGTTTTCTTGTCTAAGCCAGCTAGCATGTCCTCATCATCACTATAGTTGTCACTATCACTATCAAAAGTACGCGAAGAGGTAGATTTTGTTGTTACCTTTCATTACCTTCCTTCACCATGAGGCAAGTGTCATTGCCCTTCCATGCGCCATGATTTGGAAAGAGGGTGGACTTCTTAGTTGTCTTCTCGATGGCTATGCTAGCCATCTCCTTTTCCTCTTCGGAAGAGGACTCATCATTTGAGTCCCACTCCTTTCATAGGTGCGCTTGTCCAGCTTGCTTCTTCTTCTTGGAGAATTTCTTGGGTTGAGGCTTTGTTTCCTTGGTCTTCTTCTTGTTTTCTTCATACAGGCAATCAACTATAAAGTGGTCATATTCACCACAGTTATAGCATGCCCGCCTCAACTTTGGTTCTGACTTCTCTTTGTATTTTCCTTCACTTGATTTTCCCCCTTGTCTTTTCTTCATTATTTTCTTGAATCTCTTCATAAAGAGGATCATTTCCTCTTCATCAATATCACTGCTCTCATCATCGCTTTCCTCTTCTTGTTGAGCTTCTCGAGCTTCTTTTGTCTAGGGCTTGCAAGTAGTTTTTAGGGCGACCCATTTCTTCTTTGCTGAAGTGAGGTCGGCAATCTCCTTGTCATGTTTAGCTTGCTTCTCCATCATCTTTAGGTTGATGATCTTTCCATGTAGCTCGTCCGGTGTCATTTTCATGTACCCGGGGCTTTCTCTAATCATCGAGCATAGGGTAACATTGCGAGGCATTAAAGCTCTAAGTATGAGCTTGACCACCTCGTGATCATTCCACTTCTTACTTCCGTATGCTCGAACCTTGTTGATGAGAGTATTTAACCCGTTGTACATGTCCTATTGCGACTCGTCTTCTTCTATGGTGATTTTTCCCAATTCGCCTTCAATCATTTCCATCTTCGCCTCTTGCACATGACGATTGCCTTCATGTGCAGTTTGCAACATGTCCCAGATTTCCTTTGCAATCTCGAGCCCATCCACCTTGGTGAACTCATCCCGACATAGTGAAGATGTGATGACTGCTGTAGCTTGAGCATTTCGATGAATTGCTTGCTCTTGGCTTGGTGTAAGCTCTTCATCATCGTTCGGGATATCTATTCCTATACACACAATATGCCACAAGCTAGGATTGAGTGAGATTAAGTGAATTTTCATGTATTACCTCCACATTGAGTAATCATTCCCGTCAAAATGTGGGGCTTTTGCTAAAGGAATAGATAGATAATGGCTATTGTTTGAATTTAAGCGATCGTAGTTGAAAGGATATCGGGAGTAGTCGGTGTGACTACTCCCCTTCTTCTTGTCCTCGATCTTCACATTACCTTTGGAGAGAGCTTTCTTCCTTAGGAGCGCCTTGAGTTCAAGCGTATCCTCATCGTCATCCTCGAAGTCCTGAATGGCGTCGAGGATCCTCTCCAGTTTTTGAGCTTTTTCATCTTCAACCTCCTCTTGGTTGAGACTCTTGTGCACATCCTTCATGTTCGACATTTTCTCATCGAGCGATTACTCTCTTGCGAAGAGTCCTGCTCTGATACCAATTCAATGTGGCCTAGAGGGAGGGTGAATAGGCCTTCTTGAATTTTAGTCGGAACCTGCAACACTTAGCAACATGACCAACTACAGGGAAATCGGACTAGCCTGGTAGAATGCGGATTAGTGTAGGATCGAAGAGCATGTGAAAAGCTACCTTAGGGGGTGAATGGTAGATTTAAAAATCTTACGCAGCGGAATCCATTAAATCCCAACCCCTTCGGTAGAAAAACGATCTGTTAAAGGAATCGTGTGTGAGACTAAGCTAAACATGTTTCACCGTGACAAAAATGATATATATTAGAGAGAATCAAGTCACGAAGAAAACACAATAAGAATCACTCAAATCCGTCGAGAGAAACTCAAGTTATGATTGAAAGATCGAACAAAGGTCAATCTGTCCTACCCGAGAAAAACAGTTTTGGAACGCTGCAAAGAAACTCGTGTAGATCAGAAACCACAAATCCAATGACCGTGAAATTTTGACAGATGATAGATAATCAAGTTGTGAAGACAACCAAAAAGAATCACGTCAATTGGATCTGTAAGACTTGAGTTATGATAAGACCACCTATGAAAGGTAGTGCTGTCCAGAAACTCGACGAGTAAAACTTGTCTGGAGCAAGTCGGGTGAAAAAGGCACAAAAGTTCCTTCAAACTACAAATTTTATTCAATCGAACACAAGAGGAACAGCCCCAAAGTCGTGCACCACGAGCTTTGGCCTTCCTTGCTTATATAACCAGCCCTTAGGCCAACCCAATCTCAACTAGGACTCGAATCCTACTCCGATCACGAAACAAAACTTTACATAACTACTTAGGACTCTTCTATACACAGATAGAAGCAATATTAAGACTTCCAAACACCTTAGGAACATATCCCACATTCCTAAAACAACTCAAATTCGCGACCCACACGAAATCCTATCATAACCAACTCGATACATTCCATACCGATCCATAACTGACTCCGCCGCAGCCGAAGTCATCAACCGACATGATCCGATCCTTCCAACCAGATCTTCCCATCCATAAACCATCTTCGAAACCATGTTGCCACGTCATGCACCGCATGCATACGGGCAAACACCTTCCTTCGACGTCCAGTAACCTTCATATGCACTACCCTTGATTCAATCATCCTGCGCGACCTCCTGACCCGCTCATCCACAATTCCTCCTGAATTTGGTTGTTGAAACCTCATCTCCTCCCTGAGACTAGTCTAAAGGATCCTGTCACCAGCCATGACTTGAACTCAAGCAACACCTGCACATGAACAAACAACCAATCCGTACGAGCCCAAGTCTGGGACTTGACTCATGTTAGTTCTGAACACAAAACCTTACGTAAGCACCTCACATAAGCATGTTGCAAAGCATATCAAAATGACATTAGCCATATCAACCAAAACACACCAAAAACTTAGTAAAAGAATACTAAGCAACCTTTCCATAAGTGTAAAGCAAGTTCGAAACATTTCACATGAAAATTTGAAACATTACGATCAAGCTCCAAAACTAGCCAAAGCTAACTGGAGCTTGAGCCGGAGCTTACCAAAGCTAGTACAACCTAGCGCCGGAGCCTAGCACTGGAGCTAACCAAAACTAGTCGGAACTAGTCATCCCAAAAGTCGGAGCTAGAAAAACATATCGGAGCTAACCAACATAAGTCAGACCTAGCAAAACATATATGAGCTTAACAAAAACACGTCGGAGCTATCAAATACATGTCGAAGCTAAAGACAAAGCTCACCGGAGCTACCCAAAAACATGTCGGATCTAGATAAAGAAAGTCGGACCTATTGTCGGACCTTGCAGAAGCTCGGAGCTAGAGTCAGACCTTGCTAAAAAGATGTTATGGCAGCATTCAAAACTTTTATTGTCAAAGCCAATGTATTCAGCACAAATAGGTATCACAATCTCCCCCTTGATGAATGCATTGGCAACACCATTTAAAATCCGAGCATTGGCATGAAATTTTTTTAAAAACAATTTTCCCTTTTTTGAAAATCAAATGAGATAGAAATAAATTTCCCCCCTATACATATTTCTCCCCCTTGCATAATTCACCATATTATCTCTCCCCCTTTGACAATGTACTCATCAATGTTCAAAAGAGAAATTTTAATTGTTATGAGCATATTATAAAATATACATATAAAACAAAGATCATCCAAGTCAAACTATCAAGTCGCTTACACTATCACAACAATGAGATACATAAAGTAGAGTAAGCCATGCTACAGATCAAATGTAATTTTCAATTTAAGCAAGTCATGATCTCACAAATCTAACTATTTCAATACCTGAAAGCATGACACTTGTTCCTGCATTTTATTATTTTTCAAAGCACAAATTTAGATCATATGATATTTGAAAGAGATTATATGTGCATCTGCCTTATTCTAACCAACCAAGCCAAGCCTATGTCATTTGACAATCAGAAGCTTAAGGACATGGTTTTAGTCATACACAAATTCTTCCAAGTTCATATCTAAGTGCAATGATAAGCCATCTCAAAAGAAGAAGTGTGATGCATGCATATTCTCTTGATCTTTTCTCAACTTATATTTGTTCATAAAAACTCAACATATGAGTTGATTACTTGATTAATTCTTTATGATTAAAATCACTTGTGAGCATGCAACAAGTTTAAAACAGCGAGAAAGTTCGACCATGACCAGATTTAGTTTAAGTAATTATTCCAATTACTAGACATGGCAAAACTACAAAATGTATAACATGAGTAACGTAGTAAGAACTTTCAGCATGTAAAACGAATCACAAAGTCATATATGTATGAAATACTATGCTGATATTATTTTAAGTTCAGATTCTCAAATAGACTTCCCAAGTTTGAAAACTCCCCTTCAATTTAAGCTATGAGGATGCGTAACCCCTATTTCGCTAGGAATGTAACAAAAACGAGTGAAATCCAAAGGTTTTGTAAAAATGTCAGCCAATTGTTGTTTGGTATCTACATGGTGAAACACAATGTTTCCTTTTTCAACATTATCACGGAGAAAGTGATACCTAATGTCAATGTGCTTAGTTCTAGAGTGTTGCACAGGGTTTTTAGCAATGCAAATAGCACTAGTGTTGTCACAAAATAGTGGAACACTATCTAGATCAACCTCATAGTCCTTAAGTGTTTGAATAATCAAAAGAATTTGTGAACAAGCGCTAGCGGCAGCTACATATTCAGATTCGGCGGTGGATTGTGCAACTGAACTTTGTTTTCTCGATGACCATGCAACAAGTGAATTACCAAGAAAATGACAAGCACCGGAAGTATCTTTCCTATCAATCCTACAACCTCCAAAATCAGCATCGGAAAAGCTTTCAATGTAACGGTTGAGGAAGAAGGAAGAAAAATGTGAAATTCTTGAGTTCCATGTAAGTACCTGAGAATCCTTTTGACGGCTTGACGATGTGAAGCACGTGGGGAGGCTTGAAAATGTGCACAAAGACATACGCTGAATTGTATGTCCGGTCTTGATGCCGTGAGGTACAAAACTGATCCGATCATGCTTCTATATTCTTTTTGATCCACGGGTTCACCATCTTCATCAAGTTCAAGTGTTGTTGCTGTTCCCATTGGTGTCCGAAGAGGCTTGCTTTTGTCCATGTTGAAGCGCCTTAGGAGGTCTTTTGTATACTTCGTTTGATGCACAAAGGTACCCTCCTTGGTTTGCTTGATTTGCAGCCCCAAAAAGTACGTGAGTTCTCCCATCATACTCATCTTAAATTCTGAACTCATCATAGCTGAAAACTGGGACACAAGATCATGAGAAGCAGAACCAAAGATAATATCATCCACATACACTTGAACGAATAATGAGTCATTGCCATGCTTAAGCACAAAAAGAGTTTTATCGAACTTGCCCATGGTAAACCCCTTTTCAATTAAGAATGTTTTTAACCTATCATACCATGCTCTAGGGGCTTGTGTGAGACCGTACAAGGCTTTGGACAGTTTGTAAACATGATTAGGAAAATCTGAATTTTCAAAACCCAGTGGTTGTTTGACATAAACCTCCTCATCCATGTAGCCTTTGAGAAAAGCACTTTTAACATCCATTTGATATAGCTTAAAACCTTTAGATGCAGCAAAAGCTAAAAAAATTCTTAAGGCTTCTAATCTAGCAACAGGAGCAAAAGTTTTATCAAAATCTAGACCTTCAACTTGAGTGAAACCTTGAGCAACCAACCTAGCCTTATTCCTAACCACAACCCCATGCTCACTTTGTTTATTTTTAAACAACCATTTAGTTCCAATTAAAGTGTGACCTTGAAGAGGAGGTACAAGTTTCCACACATTATTTCTTTCAAAATTTTCTAACTCTTCTTGCATGGCAATAATTCTAGATTCATTAGTGAGTGCGTGTGATATATCTTTGGGTTCAAAAGAAGCAACAAAAGAAAATGAGCATGAGAGTTTGGATCGCAAAACCTGGACCGTGTGACCCGTTCATGCAAGCTTCCAATAATCTGTTGTGGGGGATGATTCTTGAAGATCCGTAGGGGAACAAATGTCTCACAAGCTTCTTCTTCATCAGGGTCATTGCAGATTGATGAGCTTGTGGCTTGTGGACGATCAGGATAAGCAGAGGTAGTAGTCGGAGCTTGTTCACAGTTCGGAGCTGGACACGTGTCAGCTTCGAAACTACAAGGCAGTATCACCGGCTCTTCTTAATCTTCGAGAATACCCTCCCCCTGAGGATATGGATCTGGTCCTGCAATACCGGAGCTAGTGCCTGGGCTAGTTCATCAAAAGAAACTTCACAAGTCTCCACAATTTTGTAAGTGTCAAGTAAAAACACACGATAGCCCCTAGTATGAGATGGATAACCAAGAAACATGCCATCAATGGATCTAGGTTCAAATTTATCAAGATTACCATGTTTCTTAACAAAGAATTTGAAACAAAAGACCCGAAAGTGCGTAACACTAGGCCTATGTCAAAACTAGAGCTCATATGGGGTTTTACCTAGCTTAGCATGCAAGAAAACACGATTTGAGACATAACAAGCGGTTGCAATTGCATCAGTTCAAAATTTCCTAGGAGTTTGATATTCTTCAAGCATAGTCCTAGCCATCTCAACTAAGGTTCTTTCTTTCTTTCTACAACACCATTTTGTTGAGGTACATATGGTGAAGAAAATTGATGATCTATTCCATTTTCAGCACAAAAGTGATCAAAAGATTGATTTTTAAATTCCGTTCTGTTATCACTTCTAACTGGTCTTAAAGATCCTAGGTGATTAATTGATAATCTAAGAAATAAAGTTCTAAAGTGACTAAAAGCTTCATTCTTAGATGCCATAAAGTAAACCCAAGAGTATCTAGAATAATCATCAACAATCACAAGAACATACCATTTATCTATGAAGGATTGAACATGTGAAAGTCCTACGGTGCCAAGGTGCAAAAGTTGACCCGGTTTAGTTGTCATGTTCATTGTGAGAGGAGTATGTGAACCTGCAATCATCTTAGCATGTATACAAGAAGAGCACACAATTTCTTTTTCCCCTTTAAGCTTAGGCAACCCACGTATGCGATCAAGAGCACTAACACGCGTGAGATGATCAAAGCCTACGTGACCAAGTCTACGATGCCAAATATATAAGTCCTTTGAATCATTAGCAATTAGACACCTATGCTTAGAGGAAGACATATCAAAATCAGCTTTAAAAACTCTTCCAAGCCGAGACATGTTAAAAATAAGCTCACTATTTGAACCTACAACTCTGCAGCAATTTTTATTGAAAATAATTTCCAGATTGTCATCTAGCAATTGTGAAACAGAAAGCAAGTTGTATTTCAAATTTTTGACAAGTGCCACATCCTTCAGTGTGTAGTGATCATTTACTCTAACGAACCCTTAGCAATTATAGGAGTTGAAGAATTATCGGCAAAAGTACCATTCTCTACACGTGACACAAAAGAGAGGGAGGAGAACCATTCTTTGTTACTGGTCATGTGGCGTGAGCAACCTGAATCCACAATCCAAATGTTCTCCTTCCTCAAATGTGTAACCTACATAGAAGCACAATACGTTGATGACTCAATACTGGGGTTATTCAAAAGGCATTTAGGTATCCAGTACTAAGTCACACGACGTGCAGCACGATAAACACGCGAGAGCTGAGACAAAATAGCTGGTTTATGAGTCAAAGGTTGAGGTTTTCTGTTCTTAACAATTGATTTAGAAGTTCTTACTCGTTTAGAGCAAAAACTAGTAGCTCTGAAGGTCCAAAAGCAAAAACTAAAGCTCCAAAGGAAACAACAGAAGGTCCGGGAGCTTTCAGAGCTATCGGAACTACCGGAGCTATCTTTGTAAGTTTCTTACCAGAGAGTCCGGAAGCTACCTTTTCAAATTTATGACTCATTAAAGCGGGTTGCATGTTTCTAGTTTTAGGTTTAGCATGAAAGTTATTAGATTTGGCAGACATTTTATCCTTTTTTATTTGTTTAGCTAGTCTATAACAAAAATCTATGGCATGACCATCTTTATCACAATAAGTACAATGAAATTTAATTTTGTAATCATGTCTAGATGAGCACCCAACATTGGAAACAGAATTAGAAAGCACTCCTGCAGATTCAAAGATCACATCCTTTTGTTTAGGGACAATTTTTATTAAACCTCTTCCAAATGATTCTACAATTTGAGTTGGATGTGTTTTAGAATAAACATGAGAATCAAAACCTAAAGCAGTTTTATCATTACAATATTTAGATGAACTCAGTTGCAAGTTTAGATTTTTGTTCCCAACACAAAACTGCTCTAGCGTCCTATTCATGTCACCAAGCTTTTTAGACAATTCTAGCTAGTTTTCACATGAAGTTTTTCCTTTTAATTTGCAATTAGAACAGTATTTAACTTCATGAGAACGTAAAACATTGTTCAGAACGAAAATTTCATTCACTGCATATTTTAGTTTCTTATCAAGATTATCACATGCAAAACAATGCAAATCATCTGTTGAACAAGAAGCATCTTTTAAGTTTTTATCATTAAATGCAGCAAGCTCTTTGTTCTTTTTAATTTCTTCATCAAGTCTATCTAGAGTGGAGGAGTGTGCACTTCTTATTGTGGTCAATTGTTCATAGATTAAGTCACATGAGGGACAAGAATCATCACTAGGAATCAAGGTTTTCAACTGGTTGATTACAGATTTTAGTGATTCAATTTTAATAGCATTATCCCTATGCTTTTTGTCCTTTTTCTTAACAATAATAGTTGCACGAGAAATTGCATGACACATTTCATTACAGGTAAAACATACCTCATCGTCGTCGCTGTTGTGTTCTGCATTCTCCTGACTTGATCTTGATCTTGATTTGCCCGCCATGAAACATAAGTTGGCCAAATCATCTTCATCTTTGTCACTTCCAATGTCCACGTCGCTTGAGCCAAGTTCCTAGGGTACGAAGATAAAACTGTTCACCAGTTGGCGACCTGTAAAGTCCTTCTTCATCTTCCTATCATTTGTTGAGGAGCGCTTCGTCCTTGATTGTTTTTCTTCTCAGGAAGTAGAACCTGAATGGTTAGGGCATTCTGTACGAAAGTGTCCTGTCTTACCACATTTGGAGCATCATTGATGTCTGAAGCTTCCTCTCTTTCTAGTTCACACATTTTGCAATGCTTTTGAGAACCTAGTAGAGAGAAGTGCTAGCTCCTCCTCTGCGAATTCCTCGATCTGCTCCAGGGTTAGTGAGGACAACAAAGCAAGAGTATTGCAAGATGATGATTGGTCGGAGCTAGGCATATCACGTTGTGAGACAAATACAATAGACTTATTTGTGTTTTTACGTGATAAGATGTCAATTTCATGAGTTTTTAGTTTAGAATAAAGCACATCTAATGTAAGAGAAATCATGACAGTTGATTCACGAATAGATGTTACTTTCATCTCCCAAATTGACTTGTCTAATGCACTAAGAAGTTGCCTAGCATTCTCATCAGAAAAGTTAACATTGACACTACGTAAGTTGCTGAGAATTTTAATGAAGTGAGCAAAGAGGTCATCGATAGACTCACCGGGTTGTATCTCGAAACGCATATATTCTTTTTTGAACATATCTTGTTTTACCTCCTTGATTGTGTTGGATCCTTCATGCTAATTAAAGAGAGCTTTCCAAACATCGTATGCTGATCGGAGGTGCGTGACACGATCAAAGTCGCTTTGAGTGAGTCCCTGTATGATCAAGTTGCGAGCCTTGTTGTTGTCGATGTCCCACAGGTTCGTAGCCGTAACTTGATCACTTGGTGGCACTTGATAAGGTTTGTATACCTTTTCCCATATTGTGAAGCCTTGCGCCTGGATAAAAGCTTCCATGCGTGCCTTCCAAACTTAAAAATCAATACCACTAAACACACAAGGTTTGGCGGAGTATTTATCCATGATGATTAGTCAAAACACGTGCAAATCACAATGATTAGAGCACCGTGGCTCTGATACCAATTGTAGGATCTAAGAGAACGTCAAAAGCTAGCAGAGGGGGGGGGGGGTAAATGGTAGATTTAAAAATCTTACGCAGCGGAAACAATTAAATCCCAACCCCTTCGGCAGAAAAATGATCTGTTAAAGAAATCGTGTGTGAGACTAATCCAAACATGTTTCACCGTGAAAAAAGTGATATATATTAGAGAGAATCAATTCACGAATAAAAAATAGGAAGAATCACTAAAATCCGTGAGAGAAACTCAAGTTATGATCAAAAGATCGAACAAAGGTCAATCTGTCCTACCCAAGAAAAACAGTTCTGGAATGTTGCAAAGAAACTCATGTAGACCAAAAACCACAAATCCAATGATCGTGAAATTTTTACAGATGATAGATAATCAAGTTTTGAAGACAACCCAAAACGAATCACTTCAATTGGATCTGTAAAACTTGAGTTATGATAAAACCACCGATGAAAGGTAGTGCTGTCCAGAAACTCGACGAGTAAAACTTGTGTGGAACAAGTCAGACGAACAAGGCACAAAAGTTCCTTCAAACTATGAATTTTATTAAATAGAACACAAGAGGAACAGCCCCAAAGTCTTACACCACGAGTTTTGTCCTTCCTTGCTTATATAACCAGCCCTTAGGCCAACCCAATCTCAACTGAGATTCCAATCCTACTCCGATCACGAATCAAAACTTTCCGTAACTGCTTAGGACTCTTCTATACGCAGATAGAAGCAATCTTAAGACTTTCAAACACCTTAGGAACGTACCCCAAATTCCTAAAAGAACACAAATTCGTGACCCACACAAAATCCTATCAGAACCAACTCGAAACATTCCATACCGAGCCATAACCGACTCCGCCGCAGCCGAAGTCATCAACCGATACTATCTGATCCTTCCAACCAGATCTACCCATCCATAAACCATCTTCGGAACCATGTTTCCACGTCATGAAGCGCATGCATACGTGCAAACACCTTCCTTCGACGTCTAGTAACCTTCATATGCACTACCCTTGATTCAATCATCCTGCGCGACCTCCTGACCCGCTCAACCACAATTCCTCCTGAATTTGGTTGTTGGAACCTCATCTCCTCCCTGAGACTAGTCCAAAGGATCCTGTCACCAGCCATGACTTCAACTCAAGCAACACCTGCATATGAACAAACAGCCAATCCGTACGATCCCAAGTCCGCGACTTGACTCAAGTTAGTTCAAAACACAACACCTTACGTGAGCACCTCACATAAGCATGTTGCAGAGCATATCAAAACGATATTAGCCATATCCACCAAAACACACCAAAAACTTAGTAAAAGAATACTAAGCAACCTTTCCATAAGTGTAAAGCAAGTTCGAAACATTTCACGTGAAAATTTGGAACATTACTATCAAGCTCCAAACCTAGCCAAAGCTAACCGGAGCTTGAGCCGGAGCTTACCAAAACTAGTACAACCTAGCGTCGGAGCCTAGCACCGGAGCTAACCAAAACTAGTCGGAACTAGTCATCCCAAAAGTCGGAGCTTCAAAAACATGTCAGAGCTAACCAACATAAGTCGGACCTAGCAAAACATATCGGAGTTTAACAAAAACATGTCGGAGCTATCAAAGACATGCCGGAGGTAAAGACAAAGCTCACCGGAGCTACCCAAAAATATGTCGGATCTAGACAAAGAAAGTCAGGCCTATTATCGGACCTTGCAGAAGCTGGGAGCTAGAGTCGGACCTTGCTAAAAAGATGTTATGGCAGCATTCAAAACTTTTATTGTCAAGGCCAATGTATTCATCACACATAGGTATCACAATTAGTCCGGTGCGTGCGGGCTAGATTGATCAAGTTAGATCAATGATTTCAAAACAAGCACAGTACACAACACAATATAGTATGTAAATTGAAAGTATTGAGTCAATGCAATTAAGTGTAGTACAAATTAACTTTTATTAGAATGTTTTAAAGTAAGATGGACAAGATCAAGAAAACCATAGAATATGATATGAATAACTTAAGAACAAGTTTGACACAAGATTTTATCCCGTGGTTCGGTTGCCACAAAGGCAACATAAGTCCACGTTTAGGAGCCCACGAAAGGATCGGGTCTTCACTGACACTAACCTCGTCGAATCGCCATGAAGGCCAATTCTCTTTTACTATCACAGGGGTAAATCAACAAGTTCAAGGGGCCTTCTCACACGTTGAGGGCAACCCAAGATTACAAGTCAAACACCACCAAGAACACACTCTTAAGATCAATAATGAAACAACAAGAGTGTGTTAGAGATCAAACCCAAGAGCTCAAATGTATGAATCGTGTCTCTCCTTTGTTCTAAGATGAATCCTCAAGGATTTGATCTTTCTTGCGTTGGATTACGTGGAGAGATGTGTTTTCTAAGCGCTTGGAGGGTGTAACGGCGCAGGGAGTCGAGAGAGGTGAAAGTAGGGTCGTGCACATCTATTTATATGGTGTTTCCAAAAGTTACCATTAGGGTTTCGAGGGTCCGGACTAATCCGTGGTGGAGTCCGGACTAGTCCGGTGTGCGTCGTGCAGGAAACCCTAAGTTCTCAGGAAGATCGGACTTGTCCGACTTAGTGCGAACTAGTCCAATTTTGGCTCTGGAAAAGTTTGGACTAGTCTGGTTATTTTTGGACAAATCCGGCTGTTGTGATCTTCTTATTGAATTGGGACAAGTCCGCATTCAGAGGACTTGTCCGGTTTTAGTCAGAGAGGTTATCAGACTAGTCCGTGGTGATTTTGGACTTGTCCGATTTCGTACAAATCTATGAAGTGTAGAGGACTAGTCCACACTGGGGAGGACTAGTCTGATTTTAGTCAGAAAGATATCGGACTAGTCCGTAGCGATATCGGACTAGTCCGGTCTGTGTAAACTTGGACTGTGCAGATAAGTCCACACTGAGAGGACTTGTCCGATTTTGAACAGAGGGTATATCAGACTAGTCCGGATATTATCGGACTAGTCCGGACCTGTATAAATTAGTGCAGTGAGTGAGTTTTCTTGTGATTGAGCTCTTGGGGTGTGTTTCTCCAACATACTCCATACACAATGATCTAATCTATTTAGCTCTTGAGCTCTTTTCCATATAGATCCTCATTCTCCTTTTTTTGTGCTTTCTTCATAATTTCTTTTTTAAAACCTACGCTCATCTGAACAATTTTGTTAGGATCTCATTTGTTTGTCATAAATCAACCAAAACCCACAAGGGATGCCTAGATGCACTTTCACTAACTCAAAAAGATTTGCTTTCGTTTGCATTTGTAATTTGCTCTCAAGTTCTCCGAGAGAAAATTCGTCGAGGGTTTTGTTTTCACTAACATCACTTCTTTTGGAGTTTTTGCGTTGTTGTGTTCTTGCTTGTTGTGGCCATGAAAGGAATGAAGAGATTGTTTGGGAAGAGGAAGGGGGCTGCAAGCTCAAGCCATGGTGGATACTCAAGTGCACATATCTCCTCCATTGCTACACCAAGTCCACAGAGGAGGAGTGTGTGTGAAGACACTCCCATGGATGTGAGAAGCAACCCCCATCAACTTCGCCACAACAACAACCTCGACATACAAAGTGAAGTTGAAGATTAAGCACGCAAGCTCCTGCAATATCATGTGTTTTATTACACTAAATCTTATAATACGGACTTGATCTCCAAAATTGGTATGGATTCTGAATTCTTTTCCATTTGGCGTGCATTAGGATGGGAAAATTTTGCCCACATAGAGGAGAAAGGTTCATGCCTTCTCACTATACAATTTATTTGCACAATCAAAATAGGATTTGATGGTATTTGTCGGTACCCTAAAAACCGCACACCCCTTGAGGTTGCAAAGATTTCAAAGGAAAGCCATCTACTTGGGTTGAAGACCCTCGGAGGCCCACCTGTCAGACATGACCGGACCTGCTTCTCCAACATGGTTAATCCCTGGGTCGCCACGTGTACTGCCAAACCGGAGCTACCGCCCACAAGGGGGAAGCTCCGGGCCAGGTACCGAAACGACACCTCCGGACTTAACCCCGGACCGAGAGAAGCTCCGGACTTGACACGTGACTGGTAGCCCCGGAGCTACCTGCTTCCCACAGCAAGCTCCGGAGCCGCCACATGTCCAATCGTCGGACCTGCCAACCTCTAACCTCCGGAAGACCTTGTAACGGCTTCGGATCTTCAAAGGAGAGCCAAGGACTTCAAGACCCGATTAAGTATCATTAATGCCATATTAATGACACTTAAACGGACGATCTTAACACCAGTAACAGCACTGTCGGAGCTCGTTACAGGATCATTAACAGCAATTAATCGTGTATCAATACTAGTAACCGCTGGGGCCACATGTCGGGCCAGGCTAGCTTGTAACGGCCTGTCCTTGTACTATAAAAGGACAGGCCGACGATACACTCACGGAGGTGGACAGACGAACTCATACACCCGATACACTCGGGACAAGCTAATACAACACCAACACACCCGTGGAGTAGGGTATTACGCTCAGGCGGCCCGAACCACGTAAAATCTTGTGTCTCCTGTGTCAAACTCCTATTCACCTTCTTGAATCTCCGCGCGCCCACACCGAACTTCAAACTCTCCAATCACTTTAGCAGTGTGTTGGGGGTAATCCCTCCAACAGGCAGCCACCAGCAGGAGCCTCAGCACCAGCAGGAGTCACACAGCCACCACCGCCGCCTCCTCCAGCAAACCAAGCTGGACAACGCGATGGTGCACTGGCGTCCATCACGGCGTCGGCGAGTCATGACAACCCGGAACACGCGCTCCATGCAGCGCGTGCTCTTCTTCAATGTCCACCACCTCCGGATGCATCTCGAGATGCAATGGAGCAGTGGAGGGCCGATGTGGAGCATTTGGTCGCAGCAGCGGCCGAACGCCTCAACAACCAGGGTCCTCCTCCTTCGGGACGAGCCCCGTCGCAGCGGCGGACTTTGTCTGGTAGACTTGGTCCGCACGTCTCCAACAACAGGAGACGAGCTGCGTCACAACAGGTGACGTCACTGCCCTCCGGGGCTCGACGCACTCACATGGTATCCAGGCTTTCGACTCATGACCTCCGGGTGGAGCTTGATCGCCGATACCGCCAGCAGGATGGCCGTATCCATATTGAGCGTGCTCGTGAAAGACGGGAAGCTCAGGACCTTTCTACTCCGGAAGGGGTAGGAGGAGGCTGTTCAGCCCTAGCCATGCACCTGCGCATGGTTAGATGGCCACAAAAGTTCCGGCCACACCTGCCGGAAAAATTCGACGGGACTGTCAACCCCGCCGAATTCCTTCAGATATACTCCACTGCTATCTTGGCAGCTGGAGGAAACGAGGCCGTGATGGCCAATTACTTTCCAGTGGCCTTAACTGGGACCGCCAGGTCCTAGTTTATGAGCCTTCCACCCAACTCTATCAATAGTTGGGAGGAGCTGTGCCGTCAGTTCACTGCCAACTTCGGGAGTTCATACACCCAACCAGGCACTGAACTGGACCTTTTTGCGGTCGTGCAAAAAGGGGGAGAATCTTTGCGGTCCTTCATCCAGAGGTTCTCTCAGGTACGCAACACTATCCCTTCTATATCAAGCGCTTCTATCATTGTGGCATTCAGACAGGGCGTACGGGACAAGAAGATGTTGGAGAAGCTGGCGATCAAAGAGATCACTAGCGTCACAGAACTCTTCAGCCTGGCAGACAAATGTGCCAGAGCTGCGGAGGGCCGTGAGATGCACTCCAAACCAGCCTCGGAGGATCACAAGAAATCCTCCAAAGAAGAAGCCGCTACCTCCGGGAGTGGCAAGAAGAAAAAGAAGACCAACGGCAAGAAGAAGCCGTCGGCCGGCACGTCCAACGTTGCAGCTGCTGCAACTCCGGGTGGCCGGTGGCCACGCCCCGAGAAGCGACCTCAACCATCTTCTGAAGACGGTGGCAAACCCAAAGTGTGGTGTCCCATTCACAAAACGGGTAGCCACGGTTTGGAAGACTGCCGGGAGGTCTAGAACCTTGTCGAGCGCTACAGCAAGCGCCGAGAAGGATCTCCTTTCTGACAGAGGGAAGGAAACAAAAGGTCGACGAAGCTCCGGCTAAAGAGGAGTTAGGGTTTCAGGATCCCAAAAAGGTCCTGAAGGCCGTCTACACCTCCGTCGACGACGACTCTGACATCCCTGACAACGAGCGTCGGAAGACCATGAACACCATTTTTGGTGGATCATGGGATATCACCTCTCGTCGCGTCATCAAGACTATGCGGCGAGATATGGCCGCTGTAGCCCCTACAGTCAGGCCGGAACCACATCGAAAGTGGATGGACACAACCATCACTTTTGATGCCTCGGACTGTCCTCGAAGCATGGTCGGAGCTGGACAGTTACCTTTGATGGTATCTCCCACCATCAATAACATCCAGCTCCATCATGTTATGGTGGATCGAGGTTCGGGGCTGAACCTCATAAGCTTTGAAGCTTTTACCAAGCTTCAACTCCGACCTTCGAATCTCCATCCCTCCCGACCTTTCTCCGGAGTAGGTCCGTGGGACATTACCCCACTCGGAGCTATTACTCTTCCTGTTACCTTCGGGACACGGGAGAAGTATCGCACCGAGAAGTTGGTCTTTGACGTTGCTCAGATCAACTTACCATTCAACGCCATCTTGGGTATACCTGCCCTATACAAATTCATGGCAGCTGCTCATTATGGATACCTGGTGTTGAAGATGCCAACACCAGTAGGCGTTCTCCGAATCCGCGGAGATCGCACTGCCGGAGTAACTGCTCTGGAGGAACTCCATGCACTCACCACGGCACAAGAGGAGGACTCAAGACAGGAGCAAGCTCCGAAACCCCCGAGCATTCGTCAGAGAGGCTCGACCTCTGCACCCCGTGTGCAGCCAAGCGGCGACACTGACATTCCCGTAAAAGTCGTCCAAATTGGTTCCGATGCCGCTCAAACCACCCGTATATCGCGAGGGTTGAACGACAAATAGGAACTCGCGCTCATCACTTTCCTCCGGGCTAATGTTGACGTGTTTGCTTGGCAACCGTCACAAATGCCTGGGATCCTCAGGGAAGTGATTGAGCACAATCTGAAGATTTACCCCGATGCCCGGCCTGTGCATCAGAAGCCTCGGAAGCAATCCGTGGAGCGACAGAACTTCATCCAACAAGAAGTGAAGAAGCTACTCGAAGCCGGATTCATCCGAGAAGTCTTCCATCCAAAATGGATGGCGAACCCAATCGTTGTGCCCAAGGCCGGCAGGAAGCTTCGGATGTGCATCGACTACACCACAATGAATAAGGCATGTCCAAAAGATCCATTCCCACTACCTAGAATAGATCAGATAGTGGATTCCACCTTCGGGTGTGAATTACTATGTTTCCTAGACGCATATTCTGGGTATCATCAAATCAGGATGTCTAGGGAGGATGAAGAGCATACTTCATTCATCACAGTAGATGGATCGTACTGTTACACAGCCATGCCATTTGGTCTCAAGAATGCAGCTTCAACTTTTGTACGAGCCATGTACAAAACTTTTGAAGAACTCATCAGAGACATAGTGGAAGTGTACGTTGATGACATCGTGGTCAAGGTCAAGAACAAGGAGTCCCTCTTAGACATCTTGCAGGCTGTCTTCGACAAGCTGCGGGCCACCCGCACAAAGCTAAACCCGGACAAGTGCGTGTTTGGGGTTAGCTCCGGAAAACTTCTTGGTTTCCTGGTATGTCACCGGGGCATAGAGGCTAATCCGGCGAAGATAAAAGCCATTGAAGATATGCGGCCACCAACCCGCATCAAAGACGTCCAAAAGTTAACTGGATGTCTAGCAGCCCCCAGCCGGTTCATGTCAAGACTGGCGGAGCGGGCACTTTCCTTCTTCAAGTTATTGAGGAAGTCCGGACCATTCCAATGGTTCGAAGAAGCAGAGAAGGCGTTACAGGAGCTGAAACAGTTCCTCACCACCCTACCAATTCTGGTAGCTCCGAACCTTGGTGAGCCTTTGTTGCTTTACATTTCAGCTACTGACGAAGTCATCAGTATGGTTCTGGTTGCGGAGAGACCGGAACTACCCCATACTCAGGAATCCAGACCTCTTCGGGAGGGTCCGGAGGTTCCTAAAAGCGAGTCTGGGTCCCAGCTGCCAGACTCAAACCCACAAGAAGTCACTTTAGAAGACCCAGACCCCTCTGGGAAGGTCCGGGTCATTTCTGAAGAAGCTCCGGGTTCCTCCAGCCAGAACCCGGAGGTCCCCAAAGAGAATCTGGATCCCTCCGAGAGGGTCCGAATCAATGAAGAGGAAGCTCCGGACCCCTCCGGGAGGGTCCGGACCATTCAACGCCCGGTATACTTCATCAGTGAAGTATTACATGATGCCAAGACTCGATACCTAGAGGTGCATAAGCTGCTTTATGAAGTTCTTATTGCCTCCAGGAAGCTTCGACACTACTTCCAAGCTCACAAAGTCTTGGTAGTGACCTCCTATCCACTTCGAGCAATCTTTCATAATCCCAATTCAACTAGGAATATTGCAAAGTGGGCAGCGGAATTGGCTGAATTTGATCTTGAATTTATTTCAAGACAAGCAGTCAAGAGTCAAGCTTTGGCAGATTTTGTGGCAGAATGGACTCCCTCTCCATCAAACCCTAGGGGCCCCATTGAACAGAAGACGGAGCATCAAGCTCCAACCTTCACCGAGCCTCACTGGACTCTTTACTTCGACGGCTCCATGCAAAAGCAGGGGGCCGGAGCTGGAATCCTTCTCCTCGCACCGACTGTGGAGAAGGTGAAATACATGGTACACCTTGACTTCAAGGCAACCAACAACATGGCGGAGTATGAAGCACTCATCTATGGACTAAAGGTGGCACTGTCATACGGTGTCAGGCAACTGCTGGTCAAAGGAGATTCACAGCTCATCATCAAGCAGGTGAAGGGTGAATGCTCCTGCAACAACCTCCAGCTAGCTGCTTACCTCCTAGAAGTCCAGAGGCTTCAGAAGGACATTGAAGTCCTAGACCTCCACCATGTTCAACGTGCCCACAATGCTGCAACCGACGAACTCTCGACGAAAGCGTCAACCGGAGCTCCGGCTCCTGACGGAACTTTTGTCCAGAGATTGTTGAAACCCACAGCTCAGCCTGCCGAACTGAGCGAAGGGGGCGAGATCAGCATCCCGAAGTTGACGGTCCCGATGGCCCTGTTACCATGGCAGCCATCAAGGGTCGTAGGTGCTGCCGGGAGCTCCGAGCAACCCAGCACGCAAGACTCAAAAGCTCAAGCTAGCTCCGATGCATGGATCTCGGAGATCCGGAGCTACTTGAAAGACAACATCCTTCCTGACGATGATGTATCCGCGGACCGGGTAGTCAGATTGGCTAAAAGATACACGCTGGTAGAAGGGGATCTCTACCGGCGCGGTGCCAACGGCATCCTAATGCGGTGCTTCACAAGGGAAGAAGGCTGCGAACTCCTCGCAGAAATCCATGGAGGCGAGTGTGGGAACCACGCATCTTCTCGCACGCTGGTCGGAAAAGCCTTTCGGCATGGCTTCTACTGGCCTACAGCGCTCCAGGATGCCACTGAGCTGGTGAAGAAATGGGAAGCATGCCAATTTCATGCAAAGCAAATTCATACACCGGCTCAGCCCTTACAAATGATACCTCCTACATGGCCCTTCGCTGTGTGGGGGATGGACATCTTGGGACCCTTCCCAAGAGCCGTCGGAGGTTACAAGTTCCTGTATGTCGCCATTGACAAGTTCACCAAGTGGCCGGAAGCAACTCCAGTTGTGACGATCAACAAGCAATCTGCTATCATCTTTCTGCAATCCATTGTAAGCATATTCGGAGTCCCAAACAAGATCATCACTGATAATGGGACTCAATTCACAAGCTCCGCATTCCAAGGATATTGCGAAGACCTCGGCATACAAGTTTGGTACGCCTCCGTAGCTCACCCAGCCAGCAATGGCCAAGCCGAGAGAGCAAATGCAGAAATCCTTAAGGGACTCAAAACGCGCACCTATGAGCGTTTGAAGAAACATGGAGCCAACTGGATCGAAGAGCTTCCGCCCACTCTATGGGCCAACAGGACTTCTCCAAACCGGTCAACCGGAGAAACACCCTTCTTTCTGGTGTACGGAGCTGAAGCAATCCTTCCTCCGGAAATCACCTTGGGTTCGCTCCGGGTCCGGACCTTCGACGAAGCCGCGCAGGACCAGCTCCAGCGTGAAGACCTAGACCTCCTCGAGGAGGGAAGGTGCCAAGCAGCTGTTCGGAATGCCCGATATCGCCAAGCTCTACGGCGTTATCACCAGCGGCATGTACACAACTGACAGCTCGAGGAAGGCGATCTGGTGCTACGGAGAATACTATCCAGAGAAGGGTTAAACAAACTCTCCCCCAGCTGGGAGGGGCCCTTCCGAGTGATCAAAGTATCCCGTCCCGGAAGCGTTCGCTTGGCTACTGAGGATGAGACACCTCTCCCAAATCCTTGGAACATCGAGCACCTCCGTAAGTTCTACACTTAATACCACGGAGGTGAGTCTTGAGTAACTTGAGATGTATGTTATAGAGTCATTGTACAGAGTCGGGTAGTTCCTCCGGGAGAGCAGCCGGACCTTTCCCGAAAGGTCTGCAAAGCTCATGCAGCACTTGTCACAGTCTCCGGACTAAAAGTGTGGCTAACTACCCTGGGTCAAACGAGAAACCAAACAAACTTAGCCTGGTTCTGTACCCTAAGAGTGTACTTGTTTCCCCTGTACCCCGGACCTATACTGAAAGACATCTTCATGTGAAATAGACTCCACGTGCATTTATTTTGTACAGGCTCAACATTTTTATTTTTCTCTTTCTTGTCTATAACAAAGACGTGCAATTCTTAAGAAATTTTAGTTTGACCGGTTTATATACGATTCGAGTTGTATTGTCAGTTCTTTTGGATTCAAATATCGCTCATGGCCAACTCGCCCGAAAGCCGCCAAGCCAATCTAGGGCCGGAGTGTGCTATCGACTTAGCCTGGTCAAGCACCCTAAGTACGCCACTCTACCTACACCCCGGCAGGCCGAAGTAAGGCGGGTCCATGAACAGTTGAACTTAGAAGAAAAGACAACGCATCCGGTTGTATTTAAAATCGCGTTCAACTTAAAATCTTCTTGAGAATCGTAAGCCGCGACAAAATTATAGACAAGGAACGAATTTTACTATTTTTCTTGGCTTAAGTGTGCAGGAAAAATAAAGTCTACGTTGATGGAGAAAAGCCGGAGCTAACTAAGCTCCGACTCCCCAAAGGGGGTCAGCCGTCGACGCTGAATATAAGATGGTGAGAAGACCCCGTAAATGGAGTCTGCTGCTTACAAACCAAGTGTTGGCAAAGGTCACTGCCGGAGCTACTCAGCTCCGACATCTCGGAGGACTAACTATCGACGCTCTAGGTGTTGATAGAGGCTATTGCCGGAGCTACCAAGCTCCAGTGATGGACAATGCCGGAGCTTCTAAGCTCCGACAACCTCAGGGGACCTTCACTATCGAAGACTTCGGACCTAAAAGCTACAAGTTCGGAGCAAATGAGTCTTTAACAGAACACAGTATCCTTTTGGTACATGTTCACAATCAAATTGTGTACATCTACCAGGGGGCCAAGTGAAGATAAAGATGTTGAAGACAAAAAGTGAAATTCGCAAAAAAATGTGGATTTCATTCATCTGGAGACAAGGGATTACAAAATTGGAAAAGGAAAAGAGAGAAGACAAGTAAAAGGTACAGGGATGGTCCTAG
This sequence comes from Tuctoria greenei, assembly GCA_036927565.1. NCBI lineage: Eukaryota > Viridiplantae > Streptophyta > Magnoliopsida > Poales > Poaceae > Tuctoria > Tuctoria greenei. The sequence goes on along the minus strand of JAYESD010000001.1, from coordinate 41,863,582 downwards.
ACCCTACGGAAGAACTGAGCGACCTTCTGGGCAACCTCCGACACGTTAGCCCGGGCAGCTTCGCCTTCTCCTTCAATGGGACCTTCCAGCACCGGGTCCAGAGGGAACTGGGGATTCCGGCTGGTGTAGCATGTAAGCATGTATTCTGCGACGTTCTTTGCCAGGGACTACCCCTCAACCTCCAGCTGGTCCGAAATGGCGTCACCCATCTTGGAGAGCTTTCTACCTGCCGAGCTTAACGCCTGCAGCACCAAGTCTAGTTCCGGCTCCGGATCATCCGGAAGCACGGGACTAAACCCCATCAGCGTCAGCGCGTCGTCAGCCTTGCTCAGGAACTCCCAAATTTGAAGGGAGTCCGAAGCCCTTGAGCTCTTTTGTTCTTCCAGGGATCTTCTGGCCGCCACCAGTTCTGAATTCTCGCGAGTAAGGCGCTCCACCTCTTTAGCATTTTGCTGAATCTTTTCAGCAAGCTGCCTTTCGAGTCTCTCGAGCTCCTTCTCCCGGAGATGAATCTCGTTCCGGCGGTTGACCAGGTCCTTCTCCCTGCCCTTCACTTTCTTCTCCCTAGCAACGAGGGCATATTCTTGCTGGTAGAGCTCCTGTCCTCGCAGCCAGGCCTTCTCCTTCTCCTCGGCGCAACGCGTATCCAATTGCTTGGTGCGTTCCTCGAGGCCCTTGTCAGCCAGAGCTACTTTCTCGACGAGCTCCTCTTCCCTCCTCAGGACGTCATCCCGCAGCTCCAGGAGTTTCTGCTCTTCGTCCTCGAGCCGTCTCTCCCTCTCTTCAAGTGCCTCTCGGCGCTTGATGAGTGTGGTGTTGATGGCCTCAAGCTGTTCGTGCCGAACATTGGCCGCGTCGTTGGTAGCTTTGGCCTGATCGTGGATCTCCCGGGATTGAGCGTCGAGGGCATGAGTCAGACTCTCCCGATCATCCAACAATTTGCCCCAGTACTCCAGGCGGACTTTTTCTTGCCTGATCCATTCCTTATCGTCCGCCAGCCTCGACTGCGCCAGCTTTGTCTCGAAGTAGAGCCGGTTACGCCACCGCCTAAGGGTTTGGCGCTCCTCTTCAAGAGCCTTGCTGTCGTGGAAGAAGGCCAGTTGGACCTGACGTAGGCTGGAGCAGGCGTTGTCGATAGACAATGACAACGGAATAGGTTCCGGACCTGCTGGGGCCACTCTCGCTGGTTCCAGCGGATCTTCAGAAACAAAAATTGGGTCCTACTCCACAAGAGTGGTCCTTAGGACTCCGCGGCACTAGGGCCGTCCTCCAGGATGACCTCAGTCGCCATCAAGGAAGGTCCCGCCACCAGGTCATCATCCACCCCCTCAAGCAGGGGGCCAGCGATGTCTTCAGGGCGCTCCGGCTCGGCCGTGGGTACCTCCGACGTCACTGCTTCCGGAGCAGAAGCCGCCTCTGGTCCTGGTCTGGGCATCTCCTCCGATGGGGGCTCAAGCACCGAAGCCTCAGCAACTGCCGGCTCGGGCGCCGGAAGGTTTTCATCTCCAACCAGCTCTATGGCCAGAGCTCCAACAATAAACGGCTCTGCGGCCAGTGCTTCTGAGGTAACCGGCTCAACTGTCGGGACTTCATCAACACCCAGCTCGCCTGCCGGGATTCCGACCACCTCCGGCTCAAACGCCGGGGCTTCAACAACTTCCAGCTCTAAGGCCGGAATTACCGCTTCCTCCGGCTCAACCGCCGGAGCTTCCATCATCAAAGCATCAGGACCCGGAGCTTCAGCCTCCGAGACAAGTGCCGCTATCGTATCTTCTCTCCCGTGGTCCAGCGCTACCACCGGAACCTCAGGGGACGAGTCGAGGTCCATGACCACGACAGCCGGCGCCAGATCTGTCGCGGCTTCCGCCACTGCCGGAGCTGGCGCCAGAGCAGGAGCAGAGGGTTCCGCCCTCACAGTCTCAGCTGCTGCGGCTCAAGGCAGAGCCTCGCTCTTTTTCTTGGGAACGCTGCAGATGATGGATAAAGAAACTCAAAAAACAGTTACTATGACAAAGTGACTGTCCAAAGTAAAGTTCAAAACTTACCTCGGGAGGTTTCCGCACCAGCTTGCTCGGAATCTCTTTCCCGGACGCTCCGGGCTAACCACTGCAGCCGCTGGTGTAGACACCCTGGAGGACCTCCCGGGACCTGATGCAGCAGCGGGCGCTTCCTTAGTCGGGGGCCCCCTCAGCAGAGAAGCACCTCCGGACCTAGGGGCCCCAACTGACCCTGGCGCTGGAGTCACGCACTCGGAGCTGACATCATGAGGAGGCACCACCGTGGGCACCATCGCCGCGACCGCAGGAGACCTCTCCCTCCGGGGAGAAGGAGGTGACACCAAGGCTGCAGACCTGGAGGACCCTATGGCAGCCGGATATTTCCTCTTTCAGCGCACGGGTTCCTCCACCAGCTCCTTACCCTTGCCGACGACCTCAGTCCTGGGCTTCGGAGCAGGGGGACCACCTTCGGGGACTTCTGAGATCACCACTTTGGTGGTCGATCTCCTCTCGATGATACCGAGGTCGTCGAGTTCCGGCATTTTCCGCCGGAGCTCCCTCCGGAACTCTACTGCCTCGTTCAGGGGGGGGGAGCCGATTGCGGGAACAAGTCATCACCCGCAATGTCGATGCCGTGCTGGAATTTCTTGAGGTGGAACTCCAAGGTTTTCCTCGCCATGTCGGACTTCCGCCCGGACTCGATCCGGTCGCTATCCATGATGCTGCTGAGGGCCCAAGCGAGTTTCTCCCTCCTCTTCAGCGGTGCCCACCTGTTAACCAGGAAATTGCAAAACACCGCTTGAGGAGTTAGACCTCCTTCCACCGGAGCTTCACTCCAGATTGTCGTGTCGATGCTGGGGAGGCCTTCGGGCAACTCCAGTCTCTCGTGCTGCTCCACCCGGACCACTATCCAGTCTTTCTTCCTGTCATCCCACTTCCCAGAAGGAAACGACCGGAGGTACTTGAATGGGCATTTCTTGCGCTTCACAAAGTAGTAGAAGCCAAGATACTCATTGCTCCTCCCGGTGGTATGGACGGTGAAGAAGGCCCGGAAGAGTTCGACGCAGGGGGGAATGCCCACCCACATCTCACAGAAGTGGACAAAGATCGATACGAGGAGAATGGAGTGGGGGCCAAGGTGATACAGCTGCAAACCATAGAAGTCCAGCAACATCAAGAAAAAGGAAGAAAAAGGTGGAATCAACCCCACCATGGCGTACGAGGAAAAGTACATCATCTCGCTGGAGTGCTCCTTCTCAAATGGAAGCCCTCCTCCGGCGCGGACCGAGCGGTCGAAGGAGTCCGAGGACCACCCCATGAGGGTCCGAACCTTCTTCACGTCGCCTTCAGTCTTCAAACTGCTTTCGCGGAGACCCAACTCCATCGCTGCACAGCAAGGCGGGAGAGGAAAAGCAAGCACGAGTTGGAGGTTTGAGCGCAAGAGCAAATGAGAGGCGTAAAAAACTCCAAACGGTGCGCGCTTTCCTTCTTAAGTAAGCCCTTGCAACGCTTGGATGGAAACCGCAGGGAAGTCGGAGATACTGCTTAAAAGTTCCACCCAGCCAATGACAAGAGGGCCCGGGACCACTTCGACGATCAAGTCGAGGCTCTTACCCAGGCGAACGGTTGTCATCACGAGGCGGGAAACCCAAAGGCGGCGTCCTGATAGGGCGCGCGGAACCGATACGGTTTTCGTATCGGGAACCGGCGACCTTCAATTGTGTGAGATCCGCATGTCAAAGATCTCATCTGCCGCCTGAGGTGCGCCACGCGGCGGGATCTAACTGTAAATCCCTGCCAACGGCACCTCCGAAGACCCTTGAAGACCCATTTCAAGAGTCGCAAGGATGGACCCACCTCCGACGGAATAACTTCACCCCAGTGATCTTCCTCGGAGGTAGGTCCAGGGGGCCACTGTCGGTACCCTAAAAACCGCACACCCCTTGAGGTTACAAAGATTTCAAAGGAAAGCCATCTACTTGGGTTGAAGACCCTCGGAGGCCCACTTGTCAGACATGACCGGACCTGCTTCTCCAACATGGTTAATCCCTGGGTCGCCACGTGTACTGCCAAACCGGAGCTACCGCCCACAAGGGGGAAGCTCTGGGCCAGGTACCGAAACGGCACCTCCGGACTTAACCCCGGACTGAGAGAAGCTCCGGACTTGACACGTGACTGGTAGCCCCTGAGCTACCTGCTTCCCACAGCAAGCTCCAGAGCCGCCACGTGTCCAATCGTCGGACCTGCCAACCTCTAACCTCCGGAAGACCTTGTAACGGCTCCGGATCTTCAAACGAGAGCCAAGGACTTCAAGACCCGATTAAGTGTCATTAATGCCATATTAATGACACTTAAACGGACGATCTTAACACCAGTAACGGCACTGTCAGAGCCCGTTACGGGATCATTAATAGCAATTAATCGTGTATCAATACTAGTAACTGCCGGGGCCACATGTCGGGCCAGGCTAGCTTGTAACGGCCTGTCCTTGTACTATAAAAGGACAGGACGATGATACACTCACGGAGGTGGACAGACGAACTCATACACCCGATACACTCGGGACAAGCTAATACAACACCAACACACCCGTGGAGTAGGGTATTACGCTCAGGCGGCCCGAACCACGTAAACTCTTGTGTCTCCTGTGTCAAACTCCTATTCACCTTCTTGAATCTCCGCACGCCCACACCGAACTTCAAACTCTCCAATCACTTTAGCAGTGTAGGGAGATCTGCCGGCTCCAACAGTCGACAGTATTACTTTTAGATTATTGCAAAAAGAATACAACATCCGATGAAAAGAATTAAGTGAAATCCTAGGCTTCCATCAACATTGTTTGCTAGATTTAGACACATCGCCTAAATTTAACAAACAAAGTTTTATGCATGAATTGACTAGTGAGGTCACATGTAGTGCTCCTAGAAATAGCCACTTGCACAATCCTACTTTATGATTCATGCATAGATGGGTGGCTATGACCAAGTTTCCTAGAGGAGATATTAGAGTAGTCCGTGATGATGAACTGAAAATTTCATTTGCCATGATGACACAATAGTTAGATTATATTTCAAGGACAGTGACAATTGAATGCACTTCATTCATTACCCGCATTGTTACTACGGTAGGAGCATTAGAGTATACATCATTTGAGTACAATGAAACTGAACGAGAGTTAATTAATGAAGATTATCTAGTGCAAGGACATACCACTAAGCATGATCACACTGGCTCTTTGGTATTTTACTATCCCGACTTTGTCAATGAAATTCGATTCCCTAACCCGGATTTTCATTTGTACAAATGTTGGAGGCTAACCATTGATCTTCTTCCCATTGAGGAAGCTCGAAGAAGTAATGTCTCTGGCAGGTTAACTAGAAGCTGTGCAAGGAGAGCGGCCACGGCCATGCCTACGACAACATCCTCGATCCATGAGTACCAAGAGGAAAAGAAACCAACGTGTGGTGCACCCATATGGACTTAACCTCGACCGTATGAGGTTGGAGGGCCGTCTTGGCATGGATGGCCAAGTACCGCATGGGAGCCATTCCTATCCACTGTAAACTCTAGCGGCTCGCCTCCAACGTCCATGAGAGGATGTCATTCCTTTTTTGGCTAGAAGTCATCATGACAATAGCCAAGGAATGATGGATCTCACTAGACATATGAGAGATCTTGAAGTGAGGACGGGAGACATCTACAACACACTCCAAGACCACGTCAAACGTACCCAAGACTTGCAACAACACATGGACACTTAGTTCACAAACTTCAACTCCAAGCTACAACAACAGCAAGCCGATCTCGCGGCATACTTCCATCATTAAGGGTTCAACCCTTATCACGGAGGTGATTGAGGAACAAGCTTGGGAGAGGACCCCCACTTGAGGTAACTTGTATCACATCCATTGCATATTTGTTTTCTATTAATACACCATTCACCTTGCATATAAAAGAATATAATGTAGATTTGCTTTTTATCAAATAAAGATGTGTGGTAAGAATGATTTGGAATTATCGTAGATGAAATGATGAATAGTTGCTATGTTTTATTTTTCCTAAGTTTCTAGTTTACAACTTGCTACTCTCCAAATATTGCTTTCATTGGTTAAATTTAACTTTTCCTTGATTTAGAAATTTTGGCTAGCAAAAGCTTAATCTAATTCTAGGTTGTGAAATATGATACAGTGATATGGCTGCTATTCCTAGTTTGAAAGTGAAAATTAGATTTCCGGAGAAATTCTAAAAAGATTTAAGTTACTATCATTTGATTGGAAATACCTACAAAAGCCATTTGATATTTTGCATTGATCAACCTTATGCATATGCTATTTGCCTTCACATTGAGCCTAGTCAAACTAGTATAGTCCTATGTGAGAATTCATTCGTTCCTTTTTGAATTCAAGACTTCACTTGCACATGCTAAAACTTCTACACTAGAAGTTAGCAAAATTCCATCATATCATCATTCCACAATAAAAAGAGAAACTCCATGCCTTTCATGCTTAATACTCTATTCAAATTAATTGCATAAAAAGTGAGTAGAAGACGTGGCTACAAGAAAAAAGAAAAAGAAAGTACAAGCTTACATCATAAGCATGAAAACAAAAAAAAAAGAAAGAAGAAAGTGGACATACTTAATCCCTGCAATGAAGAGAGTGCACATCAAAGGAGTCATCTCAACATCCACTTCCACTTCCACTCCATCACACATGCGCAAGTGTTGAATCAAAATGTTTTGAATTGATTTCTCCTAAGGCTTACTCTTTTGACTTAGCAATATTATGTGTTGCAAATATGCCTACTACATTCCCTACCAATCTCCACATATAATCCTTATTTAAATGGTGGGATTAGTATAGGTAAATGCCTTGGTAAGTGTCAAAGTGTTCTTGCAACACTTCCCCCGGTCCTGCTATGCGAGCAGCCCGCGAAAGTTCTTGATCGGCACATCTTAGTCCTCCGAAAAGATTGCGTGTATGAAAGATGATGAGATGGTGGTTTTCCGTGGTTCGGGCTGTCAGAGTCTAATACCCTACTCCACAGTGTGAGTTGTATTGCAGGTCTGATTGCATGTGATGAGTGTGTATGAGTCGAGATGGGGACCCTTCGTAATGGTGGCGGTTAGATCCATTTATAGACAAGGCCAGACGCCTTACAAGTGGAGTCTGGGGCTCGACAGGTGGCTCTGGGGCGATCTTATCCTAAATATCTAAGCCTTCCCGCATAAGCTTCCTATGACCGTGGCTTGAAAACCCGCCTTCTTGCCTCCTCAGTCTATGACACCCGGTTCCGAAAATGAACCAAGTGAACGCATATGTGTGCCCAAGACGTTCAACACACATACACGAGTGCATTCACAAAAGGATATACAAAAAGTTACCACAGAACAAGATTAATTAACCACTTTTATTACACAATTCATAATATCCTCGAATACAAGCTCTAATGTATATTAATGACAAGTTTTAACTAGTGTAGCTAAGCAAAAGGGATATGGCATAGCTCCAATCAAACCACAGATAAGCTGATGGCAGACACGGCCTTGAACTCCACAATATCAACATTATACTCCCAAATATGACCTGCAACTCTTGGTAGGGGAATAGCAAGAGTGAGTACATGTCGTACTCAGCAAGTGTGTGAAAGTATGACATGTAGCTGATACAAATGACGAATATAATAACGGCTATGTGCTCAAGAGTACATTAAAAATTTGAAAAGCAATATATTGTATGTATGTGAAGTAAGCCCATCATAAACCATGTAGTTATCATAATACCAGTCCATATTCCATTGCCATCATCCATATTCCAGATTTCTCATTACAATTATCCGTGTGCATAGCCATAAACCATAATACCATCCTGTAGCTAGTACCAAACCATCCCAATCCAAAACCCCTATAATCATGTAGGTGATCAAGGTGCTCTTAACCGGGAGAACGAATATCATTATTGCTTTAATACTCTGCAAGGGTTGTGCCGCTTTACCCATGTTTTTGTGATTTCATCACCCATCGGCGACAAAAGAACCTCCCTTATGCCAATTACACTTCCTTTACAAAATAGCCTTTATAAATGGGACTACTAGCATGTACGGACCCATTGAGTTTTCACCGGTGGCGATGCCTCCAACTGAGAACATCTCCAACCAATAGACCCCACTTGTGCCATTCAGATCTCTGGGAGTCCCGCCACAAATCCAAACCCAATCTGACTCCCCTTCCCCAGTGCGCCAAATGATCTGTGCAGTACTAGCAATACCCTAATTAATCAGCTACGCCACACCCATACTTGGCCTCCTGGTGGCACTGTTGTCCTGGCTTATTCTCGCATGAAAAGGTCCTTAGATCTAGAGCAAGCAACCACCATGTCTTCCAACCCATCCAAATACTAGGCTTTCTTAGATCACCCATTACCATATCATATTAACCAGTTCATATTAACCATAATCTCATTCATGCATAATTAAATGGTATAGTTGTTTTCCCATCCCAATTAGTTAAGCAAAGCAAAGGTAAAAATCCCTTTCCGAATCTCTACCATGTATTCCAGGTGACAAGGGTGGTTAAACAAAGCTAGTAAACTTCCTATCATTGGAATTCCCATCAAATTGACATAAGCATGCAGTTTTAAAAACAAAATATTTATTTTAAAAACAGGATAAATACGTTCAAGGGCACTTGCCTTGCTCTTGAGCTTGGTTTGGGTCAAATTCTTTAAATCCTGGTGCTGGAGGTCTTTTGCAGCACCCTCTAGTGCAAATTTGTGTAATCCGCGCAACGATCATACTAGAGAAGAATCACAATCAATAGATTCTCATATGTAACTCAATATGAAATGATATGCCTAATTAATGCAAATGTGAAGCAAAACTAGTTAATGAGTTACTATTAGTGTTCACTAATCATTTACAATGGTTATTAACAAGTTTACACAGGTTCATGTTGATTCAATTGAATTTAGAATTAATTTAATAGTAGTTAGATCTATAGGCCGGACAAGTCCACTATAGTTCCGGACTAGTCCGCTATATGTAGAACAAGCAAATTAGGGTTTCCTAGATCGACCTAAATTTGGAGAGACGGGGTTTGAATTCAAGTTAGAAAGAGGGGGTAGAAGATATACCAGGTGTTTAGAACTCCAATGAATCAAGGGTTTTTAAGACAACACTTGGATCTTGATGATCTAGGCTTGATGAAGAAAACTTTATGGTGAATTGTTATGAAGAACGCAAAGTTGATGGAGATCTTGGTCTCTTGATCTTCTTTCATTTCCTCCTCTTCTTCTTCTTGCTCCGGACCTCCTTCCCCCTCCTTGGCGGCGGCTATCCACGAGCTGGGGTTTGGGTGTGATTCAAAAGTGGCAAAGAGAGGTGAAGATAGGGTGTGGGGTTGTTTATATAGAGCTAGAGGATTAGGGTTTGATGTAGGTCGGTTTTAGAGAGGGTGGAGGACGGTGTGGGGTCCCACATGGGATCCAAAAGGGTTAGACACGACGTCCTTAGGTCCACTTAAGGTAAAACCAAAATACACGTCGTGGAACAGAAGATCAACTCGGAATTGCGATCACCGGACAAGTCTGTAGTAGGCCGGACTAGTCCGATATTAGTCCGAGAGAAAAGGGGATAAGTCTGGACTATATCGGACAAGTCCAAACTTAGTCAGAGGAGAAATAGACAAGTTTGGCCGAAATCGGACAAGTCCAATTTTAGTTAGAGAGCAAAACAGACAAGTCCGATGGAAAACGGACAAGTACGAAATGTCAATGCCAGGCCCCCGTGGGTTGTGCGGGATCTTGCTGCTTCGGCGTCGCCCACTGTCATTGTTGAAACGTCGACGGTAGGCCCCTTGGGAGGTGCCAAAGCTGGCTGCTTTGGTGTCGCCCACCATCATTGTAGAAATGTTGACGACAAGCCCCTGGTAGACAGGTTACCACAAGAGAACCCTATTAGCAACAACATCTGGGCGAGAGAGTTTACTCGTGAATCAGTGCTTTTTACTAACATTGACGTGCTAGGGCGTCGACGACAGGGCCCCTGGGAGGTGCTGGAGCTGGCTGCTCCGACGTCGTCCACCACCGATGTGTAGCAACTTCGACGGCAGGGACCTGGTATACAGGTTACCATAAGAGAACTCTATTAGCAACAAGAGTGGGCAAGAGAGTGTACTCACAAATCAGCGCATGTTACTGTCATCGACGTGTTAGGCATCGACAGTGGGCCCCTGGGGGGTGTCAGAGTTGGCTGTCCTGCACACATGATAATGGAGGGACTACTTTGCTCGTCGGTTTCCCTCTCTTTTCTCTTTAGCTTTGTCATGTCTTACTATCCTAAGCTGGCACACGAGGTTTGGGTAATTCAATGCGCTAGTGCTTCGGGGTCTGGCTCCCGCCATCCTTAGGGTGCATGCTTTCGGGTCCCCAGTACTTGGGCGTAGCGCTAGGAGGCAGGGTGTGCATGCTTAGGGTACAGGACCAAACTAAGCAGTTTACATCCCCTGGACTTCCAGCTTGGCGTAGACCTTTGCTCGGGGACCATTCGACATCACATGACTCCAAGGATGGGGGCAGCCAAAGGAACCCCTCACACACTGCAGGTACCTCAACAGACCCGCCTGCAGTAGGATTTCATAACTCCACTAAGGGTAAGATACAAAGCATATAACCGTGTATATGAAGGAAATATACAAAAAATGAGCCTAGCATGGTTCATCATAAAACTAACGAGTAATTATATAAACATTTTTAGGGAAACATGGATTAAGACATCGATTATTTTATATTGGTATTCATAGGGGAAAATAGGCTTTTACAAAAGAAGGCAACGACTCACTTCCAGGTGACGAGGGAGGCAGGGTGCACAGGCTTATGGTTCAGGACCAGGCTAAGCTGACTACACACTCTGGACCTGACCCTCCTCGAGCTTAGTTGTCCTATGTGTTGCTCCTAGACTCTATGAAACCTTTACAATGTCCTACTAATAAGATATGGTTAACTTATAGGGTGCTCAAATCTCCGAGGGTAACTGTGAGAGTTGTCGGGAAACTTGTCATCATTAGCTACTAGTGAGGCAAAGATCAGGTGTCCCTACTTTCTACCTTGGCCCTCCGCCTTGCGGGTGGCTTGGGTAGAGATGGAACGGATCTTGAAAGCTTTGATTGGAGCATCGGTGCTGTCGGAAGGTTGCAGACTGGGTGCAGTGGATGAGTTGCACTGTCGCGAGCTCGGCAGAGGGTGACTTGGTCCAGCGCTGCCCGGGGCAGGTGCAGGGTCTACGGCGAGTGCTCGAAGCTTCTCCAAGGCTAACACCGCAGCGGTGCTATCACCGTGGATCTTGAGGACGCCACAGGGGGTTGGCATCTTCAAGATGAGGTAGCTGTAGTGGGCTATGGCCCTGAATCGGTACAAGGCTTGCCTGCCAAAGATGGCATTGAAGGGGAGTCTGACCTCCGTGACGCCGAATAGGATGTTCTTCATCCGGAAGTTTTCGGGTGTCTCGAAGGTCAACCGAAGATGGATGTTGCCGTACATGGTGATGTTGCCTCATACCACCCCCAAAAGGTGCTCGAGGGATGATCTTTGACATCGGGATCTGCAGCGGGATGAAGGTCACACAACTTATGGGGTTCAGTGCGGCCCCATCATCTATCAAGACATGGTGGAGCTCGATGTTGGCAATGGTGGGGGCGACCAAGAGAGGAAGGATTCCGGCTCCCACCATGTTCTTGGGGTAGTCAGAGGCGTCAAAGCTGATCAACATCTCCTTCCACTCGTGGTGCCACGCCGGAGTGGGGGTAGAAGCTTTCAAGGCCACCGCACGGCACGGGGTCTTGCTCGTGTCTGAAACACGGGATCCCTAGACCCCCTGAAGATGACTTGGAGTGTCTTGCGACACTCGTGGTTGCAACTGGCGTCGGATTCTGCATTCGGGTGGACCACTTAGATGGCCTGTTCATGCTTCTGGTAATCCATCTCCTCCTCGTCGTCGACCTCGGGGTCGACCTTCAGCTTGACCTCCCGCTGGTGGAAGGGTGCGCCCTCTAGACACTGCTTCACCCGCTCTTGGTATCCCTCGGCGCACCTCTTGATCTCCCGGCACTCGCTCGCGCTGTGGCCATGAGTCTTGTGCACCAGGCAGGGCTCAGCGCCGTCATCTGTGGCAGGTGGCTGATGTGGGCGTTTGTCGGGGCATGGGGGTCTGGTGCCACCAATCGCAGCTGCTACCGCGATGGCCCCTTGCGGCAGCTAGTTCTGGCTGCCACCCTGATTCTTGTTCTTCTTTTTGCCTCTACCCGAGGTAGCGGCACCTTCGCCGAGCTGGTCGGCTTTGCCCGCCCCGAAGACGGGCTATGTTGTTGATGGTTGGTACGTCACAGATGAAAATCCATAAGTGCGTAGAGAAATCGTGTAGCACTTCCCCTTAAAGAGTATTCCCAAGGGTATCAAATCGAAGGAACGTGTGTGCCAATCTTCTAACTCGTTCACCCAAGGACACACAGCTTGGTGGTAGGCAAGGGATAGAGTGGATGTCCTAAGAGAAGGGGTTCTAATTCAAAGCAAGTCGATCAATAGCAGCTTGTATTGGGCCCGAGCTTACCCTGGTCTACCAGGAGACTCCCGCCAAGAGCCTACATCGTAGTCGAACGTGGAGGATTACAACAGACAGATAGGGCTGTCACCACCTAGCGCCTACTTCTCTAACCCATGGACTATGAGATAATCAAAGGTAACATCAAGCCTAGACACCACACCTATGCTATCGATTACTTCCCTAACCTCTCGCTCAAAGACCAGGGCCTCTAAATGAATGGAGCAATGAACGAACAAGGAACTAAGGAATTAACTTGCTTGAATTAAATAATTGAACTCAATTGGAAATCATGTACCTTACTTGAGATGGGAAGAACTGTCGAGGTACATAGGTGGAGAGGGTTCGACAAGCCCGAACCCTATCCTTAAGTGGAAGAAGCCCGACAAGCTAGAGCCTCCTCCTCCTCCTCCTCCTCTTTCTCACTCTCTCCATATTTTCTAAGCACTTAGGCAGTGCTAAGCCTTTTGGAGTGGAGTACTAGACTCAAGATTTTAATGTGTGGAGCGAGGGAGCCCCCAACCCCTATTTATACCCTCCAATGACCGGTTTGGCACCAGAAAAAGCGAGGGATTTAGTTGCCATTGTGATGTGCAAGCTGTGAGGATCCAACGCGTGGCGGTTGGCTGCGTTTGGTGCGAATAACAGGTCAGGCGACCATGTGGTTCGACCAAAGTGTCAATGGCTCCAATCGCGCCGAAACTTCTCTATGACACTGTTATGGGTGATTCCCTTGATTTATAGTTGGTTGTCTACTCTGAATGGGGGCATGAGTCCTTGTGCTTGCGCCTGATTGGTCAGAAGGTGTGTTTCTTGGATTGGCCCCTGGAAATACTTCTAATTATGAGCATAATTCACCTGCATACAAAATTGCACCAACACTTGTGAAGATAGTCAGTAAATAACTCCTACCACTATGTTGGTTGCCCAATCCATATCTTTTATGCAGGGAATTGATGGTCGAATTTGGCAATTAAGGATCGTCAACAAACTGCCCCACACTTGGTCCTTTACTCGTCCTCGAGTAAAGGTAAGAAGAACTAAGTGATATTATAATTCAGCTATAAGTATGAAATATGTATACAAAACATTTGAACACATACATTTGTTCAAGGACCTTTAATATGTGGCTACCACATCATCTTGGGTGTTTAAAAGATGGAACGGCTTGAATGTAGTTCACCTGGACTCCTCCTACTGGAATAAACTTTGTAATTGCTATATTTTCACAAGACAAAAAGATATTGCCATGCTCCCCAAAAGAATGCTCTCATCTCTCAATGTGTTTAGTCCTCACCTTGGCATGAGTTGCCACTTCATTTCCTTCAACTAAATATGGCTTTTTGTGGAGCTTGGTAAGGATAAAAGTGGCTCACTTGCGATTCATATATTACAAAGTCAAAAATGAGATCCAAATGAGAAGACCATGCAACAAAAACCAATGACTAAAGAAATTTTTATGCACTTATTATGGATGGTAGACGATAAATGGTGACGATGACTCTAAATTGATCACTCTTTTTTTTGTGTATGGATGAAGCATGGCTACTTATTGGATCTTTTTTTGTTTTTATGTTTTTTAGAGCTCTTATAGCCATACCTTCTACTCCTTTTGTGCATCTTTTTATTGAGAGAGGGTTTTGTAGAATTGTCATGGAGTATCCTTCGATGGTGGATGTGTGAAAATCATGGAATATGGTGGAGTGCATAAGAAATTCCTAATCAAAGATTTCATGCAAGTCACTCAAAAGGGTCAAGATTTTGACAAAGTTCAATGAAAATGAAAAGTGGCATATGCATGAGGTTTTCAATATTTTTATCATATGGCCTTGGTGGGCATTTAAATTCCAATCAGAGAGGATTGCAAAAATCTGATGACCTTAAAAAATTTAATACCAAAATTCAATTCTAGCATGGAGAGTTTCCAAGTTTCACTCATTTACAATATCACACAAATCAAATACTTAGATGACATGTTTTTCCTAAATTTAATATGTGGTTCAAGAACAAGGAAGTGAAATTGAAGTGAGGTGTAGACATTGTGACACTCTGTTCCGAAAATAACCAAGTGAGCGCATATGTGTGCCCAAAATGTTCAACACACATACACGAGTGCATTCACAAAAGGATATACATAAAAGTACCATAGAACAAGATTAATTAAGATCTTTTATTACATAATTCAGAATCTCCTCAAATACAAGCTCTAATGAATATTAATGATAAGTTTGAACAAATGCAACGGAAATAAACTAAATAAGCAAACTAAGCAGCTAAGCAAATAGGATATAGCGCAGCTCCAATCAACACCACAGGCAAAGCTGACAGCAGACACGGCCTAGGACTCCGCATTATCACCGTTATACTCTCAATCCTGACCTGCAACTGTTGGTAGGGGAATTGAAAGGGTGAGTACATGTCGTACTCAACAAGTGTGGAAAGTATGACATGTAGCTTATACAAATGACGAATGTATTAAAGGCTAAGTGTTGAAAAGTACATTAAAACATTTTAAAAGCAATATATTATACGTATATGAAGTAAACCCATTATAAATCATGTAGTTATCATAATACCATTCCATATCCAATATCCGTTACCATTATTCCAGATTATTACCATCACCATCAACCACATCCAGTACCATAATCCAATCCATAACCAGCCATAACCATATTATCAATCATAACCAGTACCAAACCATAACCATCACCATAATCATAACTATTACCAAGTTTCCCTCTAATCATGGAAGTTGTCTAGGTGCTCATATCCGGGAGCACGGCTATCATGATAGTTTTATTACTCTGCAGAGTTTGTACCACTTTACCCACGTGTTTGTGATTTCATCACCTTCGATGACTAAAACCTCTATCTCGCCGTCTCACACTTCCGTTGGTGTGTGGCCAAGAGATCACAAAATAGCCTTTACAAAGGCACTACAAGAAACGGACAACCGGACGTGAGGGATACTAGAGGCGTCTGTGCCGATGCATAAAACTATTTATAATCGTCGGTTTCCAAGGACTGACCCATATAAACTATAGCCGTCGGCTGACCAAGACAAACCAACGGCCATAAGTTATAACCGTCGGCCAGACAATAGGAACCGACGTTCACATTAAAGCCATCAGCCCACCGACGTGCACCGACATCTTTATTATAGCTGTCGGCCAGAAACCTACATTCATAAGTTGGGCCCACCACAGTCTCCATCTCGCGTGCACCAACCCTATCGTCTCTTCAATCTCACAGGCGCCTGCTCCGCCCAGTGCTCGCGATAGCCTTCCTGCCGCCGCCAGAGTGCTTGCCGCTGCCGCGAGAGCCCTGCCGACCACACCGCCGACGAGAACCCTGCTGACCGCGCTGCCGACGAGAGCTCCGCCGGCCGTGCCGCACAAGTCGTCGCCGCCGCTCCGCAGCAACCGGGCCATGCCGCCGGTTGCGCCGGGCCGCGCCACCGGTTGTCCTCGCTGCCGGTTGAGCTGGAGGCCGCAACGCCCTTCTCCCTGCCACCGGTTGCGTCGCCCCTACTCCTCGCCACCGGCCAGGCTGCATCACCCGTTTCTCGCCTCCGATCAAGGTAAAATGCTTACATTGTGGATGAATTCTTGCATTGTAGATAAATATCTGTCGAGGATTGTGTTCTTGATATAGTGAATGTTCTTATTTAGCTACAAACGATAGTAATTTTACCTAAGACTAAGTTGATGACTAAGTTGTAATTTTAGTAAACTTTTAATTTGTATAAATGACGATTAAAATTGAAGATCTTAGCAATGTGGAAAATGGACATGGTGATATTAATGTGTCACAATAATACGATCACATGAGCTTGATTACTCGTTAATGATTTTGGCAATGTTTAACTTGTTAATATGATAAATAAATTGTATGAATTAACAATGGTTATCTTATATATGCGAGCTTGATTAGATGTTAAAACTTTAATTATACCTAGGAGCCCTTTGAACATGATTCTTTTTGTTGTCGCAAGTGTGCAAACTTTACTTTTTGTGCAAAGGGAAACAATACAGTAGATCCAGCGTGTACGCAGCAGTGTCCAGTTGCCCTTGTTCTTTGCCACTTGGATTGCTGCTTCAGGTTTGCACTTTAGCCGATCAGGACTCATATCCAACATACGGGCTAGTCGTTTGGCTGCAACCCTGGAAGAGGGTTGAGGATTGCACGGCGACTGTGCTTGCCGTTAATTTTAGAACCTTCTCTTTGCACACAAGCATTGAAATGTTTGAATGCTTAGTTATACTAAATTTGGAAGTTTAGTTATACTCAATATTGTGCATAAATGCTCAGAGATGATTGTAGTCGTAATGTACACGTGAATACAAGCACAATGGTGTACGATGTCAAGACAAGCGTGGATGGTAGATCTGGACTTGGATCTTTCAACTCTGACCAACTTTCCCCCTCTGTCTCGTTCTCTCCTCCCTCGTAAATGATCGAAAAATGGAAATGAGCTATGTAACCTATAGAATTTGATTACCCGTTTCGAATCGGCACGTTTCACATGCTATTGGCATGTGAGATGTGCAGGTTCGGAATTGTCCCTTTTTGGACAGCCTGAGAGTGACCAAGGGGACATGGCTTATGACAAGACGTGAGTCTGGATATAGAAGACATTTTGACGGCATAACCCTATTGTTCTCTTCTGCACCATTTTCAGGCGTGTAGTGGAGAACAACAGGGTTATGTTGCCAAAATTTTGTTCGTATCCGGACCACGCATCTTGTCATGAGCACGCTCCGCTCAGTAACTCTTGGGTGGGTTTAGGATCTATCTGCCTAGGTTGTAGGGGTCGTGATATAACATAACAATGAAACTAATAATGATTTGTCTGGTTTGAAGGTATAAACCGAAAAATGGGTGACAACCGTAAGGTGATGTATCACGAATGGAGTTCAACTAGTGGTCACGGTATGGAATGGGCTCATGTTGCTAACGTTTACATGAACCAAGATTTTGCTAGTGGTGCTTCTTTGGTGAAGTGTCCTTGTAGCAAGTGTCAGAATCGTCTGCATCTGAAAAGACCTAAAATTGTGTTGCACCTTTGCAAGCACAGATTTATGCCTGACTACTTAGTGTGGCGTGAGCAAGAGGAGATGGATCATGCTTGTGAGTCGGACAAAAACGAGGATGAAGACCATATGGATGAGATGATAGCTGATGTTGGTCGAGAGTACGAAGAAGAGTCACTGCCTGAAGAGGTGAAAAAATTATTAAACCTCTGGCCGCCTCAGATGAAATAGTGTATGAGGGCACCCAACTGACCATTTTGCAGGCGGTCACACGACTTATGGCGTTGAAGTCTAAGTTCAATTTTGCGAACAATTGTTACAATTGTATCCTGAAGTTTTTCAATGATCTCCTTCTGTCAAATAATAAGATGCCAAAAGACATATATGAATCTAAGAAGATTTTGGCTGGTATGGGCATGAGTTACGAGAAGATTGATGCGTGCAAGAATAATTGCATGCTGTTTTGGAAGGAACACAAAAACGATACTCATTGTATGCATTGCAATGCCTCTAGACATGTGACAGTTAAGAATGATGATTGAGAGGAAATAACTACAAAAGTACTGATTAAACAATTACGGTACATGCCTATCACGTCGAGGCTTAAATGGTTATTTTTGTCTCAAGAAACAGCGAAGCAGATGAGGTGGCATTCTAAAGGTATACGTGAGAGTGATGACAAAGATATTATGGCACATTCTTCGAATGGCGTCGCTTGGCAAGCTCTGGACTGTTTTGATCCGGAGTTTGGTACAGATCTAAGAAATGTTCGTCTTGGGATGTCAACAGATGGTTTCACTACTTTTAGCACCACTAACAGTCCATATTCTTGTTGACCGATTTTTATCATGCCTTACAACCTCCCTCCCAACATGTGCACTAAAGAAGGATACATATTCCTCGTGGCCATTATTCCTGGACCTAAACATCCGGGAAAGAAAATCAAGATGTTTATGCAGTCGTTTTGATTGCCATCGACGATTCCTTCCTCTAAACCATCCTTTTCATGAGTGATACACAAACGTTTCGAAGAGGTAGAAGGGTTACAGAAGGACCACCTCGTCGATTGACAGGCAAACAAAAAATGGCATGGCGTGCAAAGTTAAAAGAGTCCACAGAAGGTGTTTTCGAAGGTTATGGTAAAGAACACAACTGGACCCAGATTTCTTTTCTTTGGGAGTTACCATACGAAAAGGCATTTCTTTTACCACACAACATAGATCTGATGCACCAGGAGCGTAATGTTGCTGAAAGCATCATAAGCATGTGTTTTGATTTTACCAGTCAAACCAAAGATAACTTGAGCGCAAGGAAAGACTTAGTTGACATTTTTGATCATCCTGCACTTGAGGTTATAACAAATGCAAGTGGAAATGAAAGTAGGCCACGAGCTCCGTATTGTGTCAGGCCAGGAGAAAGAAAGCAAATACTTAGTTGGTTGAAAACATTGAAGTTTCCTGATTGCTATGCAGCCAATATAAAAAGATGTGTTAATCTCAGCACCGGTAAACTAAATGGGTTGAAGAGTCATGATTACCATATTTTGATGGAGAGACTTGTACCGGTTATGTTTCGTGGCTACTTGAAACCTTATATGTGGAAGATATTTGCCGAACTTAGCTTCTTTTATAGGCAAATATGTGCTAAGGAAGTGTCAAAAAACATGATGCAGAAGTGGGAGAAAGAAATTGTTGTGCTTGTATGTAAGATGGAAAAAGTGTTTCTGCCTGGATTTATGAATCTTATGCAACAATTGCCGGTGCATTTACCTTATGAAGCATTGGTAGCAGGTCCTGCAAAATTCAGGTGGATTTACAGCCAAGAAAGAGAATTGAATAAACTTAGATCTACAGTGCGTAACAAGGCAAGAGTTGAGAGCTGTATTGCAGAGGCATTTGCATTCAATGAGATTATTAACTCCTCTAGCAGATATTTTTCACGTGCCAACAATGTGAATGCATCTACAACACGATATCATAATGTAGAGGAGCACACTACGAGTGAGCTTCAGATTTTTCATTGGAAGGGAAAGTGTGTTGGAGCTGCTAATTCTCATCATATTTCGAAAGAAGTGAGAAACTACACAATGCTTTATATATTTTTCAACATGGATGAAGTGTTCCATATTTTGAAATGTTTGACAAGCTGTCTTGGTCATCTCCATGAAAACCTACGCAAAGTCATTTAGATAAGTTACGTCAAAAGGGCATAAACGGTGGGCCGAACTTTGTGAATTGGTTTTGTGAACATGTAAGTTCTTTATTCGTCTTTTTTCTTACACTCATAGTTCACACGACTATCGTAATATTCTAACTTTGCTTATTTATGTAGTGTATGAATGATGTCAACATCTCCGATGACATGCGATAGATGTCGCATGGTCAATTGAAAGCAAATAAATTTAAACGATACGATATCAACAAATATCATTTTCAAACGGCCAGTTTAGAAGAAACCGTCCACTTGCTGCCACTACAAATAGTGGAGTAATGATAGCAGCTACAGAAGGTAGTGGAGAAGTGAAAGAATTCTACGAAGTTCTTCAAAAAATAATTGAGTACACATTTGGCTGTCCAAAAGTACTTCAACTTGTCATTTTTGACTGTCAATGGTTTGATCCGACATCGGGAACTCGAGTGGATGATTTTGGAATGGTGGAGGTCAACCATAACTCACGGTACACAGCTCTTATTAACAATGTTTTGCTTGCGAGTCAAGTCGAATAAGTACACTATTTAAGTTATCCTCACCCAAGTTTGAAAAACTGGTGGGTAGTATATAAAGTAAATCGTGAAGTGCACCCTCGTCGTTATGATGGTTACATAGAGTGTCAAGAAGATGATGGTGGCACTGTCTATCAAGATGAAGTCGAGGAAGTAGAAGATTTTAGGACATCTTGTGAGATGGAACTTGCGGAAATAAATAGAGGTACCCAAGAGTTAATGTCTAAAGAACAAGTTGGCTCTTCGAGAAAACGTCTTCGACAATCACAAAGAATTATTGAAACGCACAAAAGGAATATCGAAGAGCATGTCAGATTTGATGAAGAGAGTGAAGAAGAGTTTGAAGATGAGATGGAACAAGAGATACATGATCATCTGAGTGTGACGAGGCATCGACACAAAAATTGGTATGAATGTTCACTATTTGTTACATGTGTTCGTGAAGTCAATTTATCTTTTACTAGATCTATATGTTATTTTAATGTATTGCAAGGTAAAATATGTTGAGTGTTTAAGAAAACTCATGGAGATGATGCGGACTATGTTAGAGAGCCTTTGGATGTGGCAGCAGTGTACGAAGTCGGCGGAGGTCTAACGCATGGGAGGTATGTGAAAAATGTTGATGATTTATATGTTTATGGCTATCCATTCATAACAATTACATATTTTCTAGACTTGGGTTGGGTGATGATTATGTGGAGCGTGAGGATTATGCTAGACGAAGTTCGTATAGCGTCAGTTCTAATTGGTCCGAGTCTAATGCGGAGAGAGAATTAAAAGAAGAACTGAGACGCAATAAGGAAGAGATGTGTGAGATACGACAGATGAATATGTAAATGCCGCAACAAATGGCCTATATGTTGCAGGTACACATGATTGTTTTGTTCGAGTTAAATTTTGCTTATTATAGTATGTTACATTAATTAACTAATTATCTTTACTTGATGCAGTTATTGACTCAAGGTGGAATTGGATCGCAGTTCGGTGCTCCTCGTACTCCGTTTGCTTCGTCGTCACAGGTATAACTTTGACTTTGTGTATCATTCATTAGAGTAGCACTAGCCAATAGTAATAAGATTTGTCACAGGGTTCCGAGAGTGGCCAAGGATATATTCCACCAGCTCAAGGATTTCTATCGATGTTGGGCGCAACTCCTTCAGCTTGGCCACCATATACATATCCACCATAGCCAGGTTTTCTACCACCGCCAGCCGGTCCCGTGCATGGACCATCGGCAACTCATGCGGCAACAGTATGCTTTTCTAATCTCAAATCAAAGTCAAATTAAGACTCATGTTTATAGTTATGCAAAATCATATTAGTGAAGTAGCGCCCTGCTTTGATATCGAGACATGCGAAATCGTTTTACTAATGCAAACTTTAAATTGAATGTGTTTCTTGTAGGGTTCTCATCAAGTGACGCCAGAAGGTTGTAATGATTTTCTGAATTTGAACGAGAACATGGGTGCAAGCGGTGGAGGAGCGAGTGGCGGAAGCTCTCACAACATGTGTGCGAATTGATCTTCACTATATATGGTTGTTTACTATCTAGACTTGAACCAATGTTTTTATGTTTAAGTTGTTTGTGATGTTTCGAGTTATTTACTATGGATGTTATGAACTTGTACGGCTTGCGGGTATTGAACTTTTTGCTGCTATATTGAACCTGTTGTTGCTGAACTTGTTTCGCTGTATAAATTTGTATACTGTATATGTTATGAACTTGTTGTGGCTCTGTATATTAAAAAAATGTTGTTGCTGTAATCTGTATCTGCTGTAATCTGTATGGGTTGCTGGCTGCTGGATCGGAGGCTCCCCAACCGGGGAGGCAGAGAAAACAGTGCGAAAAAAAACAGATAAGAACATCGGTTTCGAGTCAACAACGCTCATATATGCCATAAGACCGTTGGTTGGCCACGTGGCCGACGGTCATAAGCTAGTTAAAGTCGTCGGCTGGACGAGGGAACCGACTCTTCTAAGCATTAAATGCATCAGTTATGCCAGCCGACGTTCATAGTTTATGTACGTCAGTTTTATTACACAACGGACAATAACAAGGCCGACTCCCTATGTGCGTTTTCCTGTAGTGAGGGACTACTAGCTTGTACGGACCCACTGAGGTTTCACCGGTGGCGATGTCTCGATCTGAGCACATCTTCAACCAAGGGCCCCCTATTGTGCCATTCGGATCCTAGGAAGTCCCACCTCCAATCCAAACCCAATACGACTCTCCTTTTCTGGTTTGCCAAATGATCCATGCAATACTAGCAATACCCTAATTAGTCAGCTACGCCGCACCCATACTTGGCCTCGTGGTGGCACTGCTTTCCTGGCTTATTCTTGCTTGAACTGGTCCTTAGATCTAAAGCAAGTGAAACCACCATGACATCCAACCCATCCACATACCATGCTTGCTTAGATGACCCATTACCATATCATATTGACCAGGTCATATTAACCATAATCTCATTAATGCATAATTAAATAGTAGAGTTGTTTTCCCATCCTAATTAATTGAGTGAAACAAAGGTAAAAAGCCCTTCCCGACTCTCTACCATGAATCCCAAGAGACAAGGGTGGTTAAACAAAGCTAGTAAACTTCCTATCATAGGATTTCCCATTAAATTGACACAAGCATGCAGTTTTGAAATCAAAACATTTATTGTCGAAACATGATAAATATGTTCAAGGACACTTGCATTGCTCTTGGGCTTGGTTTATGTCAAAGTCTTCAAATTCCTGGTGCTGAAGATCCTCCTCAGCACTCTCTAGCGCAAATCCGTCTAAACTGCGCAATAAGCATACAAGACAAGAATTAAAACCAATAAGTGCACATACATTACTCAATATTTCATGACATGCATGATTAATACAAATGCAAATAAAATCTAGTTAATGAGTTGTTAATAATATTTACTATCTAGTTCTAATAGTTTTAGCAAGTTCGGACATGTTTGGAATTGATTCGAATCAATTTAGAATTAATTCAGCAGAAAACAGTCAGCAAGATCGGACTAGTACGCGGTAGGGCCGGACTAGTCCACCCTTCGCAGAACTGGCAAATTAGGGTTTTCTAGATCGATGTGAATTTGGAGAAACGGGGGTTGAATTCATGCGAGAAAGAGGATGTACAAGGTATACCAGGTGTTTAGGACTCCATAGAATCAAGGGTTTAGGACTTAAAACCCAAACACACGTGAAACAAAAGATCAACTCAGAATCGCGATCACCAGACAAGTCTGAAAAGGGACGGACTAGTCTGAAGTTAGTCAGAGAGATATCGGACAAGTCTGGACTGGACATCGGAAAAGTCCGGACTCGGTCAAAGGAAAAACAGACAAGTCTAGCCAAAATCAGACAAGTTCGATTTTAGTCAAAGGGGAAAACGGACAAGTCTACTAGATGTCGGACAAGTCTAGACAATTCTAGGGACTTGGCAAAATTTCTAAAGGATGGGATGACCGGACTAGCGCACAATGGACCGGACAAGTCCGAAAACTGCACAGAGAGGAAAACGGACTAGTCCGTGAAAGTGCATCTAGGTTCCCCGTGGGTTTTGGATGATTGATGACGACAATTAAGTCACTAATGAGCTCAAGTGATCTTAGCACAGGTGTGGACTCGATCGGAGACGCAAACCCTCAAAAAGGAAAAGGAAGGAAACGGAGTCAACTCGAAGCGTAGAAACTAGGGTTTCTAGCGTGTTGAGTTAGACTAGCCGTAGAAATAGGAGGGTGCGTGTGTAAAGTGCATTGAGATCAAGTTTGGGAGCTCAAAGTGTTTTAGAGGTCAAACCCCTTGAGAGAAAAGAGTGGATAAGCAGTCTGGCAGTAGGGCCGGACTAGTCCGTGCAGGTGGGCCAGACTAGTCCGCCCCTGGCCGGCCAAGTCCGTTGTCGGCCGAACCAGAAGGGTCTGACTGAGATCGGACTAGTCCGTTTGTGGCCGGACTAGTCCGGGTAGCAGTGAGTGGGTTTTGGGGACTAAGTCTCAAAACCATGGACTTGTCCGTTTGAGACCGGACCAAGAGGTCCTGAGTGAGAACGGACTAGTCCGCCCGTGGGGCCGGACTAGTCCGGGTTGGTGTGTTGAAATTGGTTCTGTGACTAAGTCTGGGAGGACCGGACTAGTCCGCCCTTGGGGCCGGACTAGTCCGTGGTCCTCAAACTAGTCCGTTTTCGCGCGGAGCAAAAGGCTCTGTGTGAGATCGGACTAGTCCGGTGGTGACCGGACCAGTCCGTTGTTGAAGTGATCGTTTGAATTTGAAGTTTGGCGGGTAGTGTGACGATAGCGTGTCAGCTGTCAGGGCCTGACAAGAGGTCAGTGGTCCCCTAGGCCGGACTAGTCCGGGCCTGAGGTCGGACTAGTCCGCCCTTCTGCTGAAGTCAGCAGTATGGGCTTGGGACCTCTATAAATAGAGGTCCCCTGGGTTCTTTTGAACTAACACTTGAACTGACTTGAACCCTAGCGCCGCCACAGCCAACTTGGAGCACTCTTAAGCCTCTTTCTTGCCAACTTTCCCTCTAAAACTAATTCTTGTGTGGATTAGGGTTTAGTGATGTGGAGAAGAGGAAGAACATCGCGCTTGTGCTCCCTGTTTGATCTCTTGTACTCATTGAGTCTTTGTGAGCTGTGTGTTGAGTGTGTTTTGTGTTGTTGATCATCTTTGTGGTGTGGGAGCCTCAGATTGTGAGAAGCCCCAACGAATCTTGTATTCACACTTTGAGATAGTGGAGAACCAAGTTAGGCCCGTGCGGTAAACTTGGTGAGGGAAGGGTTGGTGAACCCGGTCCTTTGTGGACTCCTCAACGGGGATGTAGATTCTTGTGTGGAATCGAACCTCGGGATAAAATCCTTGCGTCTCCGTGTTCTTCGTATTTTGTTTATTGCATACTTAGCTCTAGGGTTGCTAGTCTTGTTTTGAGCCTCACATTGTTTAATCTTGTTAAAACTTGACTCACTCTTGTGTTGATAGATTCTAAACTTGTATTAAACATATCCTCACTTGTAGCCTCAAGAAAAACCCTTTAAAACTTGTTAGAAACACTTTTTAGTGTTCTTCACGCAGGCTGACCGGACTAGTCTGCCCCCAGACCGGACTAGTCCGCCCCCTGTGATTTAATCTCGTTTTATTCAGTCATTTGCAGGTCGATTAGCCTATTCACCCCCCCTCTAGGCAGCTTTCAATTGGTATCAGAGCCGGTCTCTCCACAAAGAGTCTAACAACTCGGAGAGATGGCCGGAGTGGTGTTTGAAGAGGTGTCGACCAACGACTCTCAACCGACACGTGAGGAGACAATGGCTTATCAAGACAAGCCAACGGATGATGAGGAGACTCGCCAGCTCAAGGCGAAGCTCCGGGAGAAGTTGAAGATTGCTGTGGTTGAGCCGCCAAGCTCATCAAGTGGTGGCGGCGGGGTCAACTACAATCGACAAGGGTTCAACTATGAACGCCTTGCCGCCAACAACCACTACCTCTCCATCCCATTGGGGAAACCTCCTCAATTCGATGGAACCGACTACGGGATGTGGAAACACAACATGAAGATCCACCTCGTGTCACTCAATTCGGCATTGTGGCAAATTGTCATGACCGGGGTGGAGATCCCGAAGGATGAGGACAACATCACGCAAGAACAAGCCATCCTCATCCACCGCAACGCTCAAGCTGCGGGTGTGATTATCTCATCTCTCTCAAGAGATGAGTTCAACCGCGTCGATGGTCTTGAGGTGGCCAAAGACATATGGAACACCCTCAAGACGGCGCATGAAGGAAATCGGGTGGTCAAGGAGGCCAAGATCGAGCTCATCGAAGGAGAGCTTGGGAGATTCGCCATCTTGGATGGTGAATCCCCCCAAGACATGTACAACCGGTTGAAGGTGCTTATCAACAAGAGCCGGTCATATGGCTGCACCAAGTGGACCGACCACGAGGTTGTGAAGAGGATGATCCGGGCGTTTATGCCTAGGAACGTCGCCCTTTGCTCCATGATTCGAGAAAGCTCGGGGTTCACTCAAATGACCCGGAGGAGGTCCTTGGTAGGATCATTAACCACGAGATCATGGAGAAGGAGGCGCTCTTCTACAACGACCTTCAGAAATTCACCGCCTCCAAGATGAAGAACGTTGCACTCAAGGCAACACCCTTTTCAAAGGAGCAAGAGGAAAGTGATGAGGAGAGCCTCGACACCGATGAGGAAGAGGCATTCTTCATCAACAAGTTTAGGAGAATGATGAGGAGGAAGAAAGGTGGATACAACCATGAGGTCAAAGGGAAGGAAAGAGCAAGGCCCAAATCAAAAAGGTCTTGCTACAATTGTGGCGAGTATGGGCACTTCATCGTTGATTGCCCACATGAAGAAGCAAAGAATAAGAAGGAGGGCAAGCCTCAAGATAAGAAATTCTTCAAGAAGAAGAGGCCCTCCGGACAAGCCCACTTGGGGAAGGAGTGGGACTCTAACGATGAGTCCTCCTCCGAAGAAGAAGAGGAGAAGATGGCTACCATAGCCATCGGGAGGAGCTCCAAGGGAAGCAAGCTCTTCCCCAACCTCAACGACGACTACAAACCTACTTGCCTCATGGCAAGGGAGGGAAAGAGAAAGGTAACATCTCATCCCTCCTCGACAACCTCCTCTCAAGACGAATTTGATAGTGCTAGTGAGAATGAACACATGTTTAAGGACATAAGCAAAAGCACCTTGCGAATGATGAAATTGCTTATGGATGAGATCTTTGAGAAGGAGGATCTCATCAATAGACAAGAGGACATGCTCATCCTTGAGAAGGAGAGGTGTCGAGAGCTTGATGAGCTCCTTGAGCTCGAAAGAGAGAAGAGCAAGGCATTGGAACACGAACTTGCTCTAAGTAAGAAAACATGTTCAAGTCTTGAGGAGAAGACAATTGAGCTCAAAGATGAACTTGGGAACTTGTCAAAAGTTAACAAAATCCTTGAGTCTCAAGTTGAGTCTCTCAAGAACAATGTAGCCTCTTCCTCCAAGAGCTCAACCGTCTCAAAGGCCTCATCCAATGCAACTTTGCCTTGCAAGTGCTCTAACTTAATCCTTAAGCTTAAGGATGAACTCAACTCAGCACAAGGCAAGCAAGCACCTAAGGGTGGCATCTTTGACAAGGAGAAGGTGGCGTATGCACGAAGTGCATACACCAACACAAGACCTCCCCATGTCAAGGATGGTCTTGGCTATACTAGAGGTGGAAGGCATAACGCCAAAACCTCCAAGTATGGCAAAGACATAATTGTCTTCGTTAAGGGGAGTTCATCACCAACTAAAATTGAAAAGAACTCACCCTCTAGCAACAAATTGCCTAAATCTGAATCACATCCTCTATTCCATGATTTTGATGCATCTTATGTGCTAAAGAGGAACAAACACGTCAAAGTGTTTGCTAGATATGTTGGGCCACTCCGCAAGAGCCCCAAGCCTTGCGTGTGGGTGCCCAAATGCCTAACTACTAACGTGAAAGGACCCAACTCCGCTTGGGTACCTAAAAGGAAGGCATAAACTTATTTAGTAGGCTTACTCCTTCGGTGGATCGAAATGGGTGCTGGAGAGCGGATGTACCAACCACATGACTGGAGAAAGGAGCATGTTCATAGAGTATGAGGAGAACGAGGACCCAAGTGAAGGAACCTTCTTTGGGGATAATAGCCAAGGGAAAATCCTTGGCTCTGGTAAAATTGCTATCTCCTCTTCGCATACTTTATCTAATGTTTTGCATGTTGATTCCCTAGACTATAATCTCCTATCCATATCACAGCTTTGTGATAAAGGATATAAGTGTGTTTTTTCTAGTGAGGTTGTGAATGTTCTGAGAGAGGGTAATGACTCAATAGCCTTTAAGGGAGTGCTCAAGGGAAAGCTGTATCTTGTAGACTTTACCACGGATAAGGCTCAACTTGACACATTCTTAATGGCAAAAGCCAACATGGGATGGCTTTGGCATAGAAGGCTTGCCCATGTTGGAATGAGGAACCTTCAAAAGCTCCTTAAAG
This sequence comes from Tuctoria greenei, assembly GCA_036927565.1. NCBI lineage: Eukaryota > Viridiplantae > Streptophyta > Magnoliopsida > Poales > Poaceae > Tuctoria > Tuctoria greenei. The sequence goes on along the minus strand of JAYESD010000001.1, from coordinate 41,835,226 downwards.
GAGAGCACGTTCGTGGCCTAAAGGATGTGGTATTTGAAAAGGATAGGCCATGTGGTGCGTGTCAAGCAAGAAAGCAAGTAGGAGCTCAACACCCCTCTAAGAATGTCATGACGACCACTAGACCTTTGGAGTTACTCCATATGGATCTTTTTGGCCCCATTGCTTACATTAGCATCGGTGGCAACAAATATGGTCTAGTCATCGTTGATGACTTCTCTAGATATATTTGGGTGTTCTTCTTGCATGATAAGAGTGAAACCCCCGGTGTCCTCAAGAAATTCCTAAGGAGAGCTCAAAATGAGTTCACCTCAAGGATAAAGGCTATAAGGAGTGATAATGGCACCGAATTCAAGAACATGCAAGTAGAAGAGTTCCTAGATGAGGAGGGCATCAAGCATGAGTTTTCCGCTCCCTATTCTCCACAACAAAATGGAATTGCCGAAAGAAAGAATAGGAAGCTCATTGAGATGTCAAGGACGATGCTAGATGAGTACAAAACATCAGACCGGTTTTGGGCGGAAGCGGTTAACACCGCTTGCCATGCCGTAAACCGATTGTACCTTCATCGCCTCCTCAAGAAGACTCCTTATGAGCTTCTCATTGATAAGAAACCCATTGTTTCTTACTTTCGTGTTTTTGGTAGCAAGTGTTATATCCTCAACATGAAGCCTAGGACATCGAAGTTTGCTTCAAAGTTCGATGAGGGTTTCTTGCTTGGATATGACTCAAACACTCATGCGTACCGTGTGTTCAACAAATCCTCCGGAATTGTTGAAGTAGCACGTGACGTGGTGTTTGACGAAACCAATGGCTCTCAAGTGGAGCAAGTTGATCAACATGCCCTTGATCAAGAGGAACCTCCACTAGAAGCTCTAAGGAGAATGGCACTTGGAGATGTTCGCCCACAAGAACCATCTCAAAGCCCAAGTGACCATCATCATTATGAAGTAGGTCAAACCCCCATTGGACAAGTTGGAAATCCACTAGATACTCCCCAAAATGATAACGGGACTGAAGATCAAGGGGGAGGCTTGGATCAAGGGGGAGACCAAAGTGAAGAGGATGAAGCAAGTGATTCAATAGCTCAACCTCCGCATCCTCGCGTTCATCAAAGTGTTCAACGGGATCATCCCGTTGACAACATTCTAGGAGATATCACAAGAGGAGTAACGACACGTTCACGTGTTGCAAACTTTTGTGAGCATTTCTCCTTTGTCTCATCCTTGGAACCCCATAAGGTTGAAGATGCCTTAAGAGATCCGGATTGGGTAGTTGCCATGCAAGAGGAGCTCAACAACTTTGAAAGGAACAAGGTTTGGGAGCTTGTCAAGCGCCCACAAGCTAATGTTGTTGGAACCAAGTGGGTGTTCCGCAACAAACAAGATGAGCATGGCGTAGTAACTAGGAACAAGGCACGACTTGTGGAAAAAGGGTACTCACAAGTTGAAGGATTGGATTTTGATGAGACATTTGCTCCCGTAGCTAGGCTTGAGTCAATTCGCATATTACTAGCCTTTGCTACTCATCATGACTTCAAGCTCTACCAAATGGATGTTAAGAGTGCATTCCTTAATGGCCCAATCAAGGAAGAAGTTTATGTAGAGCAACCTCCAGGGTTTGAAGACCAAGACTATCCTAACCATGTTTACAAATTGCGAAAGGCTCTTTATGGCCTCAAGCAAGCTCCTAGAGCTTGGTATGAGTGCCTAAGAGACTTTCTAGTTAAAAATGGTTTTAGGATAGGAAAAGCGGATTATACCCTTTTCACAAAGCACTTCAACGAAGATCTTTTTGTGTGCCAAATATATGTGGATAAAATCATATTTGGTTCCACAAATAAGGTGTTTTGTGATGAGTTCTCCAAGATAATGACGGAGAGGTTTGAAATGTCCATGATGGGTGAGTTGAAGTTCTTTCTAGGATTTCAAGTAAAACAACTCAAAGAAGGGACGTTCATAAGTCAAACTAAGTATACACAAGATATTCTAAGGAAGTTTGACATGGATAAGGAAAAACCCATTAAAACCCCTATGGGGACAAATGGACACCTAGACCTAAATGAGGATGGTCCAAGTGTGGATCAAAAGTTATATAGGTCTATGATTGGTTCACTTCTTTATCTTTGTGCATCTAGGCCCGATATCATGCTAAGTGTGTGTATGTGTGCACGCTTTCAAGCGGCACCTAAGGCTTGTCATTTGACCGCCGTTAAAAGGATCTTGAGATATCTAGTACACACACCCTCCCTAGGACTTTGGTACCCTAAAGCATCTAAGTTTAACCTCATTGGATATTCCGATGCGGACTATGCGGGGTGCAAAGTCGATAGGAAGAGCACATCGGGTACATGCCAATTCTTAGGTCGATCTCTAGTGTCTTGGTCCTCCAAGAAGCAAAACTCTATTGCTCTCTCCACCGCCGAAGCGGAATATGTTGCAGCCGGAAGTTGTTGTGCACAACTTCTCTGGATGCGACAAACCCTTAGGGATTATGGGATTAACTTGCGCAACATTCCACTCTTGTGTGACAACGAGAGTGCCATCAAGATAGCCCATAATCCGGTGGAGCACTCTAGGACCAAACACATAGACATTCGACACCATTTCTTGCGAGATCACTCAATGAAGGGAGATATCGTAATTTCTCATGTGAGGACGGAACATCAACTAGCGGATATCTTCACCAAGCCTCTTGATGAGAAGCGTTTCTGTGAGCTAAGAAGTGAGCTCAACATTTTGGATTCTAGGAATGTGGCCTAAACCACATTTCTCAGTTTTTGAGCTATATTTCGAAAAACTCCTTTCTATCGTGATTTCTCTTCAAAATCTGTTTGAGAAAACTTTTTCTTGGGATTTGAACATGTTTTTATCACATTCTTTCTCTAATTATCATGTTTGCATTGCTTGTTGTCCAAAAGGACAAATGATTGGAGGGCAAAAGCTCTAAAATACAGTTTTTCAGCCCAGTCGGACCGGACTAGTCCGCCACTGTGGACGGACAAGTCCGGGTCCAGACTAGTCCGCGGCTGGTCCGCTTACCGGACTAGTCCGCCCCTCAACCGGACAAGTCCGGATCCGGACTAGTCTGGGTCTAGTCCGCGGAACGGACTAGTCCGGCCCCACAACTGGACTAGTCCGGCCCTTGGGGACTTAAAACCCCCAGACGGCCCAGACCCCTCCTCTCCCTCTCACACTTGACTCTCTCTCTTCCACGTGCTAGCAACCGCCCCCCATCGGCGATTTTGCGCTCCAACCTCCAAATCTCGACTCCAATCCACGCATCGGAGTCTTTGGGAGTGAGGGATCACTTCCCCGCGCTCCACATTCGCGATTCATCTCCGATCTCGTCGACTCTAGCGGATTTGAGAAGGTATTCCCTCGTTCTTCAAAAACTAGCCCCATTCTTGATTCTTAAAGTTTTTGATAGGAACACCTTCATAGATGTTGCTCCATATACCCTTGTGATCATAGCCTAGGAGTATTGCGCGCTGATCTGAAGATTTTTCGATGATTCGATTAGGGTTAGGGTTTATCCTGTGCAACCCGGACTAGTTCGGCCCATGACGGACAAGTCCGCCAGGCGGACTAGTCCGCCCCTAAGGCGGACAAGTCCGGTTTGCACAGAGCAAACCCTAGTCCTTGTCTTCTCTAGAGATCTTTTCCGCAATGCTCCCTCTACTTGGACTCATACCTTCCTTTCTATATGCTTTTCACAGCATGTCGAACTCGGAGCGTTCCCCTCCTCGTCCCAACCCCGAGGGGCGAACCAAAGCTCAAATTGTCGAGGCAAGAACCAAGGCTGCGCTCATAGAAGCGCAAAAGGCAAAGGAAGAGAGGCGGCTAAAGGCACTCGAAGCCTCCAAAGTTGCCGCGAGCATCTACAATGAGGAAGAAGCCATAGCTCGAGCAACCGCAGAGTCCCTCAATGAGCTGAGGAAGAAGAAAAGGGAAGACAGGGAGGCTCACAACTCCAGGGCCGCTGAGGCCAATGCTCCCAAAAGGAAGAGACTCGTCACTGCCGGCGAGAAGGCAAAGGGCAAGGAGCAAGCCCCGAGGGAAGAAGAGCCAAGGGTCGAGCGTGACCCTAAGAAAGGAAAGGCTCCGGCTCCAGTCGAGCCGAAGAAGAAGAAGCCCTCCGTCAAGGTGCCAGCAAAGAAGGCATCTGGAGGAGTTTTGATTCGTGAAAAAGGGAAGGCTCGGGCTGTTGGCCCTCTTGTGATGCACAGTCCAGCACGTAATCCAAACCGTCAGCCCAACCTCTCAGCCAACACATTCAAAGGAAAAGGGGCAGAAAAGGCAAGACGGCTGAGAACAGACAAAGTGTACTCTTATGAGAAGAGCACAGCTGACCCGCGATTCTGGAATGACTTTCACTGCGATTATTATCGCCTTGTCTACATGAAGATGAAGACTCCTGCGACTGATGCCCAGTGGGTTGACTGGGCCTACATGGCTCAGAAGAAGCATGCTGCATTTGATGCTGTGATCAATGCAGCGGAACGGCATGGAATCAAGGATATCATGGGATTCCAGTACGACTAGAACATTGAGGTGATTGTCCAGTTCTACACAACCGTCTACTTTCACTCCTTTGGAGATCGCCAGATGACTTGGATGACAGATGGCGAGCAGTACACTATCACATTTGAAGACTTTGCCAAGATTCTAGGATTGGAGGAGCACCTTGAGCATGAGATCATCATCTCTAACCTCAAGGCCCTAGACCGAGATGCCCTTGACTTCATGTATCCAGACCATCTTCCTTATGAGGCAGGATTGGCAAGAAACATCAAGCCATTTTTCAGTGTGCTCAACCGCCTCCTTCGGAAGATCATTGCCCCGAAGGATGGGGATGCCGGAGTCATCCAGGGCAACTTGAGGCACTTGCTGGTGCTGATAGATGGGGAAGAAAGCTTCAACTTAGCTGAGTACATCTTTGATGATATCTTCAATATATCTCATACCCCCAATAGGTCTTGTGGCTATGCTCCTTATGTGATGTGCCTTATTGAGAAAGTCTCCGGAATTACCTTCCAGAAGGATGTCTCACATAAGAGACTGCGTCCTCAGATTCCCCCACCTCTGCCTGTTCCTCCTCGTCGCAAGAATGCAGATCCTCCATCTCGCCCCGTGGCACCTCCGTCTCCGCCTCCGCCTCAATCCATGAGTGCCTTCTTCAAATGCTTCAAGGCGATCTTCACTTCTTGCCGGAAGCAAGAGATCCGCGCTCAAAGGGCACACAAGCGTCAAGAAAAATATCTTAAGGCGGTGTGCGACAAGCTGGAGGTCCCAATGTCCTCTCCGGAGGTGAGTGATGGGGAGATCACTCCCTTCCCCAACTTCACCGCCAATGAGCTCGCCCTGCTCCAAGAGGATGGAAGCTCCTCTCGGGCTGCTCCCTCGGCAAGGAACTCCGACGAAGACGACGACGACGATGCCGTCGATCATGAGGAAGACGTCGATGATTCCGAGGCCACGGAGAGTGGAAGTAGCGAAGACGAGGACTAGTTCGTAGATCTTTGTTTCCCCCCCCCCCCTTCTTTTCCTTTTTGGTGCCTTGATGCCAAAGGGGGAGAGTTAAGGGGGAGTTAATCGTTTGTGGGTGGTGGGTGTGTTTGTGATTTATGGACCTGTTCTGTAATATATTCGTGCTCTTGGATGTTTACATTTGTGCAAGACTTGTCAATGTCGTTTAATCTCAATATAATGCTCTAATTGTCAATCCTTTGATTATATTGATGCTCTTCATGTCTTGTCACAATTGTTGAACACATCACGTAGGCACCCCACCATAACGTGTGTGGGTATGAAAGATCTCCTCCACCTCTTTTACATGTTGCATACATTGAGGGGGAGTCATTCATACGCACACAAGTTATGAAAACCAATTTCCATACTCTTAATTGTTGAAGGACCTAATGTGTTGTCATCAATCACCAAAAAGGGGGAGATTGAAAGTGCATCTAGGTTCCCCGTGGGTTTTGGATGATTGATGACGACAATTAAGTCGCTAATGAGCTCAAGTGATCTTAGCATAGGTGTGGACTCGATTGGAGACGCAAACCCTCAAAAAGGAAAAGGAAGGAAACAGAGTCAACTCGAAGCGTAGAAACTAGGGTTTCTAGCGTGTTGAGTTAGACTAGCCGTAGAAATAGGAGGGTGCGTGTGTAAAGTGCATTGAGATCAAGTTTGGGAGCTCAAACTATTTTAGAGGTCAAACCCCTTGAGAGAAAAGAGTGGATAAGCAGTCTGGCAGTAGGGCCGGACTAGTCCGTGCAGGTGGGCCAGACTAGTCCGCCCTTGGCCGGCCAAGTCCGTTGTCGGCCGGAACAGAAGGGTCTGACTGAGATCGGACTAGTCCGTTTGTGGCCGGACTAGTCTGGGTAGCAGTGAGTGGGTTTTGGGGACTAAGTCTCAAAACCACGGACTTGTCCGTTTGAGACCGGACCAAGAGGTCCTGAGTGAGAACGGACTAGTCCGCCCGTGGGGCCGGACTAGTCCGGGTTGGTGTGTTGAAATTGGTTCTGTGACTAAGTCTGGGAGGACCGGACTAGTCCGCCCTTGGGGCCGGACTAGTCCGTGGTCCTCAGACTAGTCCGTTTTCGCGTGGAGCAAAAGGCTCTGTGTGAGATCGGACTAGTCCGGTGGTGACCGGACTAGTCCGTTGTTGAAGTGACCGTTTGAATTTGAAGTTTGGCGGGTAGTGTGACGATAGCGTGTCAGCTGTCGGGGCCTAACAAGAGGTCAGTGGTCCCCTAGGCCGGACTAGTCCGGGCTTGAGGCCGGACTAGTCCACCCTTCTGCTGAAGTCAGCAGTATGGGCTTGGGACCTCTATAAATAGAGGTCCCCTGGGTTCTTTTGAACTAACACTTGAACTGACTTGAACCCTAGCGCCGCCACAGCCAACTTGGAGCACTCTTAAGCCTCTTTCTTGCCAACTTTCCCTCTAAAACTAATTCTTGTGTGGATTAGGGTTTAGTGAGGTGGAGAAGAGGAAGAACATCGCGCTTGTGTTCCCGGTTTGATCTCTTGCACTCATTGAGTCTTTGTGAGCTGTGTGTTGAGTGTGTTTTGTGTTGTTGATCATCTTTGTGGTGTGGGAGCCTCAGATTGTGAGAATCCCCAACGAATCTTGTATTCACACTTTGAGATAGTGGAGAACCAAGTTAGGCCCGTGCGGTAAACTTGGTGAGGGAAGGGTTGGTGAACCCGGTCCTTTGTGGACTCCTCAACGGGGACGTAGATTCTTGTGTGGAATCGAACCTCGGGATAAAATCCTTGCTTCTCCGTGTTCTTCGTATTTTGTTTATTGCATACTTAGCTCTAGGGTTGCTAGTCTTGTTTTGAGCCTCACATTGTTTAATCTTGTTAAAACTTGACTCACTCTTGTGTTGATAGATTCTAAACTTGTATTAAACATATCCTCACTTGTAACCTCGAGAAAAACCCTTTAAAACTTGCTAGAAACACTTTTTAGGGTTCTTCACGCAGGCTGACCGGACTAGTCCGCCCCCAGACCGGACTAGTCCGCCCCCTGTGATTTAATCTCGTTTTATTCAGTCATTTGCAGGTCGATTAGCCTATTCACCCCCCCCCCCTCTAGGCAACTTTCAGTCCGCAACAAACACGGACATGTCTGAGGGAGGTCAGAGAGAAATCGGACTAGTCCGCATCAAAAACGGACTAGGCCGCACTTCTCAGAACTTTTAAGTGTGGTTTTGCTTCTAATTCATTTTAAACTCATTCCTTTTTATGCAATGTTAAACATGTATATGAACTTATGCAATGCATGATGCATGAAAATGAGGGTGTTACAGACATATTCCATTCTTCAGCAAAATATGATATACGAAGTTGGAAAAATTTAGTTTCCAATGAGTTGATTTTAATGATATTATCATGCATTAATCAAATTCAAATCAAAATCAATTATAGAGGGATAAGAGGTGAGAGAGCGCAAACCATCGCTTTAATGAAGAAGGGTGCGCCAAGCCATCATGGCTTGGTCAATTCTTCTTGTGGCCCTTCATGCGATGTCCCAAATTGTTCTTTCATGATGGTCCAGGTATGTTGAACTTTGGGAGGCCTGTGGGACCTCCCCCACACTTGTTCTTGAACCTATCTTTATTTGACATGAAAATATGGAAAAGTGAGAAACTCTACCGGCCTTACCTACACCGGTGAGTCACAATTTATTTGATAAAGGCACTTCATATGATGGAATCAAAATAAGCGCCCGAGTCCTAAGCAAGAATGTATTTATGATATTCTACAATTTAACCAAACTTCAAGGATAGGCATTAAAGTCAATCAAATTTACTACGTCTTCCTCTTTGTCCAAATTTTTCTCCGGTTCTAAAAAGATCCTGAGACAGTGCCCATTTACTTTTAATAGATGACCTTCATCACTTTGGAGTGTAAATGCTCCATGACATGAAGTATCTACCACAATATAGGGACCTTCCTATTTACTTTTTAGTTTCAAATGTCTAAAAAGTTTAACTCTAGAGTTGAAAGGTAGGACTTTTGTGAGACCTATGTGTGCTGAATATATTGGCTTTGACAATAAAAGTTTTGAATGCTGCCATAATATCTGTTTAGCAAGTTCCGACTCTAGCTCCGAGCTTCTGCAAGGTCCGACAATAGGTCTGACTTTCTTTTTCTAGGTCCGACATGTTTTTGGGTAGCTCCAGTAAACTGTGTCGTTAGCTCCAGCATGTCTTTGATAGCTTCGGCATGTCGTTGTTAAATCTCCGATATGTTTTGCTAGATCCGACTTATGTTGGTTAGCTCCGACATGTTTTTCTAGATCTGACTTTTGGGTTGACTAGTTCTGACTAGTTTTGCTTAGCTCCGGCACTAGGTACGACTAGCTTTGGTAAGCTCTGGTGCTTGGTCCGACTAGCTTTGGTTAGCTCCGGTGCTATGTCCGGCTAGCTTTGCTAAGCTCTGGCTCAAGCTCCTATTAGTTTTGGCAAGGTTCAGAGCTTGATCGCAGTGGTTCTTCTTTTATCTTGCAAAGATTCGTACTTGCATAACATTGATGGAAATATTGCTTAGTATTCTTTTACTAAGTTTTTGGTGTGTTTTGGTGGTTATGGATGATATCATTTTGCTATGGTGTGCAACATGCTTATGTGAGGTGCTGACATAAGGTGTTGTGTTCGAAACTAATTTGAGTCAAGTCGCGGACTTGGGCTCGTACGTATTGGTTGTTTGTTCATGTGCAGGTGTTGCTTGAGTTCAAGACATGGCTGGTGATGGGATCCATTGAACTAGTCTTAGGGAGAAGATGAGGTTCAACAACCAAGTTTGGGAGGAATTGTGGTTGAGTTGATCGGGAGGTCGTGAAGCATGTTTGAATCAAGAACAATGCATATGATGATATCGTGGATGTCGTTGGAAGATTTTAGCACGTGTGCAATGAGTGCAGTGATGTGGCTCCATGGTTCCGAGGCATGATGAAGAGATGTGAACATAAAGAATTGGTCGGAAAGTTCCAACCGACTAGGCTATGGACTCAAGCTGCGACTGAGTCGTGTTTGACTCAAATATGGAATGACTTGAGTTGGTTATGATAGGATTTCGTGTGGGTGACGAATTTGAGTTGTTTTAGGAATGTGGGATACGTTCCTAAGGTGTTTGGAAGTCTTAAAATTGCTTCTATCTGCGTATAGAAGAGTCTTGAGCAGTTTTGGAAAGTTTCGATTTGTGAACTGAGTAGGATTAGAGTCCGAGTTAGTTTTGGGTTGGCCTAAGTGATGGTTATATAAGTAAGGGAGGCCAGAGCTCGTGGTGGACGACTTTGGGGCAGTTCCTCTTGTGTTCTATTGAATAAAATTCGTAGTTGAAAGAAACTTTTGTGCCTTTTTCATCCGACTTGTTCTAGACAAGTTTTTCTCGCTGAGTTTTCTGCACAGCACTACCTTTCTTCGGTGGTTTTATTATAACTCGAGTTTTACAGATCCAATTGACGTGATTTTTTTGGGTTGTCTTCACCACTTGATTATCTATCATCTGTCAATATTTCACGGTCATTGGATTTGTGGTTTCTGACCTACACGAGTTTCTTTGCAGCATTCCAGAACTGTTTTTCTCGGATAGGACACATTGACCTTTGTTCGATCTTTCGATTGTAACTTGAGTTTCTTTCGACATATTTTGAGTGATTCATGTTGTGTCATCTTCGCGATTCCATACTCTCTGATATCTATCACTTTTGTCATGGTGAAACACGTGTAGATTAGTCTCACACACGATTTCTTTAACAAATCGTTTTTCTGCCGAAGGGGTTGGGATTTAATTGTTTCTGCTGCGTAAGATTTTTAAATCTACCATTCACCCCCCTCTGGTAGATTTTCACGTGCTCTTCGATCTTACAATTGGTATCAAAGCCACGGTGCTCTAATCTTTGTGATTTGTACGTGTTTTTGACTAATCATCATGGAAAAATACTCTGCCAAACCTTGTGTGTTTAGTGGTATTGATTTTCGGGTTTGGAAGGCACGTATGGAAGCCTTCATCCAGGCTCAAGGCTTCGCAATATGGGAGAAGGTATACAAGACTTAAGAAGTGCCTTCAAATGATCAAGTTACAGCTACAAATCTGAGAGATGTCGACAACAACAACAAGGCTCGGAACTTGATCATACGAGGATTAACTCAAAGCGACTTCGACCGTGTTGCACACCTCCGATCCGCATACGATGTGTGGAAAGCTTTTTGTGACTATCACGAATGATCCAACATGATCAAGGAGGTAAGGCAAGACATGTTCAAGAAAGAATACATGCGCTTCGAGATGCAACTTGGCGAGTCTATTGATGACCTTTTTGCTCGCTTTAATAAAATTCTCAGCAACTTGCGTAGCGTCAATGTTAATTATTCACATGCTGAAAATACTAGGCAATTGTTAAGTGCATTAGATATGTCAATTTGAGAGATGAAAGTCACATCTATTCGTGAATCTATAGTCATGAGTACACTTAGTTTAGATGTGCTATATTCTAAGTTATAAACTCATGAAATTGACATAATATCACGTAAGAACTCCAACAAGTCTCTTGCTTTTGTTTCTCAATGGGACATGCCTAGCTCCGGTCAATCTTTATCTTGTGGTACACTATCTTTGTTGTCCTCTCTAACCCTTGAACAGATTGAGGAGTTTCTAGAGGAGGAGCTAGTACTTATCTCTACTAGGTTCTCAAAAGCATTGCAAAATGTGAGAACTAGAAGGAGAGAAAGCTCCAGACCTCAACGATGTTTTGAATGTGGTAAGATAGGAAATTTTCATTCAGATTGTCCTATCCTTTCAGGTCCTACTTCTCGGGATGAAAAGCAAACAAGGATGAAGCACTCCACTGCAAACGATAAGAAGAAAAAGAAGGGTTTTACAGGACGTCAATTGGTGAGCGGTTTTATCTCCACACTTCAAGAACTTGGCTCAAGCGATGTGGACATCGGAAGTGACGAAGATGAAGATGATTTGGCAAACTTGTGCTTCATGGCGGGCAAGTCAAGATCAAGTATGGAGGAGGCTGAACACAACAGTTACAATGAAGAGGTATGTCCTACTTGCGAAGAAATTTGTGATGCTATTTATCATGCCACTGTTATAGTTAAGAAAAAGGACAAAAAGCTTAGAGACAATGTTGTTAAAATTGAGTCACTAGAATCTGAAATTAATTGTTTGAAATCTTTGATTCCTAGTGATGATTCTTGTTCCTCATGTGAATTAATATATGAACAATTGAACTCATTAAGAAATGCGCACACCTCCACACTTGATAAACTTGAGTTAGAAATTGAAAAGAATAGAGAGCTTGCTGGACTTAATGATAAAAACTTGAACGATGCTAGCTGTTCTACATTTGATTTGCATTGTTCTACTTGTGATGATCTTGATAAGAAACTACAAGATGCTATGAATGAAATTTCTATATTTAACAATTCTTTATGTTCTCATGATAGTAAATTTTGTTCCAATTGCAAATTAAAAAGAAAAACTTCATGTAAAAATTGCCTTAATCTGTCCAATAAACTTGATAACATGCATAGGACATTAGATCGGTTTTGTAATGGGAATAAGAACCTAAACTTGCTGCTGAATTCTTCCAAGTCTTGCAACGATAAAACTGGTTTAGGTTTTGATTCTCATGCTCATGCGAAGGCACATCCACATAAAATTGTAAAGTCATTAGGAAGTGGTTTGATTCAAACAGTTCCTAAACAAAAAGAAGTGGTTTTCAAATCAGCAGGAGTGTTGTGTCATTCGGTTTCAAATAAAAATGTTATTTACTCATTTAGACATGAACACAAAGTTAAATTTCATTGTACCTACTGTGGTAGAGATGGTCATGTCATAGATTTTTGTTATAGACTAGCTAAACAACAGAAAAAATGAATGAATGATTGCTAGATCTCATAACTTTCATGCAAAATCTGTTGCACTTGCTAAACTGAATGATAGGAACATGCAATCTGTTGTAATGAGTCGAAAACATGCAAAGGTTGCTCCCAAGCCTACTGATTTTTGTGCTACACATGTAACATCTCGTAGGACAGTAGTTGGGTACAAAAATCCTCAAGCTTTGGCTCATAAACCTGCTGTTTTATCTCAACTTTCGCGTGTTATTCCTATTGGACATCGTGTGACTCAGTACTGGATTTAAAAATGCCTAATGACTAACCCCTGTATTGAGTCATCGACGTATTGTGCTTCTATGTAGGTTACACGCTTAAGGAAGGAGAACTTCTAAATTGTGGATTCAGGTTGCTCACGCCACATGACCGGTAACAAAGAGTGATTCTCCTCCCTCTCTTTCGTGTCACGTGTAGAGAAGGTTACTTTTGCCGATAATTCTTCAACTCCTATAATTTCTAAGAGTTTGGTTAGAGTAACTAATCACTACAATTTGAAGGATATGACACTTGTTAAAAATTTGAAATACAACATGCTTTCTGTTTCACAACTGCTAGATGAAAATTTGGAAATTATTTTCACTAAAAATTGCTGCAAAGTTGTAAATTCAAAAAGTGAGCTTATTTTTAACATGTCTCGGTTTGGAAGAGTTTTTAAAGCTGATTTTGATATGTCTTCCTCTAGGCATAGGTGTCTAGTTGCTAATGATTCATATTTTTGGCATCGTATACTTGGTCACGTAGGCTTTGATCATCTAAAGCGTGTTAGTGCTCTTGATCGCATACGTGGGCTGCCTAAGCTTAAAGGGGACAAAGAAATTGTGTGCTCTTCTTTTAAAAATGCTAAGATGGTTGCAGGTTCACATACTCCTCTCACAATGATCATAACAACTTAATTGGGTCAACTTTTGCACCTTGACATCGTAGGACCTTCACGCGTTCAATCCTCCAGAGGTAAATGGTCCGTTCTTGTGTTTGTTGATGATTATTCCAGATACTCTTAGGTTTAATTTATGGCATCTAAGAATGAAGCTTTTAGTAACTTTAGAACTTTATTTCTTAGATTATCAATTGATCACCCAGGATCTTTAAAAGCAATTAGAAGTGATAACGGAACCAAATTTAAAAATCAATCTTTTGATCACTTTTGTGCTGAAAATGGAATAGATCATCAATTTTCTTCACCATTTGTACCTCAACAAAACGGTGTTGTCGAAAGAAAGAACAGAACCTTAGTTGAGATGTCTAGGACTATGTTTGATGAATATCAAACTCCTAGGAAATTTTGGGCTGGTGCGATTGTAACCGCCTGTTATGTCTCAAATCGTGTTTTCTTGCACTCTAAGCTAGGTAAAATGTCATATGAGCTCCGATTTGGACATAGGCCTAGTGTTACACACTTTCGGGTCTTTGGTTGCAAATGCTTTGTTAAGAAACATGGTAATCTTGATAAATTTGAATCTAGATCCATTGATGGCATGTTTCTTGGTTATCCATCTCATACTAGAGGCTACCGTGTGCTTTTACTTGACACTAACAAGATTGTGGAGACTTGCGAGGTGTCTATTGATGAAGCTAGCACAGGTACTAGCTCAAACAGTGCAGGTCCGGATCCATATCCGCAGGAGGAGAGCATTTTCGTTGAAGATGTGGAAGAAGTGGTGCTGCTGCCCAAAAATTCAGCAGCTAATGACATTGTTCCAGCGCCTGATTTTGATTCACAGCCAGCACCGACGACCACCATTGCTGGTCCAGATCCTCCTCAAGTCACAAGCTCATCGATTTGTGATGAACATGAAGAAGAAGAAGAAGCTTGTGAAGTGTCCACTCCCCTCCGGGTTCTCAAAATTCATCCACCACAACAAATTATTGGAACCTTGAATGAACGAGCCACACGGTCCAGGTTTTGCGATCCAAACTCTCATGCTCATTCTGCTTTTGTTGCTTCTTTTGAAACCAAAGATATATCACACGCACTCACTAATGAGTCTTGGATTATTGCCATGCAAGAAGAGTTAGAAAATTTTGAAAGAAATAATGTTTGGAAACTTGTACCTCCACATCAAGGTCACACTTTAATTGGAACTAAATGGGTGTTTAAAAATCAACAAAGTGAGGATGGGGTTGTGGTTAGGAATAAGGCTAGGTTGGTTGCTCAAGGTTTCACTCAAGTTGAAGGTCTAGATTTTGATGAAACTTTTTCTCCTGTTGCTAGGTTAGAAGCCATAAGAATTTTGCTAGCTTTTGCTGCATCTAAAGGCTTTAAGATATATCAAATGGATGTTAAAAGTGCTTTTCTTAATGGATACATAGATGAGGAGGTTTATGTCAAACAATCACCGGGTTTTGAAAATTCAGATTTTCCTAATCATGTTCACAAACTGTCGAAAGCCTTGTACGGTCTCAAACAAGCCCCTACAGCATGGCATGATAGGTTAAAAATATTCTTACTTGAAAAGGGGTTTACCATGGGCAAGGTTGATAAAACTCCTTTTGTGCTTAAGCATGACAATGACTCATTATTCATTCAAGTGTATGTTGATGATATTATCTTTGGTTGTGCTTCTCATGATCTTGTGTCCAAGTTTTCAGCTATGATGAGTTTAGAATTTGAGATGAGTATGATGGGAGAACTCACGTACTTTTTGGGGCTGCAAATCAAGCAAACCAAGGAGGGTACCTTTGTGCATCAAACGAAGTATACAAAAGACCTCCTAAGGCGCTTCAACATGGACAAAAGCAAGCCTCTTCGGACACCAATGGGAACAGCAACAACACTTGAACTTGATGAAGATGGTGAACTCGTGGATCAAAAAGAATATAGAGGCATGATCGGATCACTTTTGTACCTCACGGCATCAAGACAAGACATACAATTCAGCGAATGTCTTTGTGCACGTTTTCAAGCCTCCCCACATGCTTCACATCGTCAAGCCCTCAAAAGGATTCTCAGCTACTTATTTGGAACTCAAGAATTTGGCATTTTTCTTCCTTCTTCATCAACCGTTACTTTGAAAGCTTTTTCCGATGCTGATCTTGGAGGTTGTAGGATTGATAGGAAAAGTACTTCCGGTGCTTGTCATTTTCTTGGTAATTCACTAGTTGCTTGGTCCTATAGAAAACAAATCTCAGTTGCACAATCCACAGCCGAATCTGAATATGTAGCTACTGCTAGTGCTTGCTCACAAATTCTTTGGATTGTTCAAACACTTAAGGACTATGGGGTTGATTTAGATAGTGTTCCACTGTTTTGTGATAACACTAGTGCCATTTGCATTGCTAAAAACCCTGTGCAACATTCTATAACTAAGAACATTGACATTAGGTGTCACATTCTTCGTGATAATGTTGAAAAAGGAAACATTGTGCTTCACCATGTAGATACCGAAAAACAATTGGCTGACATTTTTACAAAACATTTGGATTGCACTCGTTTTTGTTTTATTCGTAGTGAAATAGGGGTTATGCATCCTCGTGGCTTAAATTGAGGGGGAGTTTTCAAACTTGAGAAGTCAATTTGTGAATCTGAAATTAAAATAATATGAGCATAGTATTTCATACATATATGACTTTGTGATTCTTTTTTACATGCTGAAAGTTCTTACTATATTACTCGTGTTATACATTTTGTAGTTTTTGCCATGTCTAGTAATTTGAATAATTACTTACACTAAACCCGGTCATGGTCGAACTTTCTTGCTGTTTTGAAGTTGTTGCATGCTCACAAGTGCTTTTAATCATAAAGAATTAATCAAGTAATCAACTCGAATGTTGAGTTTTAATGAACAAATATAAGTTGAGAAAAGATCAAGAGAATATGCATGCATCACACTTCTTCTTTTTAGATGGCTTATCATTGCACTTAGATATGAACTTGGAAGAAGTTGTGTATGACTAAAACCATGTCCTTGAGCTTCTGATTGTCAAATGACATAGGCTTGGCTTGGTTGGTTAGAATAAGGCAGATGCGCATATAATCTCTTGCAAATATCATATGATCTAAATTTGTGCTTTGAAAAAACAATAAAATGCAGCAACAAGTGTCATGCTTTCAGGTCTTGAAATGGTTAAGTTTGTGAGATCATTACTTGCTTAAATTGAAAATTACATTTGATCTCTAGCATGGCTTACACTACTTTATGTATCTCATTGATGTGATAGTGTATTTTACTTGATAGTATGACTTAGATGAGCTTTGTTTTATATGTATATGTTATAATACGCTCAAAACAATTAAAATTTCTCTTTTCAACCTTGCTGAATACATTGTCAAAGGGGGAGAGATAATATGGTGAATTTTTAAAGATAAGTATGCAAGGGAGAGAAATTGACTACACATTGCACATATTCACAATTGTTTTTGGCACGATTCTTCTTATGGGGAGAATTTCTTTTTCACATTTTATTTCTGTTGTTTTCAAAACTTTTAATGTGAATAAGACAAATTCGGATCTTAATTGTTGTTGCCAATGCATTCATCAAGGGGGAGATTGTGAGACCTATGTGTGCTGAATACATTGGCTTTGACAACAAAAGTTTTGAATGTTGCCATAAAATCTTTTTAGCAAGGTTCGACTCTAGCTCTGATCTTCTGCATAGTCCGACAATAGGTCCGACTTTCTTCGTCTAGGTCCGACATGTTTTTGGGTAGCTCCGGTGAGCTTTGTCGTTAGCTCCGGCATGTCTTTGATAGCTCCGGCATGTCGTTGTTAAAGCTCCAATATGTTTTGCTAGGTCCGAATTATGTTGGTTAGCTACGACATGTTTTTCTAGATCCGACTTTTGGGTTGACTAGTTCCGACTAGTTTTGGTTAGCCGCGACACTAGGTACGACTAGCTTTGGTAAGCTCTGGTGCTAGATCCTGCTAGCTTTGGTAAGCTCTGGTGCTTGGTCCGACTAGCTTTGGTTAGCTCCGGTGCTAGGTCCGGCTAGCTTTGGTAAGCTCTGGCTCAAGCTTCGGTTAACTTTGGCAAGGTTCGGATCTTCATCGCAGTGGTTCTGCTTTTATCTTGCAAAGATTCGTACTTGCATAACATTGATGGAAAGATTGCTTAGTATTCTTTTACTAAGTTTTTGGTGTGTTTTGATGGTTATGGTTGATATCATTTTGCTATGGTTTGCAACATGCGTATGTGAGGTGCTCACGTAACGTGTTGTGTTCGGAACTAATTTGAGTCATGTCGCGGACTTGGGCTCGTACGTATTGGTTGTTTGTTCATGTGCAGGTGTTGCTTGAGTTCAAGACATGGCTAGTGACAGGATCCATTGAACTAGTCTTAGGGAGAAGATGAGGTTCAACAACCAAGGTCGGGAGGAATTGTGGTTGAGTTGATCGGAGGTCGCGCAACATGTTTGAATCAAGAAAAATGCATATGAAGGTATCCTGGATGTCGTTGGAAGATGTTTGCACGTGTGCAAGGAGTGCAGGGACGTGGCTACATGGTTCTGAGGCATGATGAAGAGATGTGGACATAAAGAATTGGTCGGAAAGGTCCAACCGACTAGGCTATGGACTCATGCTGCGGCTGAGTCGGGTTTGACTCAAATATGGAAATATTTGAGTTGGTTATGACAGGATTTCGTGTGGGTCACGAATTTGAGTTGTTTTAGAAATGTGGGATACATTCCTAAGGTGTTTGAAAGTCTTAAAATTTCTTCTATCTGCGTATAGAAGAGTCTTGAGCAGTTATGTAATGTTTCGATTCGTGAACTGAGTAGGATTAGAGTCCTAGTTTGTTTTGGGTGGGTCTAAGGGCTGGTTATATAAGAAATGGAGGCCAGAGCCCTGTTAGACAACTTTGATGCTGTTCCTCTTGTGTTCTGTTGAATAAAATTTGTAGTTGAAAGGGACTTTTGTGCCTTGTTCGTCCGACTTGTTTCAAACAAGTGTTTCTCGTCGAGTTTTCTGCATAGCACTACCTTTCTTAGGTGGTTTTGTCATAACTCAAGTTTTACAGATCTAATTGACGTGATTCGATTTGGGTTGTCTTCAAAACTTGATTATCTATTATCTGTCAAAATTTCACGATCATTGGATATGTGGTTTCTGATCTACACGAGTTTCTTCGTAGTGTTCCAAAACTGTTTTTCTCGTGTAGGACAGATTGACCTTTGTTCGATCTATTGATCGTAACTTGAGTTTCTCTCGATGGATTTGAGTGATTCATGTTGCATCGTCTTCATGATTTCATTCTCTCTGATTCCTATAACTTTTGTCATGGTGAAACATGTTTAGATTAGTCTCACACACGATTTCTTTAACAGATTATTTTTCTGCCAAAGGGGTTGGGATTTAATTGTTTCCGATGCGTACGATTTCTAAATCTACCATTCACCCCCCCCTCTGGTAGCTTTTCACGTGCTCTTCAATCCTACAACTTTATCTCCAGGCTTCAACACCTTAGGTGTAATTCTTTTATCGTGCCACCTCTTGATTTTTTCTCATTTGATCTTGGCACTATGGTACGCCTTATGCATCGATTCTTCCAGTTCATAAAGTTGCAGTTTGTGCAACTTTCCAGCTTTGTGGAGATCCAAGTTCAAATTCTTGATAGCCCAATACGCTCTATGTTCCAATTCTACAGGTAAATGACATGTTTTCCCGTAGGAAATTTGGAAATGTGACATTCCAATGGGTGTCTTATAGGCGGTACGGTATGCCATAAGTGCATCGGGTTGTTTGTCCTTCCACCAATTCCCCATCTCAAAGACGTTCTTTTGCAGAGTATTCTTGATTTGTTTGTTTGAAGCTTCTGCTTGACTGCTTGTGGGGATGGTACGAGTAGTAATGTTATGCCTAACCCCAAGCTCCATATGAAATCTCCGAAAGGTCTTATCAATGAAATGAGACCCTCCATCACTTACGACCATTCGGGGAGTTCCAAACTGTGAGAAAATTATTTCATGGAACATTTTTCGAGCGGTATTGGCATTGACATGTTGCATGGTAATGCTTCTTCCCATTTAGACACATAGTCTATGGCCGCAAGAATATACTAACAATCATAGGACTTTGGAAAAGGTCCTGTGAAGTCGATCCCCCACACATCAAATAATTCTATTTGGAGATTGTATATGAGGGGCATCGCATTGCTAGCAGTGATCCCTTGATGCTTCTGGCATTCCTGACATATTTGAATGAATTCCTTTGTATCCTCATACATTGAGGGCCAAAGGAATCCACATTGCCAGATCATTGCATGAGTATGGTGAACACCGTAGTGCCTGCCAGAGGGGGCTGCATGGCATCTTTTGATGAATTTGGTGCCTTCGACTGTTGGGACGCACCTTCTAGGTAACCCATCGGAACATAACCTATAGAGGTATAGATCATCCCACAGGTGATGCTGACTCTCAAAAATGAGCTTTTTCTTATCCCGCCATGGTTGTAAGTACCTTGTAACCATGAAGTTTATGACGTCCGCATACTAAGGGTTAGAGTCGGTCACCTTGAGCAACATATCATCACGTAGGAAATCATTGATACGTATGTTCAGGGTATTGGGATTTCCATACATGAGAGATGATCAGTCTCTACTCCCTTTTTGTCTCTTATCTACAGGTCAAACTCTTAGAGTAGGAGAATCCATCGGATTAGCCTAGGTTTAGCATCTTTCTTGGTGAGCAAATATTTCAAAGCAGCATGGTCTGAGTAGACTATGACTTTTGCTCCAACCAAGTATGATCTAAACTTATCGATAGCAAAACCAATTGTTAGGAGCTCCTTTTAAGTTGTGGCATAGTTAAGTTGAGCTCATGATAGAGTCTTGTTAGCGTAGGCTATTCTATGATGCTTCTTATCCTTGGTTTGGCCAAGGTCCGCTCCAACAGCATAATCACTAGCATCACACATGATTTCAAATGGCAGCGTCCAGTCAGGGGGTTTAATGATTGGAGTTGTGATGAGTGCCTTCTTGAGGATGTCAAAAGGTTGGTGACACTCATCATCAAAATAAAAGGGCACATCCGTAGCTAATAGGCTAGTGAGGGGTCTAGCAAGTTTGATAAAATCCTTGATAAATCATCAGTAGAATCTTGCATGGCCTAAAAATCTACAGATACCCTTAATGTTGGTGGTTGGTGGAAGCTTTTCAATAACTTCAACTATTTCTTTGTGCACCTCAATCCCCCATTCGGACACCAAGTGTCCAAAGACGATGCCTTCACAGACAATAAAATGACACTTAACCAAATTTAGCACCAGGTCCTTCTCTTGGCATCTTTGTAAGACCTTGGCTAGGTTCTCAAGACATTTATCAAAAGTTTTTCCATGGACAAAAAAGTCGTCCATGAAAACATCCATGATTTTCCTCAATCGTGTCTGAGAAAATAGACATCATGCACCATTGGAACGAAGCGTATGCATTACACAACCATAACGACGTTCGCCGATAGGCATACGTTTTGTAAGAGCATGTGAAGGTTGTATTACATTGATGATCAGGGTGAATGGGAATTCGATGGTAACAAGAATACCCATCAAGGAAACAAAAGAAGGAATGTTTCACTAGCCGCTCAAGCATTTCATCAATGAAAGGCAGTGGGAAATGATCATTCATTGTTTCTTTGTTGAGTTTTCTGTAGTCAATAGACATCCTCCACCCTGTGATGGTTCATTGAGGAATGAGTTCATTCCTCTCATTTCGAATGACCGTCATTCCTCCTTTCCCGGGCACTACATAGACAGGGATAACCCACTCACTATGAGGAATGGGATAAATTATCTCAGCATGCAAGAGTTTCTAGACCTCCTTCTTGACAACCTCTTGCATAGCATTGTTCAACCTCCTTTGAAGTTCCCTAAATGGTGTGCTTAATGGAACTGTGGGATTGTGATGGGTGCAAAGAGAACGAGGATTCCCTTAAGATCTTGGAGTGAGAAACCTAGGATGGATCTATGCTTTTCAAAGACGGTCATGAGTTTGGTAGTTTCGTCATGTGAAACCTTGTCACTTATGATGACAGGATCTTCCGCATCACCGTGAAGGAAGGCATAGTGTAGGCCTGGAGGTAGGGTTTTCAACTCAATCAGGGGCTTTTGTGACTGGTCCTCTTTGTGCAAATCAAATGTCTCCAGCAATTCATACTCTTCTTGTATGAAATGCTCTTCTTCTTCATTTTCAAGGAGTTCTAAGAATTGAAGGTCCATGGCTTAATCGATTAGCTCACTCTCGATGGGAGGTTCTTTTAATGGGTTCTTGGATCGCAAAATGGGAATGGAAAACTTTCTCCCTCGGAGTTTAGCATCTAGGCTCCCTTTTGAGAATGCATCCACGAGTAATTTCTCAATGGGTAACCCAATCATTACATCGAAGTCTTGGACATCAAAGACATGAAAATCAAGCAGAACTCAATGCTCTCGTGTCTTATAGACATGTTTTGTGAAATTGCATATCCTTCATTGATGTTTCAATAGGAGTGTCTGATGGATTTTCTTGTTGGAGCCAGGGTAGATCACCCAAAATAGCTAGAGCACAATTCTCGAAAACCATATTGGCTCCAACAGTGGGATTATAAAGGACGTTTACCATTACCCCTCAAATAAGACATCCAAGGGTTGGTGGGAGTGAGTTTACCTGAATAATTTCAGGTAAAAACTAAACCTCTGTCGTCTATTCCCTACTCATGATTGAGGTCAACTCCTTTATCGTATCGTGCAGGAATTATCCTTTGCTGATCAAGAAGTGAGGGATGTAATGATGGTTTCCTTCCATAACAATACATCGAGGTTTTCCCAAAATCATCAAAAAGATTTTCCTAAAAGCATAATGGAAACTCCGAAGGTCGAATTTCTTCTTCCTTTGGTGTCTTTGGTTCGGGTGAGGATTTCGTAGTCGCAATGTGATAGGACATGGTTTGCGTTCTGGGGAAACTATGGGGGGATCCTCATGTCTCAACTCAGCTTCCTCTTGAGGAGGTTCATTAAGACCGGCGATGAAGGATGTAATTTTTAGAATGCGGTCTAGAATTTCCCTTCCTTCAATCGATCTTATGGGGGAAAGAATTTCCAGCCGTTATGTCGGGGTATAGGGAAGAATCCTTGTCAAAGCCCGAAACAAAAATAATTTAATAAAAAATGTTCAGTAAAAGACAAGTATGGGCCTTAATTGTTTAGCAAAGAGAATCTAGCCCAGGCTGCACCTATAGATTCCTTCTCGATTTGCTAAAAGTTCAGAATTTCCCTTCGTAGAGAGACAACTTGGGAGAGTAGAAAGAATGCAAGACAAAAATTGTCTTGAATTTCTTTCCATTTTCCATTTGCACTCCCAACGATATGCGTGTGCCACTGCTTCGCTCTTCTATTGAGGGAAAAGGGAAACAATTTCCACTTAAGGGTTTCTTGTGTCATGCCCTTGATTAGAAGGCATGAACACAATTGCTCAAACTCCCGCAGGTGATGGTAGGGATTCTAACAATCCATCCATGATAAGGATTGCTCCCGAACCATGGCTATAAAGCTAGGGTGGAGTTCATAGATAGTTTAGCAAATGGGATCTGCTGATGGCAGAGGCTCAGAGAACTCACCCTTAGGAGCAGATAGAGAAAGAATGGTTGGTTTCTCTATGTTTTATATGCTAGAAAGATAAAGAGTAAAAAAATAGATACGAGGGTGAACAAGGTTCGAAGATCAACAGCAACCGTTCCCCTGCAACAGTGCCAAAAATGGTTGTTGACAGCTGGTACATCACAGATGAAAATTCGCAAGCGCAGGGAGAAACCGCTATAGCACTTCCCCTTGAAGAGTGTCCTTAAGGGTATCGAATCCAAGGAACGTGTGTGCCAATCTTCTAACTGGTTCACCCAAGGACACAAAGCCTGGTGGTAGGCAAGCGATATAGTGGATTTCCTAAGAGAAAGGGTTCTAATTCAAAGCAAGTTGAAAAATAGCAGCTTGTATTGGGCACGTGCTTACCATAGTCTGCCAGGCAACTCCTGCCAAGAGCATATGTCGTAGTCGAACGTGGAGGATTACAACGGACGGATACGGCTATCACCACCTACCGCCTACCTCTAGCTCCCGTGGACTACTATATAATCAAAGGTAACATCAAGCCTAGACACAACGCCTATGCTATCGATTACTTCCCTAACACCTCGCGCAAAGACTAGGGCCTTTAAATGAATAGAGCAATGAATGAACAAGCAACTTAGAAATTAACTTGCTTGGATTAAATAAATGAACTCAATTGCAAATCATATACCTTACTTTAGATGGGAAGAACTGTCGAGGTACAAAGGTGGAGAGGGTTCGACAAGCCTGAAACCTATCCTTATGTGTAAGAACCCCGACAAGCCGTAGCCTCCTCCTCCTCCTCTTTCCCACGCTCTCCCTATTTTCTAAGCACTTAGGCAGCGCTACACCTTTTAGAGTGGAGTACTAGACTAAAGCTTTTGGTGTGTGGAGTGAGGGAGCCCCCTACCCCCTATTTATACCCTCCAAAGGTCAGTTTGGCGCCAGAAAATGTGAGGTAATCAGTGGCCATCATGATCTCCAAGCTGTGTGGAGCCAACACGTGGTGGTTGACCGCGTTTGGCGCGAATACCAGTTCAGGCGACTTGGTTGTTCGGCCGAAGTGCCAACGGCTCCAATCGCGCCGAAGCTTCTCTATGACACTGTTATGTGGGCCCCCATCATGGGTATGGGTGATTCCCTTGATTTTTAGTTGGTTTTCTACTCCAAATAGGCCTATGAATCCACGTGCTTGCGCCTGATTTGTCGGAAGGTGTGTTTCATGGATTGGCCCCTGGAAATACCTCTAATTATGGGCATAATTTACCTACATACAAAATTGTACCAACACTTGTTGAGATATTTAGTAAATAACTTCTACCACTATGTTGGTTTTCCAATCCATAGCTTTTATGTAGGGAATTGACGGTCGGAATTGGCAATTAAGGACCGTCAACAGTGTGCCAGTCATGGCCTTCTGCTGCCCTGGTGCACGGGTCAGTGATGGAGAAGAGCTCGGAGACATCTTGCACATTGAGTGTGGCTTAACTTCTCGAGCATTGTCCTATCACGCACTCCCTGCCGGAATGCCACTATGACAGAAGCATTCGGGATGTTGCGGATGGAGTTGTGTACCTACGAAAACAGCTAGATGAACTACCGCAACGTCTCCTTGGGTTGATGGTTCATGGCGTGGAGGTCGAGCTTGGTGCCGGGGTGCGTGTAGGAACTGCTGAAGTTCGCCGTGAACTGTTGGCACAACTCTTCCCAAGAGGTTATGGACCCCTCAGGCAGGTTCATGAGCCATGACCGGGCTGAGCCGGTCAGGGCCATGGGGAAGTAGTTTGCGAGGGTGAGCTCTTCCGCTCCTGCAGCAAGGAGTGCCATTGTGTAGATCTGTAGGAACTCGGCGGAGTTTACACTTTCGTCATACTTCTCCGGTAGATGTGACCGGAACTTGCGCGGCCACGTCATCAGGCGGAGATATGGAGCCAAGGTTGTGCACCCTCCAATGGGCTTCGCCGGAGAAGCGTACAGCATGACATACCCTGCTGGGGGTTGCTGCGCAACCTGCGGTGAATGCAGTGCTGCCGCCTACACGACGTGCGGCTGCTGCAGGGATTGATGTTAGGCACCTGCTGTGCCAAGTACTTCTTTTCTGGCGCCTGCTGCGCAGTGTACATCAGGGGGGCGATTGACCCAACATAATCCTAGTGAGGCGGCAGTAGAGGGTTTACCTGTGGTACACATTGGATGGAGGACGCCTCCTGTTCAGGCTCATAAGGGTCGTATTCTCCGTCAAGGTTGCATAGTCACTCTCGATGCCGCTCGATGATGACGCGACTATTTATCTAAGCAAGACGGCGGTAAAGCTCAGCCCTCAGGTCAACCGTAGGGACCCTGCCAGCGATAGTAAACATGGTGGAGCGGAAGTCAGCGGAGCGATGGTCCATGGATGGTGTGCGCGATAGCAACATGTGACGCCTCCCTCGAATGGGAGAGTTGTAGGACGCAACGATGAAGTGGTCGATGTCTTGGACCCACTGCTGAGCATCTCCTTGGGAAGTGTTCAAGGATGGTGGGTGTTGGAGAAGGTACCTTGCTGCTGTCAGAGCACTCTTCGGACTTGCTGCTGGCGGCTCCAGCGGCGCTGTCTCGGCCGACATGTGACCGAATGAACTGCCCTGGCCAGTTGCATCTATGCGGGGATGTGATGGACCATATTGTGCCGCCAAGACGTAATATCTGGTCACCAGGCGATGGCGATGGAAATTGTCATCCACGAGCTTGATCTACACCGTTGCGGTGAAAACGCAACCACTTTTTTAGAGCAAAAAACCCCTACCTGGCGCGCCAAATGTTGAAGTGTTCTTGTGACACTTCCCCTAGACCTGCTATGCGAGCATCCCATGGAGGTTCTTGATCGGCAGGGCTTAGTCCTCGGGAGAGATTGCGTGTATGAAAGATGGTGAAACAGTGGTTTTACATAGTTCGGACCGCCAAAGCGTAATACCCTACTCCACGATGTGAGTTGTATTGCTTGTGTGAATGCGTGTATTGAGTGTGTATGAGTCGAGATGGAGATCCTTTGTAACGGTGGTCGTCCGGTCCTTTTATAGACAAGGTCGGACGCCATACAATTGGGGTCTGGGGCCCGACAGGTGGCCCCGGGCGATCTTATCCTAAAGATCTAAGTCTTCCCGCATAAGCTTCCTCTAATCGTGGCTTGAAGACTGCCATTTTAACGCCTCAGACGCTAGTGGCACATGCGTAGTCGTTGATGATGACAGGGGACGTCCTGTCCAACTGTCGTGTTGCCGTAAGCTACCCACATGGCAGAGTGGGGTAGGCCTGCGGCATCATCGCTGCGATGCGATTGTACATAGTGGTACCTGATAGTAGGCGTGCACAGCATCATGTGCCTGGGTAAGGCGTGTGTATTCAATGCTTGATTTAGACATGGCGCAGCTCCCCCTTAACTCCCGCAACCCACCATCTAGGGCAAGTTGCAGGGTACGTAGCACCTCAGGAGCTAGCCTCTACGGGGGAGGTTGGTTCCCAAACCGCGGACCACGTGGTAGCCACGGAACCCGTTCCTGAGGAGAGCAGGGGATCCAAGGCTGTGGGGCACATGGTATAGCCGGAGCACGGCTCCACGGGAGGTGGTCGACTTGGTGCTTCGAACCATGTGGCAGCACCGGAGCCCACTCCTATGGGGGAGCGGGGGCTCGTCCTGCTGGAAACATGGCAGCTTGGGAGCCTGTCTCCTCGGGGGAGCTGGACCCCATCTTGAGGTCCTTGTGGAAGCGCCGGATCCCGTAGATGAGATAGGGAGGGGTTCGGGCCTTCTGGACACGTGGTGCCATCGGACCATGTCTCAGATGGGAGGCACGACACTTAGGTGCTTTTAGATTGTGCGTGATGGTACCTAGTATGCCGGGTACCGATAGTGGAGATATATTTCCACTACACAAAATGGAGTTATTGAGATAATCAAATTGAGGTACTTTGAATCTAAATTGAAACTCTCCAAAATTTAAGTGGAACTTGATATCTAGGCTATGCTTGCTCCATTTACTGTTCTGTCTTTCAACAACCCATGAATAGGAGAAGGCATAAGCCCCATAATGACTTAAGAAGGGTAGAGTACCATAGCCAATTTTAGTTATGCACTTGGTAATTTTGAAAGATAGAAATTGTAGCAACTCGACACCATCAACATAAACTCTTAACTTTGCTCGGAACGAGCAAAGGATAAGCTTGGGGGAGTTTGTTGACGGTTGTTATATCCCAATTTCACCCCTCAATATAACTCAATTATGTGAAGGATAAGTCATTTCTTGCACACATCACCTTTCTACATAACCAATTCCCACTTGACCTTAAAAAAAATAGTGCATGCAGACTTTTTATGCAGGAATTAAGGTAAAGAAGGGGAGCAATCCTAAAAAGTATCATGCCAGCCAATCGAGTGCTGACACGCAACATCACATGGACCAAATGGCCCACAAACAAACGTATCAGAGGAGATCCAACGGTGTATCACCCATATCAGTCAATAGGGCCCACCTAGAAGTGACATAGAGAAAGAACGCCCGAAACAGAGCTAAGACCAGGTGGGCCGAACACCCTGTTCAGCAAACTAGTTCCTGGCTCCAAACACGGTCAACTTCCACGTGTCGAATCCCTGTGGTGCCTTGATAGCGATGAATACTGATTCACGCACTTTTGGTGGCAGGAATCGACCCTTCTCAGCTATAAATAGGACCCCCACCCCTCACTTCAACACACATCACTTGAACTTCATTCTAACATATCCACTATCTTCCCTAGTCTAAGAGGAGTTTATGCTGTAGAGAGAACAGTCTCTAGTACTTAGTCTGAATTAGGAAAGAAGTAGAAGGAGTCTCTCTCTTCCCAAATCCAAATTGGGAAAGGTATGGCTCACATATTCCTTTTTTTATATGTGACTTTATGCATAGTAAAAATATAATATTTAGTCTTCTTTTATTCATATACTTGGATGAACCGTTTCTTGTTTGATTGTGGATTCCATGTATGTGGTAGGACTATTGTGGAGACCAGAATCCCAACGTCCAAGGATCTCATTGGGTGGTGTCATGCGATGCGACAACCAAGGGTATACAAGAAAAGAAGGAGAACAAATTAAAATACCAAGTCTTTATTTATAAACACAGCGGAAGTTTTACAATACTAAGCGAACAGGAAAGAGAACTTTACATCATAGCTACGCTCTCGGCACTAGCTATGCAAAAGCAATGTCATCCATGCCCTAGATACTTCGCACTAGGGACACCCAACTTACGGCGGCGTGCAGGGTCCCACTCGGCTGTAAACCCGACAGGGGGTGCAGCCTCGTCTTCGAACCCATCAGTAGTCGTACACTCTGCAAAAACTTGTTAACTGCAAACGTGAGCTTAAGGCTCAGCAAGAACTAACCCGTTCCACTAGACATATGCATGGATGAATACTAAACATAGGTAAGGAATAGCATAAAGAACACACCTACAAGTGGATCCTTGTAGTCATGTTTTAAGTAGCACATGACATTCTTCAGGCACGACATATCATAGACTCCACAATCAAACAAGAATCGCTTTGCCGATGATATGACATGCCCAAAGCACATAATGCTATTACAGGTAAAGTATGGAGAAACTGTAAACTTTTAATTGTGCTATCTCTAAGCCATATAAGGTTGCAATATAATTATAATGCAATACATCGTATTCTCCTGACTTCTTCAGTATTTACTATGTCAGGACATAGTGAAAAAGTGGTACTCTATTACTGCGAGGGACAGTGATTGCAATCAGCACACACCCGGTCAACACGACACATACGCACTTTCGGAAATGCCAGCGAGTACTTACAGTAGTACCAACATAGCACTTCAGTACTAGTTGTATATGGCCACCTTTCACCAACCACTCGAATGTCGAACCGGTCGATCCGTCACGAGCAGGAGGTCACTGCGTGGGGCGTACTCTGACGTGCCAACCAGCTGATTTACACCTTGCTGCCCTCAACCCACGCCTATAAAA
This sequence comes from Tuctoria greenei, assembly GCA_036927565.1. NCBI lineage: Eukaryota > Viridiplantae > Streptophyta > Magnoliopsida > Poales > Poaceae > Tuctoria > Tuctoria greenei. The sequence goes on along the minus strand of JAYESD010000001.1, from coordinate 41,806,291 downwards.
TGGAACGGAATGCCTCGACAAACCAGTATCAAGCTACGTCAGTTTACTAGAGCCCATTTCTCCGGTATGTCGCCGGTACAATTCAAGCTTGACCAACTGGGCTACAACCGGCACGGGCCTTAATTGACACGGTCAGAGCTATACAATCAAGACCATCTCTTGTCGCTTCCTACTCATCTCTGACCGGTCTCAATTTCATATTTATAAACATTTCTTGATCCAATTCACCGCGTGTGATAAAATCCTATCTCGCGAGTAGATTCCAACTACTCGACTTCTACCGGATCCCCATGAATATAAGCATGGCAGTTACTACACAAGTCTGTGAGCCATTCTAACCACTCCCTTGGTTCTTTGGTCATGCAAGTGGATGTCAAACACCTTAAATGTAATGCACAAACATTTGAAGATGTAAGGTGAATGAAAACTGCAAAGACACTGTAAGGAACATAAATGCAAACTGGGGCTTGCCTGAATGCGAGTCCGAGTCTATGTTAGTTTCCGACAGCTGGACTTTCAAAGCTTTCGGCTGCTCCTCGACTTCAGTTACTACACGTTATGCATATACTATATATGAATGACTTTGAAAATAAATAATATGTTTAAGGTCACAAGCTAATATCTTGTGAATCAAATAATATTATGATCTTAAATGGCTCTATAACTTTTATGGTAGATACGAGGGACTATAAGCGAGACTCTTGCATAGAACAGGAGATGATCAAGGAAGTTTGTTGTCCCTAAAACTCCTACAAGTATAAACATTTTCTGAATTTTGGTTGTAATTCTGGAGGTCTATCATGGCTACTAGTTGTTGTACCATGTAGATAAGGTCTCAGTGGTTCTAGAAAAATTGGTTTCACAATTTTATAAGCTTCCGACAGGGAGAAACTGATTTTACAAGTTTGAGGAAATTTCTGAAATTGATTTTGTATTTTTCTCAATTTTTAACTACATGGAGATTTGGAACACTGATCAACCCAGTAACTGAAGTCCAATGAACTTGAAATTTTTACTAGAGCTCAAGTGTATTATTAATAGTGTTCTCACCAAAATTGGGAATTTTCCAATTAACAGAATAGGACTAATTAGTTTCCCAAACAGTTAGCTCAAAGATATTAATTATAAAAATTCTGGCAGTTTCATGTCCAATAAATTGCATCACTACAAAGTGGAGGTTGATATGAGTCTACCAAAATGTATTTGGAAATTTTTGAGCAATTCTATCAGGAGTAATGATTTTTAGAAGATTGGGTACATCCTGGAATTATTTTCCAACGGAAAACATTTAAATAAAGCAGTCGGTCCAACTTCATTTAAATGGGCCAATTGCAACTAGGCCACACTGGGGGCCACGGGGTTAACCCGCACAGCCGCACTGGATCCGGAGCCGCAGCTAATCTGCGCGCTCGCACGCGTTGCTGACACGCGGGGCCCACGGCCTTCGTGTACCTCGCGACGCTCCGCTCGGTCGTGGCGGCATTGCGCCGGCGAGCTCGCCGCGATAGCTGCGTCGACCTCCATTTGACTCGGCCCTGACTGCCTAGCCACAAAATTGACCGCACAACACGATGGTGAGGTCCAATCACGGTGGCGACGATCGGAAATGGCGGTGCGACGACGGTGGCAGAGCTAGGGTTTCGGCCATTGTCGGACACGCAGGGGGATGGCGAAAAAAGGCTCATGGAAAATCTAGCAACATTCTGGGAGCATGACAATGATGATTTGGAGGTTCACATGTCATGGAATAATCGGCAATGAAGAGTTCGATGGTGAACCGCGGCTTCTTCACCGGCAGTGACCAAAACTCAGCTATCTTGGTCAACACTCAATGGTTTTCAAATATTTTTGATCCGGAGTGTTCACGGGGCGATAGGTAAAACATCCCATAACTATTTCCAAGATTTATAAGACGTAGAAAACGAATAAAATCCTTAACCTAGAGACATAGGTATGAACTATCATTGGGAAAAATGGAAATAAGAACGCTACAAGGCATGGCATGGCTTGCAACATTGTGAGCATGCGTAAGCGCGATTACACACCTTCTCTTATAGAAATCGGGCCCTGTAGAGGCTTCCTCCGGCTTGTCAACGGTGGACAGAGACGGTCTTTTGGCGGCTTCGGCGATCATCGGAAAGCTGCGGAATACCGCGCAACTGGTTGAGAAAACGCCGAACCACAAGATGGAGAAGGTGCGCAAGTAAGTTGTGCACAAGTTTACTATAGAACTCACGATCAATCCTTGGCTAGATGTCAAGTTATCATCGGAATCCAGAGGGAAAGTCGGTTGCGCGCGACTGGGCCACACCGGGGGCCACGGGGTTAGCCCGCGCTGCCGCACTGGATCCAGAGCTGCAGCTGATCCACGCGCTTGCACGCATCGCTGACACGCAAGGCCCACGACCTTCGTCTACATCGCGACGCTCCGCTCAGCCGCAGCGGCACTGCGCAGGCGAGCTCGCCACGATAGTTGCATCGACCTCCATTCGACTCGGCCCTGACCTCCTAGCCATAAAATTGACTGCACAACACGATGGTGAGGTCCAATCATGGCGGCGATTGTCAGAAATGGCGCTACGACGACGGCGGCGGAGCTAGGGTTTCGGCCATCGTCGAAAACGCATGGGGATGGCGAAAAAGGCTCGGGAAAAATCTAGAAACATTCCTGGGAGAATGAGGATGATGATTTGGAGGTGCACATGCCGTGGAATGGTCGGCAATGAAGAGTTCGACGGTGAACCACAACTTCTTCACTGGCGGCGACCAAAACTCGGTTATCTTGGTCAACACTCAATGGTTTTAAAATCTTTTTGATCCGGAGTGTTCGCAAGGCGATAGGTAAACTATCCCTTAACTATTGCCAAGATTCATTAGACGTGGAAAACAAATTAAATCCCTAACCTAGAGACATAGGTATGAACTACCATTGGGACAAATGGAAATAAGAACACTACAAGGAATGGCATGGCTTGCGACTTGGTGAGCATGCGTAAGGCACAATTGCACGCCTTTTTGTTATATAAATCGGGGCTTGTAGAGTCTTCCTCTGGCTTGTCAACGGTGGACAGAGACGGTCTTTTGGTAGCTTAACCAGCGGTCATCGGAAAACTGCGGAATACTACGCAACTAGTTGAGAAAACGCCGAACCACCAGATGGAGAAGGTGCGCAAGTAAGTTGTGCACAAGTTTACTAAAGAACTCATGATTGATCCTTGGCTAGATGTCAAGTTATCATTGGAATCCCGAGGGAAGGTTGGCGGCGCGCGAGCGGGGCAGAAATGCGGCGTGGGGAGTAAAAACCGATCGGGAACTCGACGCCGGTGACCAGGGGGTATAAATAGGCATAGAGGGACGAGGGGAGCTTGCCACGGTGCAAGCAATCAGGAAGCTCGGTGGCTTGCATGCCGGGAGGTGTCGCCACCGAGCGCCATCGTGAAAGCAGAGGGGCAGCTCGAGTGTGAGTCACTGGATAGTGGGTCCCACAACCCCTTAAGCCTATCCTCTCTTGAACTTCAATTCCTCTACCAAACTTGATCCAAAATCCTATATTTTCGTAGAGAGGCCCAAAGAAATATCTGGAATTTGATTCTGAAATCAAAACTTCAAATTGATCAAGTATCAGTTGAAATTCAAATTTGAATTTGAATTTGAATTCAATTCAATGGAGCCACAGAATTAAATAGCAAATGAGTTTCAAACATTGTGAAACTTCTTGGAATTTAAAATTTGGTGTGTATCAGTCAAGCAAGTCATGCTGATCATTATGGTGTGTTCAAATTTTATGTTCAAATAAGTTTGAACAGAATTTGAAATTTGAACTTAAATATGGCTTGAGTTTGTTTAGCGTCTCAAATAAAATAGCAAATGGAATTAAAAAATCTTGATACTTTGTAGGAAGGCTATTTGGAATATTATGAGGCTATGGAAAAATGTATAGTCTCGGATTTGAATACTTTGACAGGGCCTAAATGTACAGTGCTATATTCAAATTAATTTGAATATATTTAGTACTGCATAGTGTTTTGCCCAAGCAAAATCCATTCAAGAAAATCCAAAATTTGCAGGGAGGTCACTTGAATTATCCTAGGGTCATTGGTGAAGTTCATCCCTTATGTTAATTAAATTTTGACTATGAGGGAAAGAATTACGCTTGATGATACCAAGTTCATGTGTACAACCATAATTGACCTTTACTATGGTTGAAAATAAACTGGTAACTGAAGTTCATATTAAGGAAAAGATGCGATTTTACAAATAGTCTATATGGTCATGCATTAATGGAATTATACTATCATCATAAAAACTATAAACCCCCACTATAGTCTAAGTAGCTATGATATGATAATGTTAATATGAATAACTTTTGCTATGTCTCAACATTGGTTCAACGATATTCAGGTTAGCCATTGCTTGTGCCGCGGCTCCTAAGGTATTTAATTCATATGCTAGCATGGTGCTAGGATAGTTAAGTAGCTTTGGATGTCTCGTATACCCACGGATTGAAGAGGTAGGCAGTATGTGGTGACAGTCTTGTCTGTCTTTATAATCCTCAAGGTTCGGCTATGCCATAGACTCTTGGCGGGAGTCGTCCTAGTATTGCTGTGGGTAATCCCGTGCCCGATGATGAGTACATCACAACAGCAGATACACACATTGAACTACAAGGACCAATGACAAGAGCACGAGCACAATTACTAAATCAACAGGTGAACTCGTCCCTAACTTCCTTTTCATAAGAAGAATAGATTGCTATGTAATTATTTAATTTTTATTAGGAACAATGGTGAAGATCAAAAAGTGAAGAAAGGAGGACTTGGAAACATGGAGAACCAACTGGGGCGTCCACAATTTGATGGAAACAGTTTACAACTCAAACACGAGTTCAACTAGGAGTCCAGAAAGAGTCCACCTTAAAATGGACGCCCAAGATACATACGGACTCTGTTTTAGACGTTCTACATATGCGCAGAAAGAGGAGAAGATAAACTTCCCAATGGACCTGTTCACATGCGAAAATTCGTACTGAGTCATCGAGAATCGTTGAAACAACTGGAGTCCAGATTTCTATCCGGTGTTGTGCCACCGTGTTGGGTCTTGGGGCCTTGTATCCCGTAAGAGTCCATTAGGGACGCGTCTAAGAGTCTGTTTGGCCGAACCCTATCTTTTAAATACTGCATCCACCATCCATATTTGGCGGGTTTGTCTTATATTAATAATTTCGCCGATCTATGGTTCATGAGACCCCAACTTCGTGATTTCGGATCGCGCCTTCTACGTTCTTGCTTGTGTTCTCAGTTGCACTTGCAGGGATTATCCTTCTTGACGAGATCAAGCATGTGCATCACGGTCGATAACCAATGGAGCAGTGGTGTAGTGATCCAAGAGGTATTCGAGTTGCTCGAAGCCTTGGATCATCGACGTCGAGATCTCCATCAATCGACTTATCCCTTACCTTTTGGAAGATCGGGCCTAAACCCCTTATCAATTCTTATCGGATTTCTATGTTGCCCATGAGGTATCTTCGTTTTCCCATTATATTAGTTTGTTTTACATACCTAGAGTTCTCAGAAATTTTATAAAAAATTTGTTTTTCCTGCTTCCTGGACTATAGTGCCTGCAGTTTCATTTTTTTCGTTTGCATTATTGATTTTGCATTCATGTGATCGAGTCTAGTTGTTGGTATAGCTTTGTGTTTGGGTCCTAGTTATCGTGTTTCGTCCTTGTTTTCTTGCTGTTCGACACATATTCCATAACCCCTAAACAACAAACCATCAACTATGTTCATCGGTTTGCCTAGCTAGTCGCTTTGCGTGAACTCCCGCATCTCCAGCCCTAGATTAGGTGACAAACCTTTGTGCCAGTCATCCTTAAATCATAACACACCACCCCATCAGTCGCCGTGCAAATTTTCGATCATTCTCGTATCCGATTGTGAGATCTGTTCTCAAACCGAGTTGGAATCAACATCCAAAAAGAACAATAACTCGGACCAGCCTACCTTAAAACGGTCATAACTTTTGCATACGAACTCGAAATCGGAAGATTTTTTTCAAATTAATCTATGCAAAATTTTGCATCTGATTTTCCACAGCTTCACCACGTTCGACGAAATTTGATTTCCCAAATTTCCCTCGGAAGATAGACTATCCAGCCTCCAAAGTATCACCACGAATTTTAAAGAATATTCCCGATTTTCTGTAGGCCGCATATAACATCCAGTTGAGCTGCAAATTTGCGTGCTTCCTTATTTCGTGCTCCCGTGTAAAGAAAAAATATAAAAAATATTACAAAAAAAAGAAAAATAGTGAAGAGCACGCATATTAAAGCAAGCAATGGGCATATACCTCTTGTGCTGTGATTGTTGGTTATTTCATTCCGTCTTTCTTTTTCCTTGCTACTTCCCTATGTTGTGCTAGGTCTACACTACAGGAATCCCGACAATAGACGACGGCTGAAAACCGTCGTCTATAAGGCCCCTACCGTCGTCTATAGCTTATAGACGACGGTAAATGCTTATAGACGACGGTTTTCGGCCGTCTATGATTATTTGTCATCTATAAGCTTATAGACGACGGTAACCGTCGTCTATAACATAATTGACGACGGCCACATTCAACCGTCGTCAATTAGCCAACAACGCCACGTGGCTCTAAGGAACACTTATCGACGACGACCGCTGAAAAACCGTCATCTATAAGGAGCCTTATAGACGACGGCCACTGAAAAACCGTCGTATATTAAGCTCCTTATAGATGACGGCTAAGAAAAACCGTCGTCTATAAGACATGCATTTTACAAAAAAAAACAGAAAATGCTGATATAGAGTGGTAACACCTCACGTAACAAGATGATAATGTTCTCATATATACATTGGTTCTCATATATACAGTGGTAAATGACAGTTGATAATTCACAAATCACAACTCCATATCATTAACCAAAATAAGCAGTGCATTTGTATTTTGTTGTACAAATCTTACTACGAGGGGGATTGTAGAGAACCATAACAAATTTTGCCATCCTGTAGAAAGCATAATTCAAACAAAAGAAATTTACATAATTTTTGTAGAAATCAAGTGGCACATAAGGGCTTCTTTCAGTTATGTACTGCCAAATTGCCCAAATTACACATAAAGTCCAAGCAAGAGCTGGCCTGTCATTTCCAAGTGTTTACTTTCAAAGCAAAGAATTCTTTCCAGTATAGCCTTGTAGCTAGAATTACGTGATAATTCGAGTTGTAATGTATTTCACGCAAGGAGATAATTTTTTTGAAAATATCACCTTCTCCTGCTCATGTGTGCTGCAGACAAGAGTTTGCAACGCGCTACAACAAAAATCACAAGTTGTGGTGTGCTACAGCCAAAGCCACAGCTTAGATTGTTCCACAGCTATTTTTGCCATATATTTATGGGAAAATGAATAAGATTATGACTCACCATGAACATTGAAAAGCATGACAGCCAGAGCAGAAGCCCATAATGGTGGACTGACAAAATAGCAGGCGGTACAAATAAGACATTCTGTTACTAGGCAGATGAAACCAGCGATGATAAATGAAACAAACAAAATGTATCTGATTTCAATGTTATTTAAACAAATGTCTCCAACTCTAAATAGTTCTTATCAGTATTTCAAGTGACTCACTCTCATCTATAAAGTAAATGAAAGAACTACTTAAACTGCCTGAATTCTTAGTCCTGGAAGTATGTGAAATGTGTATGCATAGCTCCAGATACGGGATTATCATGCTCGCTTACCTAATTCCAACAACTGTCTCGAAATCATTATCTAATGACCTCTTGATGTACTTTTGAAAATTGAACCTGGTTCCCAGAGATAAATGAGCCTACAGATAAATTTATCAGTAGCCTAAACTGATAGAAGGAAGCCAGGAAATCATTCATGAATAGGAAAATACTTACAACAATGAAACCATGCCGCAATGTAAGTCGATCCTACGAACAGATCTGAATAACTGTCAAAAGAAGCTCACCTGCAATTGTACATTCATCACTAGATACGGTATGCTGATGAATAAAAACATGGTATCCTGAAATAACATTGGAAGCTTTAAGTTTAGTTACATCAGTATGCTGCATGTTCGTTATGTTGTTCTTATTAATTTTTTGGGTCCCCTTCTCAGTAATTTCCACCAGAATAAATCATGTGTTTGATTTTAAAGTTAAGATAGTTGACATTTTGGTATTATTATAAGAAGCAAAGTTTTATCAGAACAGTTTACTTCATGTACATGACGGATTTGTTATAATTAATGTCTTGGGTCCGTTGTTCACTTATTATTCCTGGCTACCTATTCAAGTTTAAATTTCAAATCCTCAATGTTCAATATTGAATACAATGATTATGACATGAAAACTTACAACATAGAGCAAGATTGTGCTTTTGCTCCAACAGCTTGCGTGTTGCCTCACAAAAGATGTTTGATGAGTAAGCCTTAACTTTGAGGGATCTAGAACGGCATCAAACTCAAATAAACTAACAAAGTAAACCAGGGTAACTATAAAAAGTAGAAAAAACTAAACCATGTACAATGTACAATAAATTGTAGCATAGGAAGACGGCCAAGAAGAACACGAAGATATGCAGCTGATGCAGCACTTCGGCTGAAACAAGCGACACCATGCCCTGCTCGATTTGAATTAAGCGCAGGTGAAGAAACAGTTAGAAATGGACTGGCATCTCTCCACACACGTACATCCGAACAAAAGGACAGTAAGCTGTTACTTTACCCTGACACCAAGGGCAACCAAGATTTTATAGAAGAGACAAGCACACATGGTCACTCACCTGGGGACACACGAAAGTTTTGGTTGCATCTTCAGAGAGGTGTCGTCGACCGTGACCCTCCGGTTCTTCTGCTTCGGAGCCACGGGAGGACAGGGGGCCGGGCAGCATGGTCTTCGCGGCCCCCTCCGGGATGCAGATGCGCATGATGTACTTTCCCGTCACGGTCAGCAGCAGCGATAGGAAAAAGTCGAGCTACACCGTCTCGGCGAAGGTAGAGACAGGCAGCGGGACGATGGCGCAGCAGGGAAGGAAAAGGGGCGGCGGCGGCGGCAAAAGTTGGATGACCTAGGCACAAAATGAGAAACTCGCGTACAAAATGAGGAGTAATCCGCGTAGGTGCGGAAATATTCTATATTTGACGACGGTGTAGGGTTACCGTCATCTATAAGGTGTAATAGACGACGGCCTATTGGAACCGTCGTCTATTACCTCTCAGGTGGGCCTGCTATTTAGCCCGTATTGACGACGGGACTAATTGATGATGATTCACTGTCGTCTTTAAGTAATAGACGATGGTACTAGAGTACGACGGTTGAATCCAGCCGTCGTCAATTAATCAAAAGACGACGAGGCCGTCGTCAATTATTTTCACTATCGTTTATTTTCGTGTTTCCTGTAGTGCTAGAACACTTGGTTTACCAGCAGCAGTTTCCTACATTGAATTCTTATTCAACTTTGTTTAATTGTTAATGTTTTCTGCTGATTAGCCACCATATATTGTGCCATCCAAGCTCCATTTTCTCTTGATTAAAACAGGTACCTTTGCAATCACCCAACACTTTATTGGTTCATCTCACCATCCACACCACCTGTTGTGTCGGTAAGAACACTTGTAAGTGCGTGGAAAGGCGCTTGAGCGAGAGAAATTATTTACGTTCAACTTTCACATTGCCACTATCCTTTGTATAGTTGGTAGAGATATCATCTTCCTGTTGTTTTTTCCTTTTGTACTACTAACAATGGCAGGAAATAATGTTGAAGAACTTTCAAATGCTGAGTCGCGTAACATGATTAACGATATGGCATAGGTGTTCACCAAAAACAACGCAGCAACAGCGGATTCATTGGCACACTTGACTCGCCAACTTGATGATTATTTTTTCAGATGGGTAATCTTGAGGCTCGACTGCCTCTCGCTGGACATGAAGACAGTGCTTGTGATGAGATGGAAGATCATAATCATCAGCCACGACTTCCACTTTATCGTCGAGGTATGGGCAGTAATAATCACCCTAACAATTATAACTGTCCTCCTGATGACCCTTTTGCTAAAGTGAAAATTACTATACCCTCTTTTTCTGGTGCTTATGATGTTCAGGCTTATCTTGATTGGCAGTTTACAGTAGAGAAAAATGTAATGCCCATCTTGTTCCCGAATAACATAGAGTTCGTCAGGCCACTAGTAAGTTTAAGAACTTTGCTATCATATGGAGGAATGAACTTGTTAAAACTAGAACTGATCCTCCAACATTGGATAGGATAGAAGAATCTATGCTTGTTAGATTTGTGCCTCCTTCTTTTCAGCGGGACATTCACAAAAAATTGCAGCACTTAGACCAAGGTAATATGTCCGCAGAGGAGTATTATAAAGAGTTACAAAAGGGTACATTGCATTGTGGGGTAGTAGAGGACATGTGATGAGTAGGTTTAGGCCCGATCTTCCGAAAGGTAAGTCGATTGGCGTGGAGAACTCGACGTTGATGATCCGCAGCACTAGAGCGGTTCAAGTACCCCTGCAATCACTACACCAAGGCTCTGTTGGTTATCAACTGTGTTGCACATGCTTGACCTCGCCAGGAAGGCTAATCCCTGCAAGTGCAACCGAGAACACGAGCAAGAACGTCAAAGACACGTTCTAAAGTCGCAAAGTTGGTTTCTCACAAACCGTAGAACGGCGATATTATTGATCATAGAAAAACCCACTGAATATGACCGGTGGTTGCACTATTTAAAGGCTAGGGTTTGGCCAAAACATGATTAGACGCGTCTCTAATTGACTCTTACGGGATACAAGGCCCAAATGCCCGATTCTGTGGTGCAGCTCCGGACAGAAATCTTGACCCACTTGTTTCGACGATTCTCAATGACTCCGGAGGACATTTGAGGTGGGACCAGAACCATTGAAAAGTTTATCTTCTCCTCTTTCTGTGCATATGTAGAACGTCGAAAACAAAGTCTGTATGCCTCCTGGGCGTCCGTTTTAAGGTGGACTGCTCCTGGACTCCGAGTTGAACTCGAGTCCAAGTTGTAAACTGCTTCCATCAACCTGTGGACGTCCCAGCTGGTTCTCCACGCTCCCAAGGACTCTTTCCTTCAATTATTGATCTTCTCCATTATTCCTAATAACAATTAAATCATCACATAGCAATCTATTCTCAAACTCCCATGCAAAAGAAGTTAGGAGCGAGATCACCTGCTGATTTATTAACCATGATCGTGCTCTTGTGATTGGTCCTTGCATTTCAATGTGTGTCTCCGTAGTTGTGTTGTCCTCATCACCCCCCTCTTGAATTGGAGTCGTCCTCGACTCAAGTTCATCTTCTTCTCCAAAGTATGGTCGCAAATCTAAACTGTTAAATGTAGGACTAACCCCAAAATCGGGAGGCAATTCAAGCTTATATGCATTATCATTAATCTTATCAACAATCTTAAAAGGACCAGCACCTCATGGCATAAGTTTAGATTTTCTCAAGTCGGGAAATTGCTCTTTTCTCAAATGTAACCACACCAAATCACCCCGGTTCAAGTTTTACTTCTTTTCTACCTTTACTACCTGCAATCCTATACTTCCCATTCATCATTTCAATATTTTTCTTTGTAGTTTCATGCATCCTAAGAATGAATTCTGATCGTTGTGTAGCATCCAAATTCATAGTTTCAGAAGGAGGCAAATGTAGTAAATCAATAGGAGCATGGGGATTGAAACCATACACTACCTGGAATGGGCTTATCTCTGTCGTGGAGTGAACGGATCTGTTGTAAGAAAATTCTATATGTGGTAGACACTCCTCCCACAACTTCAAATTTATTTTCAAGACAGCCCTCAACATAGTAGATAAAGTACGATTAACTACCTCGGTTTGTCCATCCGTTTGTAGGTGACATGTAGTTGAAAACAGCAATTTGGTTCCCAATTTATACCACAAAGTTCTCCAAAAATGACTTAAAAATTTTGCATCACAGTCAGAAATAATGGTATTTGGCACACCATGTAAACGAACAATTTCCGTCATAAATAAATCAGCAACGTGTGAGGCATTATCATTCTTATGACAAGGTATAAAGTGTGCCATTTTGGAGAAATGATCAACAACTACAAAAATACTATCCCTCCCCCTCTTAGTCCTAGGCAATCCCAAAACAAAGTCCATAGAAATATCCTCCTAAGGTACACTAGGAACAAGAAGAGGCATATAAGGACCATGTGGATTAAGGCGAGACTTAGCTTTATTGCAAGTAGTGCATCGTGACACGTAGCGCTCGACATAACGCCTCATCTTTGGCCAAAAGAAGTGTGTGGACAACACGTCTTCAGTTTTCTTCACTCCAAAATGTCTCATCAAACCTCCTCCATGTGCTTCCTGCAAAAGTAATAGACGAACAGAGCTAGCTGGAACGCATAGCTTGTTAGCACGATAGAGGAGACCTTCTGGCAGCACATATTTATTCCAAGTTCTTCCTTCTCTACAATTTTCAAAAGCATTTGAAGTCCAAATCAGTAGGATATAATGCTTCTATTGTATCCAAACCAAAGATTTTATGATCAAGTTGGAACAGCATGGTATAACGCCTAGATAATGCATCAGCAATGACATTTTCCTTCCCTTTCTTATGCTTAATGATGTATGGAAATGACTCTATGAACTCAATCCATTTAGCATGTCGTTTATTCAGATTGGTTTGACACTTAAGACACTTCAATGATTCATGATCGGAATGTATGACAAACTCCTTAGACCAAAGATAATGTTGCCAAGTTTGTAATACTCGCACTAAGCCATACAATTCCTTATCATAAGTGGAATAATTCAGAGAAGGACCATGAAGTTTTTCACTAAAGAAAGCAACGGGTTTACCTCCTTGTATGAGAATGCCTCGAATACCAATGTCGCTTGCATCGCATTCTAGCTCAAAGGTCTTGTCAAAATCAGGAGTTGTAGCAATCGTGCTTGTGTAAGCTTCGATTTGAGAGCATCAAAAGCTTGTTGCCGCTGTTTGCCCCATCTAAATGGCACTCCCTTCTTCGTTAGCTCATGTAGAGGTGCTGCAATGGTGCTGAAATCCCGCACAAAGCACCGATGAAAACCTGCAAGACCGTGAAAACTACGAACCTGCGTGACGGTTGTTGGGGCTGGCCAGCTGGTGATTGCTTCAATTTTTGCCCTATCCATCTCAATTCCCTGCGAGGAAACGACATAGCCAAAGAAACGAGACTCGATTGGTGCAAAAGACGCACTTTTCGAGGTTACCAAACAAACGTGCTTTTCTCAAAACAGCAAAAACAGCATGTAAATGATGAAGATGTTCATCATATGACTTGCTGTACATGAGGATATCATCGAAGTAAAACACCAAAACTTGTCCAATGAAAGCACGTAAAACCTCATTCATTAAATTCATAAAGGTGCTGGGTGCATTAGTTAAACCGAAAGGCATGACTAACCACTCATAAAGACCAAACTTGATTTTAAATGCAGTTTTCCATTCATCTCCTAGTGCCATTCTAATTTGGTGGTAACCACTATGCAAGCCAATTTTTGTGAAGATGATAGCACCACTCAATTCATCAAGCATGTCATCTAAGCAAGGAATAGAATATTGATATCGAACGGTGATGTTATTAATCGCTCGACAATGAACACACATGCGCCAACTACCATCTTTCTTAGGAACCAAAAGAACAGGAAGGAAACAAGGGCTAAGGCTTTCACAAATGTACCCGCGGTCCAAAAGATCTTGGACTTGTTGCTAAATTTCCTTAGTTTCCTATGGATTCGCCCTGTATGCTGCACGATTTGGCAAACTTGATCCTAGAATCAAATCAATCTTGCATTCAATGCCTCTCATCGGTGGTAAACCAGGGGGGTATCTCGGAGGGAAACACATCCTCAAACTCATGCAAAAGGTTAGCAACAGCAAGGGGCAATGCAATAGACAATTCATGAAGTGAAAACATGGTTTCTTTGCAAACTAAAGCATAGCACATCCCCTTAGTATCGAATAAATCAGCAAGGTCAGATTTAGTTGCGAGCAACGATGGTGATTTTAACTTAATGACTTGCTGTTTTTCAGATTCTAATTTTGTTGCTTTGCCATAAGGAATTTTACTCTTCTCAAGATGCACAATTTTAGCAGGAGTCATGGGGAGAAAAGTGATTTTCTTTCCCTTATGCATGAGAGTATATTTATTAGTTCTACCATGATGAATAGCATCTGTATCAAATTCCCAAGGACGACCAAATAAAAGAGAATAATAAGCACCCATAGGAATGACATCAAAATCAGCAAAATCATGGTAAGAACATGTAGGATCGAAGAGCACGTGAAAAGGTACCAGAGGGGGGTGAATGGTAGATTTAAAAATCTTACGCAGCAGAAACCATTAAACCCCAACCCCTTCGGCAGAAAAAAGATCTGTTAAAGAAATCATGTGTTAGACTAATCTAAACGTGTTTCACCATGACAAAAGTGATAGATATAAGAGTGAATCAAGTCAAGAAGACAACACAACAAGAATCACTCAAATCTATTGAGAAAAACTCAAGTTATGATCAAAAGATCAAACAAAGGTCAATCTGCTCTACTCGAGAAAAAACAGTTCTGGAATGCTGCAAAGAAACTCGTGTAGATCATAGACTATAAATACAATGACCATGAAATTTTGACAGACGATAGATAATAAAGTTGTGAAGAAAACTCAAAAAGAATCACGTCAATTGGATCTGTAAAACTCGAGTTATGATAAAACCACAGATGAAAGGTAGTGCTGTCCATAAACTTGACGAGTAAAACTTGTCTGGAACAAGTCGGACGAACAAGGCACAAAAGTTCCTTCAAACTACGAATTTTATTCAATAGAACACAAGAGGAACAGCCCCAAAGTCGAGCACCACGAGCTCTGAGCTCCCTTGCTTATATAACCAGCTCGAAAGCCAACTCAAATCAAATCAGGAACCTAATCCTACTCTGTTCACGAATCGTAACTTTCTATAACTGCTTAGGATTCTTCTATACGCAGACAGAAGCAATCTTAAGACTTCCAAACACCTTAGGAACGTATCTCACATTCCTAAACAACTCAAATTCGTGACCCACACGAAATCCTATCATAACCAACTCAAATTTTTCTATATTTGAGTCAAACCCGACTCAGCCGCAGCTTAAGTCCATAACATAGTCGGTTGGACCTTTCCGACCAACTCTTTACGTCCACATCTCTTCATCACGTCTCGGAACCATGTAACTACGTCCATGCTTTCCTTGCACACATGCAAACATCTTCCAATGACGTCTGCGATACCTTCACATGCATTGTTCTTGATTCAATCATGCAGCGCAACCTCCTGATCAGCTCAACCACAATTCCTCCTGCATTTGGTTGTTGGAACCTCATCTCCTCCCTGAGACTAGTCTAATGTATCCCATCACCAGTCATGTCTTGAACTCAAGCAAAACCTGCACATGAATAAAGAACCAATCCATATGATCCCAAGTTCTTGACTTGACACAAGTTAGTTTCGAACACAACACCTTACGTGAGAACCTCAAATAAGCATGTTGCAAAAACACAGTAACACTATATCATCCATGTCAATTAAAAACGCACCAAAGACGTAGCAAATGAATACTAAGCAATCTTTCCATAGATGTAAAGCAAGTACGAAACATTGCAAATGAAAAACGGAAGCATTACGGTCAAGTTTCGGACCTTGCCAGAGCAACCCGGACCTTGAGCCGGAGCTAACAAAAGCTAGTAGAACCTAGAGCCGGAACATACCAAAACTAGTATAACCAAGCTCCCGCCGGAGCTTACTAAACTAGCAGGACCTTTCCAACAAGTCGGACCTAGCATCTAACATAGCCGGAACTACCCAAAACAAGCCGAACCTACTATCGGACCTTGCTGTCGCTCGGTGCTAGAGTCGGACCTTAATAAAAAGGTGTTTTGGTGATATTCAAAACTTTTATCATCAAAGCAAGTGTATTCACTACAAGCCAATGTATTCAGCACACATAGGTCTTACAATCTCCCCCTTGATGAATGCATTGGCAACACCATTCAAAATCCGAACATTGGCTTATTCACATAAAAGTTCTGAAGGCAATTTCTCCCCCTTTGTAAATCAAAAGTAAAATGAGAACCATATTATCTCTCTTTATGCACATATTCTCTTTCTCTTCATGCTTATCTCTCCCCCTTTGAAAATGTATTCAGCAAGTCATGAGCATATAAACAAATTATCTCTCCCCCTTTATTTGTTATGAGCATATTATAACATATACATATAAACAAAGCTCATCCAAGTCATACTATCAAGTACCTTACATTATCAAATCAATGAAATACATAAAGTAGTGTAAGCCATGCTGGAGATCAAATGTAATTTTCAATTTAAGTAAGTCATGATCTCACAAACTTAACTATTTCAAAACCTGAAAGCATGACACTAGTTGCTGCATTTTATTATTTTTCAAAGCATAAATTTAGATCATATGATATTTGCAAGAGATTATATGCACATCTGCCTTATTCTAACCAACCAAGCCAAGCCCATGTCATTTGACAATCAGAAGCTTAAGGACATGGTTTTAGTCATACACAACTTCTTCCAAGTTCATATCTAAGTGCAATGATAAGCCTTCTCAAAAGAAGAAGTGTGATGCATGCATATTCTCTTGATCTTTTCTCAATTTATATTTGTTCACAAAAACTCAACATGTGAGTTGATTACTTGATTAATTCTTAATGATTAAAAGCCCTTGTGAACATGTAACAAGTTCAAAACAGCAAGAAAGTTCGACCATGACCAGTTTTAGTGTATGTAACTATTCCAATTACTAGACATGGCAAAAACTACAAAATGTATAACACGAGTAATGTAGTAAGAACTTTCAGCATGTAAAAGGAATCACAAAGTCATATATGTATGAAATACTATGCTCATATTATTTTAATTTCAGATTCACACATAGACTTCCAAGTTCCAAAACTCCCCCTCAATTTAAGCCATGAGGATGCATAACCCCTATTTCACTACGAATGTAACAAAAACGAGTGAAATCCAAAGGTTTTGTAAAAATGTTAGCCAATTGATGTTCGGTATCTACATGGTGAAGCACAATGTTTCCTTTTTCAGCATTATCTCGGAGAAAGTGACACCTAATGTCAATGTGCTTAGTTCTAGAATGTTGCACGAGGCTTTTAGCAATGCAAATGGCACTAGTGTTATCACAGAACAGTGGAACACTATCTAGATCAACCCCATAGTCCTTAAGTGTTTGAACAATCCAAAGAATTTGTGAGCAAGCACTAGAAGCAGCTACCTATTCATATTCGGCTGTGGATTGTGCAACTGAATTTTATTTTCTAGAGGACCAAGCAACAAGAGAATTACCAAGAAAATGACAAGCACCGGAAGTACTTTTCCTATCAATCCTACAACCCCCAAATCAGCATCAAAAAAAGCTTTCAAAGTAACGGTTTAGGAAGAAGGAAGAAAAATGCCAAATTCTTGAGTTCCATGTAAGTACCTGAGAACTTTTAACGGCTTGACGATGTGAAGCATGTGGGGAGGCTTGAAACCATGCACAAATACATACGCTGAATTGTATGTCTGGTCTTGATACCTGTGGTACAAAAGTGATCCGATCATGCTTCTATATTCTTTTTGATCCACGGGTTCACCATCTTCATCAAGTCCAAGTGTTGTTGCTGTTCCCATTGGTGTTCGAAGAGGCTTGCTTTTATCCATGTTGAAGCGCCTTAGGAGATCTTTTGTATACTTCGTTTGATGCACAAAGGTACCCTCCTTTGTTTGCTTGATTTGTAGCCCCAAAAAGTAAGTGAGTTCACCCATCATACTCATTTCAAATTCGGAACTCGTCATTGCTGAAAACTTGGACACAAGATCATGAGAAGCACAACCAAAGATAGTATCATCCACATACACTTGAACGAATAATGAGTCATTGCCATGCTTAAGCACAAAAAGAGTTTTATCAACATTGCCCATGGTAAACCCTTTTTCAAGTAAGAATGTTTTTAACCTATCATACCATGCTCTAGGGGCTTGTTTGAGACTGTACAAGGCTTTGGACAGTTTGTAAACATGATTAGGAAAATCTGGATTTTCAAAACTAGGAGGTTGTTTCACATAAACCTCCTCATCTATGTAGCCATTAAGAAAAGCACTTTTAACATCCATTTGATATAGCTTAAAACCTTTAGATGCAGCAAAAGCTACCAAAATTCTTATGGCTTCTAATCTAGCAATGGGAGCAAAAGTTTTATCAAAATCTAGACCTTCAACTTGAGTGAAACCTTGAGCAACCAACCTAGCCTTATTCCTAACCACAACCCCATCCTCACTTTGTTTATTTTTAAATACCCATTTAGTTCCAATTAAAGTGTGACCATGAGGTGGAGGTACAGGTTTCCAAACATTATTTCTTTCAAAATTTTCTAAGTCTTCTTGCATGGCAATAATCCAAGATTCATTAGTGAGTGCGTGTGATATATCTTTGGGTTCAAAAGAAGCAACAAAAGCAGAATGAGCATAAGAGTTTGGATCGCAAAACCTGGACCGTGTGACTCGTTCGTGCAAGCTTCCAATCATCTTTTGTGGGGGATGATCTTTGTAAAACCGTAGGGGAACAGATGTCTCATAAGCTTCTTCTTCTTCATGTTCATCACAAATCGATGAGCTTCTGACTTGAGGACGATTTGAATCAGCATTGAGGTTTGTCGGTGCTGGTTGAGAATTAACATCCGGAGCTGAACCAAAGTCTTTAGCTACTGAATTTTCAGGCAGCAGCTCCAATTATTCCTCATCTTCAATGAAAATGCTCCCCCCCTGCGGATATGGATCTGGACCTGCAATGTTTGAGCTAGTACCTGGGCTAGCTTCATCAAAAGACACTTCACAAGTCTCCACAATTTTGTTAGTGTCAAGTAAAAGCACACAGTAGCCTCTAGTATGAGATGGATAACAAAGAAACATGCCATCAATGGATCTAGGTCCAAATTTATCAAGATTACCGTGTTTCTTAACAAAGCATTTGCAACGAAAGACCCAAAAGTGTGTAACACTAGGCCTATGTCCAAACCGGAGCTCATATGGTGTTTTACCTAGCTTTGCACGCAAGAAAACACGATTTGAGACATAACAAGCGGTTGCTAACGCATCAGCCAAAAATTTTCTAGCAGTTTGATATTCATCAAGCATAGTCCTAGCTATCTCAACTAAGGTTATGTTCTTTCTTTCTACAACACCGTTTTGTTGAGGTACATATGGTGAAGAAAATTGATGATCTATTCTATTTTCAGCACAAAAGTGATCAAAAGTTTGATTTTTAAATTCAGTTCCATTATCACTTCTAATTGCTTTTAAAGATCCTGGGTGATCAATTGATAATCTAAGAAATAAAGTTCTAAAGTGACTAAAATCTTCATTCTTAGACGCCATAAAGTAAACCCAAGAGTATCTAGAATAATCATCAACAATCACAAGTACATACCATTTACCTCCGAAGGATTGAACACGTGAAGGTCCTACGGTGTCAAGATGCAAAATTTGACATGGTTCAGTT
Source organism: Tuctoria greenei (assembly GCA_036927565.1). Taxonomy (NCBI): domain Eukaryota; kingdom Viridiplantae; phylum Streptophyta; class Magnoliopsida; order Poales; family Poaceae; genus Tuctoria; species Tuctoria greenei. The sequence goes on along the minus strand of JAYESD010000001.1, from coordinate 41,786,671 downwards.
GTCATGATCATTGTGAGAGGAGTATGTGAACCTTCAACCATCTTAGCATGTCTACAAGAAGAGCACACAATTTCTTTGTCCCCTTTAAGCTTAGGCAGCCCACGTATGCGATCAAGAGCACTAACACGCGTTAGGTGATCAAAGCCTACGTGACCAAGTCTACGATGCCAAAAATATAGGTCCTTTGAATCATTAGAAACTAGATACCTATGCTTAGAGGAAGACATATTAAAATCAGCTTTAAAAACTCTTCCAAACCGAGACATGTTAAAAATAAGCTCACTATTTGAACCTACAACTTTGCAGCAGTTTTTATTGAAAATAATTTGCAGATTTTCATCTAGCAATTGTGAAACAGAGAGCAAGTTGTATTTCAATCTTTTGACAAGTGCCACATCCTTCAAAGTGTAATGATCATTTACTCTAAACGAACCCTTAGCAATTATAGGAGTTTAAGAATTATCGGCAAAAGTAACATTCTCTACACGTGACACAAAAGAGAGGGAGGAGAACCATTCTTTGTTACCGGTCATGTGGCGTGAGCAACCTGAATCCACAATCCAAATTTTCTCCTTCCTCAAACGTGTAACCTACATAGAAGCACAATACGTCGATGACTCAATACTGGGGTTATTCAAAAGACATTTAGGAATCCAGTACTGAGTCACATGACGTGCAGCAGGAAAAACACGCGAAAGCTGAGATAAAACAGCAGGTTCATGAGTCAAAGTTTTAGATTTTTTATTCTTAACTACTGACCTATATGGTGTTACTTGTGTAGCAAAAAAATCAGTAGCTCCGGAGGCAAAAACAGAAGGTCTGGAGGTAAACTTTGAATGTTTTTGACTCAAAACAGCAGGTTGTACATTCGGTTCAATATGTGCAGCAAATTTTGCATGAAAGTTATGAGATCTAGCAACCATTCTTTCCCTTTTATATTGTTTAGCTAGTCTATAACAAAAATCTATGACATGACTATCTCTACCACAGTAGGTACAATGAAATTTAACTTTGTGTTCATGCGTAGATGAGCAAACAACATTTTTATTTGAAACCGAATGAGATAATACTCCTGCAGATTTGAAAACCACTTCTTTTTTTATAGGAACTGTATGAATCAAACCACTTCCTAATGACTTTACACTTTTAGGAGGATGTGCCTTAGCATGAGCATGAGAATCAAAACCTAAACTAGTTTTATCATTGCAAGACTTGGATGAATTCAGCAGCTAGTTTAGGTTCTTATTCCCATTACAAAACCGATCAAATGTCTTATGCATGTTATCAAGTTTATTGGACAGATCAAGGCAATTTTCAAATGAAGTTTTTCCTTTTAATTTGTAATTGGAACAATATTTAACTTCATGACAACTTAAAGCATTGTTCAATATAGAGATTTCATTCATAGCATCTTGCAGTTTCTTATCAAGATCATCACAACTAGAACAATGCAAATCAATTTTAGAACAGGAAGCATCTTTTAAGTTTCCAATATTAAGTGCAGCAAGCTTTTTGTTCTTTTCAATTTCAAGTTCAAGTTTATCAAGTGTGGAGGTATGTGCACTTCTTAGGGAGGACAATTGTTCATATATTAAGTCACATGAGGAACAAGAATCATCACTAGGAATCAAAGATTTCAAACGATTAATTTCAGATTCTAGTGACTCAATTTTAACAACATTGTCCCTCAGCTTTTTGTCCTTTTTCTTAACAATAACAGTGACATGAGAAATAGCATCACACATTTCTTCGCAAGTAGGTCATACCTCTTCATTGTCGCTGTTGTGTTCTGCCTCCTCCATACTTGATCTTGACTTGCCCGCCATGAAGCACAAGTTTTCCAAATCATCTTCATCTTCATCACTTCCATTGTCCACGTCGCTTGAGCCAAGTTCCTGGAGTGCTGAGATAAAACTGCTCACCAATTGACGTCCTGTAAAACCCTTCTTTTTCTTCGTTTCTTTTGCAGAGGAGTGCTTCGTTCTTGTTTTCTATTCATCCCGGGAAGTAGGACCTGAAAGGTTAGAGCAATCTTAATGAAAATGTCATGTCTTACCACATTCAAAGCATCGTTGAGGTTCAGAGCTTCCTCTCCTTCTAGTTCTCACATTTTGCAATGCTTATAAAAACCGGGTAGAGATGAGCGCTAGCTCCTCCTCTGGAAACTCCTCAATCTGTTCAAGGGTTTGAGAGGACATCAAAGCAAGTGTACCACAAAATGATGTTTGACCGGAACAAGGCATGTCACATTGAGAAACAAAATCAATAGACTTGTTGGGGTTCTTACGTGAGATTATGTCAATTTGATGAGTTTTTAACTTGGAATATAGAACATCTAAAGTAAGTGAACTCATGGCAGTAGATTCACGAATATATGTGACTTTCATCTCCCAAATTGACATATCTAATGCACTTAGCAATTGCCTAGCATTTTCAGCATCTGAAAAATTAACATTGACACTATGCAAGTTGCTGAGAATCTTATTAAAGCGAGCAAAAAGGTCATCAATAGACTTACCGGGTTGCATCTCGAAGCGCATGTATTCTTTATTGAACATGTCTTGCCTTACCTCTTTGATCGTGTTGGATCCTTCGTGGTAGTCACAAAGTGCTTCCCACACATCGTATGTAGATCGGAGGTGTGCAACACAGTCGAAGTCGCTTTGTGTTAATCCTTGTATGATCAAGTTCTGAGCCTTGTTGTTGTTGTCGACATCTCTCAGATTTGTAGCTGTAACTTGATCGTTTGATGGAACTTCGTAAGGATTGTATACCTTCTCCCATATTGCAAAGCATTGTGCCAGGATGAAAGCCTCCATGCGTGCCTTCCAAACCTGAAAATCAATACCAGCGAGCACACAAGGTTTGGCAGAGTACTTGTCCATGATGATTAGTCAAAAACACCCGCAAATCACAAAGATTAGAGCACTGTGGCTCTTATACCATATGTAGGATCAAAGAGCACGTGAAACGCTACCAGAGGGGGGGTGAATGGTATATTTAAAAATCTTACGCGGCGGAAATAATTAAACCCTAACCCCTTCGGCAGAAAAACGATCTGTTAAAGAAATCGTGTGTGAGGCTAATCTAAATGTGTTTCACCATGACAAAAGTGATAGATATCAGAGAGAATCAAGTCACGAAGACAACACGACAAGAATTACTCAAATCCGTCGAGAAAAAATCAAGTTATGATCGAAAGATCAAACAAAGGTCAATCTGCCCTACTTGAGAAAAAAATAGTTCTGGAACGCTGCAAAGAAAATTGTGTAGTTCCTATATCACAAATCCAATGACCATAAAATTTTGACAGATGATAGATAATCAAGTTGTGAAGACAACTCAAAAATAATCACGTCAATTGGATCTGTAAAACTCGAGTTATGATAAAACCACCAACGAAAGGTAGTGCTGTCCAGAAACTTGACGAGTAAAACTTGTCTGGAACAAGTCGGACGAAAAAGGCACAAACTACGAATTTTATTCAACAGAACACAAGAGGAACAGCCCCAAAGTCGTGCACCACGAGCTCTGGGCTCCCTTGCTTACATAACCAGCTCGAAAGCCAACTCAACTCAAATCAAAAACCTAATCCTACTCTGTTCACGAATCGTAACTTTCCATAACTGCTTAGGATTCTTCTATACGCAGATAGAAGCAATCTTAAGACTTCCAAACACCTTAGGAACGTATCCAACATTCCTAAACAACTCAAATTCGTGACCCACATGAAATCCTATCATATCAACTCAAATCATTCCATATTTGAGTCAAACCCGACTCAGCCGCAGCCTAGGTCCATAACCTAGTCGGTTAGACCTTTCCGACCAACTCTTTACGTCCACATCTCTTCATCATGTATCGGAACCATGTAGCCACGTCCATGCACTCCTTGCACACATGCAAACATCTTCCAATGACGTCCACGATACCTTCACATGCATTGGTCTTGATTCAATCATGCTGCGCAACCTCCTGATCAGCTCAACCACAATTCATCCTGAATTTGGTTGTTGGAACCTCATCTCCTCCCTGAGACGAGTCCAATGGATCCCATAACCAGCCATGTCTTGAAATCAAGCAACACCCGCACATGAATAAACAACCAATCCATACGAGCCCAAGTTCTCGACTTGACTCAAGTTAGTTCCGAACACAACACCTTACGTGAGAACCTCACATAAGCATGTTGCAAAAACACAATAACATTATATCATCCATGTCACCCAAAAACGCACCAAAGACATAGCAAATGAATACTAAGAAATCTTTCGAGAGATGTAAAGCAACTACGAAACATTGCAAATAAAAAACAGAAGCATTGCGGTCAAGTTTCGGACCTTGCCAGAGCAATCCGGACCTTGAGCCGGAGCTAACAAAAGCTAGTAGAACCTAGCGCCAGAACTTACCAAAACTAGTATAACCAAGCTCCCGCCGGATCTTACAAATCTAGCAGGACCTTACCAACAAGTCATACCTAGCATCTAACGTAGCCGGAGCTACCCAAAACATGCCGAACCTACCGTCGGACCTTGCTGTAGCTCGGTGCTAGAGTCGGACCTTGATAAAAAGGTGTTTTGGTGATATTCAAAACTTTTATCGTCAAAGCAAGTGTATTCACTACAAGCCAATGTATTCAACACACATAGGTCTTACAGAACCAATTGAAAAATGTATTCTCGCTGTTTGTGTTACCCGAACCTTACCACTGTTGTTGAATTATTGAATGTGGTATGGATGAGGGTGTGCTCCTGTTGTCAAACCAAGTTTCTTGATGACGTCCGTGTTCACAAAGTTATTGTAGCTACCTCATCAATTATAGTGTGTACACGGCAATCCTTGACGACGAGAAACATGTGGAAGAGGTTGTGTCGTTGTAGCTTGTCGTCGGTCTCCATTTTGGAGCTAAAGGCACGCTGCACAATGATGCTCCTATAGTTCTCCGTTGACGCTGTACCAAGTACCTCCTCTTCGGTGTGTTCGTCATTCGGATCTATAAAGTCAGTAGCAAGAGAATATTCATCTTCAACATCTGAAGTACTATCATACCTGCCATGGTCGCGTGGTATGTATGCTCGTTTGCTCGGGCAATCTCTCATCATATGACCAAGTCCCTGGCAGCGGTGACACGTAATGTCGGAAGAACGACCCATAGGAGTGGATGACGAAGACTTTAATGATGTCACCTTGCTACCCCCCCCCCCCCCCCCCCCCCCCCGCGCGCGAGAAGGTGGAGCAGCAGGTATAGTTCGTTGGCCGCCATTGGATGGTGTAGTCGCTGCACGAGAAGTCGAAGATGGTGCTGTTTTGGATGGTGCGGGCGTCAAACGCAGCGTGAAGTTGCTCCTTGTGCATTGTTGCTGTTGTTGTCGGCCCTGTAATTCTTTTTCTGCCAACATAGCAAGCTGAAACAATCTGTTAACAGTATCATATTCTTTGTAATCAACAATGTTCTGAATTTCACGCCTCAACCCCCCCCCCCCCCCCCCCCCATAAAAACGAGCTATTTTATCATCTATGTCTTCTACTACCCCACAACGCAGGATACCCTTTGTAACTCTAGATAATACTCCTCTACGGATATGTTACCTTGATCTAAGCGCTGCAATTTTTTGCGAAGGTCCCGCTGAAAAGACGGAGGAACAAATCGAACACGCATAGCTTCCTTTAATCTATCCCATGTTGGAGGATCAGTTCTAGTTTTAACAAGTTCATTCCACCATATGATAGCAAAGTCCGTAAACTCACTAGTGGCTAGACCAACTCTATGTTGTTCAGCAACAAGATGACAATTAAATATTTGCTCTAATGTCATCTCCCAATCAAGATAAGCCTCAGCATCATAAGCACAGAAAAAGAGGGTATAGTAAATTTCACTTTAGCAAAAGGATTATCAGGAAAACGATTATAATTGTTATGATTATTACCTCCCATACCTCGATGATAAAGTGGTAGTCTTGGCTACGAAACTGTTGCTGGTCAAGCAAGTGCTCTAGGTCCTAGCACAACACAAGGAAGTAGCAAAAAAAGGAAGATAGAATGATATAACCAACAATCACAGCACAAGTAGTATAGGCCAATTGCTTTAATATGTGTGCTCTTCACTATTTTTTGTAATATTTTTTTATATTTTTTCATTACTCACGAGCACAAAGATACTAAGAACACAAATTTGCAGCTCAATTGGATGTAATATGTGGCCTATAGAAAATCAAAAAGATTATTTAAAATTCATGCTGAAACTTCGGAGGCCGGATAGCCTATCTTCCGAGGGGAATTTGGGCAATCTAATTTCGCCGAACACAGGTACGCGGTGGAAAATCAGATGCAAAATTTCGCGTAGATGAATTTGAAAAAAAAATCGCTCGATTTTGAGTTCGTATGCAAAAGTTATGGCCATTTTAAGGTAGGCTGTCCGAGTTACGATTTTTGGATGTTGATTCCAACTCGGTTTGAGAACAAAACTCGCAATTGGATATGAAAACAAACGGGGATTGCACAGCAACTAATGGGGTGGTGTGTGATGATTCAAGGATGAGTGGCACAAAAGTTTGTCACCTAATCTAGGGCTGGCAATGCAGGAGTTCACGCAAGGCAGCTAGCTAGGGCAAACCGATGGACGTGGTGGATCAGTTTGTTGTTTAGATATTGTGGAATAGGTGTGGAGCAGCAAGAAAACAAGGAAGAAACGAGATAAATAGGACCCAAAACACAAAGCTAAACTAGCAACAAGACTCGACCACACGAATGCAAACTCAACAATGCAAACTAAAAAATGAAACTGCAGGCACTATAGTTTAGGAAGCGGTAAAAACGATGTTTTTGTGGCTTTTCTGTGGACTCTAGGTATGAAACAAAATTGATCTAATTGAAGCAAAAAAATGATAGCTCACCGGCAACCTGGAAATCTGATACCATTTGATGAGTAGGTTTAGGCCCAATTTTCTGAAAGGTAAGTCGATTGGGGTGGAGAACTCGACGTTGATGATCCGCGGCACTCGAGGGGTTCGAGTACCTCTGCAATCACTACACCACGGATCCGTTGATTATCAAACGTGCTGCACACGCTTGACCTCGCCAAGAAGGCTAATCCCTACAGTGCAACCGAGAACACGAGCAAGAACGTCGCAGACACGATCTGAAATCATGAAGTTGGGGTCTCACAAACCGTAGAACCGCTATATTATTGATGTAAGAAAAACCCACCGAATATGACCGGCGTCTGCAGTATTCAAAGGCTAGGGTTCGGCAAAAACGTGATTAGATGTGTCCCTAATGGACTCTTACGGGATACAAGGCCCAATGGCCCGATTCGGTGGCAAAGCACCGGACAGAAATCTGGACTCGACTTGTTTCAACAATTTCTAGTGACTCCGGTGGAATTTTTAGGTGGGACCGGAACCAATGGAAATTTTATCTTCTCCTATTTCCGTGCATATGTAGAACGTCGAAAACGAAGTCTGTATGCCTCCTGGGCGTCTGTTTTAAGGTGGACTGCTCCTGGACTCCGAGTTGAACTCGAGTCCGAGTTGTAAACTACTTCCATCGACTTGTGGACGTCCCAGCTGGTTCTACATGCTCCCAAGGACTCTTTCCTTCACTTGTTGATCTTCTGCATTATTCCTAATAACAATTAAATCATCACATAGCAATCTATTCTCGAACTCACATGCAAAAGAAGTTAGGAGCGAGTTCACCTGCTGATTTATTGACCGTGCTCGTGCTCTTGTGATTGGTCCTTGCGTTTCAATGTGTGTCTCTGCAGTTGTGATGTCCTCATGATCCCCCTCTTGAATTGGAGTCGTCCTCGACTCAAGTTCATCTTCTTCTCCAAAGTATGGTCGCAAATCTGAAATGTTAAATGTAGGACTAACCCCAAAATTGGGAGGCAATTCAAGCTTATATGCATTATCATTAATCTTATCAACAATCTTAAAAGGGCCAGCAGCTCATGGCATAAGTTTAGATTTTCTCAAGTCAGGAACTCACTCTTTTCTTAAATGTAACCACACCAAATCACCCGGTTCAAGTTTTACTTCTCTTCTTCCTTTACTACCTGCAATCCTATACTTCTAATTCATCATTTCAATATTTCTCTTTGTAGTTTCATGCATATTAAGAATGAATTATGATCGTTGTGTAGCATCCAAATTATAGTTTCAGAAGGAGGCAAAGGTAGTAAATCAATAGGAGCACGGGGATTAAAATCATACACTACCTGGAATGGGCTTACCTTTGTCATGCAGTGAACGAATCTGTTGTAAGCAAATTCTATATGTGGTAAACACTCCTCCCACAACTTCAAATTTGTTTTCAAGACAGCCCTCAACATAGTAGATAAAGTACAATTAACTACCTCGGTTTGTCCATCTGTTTGTGGGTGACATGTAGTTGAAAACAGAAACTTGGTTTCCAATTTATACCACAAAGTTCTCCAAAAATGGCTTAAAAATTTTGCATCACGATCAAAAATAATGGTATTTGGCACACCATGTAAACGAACAATTTCCGTCATAAATAAATTAGCAATGTGTGGGGCATTATCATTCTTATGACAAGGTATAAAGTGTTCCATTTTGGAGAAACAATCAACAACTACAAAAATACTATCCCTCCCCCTCTTAGTCCTAGGCAATCCCAAAACAATGTCCATAGAAATATCCTCCTAAGGTATACTAGGAACAGGAAGATGCATATAAAGACCATGTGGGTTACGGCGAGACTTAGCTTTATTGCAAGTAGTGCATCGTGACACGTAGCACTCGACATCACGCCTCATCTTTGGCCAAGAGAAGTGTGTGGACAGCACGTCTTTAGTTTTCTTCACACTAAAGTGTCCAATCAAACCTCCTCCATGTGCTTCCTGCAAAAGTAATAGACGAACGGAGCTAGTTGGAACGCATAGCTTGTTAGCACGATAGAGGAAACCTTCTCGCAGCACATATTTATTCCAAGTTCTTCCTCCTCTACAATTTTGAAAAGCATCTTTGATGTCCAAATCAGTAGGATATAATGCTTTTATTGTTTCCAAACCAAAGGTTTTATGATCAAGTTGGGACAGCATGGTATAACGCCTAGATAATGCATCGGCAATGACATTTTCCTTCCCTTTATTATGCTTAATGATGTATGGAAACGACTCTATGAACTCAATCCATTTATCATGCCGTTTATTCAGATTGGTTTGACACTTAAGATACATCAATGATTCATGATCGGAATGTATGACAAACTCCTTAGACCAAAGATAATGTTGCAAAGTTTGTAATACTCGCACTATAGCATACAATTCCTTATCATTAGTGGAATAATTCAGATAAGGACCATGAAGTTTGTCACAAAAGAAAGCAACGGGTTTACCTCCTTGTATGAGAACTCCTCGAATACCAATGCCTCTTGCATCGCATTCTAGCTCAAAGGTCTTGTCAAAATCAGGAAGTTGTAGCAATCGTGCTTGAGTAAGCTTCGATTTGGGAGCATCAAAAGCTTGTTGCTGCTGTTCGCCCCATCTAAATGGCAGTCCCTTCTTCGTTAGCACATGTAGAGGTGCTGCAATGGTGCTGAAATCCCGCACAAAGCACCGATAAAAACCTGCAAGACCAAGAAAACTATGAACATGTGTGACGGTTGATGGTGCTGCCAGCTGGTGATTGCTTCAATTTTTGCCTCATCCATCTCAACTCCCTGCGAGGAAATGACATAGCCAAGAAACGAGACTCGATTGGTGCAAAAGACGCACTTTTCAAGGTTACCAAACAAACGTGCATCTCTCAAAACAGTAAAAACAACATGTAAATGATGAAGATGTTCATCATATGACTTGCTGTAAATGAGGACATCATCAAAGTAAACCACAACAAATTGTCCAATGAAAGCACGTAAAACCTCATTCATTAAACGCATAAAGGTTCTGGGTGCATTAGTTAAACCAAAAGGCATGACTAACCACTCATAAAGTCCAAACTTGGTTTTAAATGCTGTTTTCCATTCATCTCCTAGTGCCGTTCTAATTTGGTGGTAACCACTACGCAAGTCAATTTTTGTGAAGATGATAGCACCACTCAATTCATCAAGCATGTCATCTAAGCGAGGAATGGGATATTGATATCGAATGGTTATGTTATTAATCCCTCGACAATCAACACACATGCGCCAACTACCATCTTTCTTAGGAACCAAAAGAACAGGAACAAAACAAGGGATAAGGCTTTCACGAATGTACCTGCGGTCCAGAAGATCTTGGACTTGTTGCTGAATTTTCTTAGTTTCCTGTGGATAAGCCCTGTATGCTGCACGATTTGGCAAACTTGCTCCAAGAATCAAATCGATCTTGTGTTCAATGCCTCTCATCGGTGGTAAACCGGGGGGTACCTCGGAGGGAAACACATCCTCAAACTCCTGCAAAAGTTTAGCAACAGCAGGGGGCAATGCAATAGATAATTCATGAAGTGAAAACATGGCTTCTTTGCAAACTAAAGCATAGCACATCCCCTTAGTATCGAATAAATCAGCAAGGTCAGATTTAGTTACAAGCAACGATGGTGATTTTAACTTAATGACTTGCTGTTTTTCATATTCTAATTTTGTTGCTTTGCCATCACGAATTTTACTCTTCTCAAAATGCACAATTTCAGCAGGAGTCATGGGGAGCAAAGTGATACTCTTTCCCTTATGCATGAGAGTATATTTATTAGTTCTACCATGATGAATAGCATCTTTATCAAATTCCCAAGGACGACCCAATAAAAGAGAACAAGCATTCATAGGAACGACATCAAAATCAGCAAAATCACGGTAAGAACCAATTGAAAAATGTATTCTCGCTGTTTGTGTTACCTGAACCTTACCGCTCTTGTTTAACCATTGAATGTGGTATGGATGAGGGTGTGCTCCTGTTGTCAAACCAAGTTTCTTGATGACGTCCATGTGCACCAGGTTATTGCAGCTACCTCCATCAACTATAGTGTTTACACGGCAATCCTTGACGACGAGAAACATGTGGAAGAGGTTTTGTCATTGTAGCTTGTCATCTGTCTCCATTTTGGAGCTCAAGGCACACTACACAATAATACTCCTATAGTTCTCCGTTGCCGCTGTACCAAGTACTTCCTCTTTGGTGTGTTCGTCATTTGGATCTGTAAAGTTAGTAGCAAGAGAATATTCATCTTCAACATCTGAAGTACTATCATACCCAGCATCGTCGCGTTCTATGTATGCTCGTTTGCTCGGGCAATCTCTCATCATATGACCAAGTCCCTGGCAGCAGTGACACTTAATGTCAGAAGAACGACCCATAGAAGGAGTGGACGACGACGGCTTGAATGATGTTGCCTTGCTTCCCTCCGGCACGCGAGAAGGTGGAGCAACAGGTATAGTTCGTTGGCCGCCATTGGATGGTGTAGTCGCTGCACGGGGGGTCGAAGATGGTGCTATTTTGGATTGTGTGGGCGTCGAACGCGTCGTGAAGTTGCTCCTTGTGCGTTGTTGCTGTTGTCGTCGGCCCTGCAATTCTTTTTCAGCCAACATAGCAAGCTGAAACAATCTGTTAACAGTATCATATTCCTTGTAATCAACAATGTCCTGAATTTCACGCCTCAACCCCCCCCCCCCATAAAAATGGGCTATTTTATCATCCATGTCTTCTACTACCCCACAACGAAGTATACCCTTTGTAACTCTTGATAATACTCCTCTACGGACATGTTACCTTGGTCTAAACGCAGAAATTTTTTGCGAAGGTCACGCTGAAAAGATGGAGGAAGAAATCGAACACCCATAGCTTCCTTTAATCTATCCCATGTTAGAGGATTAGTTCTAGTTTTAACAAGTTCATTCCACCATATTATAGCAAAGTCCTTAATCTCACTAGTGGCTTGACCATCTCTATGTTGTTCAGAAACAAGATGAGAATTAAATTTTTGCTCTACTGTCATCTCCCAATCAAGATAAGCCGCAACATCATAAGCACCAGAAAAAGGGTATAGTAAATTTCACTGTAGCAAAAGGATCATCAGGAGGACGATTATAATTGTTATGATTATTACCTTACATACCTTAACGATAAAGTGGCAGTCTTGGCTGATTATTGTGATCTTCCAGTTCATCATAAGCATTGTCTTCATGTCTTCCAGCGATAGGCAACCAAGCCTCAAAAGTATTCATCCGAAGAGTAAGGTCATCAAGTTGGCGAGTCAAGTTCGCAAATGACTCCCCGTTGCTGCGTTGTATTTGGCGAACATATCTGTCATGGTCTTCATCATATCACGTAACTCAGCATGTTGGACACATTCGTCATCATTGTCTTCTCCTGCCATTGTGAGTAGGAAACAAAAGACAACAAAAATATGGTATCCCTATCAACTACAGTGACAATGTGGAAGGTAGAAGAAAAATAATATCTCTCGCTCAAGCGTCTTACCACGCTCTTATAAGTGTTCTTACCGACACAGCAGGTGGTGTGGACGGTGAGATGAACCAACGAAGTGTGGGGTGATTGCAAAGGTACCTATTATGCGCAAGAGAAAGGTAGAGCTTGGATGGCACAATGTGGTGGCTAATAAGAAGAAAATCATTAACAGGTAAACAAAGTTGAATAAGTATTCAATATAGGAAACTATTGCTGGTCAACCAAGTGCTCTACGGCCTAGCACAACACAAGGAAGTAGCAAGGAAAAAGGAAGACATAATGATATAACCAACAATCACAGCAAAAGTAGTATAGGACAATTGCTTTAATGTGCGTGCTCTTCACTATTTTTTTATTTTTTGTAATATTTTTTGATATTTTCTCTTTACTCAGGAGCACGAAGATATGAAGTACACAATTTTGTAGCTTAATTGGATGTATTATGCAGCCTATAGAAAATCAAAAAGATTCTTTAAAATTTGTGCTGAAACTTCGGAGGCTGGATAGCCTATCTTCCGAGGGGAATTTGGGCAATCTAATTTTGCCGAACGTAGCTACGCGGTGGAAAATCAGATGCGAAATTTTGCATAGATGAATTTAAAAAAATCGACCGATTTCGAGTTCGTATGCGAATGTTATGGCCGTTTTAAGGTAGGCTGTCCGAGTTACGATTTTTGGATGTTGATTCCAACTAGAACAAAACTCGCAATCGGATATGTAAACAATCGGGAATTTGCACAGCAACTAATGGGGTGGTGTGTGATGATTCATGGATGAGTGGCACAAAGGTTTGTCACCTAATCTAGGGCTGGCGATGCAAGAGTTCACGCAAGGCGGCTAGCTAGGGCAAACCGATGGGCGTGGTGGATCGGTTTGTTGTTTAGAGATTGTGGAATAGGTGTTGACCAGCAAGAAAACAAGGACGAAACAAGATAACTAGGACCCAAAACACTAAGATAAACTAGCAACAAGACTCAACCACACGAATGCAAACTCAACAATGCAAACTGAAAAAACGAAACTGCAGTCACTATAGTCTAGGAAGCGGTAAAAACGATCTATTTTTTCTGTGGCTTTTCTGTGGACTCTAGGTACGAAAAAAAATCGATCTAATGGAAGGAAAACAATGATAGCTCACGGACAACCTAGAAATCATATACTAATTGATGAGTAGGTTTAGGCCCGATTTTCCGAAAGGTAAGTCGATTGGGGTGGAGAACTCGACGTTGATGATCCGCGACACTCGAGCGGTTCGAGTACCCCTACAATCAATACACCACAGCTTCGTTGGTTATCAAATGTGCTGCACACGCTTGACCTCACCAATAAGGCTAGTCCCTATAGTGCAACCGAGAACACGAACAAGAACATCGAAGACGCTATCTGAAATCTCGAAGTTGGGTCTCACAAATTGTAGAATGGCGGTATTATTGATCTAAGCAAAACCCGCCGAATATGACCGGTGGCTGCAGTATTTAAAGGCTTGGGTTCGGCCAAAACACGATTAGATGCATCCCTGATGGACTCTTACAGGATACAAGGCCCAAAGGCCCGATTCGGTGGCGCAACACCGGAGAGAAATCTGGACTCGACTTGTTTCGAAGATTTCCAATGACTCCGGAAGAATTTTGAGGTGGGACCAGATCCATTTGAAATTTTATCTTCTCCTCTTTCCGTTCATATGTAGAACGTCGAAAACGGAGTCCGTATGCCTCCTGGGCGTCCGTTTTAAGGTGGACTACTCCTGGACTCCGAGTTGAACTCGAGTCCGAGTTTTAAACTACTTCCATCAACGTGTGGACATCCTAGCTGGTTCTCCACGCTCCCAAGGAATCTTTCCTTCACTTGTTGATCTTCTCCATTATTTCTAATAACAATTAAATCATCACATAACAATCTATTCTCGAACTCACATGCAAAAGAAGTTAGGAGCGAGTTCACCTGCTGATTTATTAATCGTGCTCATGCTCTTGTGATTGGTCTTTGCATTTCAATGTGTGTCTCCGCTGTTGTGATGTTCTCATCAACATGGATGATAAAATATCTCATTTTTATGGAGGTTTTGAGACGTGAAATACAGGACATTGTTGATTACAAGGAATATGATACTATTAAAAAATTATTTCAGCTTGCTATGTTTGCAGAAAATGAATTGCTAGGCCGCCAAGAGCAGCAACAACGCACCAGGAGCACCTTCATGCCGTGTTCGACGTCTACACCACCAAAAATAGCAGCATCTTTTAGTTTTTGTGCAGACACTACACCATTCAATGGTGGTCAAAGAACTACACATGCTGCTCCATCTTCTGACGTGGCAAAGGGCATCACGACATCATTCAAGCCTTCGTATTCCACTCCTACGACTCCTACTTCTGACGTTAAGTGTCACCACTGCCATGGAGTTGGTCACATGATGAGAGATTGCCCGAGCAAACAAGCATACATAGCACGCGACGATGGTGGGTATGAAAGTACTTCAGACATTGAAGATGAATATTCTCTTGCTACTAACGTTGCAGGTCCAAATGACGAGCAATCCAATGAAGAGGTACATGGTACAGCAGCAACGGAGAATGTTAGAAGCATCATTGTGGAGTGTGCTTTGAGCTCCAAAATGGAGGCCGATGATAAGCTACAATGACACAACCTCTTCCACATGTTTCTCATCGTCAAGGATTGCCGTGTACACACTACAATTGATAGAGGCAGCTGCAATAACTTGGTGAACACGAAGGTTGTCAAGAAACTTGGTTTAACAACAAGAGCACACCCTCATCCATATCACATTTAATGGTTCAACAACAGCGGGTAATTTTTGGGTAACACAAATAGCGATAATAGAATTTTCAATTGTCTCTTACAGTGACTGCTGATTTTGATGTCGTGTCTATGGATGCTTGTTCTCTTTTGATGGGTCATCCTTGGGAATTTGATACGGATGCTATTCGTAATGGTAGAACTAATTAATATACCCTCATGCATAAGGGAAAGAAAATTACTTTGCTTCCTATGACTCCTGCTGAAATTGTGCATTTTGAGAAGAGTAAAATTCGTGATGACAAAGAAACAAAACTAGAATCTGAAAAATAGCAAGTCATTAAGTGAAAATCACCTTCGCTACTCACAACTAAATCTGACCTTGCTTATTTAATTGATGCTAAGGGAACGTCCTATGCTTTAGTATTCAAAGAAGCCATGTTTTCACTTCATGAATTGTCTATTGCTTTGCCCCCTGCTGTTTTGCTAAAATTTTGCAGGACTTCGCGGATGTGTTTCCCTCGGAGATACCCCATGGTTTACCACCGATGAGGGGCCTTGAACACAAGATCAACTTGATTCCAGGAGCAAGTTTGCCAAATCATACATCGTATAGAGCCAATCAAGAGGATACTACGGAAATTTCAGCGACAAGTCCAAGATCTTTTGGACCGTAGGTACATTCGTGAAAGTCTTAGCCCTTGTTCCATTTATGTTCTTTTGGTTCATAAGAAAGATGGCACTTGGCGCATGTGTGTTGATTGTCGAGCAATAAATAACATCACCATTCGACACTGTTATCTTATTCTTCGCTTAGATGACATGCTTGATGAATTAAGTGGTGCTACCATTTTCACAGAAATTGACTTACGTAGTGGTTACCACCAAATTAGAATGGCACTAGGAGATGAATGGAAAACATCATTTAAAACCATGATTGGACTTTATGAGTGGTTAGTCATGTCTTCTGGTTTCACTAATGCACCTAGCACTTTTATGAGATTAAAGAAGGAGGTTTTACGGGCTTTCATTGGAAAATTTGTGGTGGTTTACTTCGATGATATTCTCATTTACAGAAAGTCATTATGAACACCTTGATCATTTACATGCTGCTTTTGCTCTTTTGAGAGATGCACGCTTGTTTGGTAACCTCGAAGAGTGCGTCTTTTGCACCAATTCAGTCTCATTTATTGGCTTTGTTGTTTCCTCGTAAGGAATTGAGATGGATGAGGCAAAAATTAAAGCGATCACTAGATGGCCAGATCCAACAACCGTCATGCAGGTGCGTAGTTATCTTGTTCTTGTAGGTTTTTATCGCTGCTTTGTGCGGGATTTTAGCACCATTGCAGCACCACTACATGAGCTAACTAAGAAGGGAGTGTCTTTTTGATGGGACGAACAGCAGCAACAAACTTTTGATGCTCTCAAATAAAAGCTTACACAGGCACCATTGCTGCAACTTCCTGATTTTGACAAGATTTTGAGCTAGAATGCGATGCAAGCGGCATTGGTATTGACGGTGTTCTCATGCAAGGAGGTAAACCCATTGCTTTCTTTAGTGAAAAATTGCATGGTCCTTCTTTGAATTATTCTACTTACGATAAAGATTTGTATGCCTTAGTATGAGTTTTACAAACTTGACAACATTATCTTTGGTCTATGAAGTTTTTCATACATTTCGATCATGAATCTTTGAAGTATCTTAAGTGTCAAACTAATCTGAATAAAATACATGCTAAATGGATTGAGTTCATAGAGTCGTTTCCAAACATCATTAAGCATAAGAAAGGGAAAGAAAATGTCATTACCGATGCGTTATCGAGACGTTATACCATGCTGTCCCAACTTGATCATAAAATATTTGGTTTCGAAACCATAAAAGCATTATATCCTACTAATTTGGACTTCAAAGATGCTTTCAAAAATTATAGAGAAGGAAGTACTTTGAATAAATATGTGATGCGAGTGGGTCTCCTTTATCGTGCTTACAAGCTATGCGTTCCTGCTCGCTTCGTTCGTCTATTACTTTTGCAAGAGGCACATGGAGGAGGTTTGATGGGACATTTTGGAGTGAAGAAAATTGAAGACATGTTGTCCGCACACTTGTTTTGGCAAAACATGAGGCGTGCACTACAGGAATACTGATCAATTACATCCTCTAACGACATAAGTTACTTACTCACATTGGTTTTTCCTTAATTACGTTGGTTACTGGCCAATGAAGCAGATTGTATGTAATTAAGGAAACTTACGTCGGCCACCGATGTAAGTTAGTGACTTTCATCGGTATCCCATAACCGATGTAAGTAAGTAACCAGGATGGGTCGTAGGCTGGGTCAGAGCACTTACGTCGGCTGCGGCTAGGCCGACGAAAGTTACTTGCCTAGCTTACATCAGTTACATCAGACCGACGTAAGTTAACCTTATATAACACTCTTATTTTCATCCATCATGCATTGCATACATTCTTATACATGTTTAGCATTAAGAAACATAAAAAGAAACAAGTTTAAAATAAATTAGAAGCTAAACAGCGCTTAAAAGTCTATATAAGTATGGACCTGTCTGGTTTGTACCCCGGACTAGTTCGTTTTTCCCCTCTGGTGACCTTCCAGACTTGTCCGTTTTTGTTGCAGACTAGTCCGATTATGTCTCTGTTCCTTTCCGGACTTGTCCGTGGTTGAGTGCGGACTAGTCCGATCATCTAGTTTTTGGAAAAATCTTCAAATCCCCGGACTTGTCAGGTTTTATGCCGCACTTGTCGTTTTGTTCTCTGAACAAGACCGGACTTGTCCGGACTATATGCCGGATTTGTCCGATATTGTTTCTGTTCCTGAACGGACTAGTTCAATCCAATATGCAGTCCACTCGGATTCTGTTGTTTCCTAATTTGTTTCTGGGTATTTACCTTAATTGGGCCCAAGAACGTCGTGCTTAACCCCTGTGGAGCCCATGTGGGACCCCTACACAGCCTCCACCACCTTGAACAAAAAATCCATCAAACCCTACCTCTCCACCTCTATATAAGCAACCAACACCCTAATTTTCACCTCTTTTCCACAATTGAAAGAAACCCAAACCCTAGTTCGTCGGAGTCGTCATCAAGAAAAGATCAAGAAGCAAGGAGGAGAGGGACAACATGAAGGAGGATCAATCAAGCAAGATCTTCTTCAACTTTTTGATCTTCATCAACAATTCACCCTCAACTCATGTTCATCAAGCTCTAATCGTCAAGATCAAAGTGTGGCACCCAATTCTTGGTCTTTGGATCTCTAAACACATGGTACACACTCTACATCCAAGTTTTTACGTCATTCAACCCTAATTCTCATTGATCAAGAAAACCCTAGTTCACATGTTCTGACCAGGGTGGACTAGCCCGATACGTGAAACCGGACTTGTCCGGCCTTTGAATCTGAATTATGCTGAATTAACTCCAATTTGATTCAAATCAACTCAAAACCTGTTCAAACTTGTTAGAAACTATAACTAGTTAGTACACATTAATAGCAACTCATTAACTAGTTTTACTTCACAATTGCACAAATCATGCATATCATGGCATATTGAGTAATATATGAGCATTTATTGACTATAATGTTTGTTTTGTATGTTTGTTGCGCGGAATAGGAGGTGTTGTGCTAGAGGGTGCTGTCGAGGACCTCTAGTACATAAACTTTGAAGATTTTGACCTTAATCAAGCTCAGGAGCAAAGCAAGTGTCCTTGACCATTTCGATCCTGTTTTTAAATGTTTTGTTTGAAAAATTGCATGCTGTGTCAAAATGATGGGAATCCCAACATAGAAGTTTACTAGTCTTGTTTGACCATCCTTGTCGCTTGGGATACATTGTAGAGAGTTGGGAAGGGCTTTTTACCTTTTTGCTTCGCTCTAATTAATTGGGATGGGTAAACAAACAATGACTAATTATTAATTAATGAATGATGAGAATTGATGAATATGGTTAGTTGGTGACATGGGACTTGGGAGATCTAAGCAAGCATGGATTGTGGATTGGGTTGGATGATATGGTGGTTTGTCTGCCTTGGATTTAAGGACCGGTTCATGCAAGAATATGTCAAGACAATAGTGCCACCACAAGGCTAAGTATGGGTGCGGCATAGCCAATTAATTAGTAGTATTACCAGCATTGATTCAGATCATTTGGAGGAGCGGGGAATTAGAGTTGGTTGGGTTTGCAATAGTGGCGGGACTGCCTTGAGATCTGAATGGCACAAGAGGGGGGCCTTGGTTGGATGTGCTCAGCTGGAGGCATCACCACCGGTGAAACCTCAGTGGGTTTGAATATGTTGGTAGTTCCTTTGTAAAGGCTATTTTGTGATCTCTTAGCCATACACCTAAGGAAGTGTAATTGGCATAAGGGAGGTTTCTTTAGTCGTCGACGGTTTACGAAATCACAAACTTGTGAGTAAAGTGGTACAACCTCTGCAGAGTGTTAAAAACTATCATGATAACCGTGCTCCTAGTTATGAGCACCTTGACAACTTCCATGATTACAGAGAACTTGGGATTTGGGGATTGTTATGGTTATAGTTATGGTTATGGTTATGGTTATAGTTATGCTTATGATTATGGTCATGGTTATGGTTATGGTTATAGTTATTGTTATTGTTATGGGTTGAGTTATGATAAATGAACATGAATGACAATGATGGTAATAATCTGGTATATGGATGGATAATGGATTATGATTTCATATTATGTTAAATATGTGGGATATGATGGGATTACTTCACATAGACATAGTCCTATGATGCTTTTTACACATTTTAAATGTAATTTTCAGTAATTGGCCATTGTTTCTTATCATGCCTTGTTCAAGCTACATGTCATACTTTCCCACACTTGCTGAATACAACATGTACTCACTCTTGCAATTACCCCACCAACAGTTTCAGGTGATTGCTAGGAGTATCGTGGTGATAATGCGGAGTACTATGTTGTGTGCTATCGTCGACTTGTCTGCGGAGTTGCGTGGAGTCGCACTACCTTATTTGCTTAGTTTTCTTAGTTTCTTAATTAGATTATGTCCGCTACAGTAGTAGTTTAATAATGATCATTAGAGCTGTAATTTGAGGATTACTTGAATATTGTAATAAAAGTACTTCTTTAATAATTTGAGCTATGGTAATTATCTGTTTATCATTTGTGAATCAATTATGTATGTGTGTTAAACATCTTCGGCACACATATCTTGCACTTGGTTCATTTTCGGAGCTGGGTGTCACAAATTGGTATCAGAGCCACAGGTTGACCGTAGGACGCAACCAAGATAGAATGGACACATTAGAGCACATAGGAACACTCAGGAAACGTTGTGGCTTGTTTGTCTTCCTGATTGCTATGCAATGTTGCTTGTGTGCTTAGTAGAGGATTGTGAGATGCTTTAGCACTTGCCACATCTGTCTAGGCTAGTATAGGTATTTGCTTAGTTTCATATCCCTTGATGCATATAGTTGGGGACGTTTTCTTATTTCTTCTATCTCTTGCTCTTTCTTCAGATGGTGAGGACTCGCAAGCAATGGGATGCCAATGAGAATGAGGAGAACAATGGAGCACCTCAGAATAACAACAATGGACCTGTACCTGAGGGTGTCAACCATCAGCAGTTGTTGGCTATGCAGAATCAACTCATGCAGACCGTAATGCATACTTTGGGACAACCACATGCTAATTATCAAAACTAGCCCCATATGCCTCCATCACCTCATAACAAGTTGGGAGAGTTTATGAGGACTAGGCCACCCACGTTTGCTCAAGCCAATGATCCTATGGAAGATGATGATTCGCTGAAATATGTGGAGAAGAAGCTCGCTATTGTCCAATGCAATGACAGGAGGAGGTTCTTTTTGCTTCCCATCAGCTTGTTGGAGCAGCAACGGATTGGTGGGACTCGCTTTTCAATGCTCATGACAATCAGGAGAGGATCACCTGGGCTGAATTCAAAGAGAGCTTCCATTCTCACTTTGTCCCGGAAGGTGTTATGATCTTGAAAAGGCGGGAATTTGAGAACCTAAGGCAGGGGAAGTCAAGTGTGAGTGAGTACCTCAATAAATTCACTCAACTCTCAGGTATGCTCCGGAGAATGTTAATCGGGACAGCCGCAAGCAATATTTGTTCATGAGGGGACTAAACAATGAGATTTAAGTACAATTGCTCAACTGTGATTATGCAAATTTCCAGAAGCTTGTGGACAAAGCTATTGTGGCTGAGAACAAGGTTTGTGAGATGGAGCAAGAAAATAAGAGGAAGGCGCCATGTCAAGCACACCCACAAGGAAGCAATGTTCGCCCCCGCTTTGCACCACCAAATGCTCCATACTACAACCCCTCTACTCCTGCATATCGTGTTGCTATTCCACCGCGCCCAGCTCAACCAATGCAGCAATGCCCTGCCATGCAAGATCTTCGCCCTCCAATGGCTCATGCAACCCACGCCAACTTTCCTGCTAATGCTCCAAGCTCGCCCAAACAATTCTGGTACACCGAGGTCATGCTATACTTGTCGTGAGGTTGGACACGTTGCATCTCAACGCGTCGAAGTCAGGCCTTGGTCAAGGGAACAATGATCCAAGACAGAACCAAGACCGAATGGAGGAGCACCACAAAGCAACCGTGGATCGGAGAATTTCTTTCATGGCAAGGTGAACCATGTATCATGGAAGGAAGCCCAAAATGAGTATAACGTGGTGATTGGTATGTTTCTCACAAACTCTAAACCGGTGAATATGTTATTTGATTCTGGAGCATCACATTCATTCATTGCATCAAAGTATGATGCCAAGTATAGTTTGCCCATATCTCATATGAAGTATACCTTGTTGGTTAAATCTCCTCGAATGGGGATGAGGACGAATATAATATGTCCAAAAGTAAGCCTTAGAATAAGGGGGGTAGACTTCTTCGCTGTAACACTCCAGCCACTAGGGGCTTGGCGATCGTTACTTCTGGCAGCTCTCTAGGATCACATACTAGCCCCATAGACCAACACTAGTCTTTTTAGCGCATTTTGTCCTCACTCGTGTGCACCCGAGAAGACTTCCTGGTCGGTCACCCATCCGTAAATTGCTCCAGGTCAAGAACGCTTAACCTCGGAGTTCTTTGCGGGTGGGCTTCCGAAAAAGAAGGTATACCTTGGTGGTATGAGTTATTCTATTAATCCTATTATACATTGAGCTAGAATGTCACAATCCACCCCTTAGAAGACCGACATCCTTGTCGGCCAACTCCCAAGCCTGGAACTCGCCGGTTCGGTCTGACTGACATCAGTCGTAGCGCGTCTTGAAGAGAATTATTGGTTGCAGGGCAAGTAATGAACTCCAGCGGTAGCAGGTGGCGAATGCAAGACAGATAAGGCAGGCAGCTTGCGGGATTGAAATCCTCCGCAGTACGGCACCTGCATTAGCTGCCACTAACATGTGGGCCCATGAGACATTAGGTCCACTTGTCAATAGAGGCTATTGTAGGTGCAGTACTACATAGTGCCAGCTTGCGACGCTCAACAAAGCAAGGGTTTGGTCTCGCCGAAACTCTCGAGGAGGATTGGTGGCAGGCCGAGTAATGGCCAGATATTTGCCAGCGGCTGGGTAATCATGGCACGCGAAGGATGGGACATGGCGATGGGCATGTGAGACGCGTTGGGGAGGACACTAAAGTGGCCAGCAGCAGGGCGTGGGCGCCGGTGCCGGCCGGAGTGGCCGGCGAGAACAGAGCACATCGTGGAGGCATAAAAAAATCACGCCATCACACAGGCTGTTGAACTGTTAATTATAAAGACTACAGTACTAAGAAAGTAGAATCGCAATGCTAGGAAAGAATCACAATGCTAAAATAGTTATTAGAGCCTAGGAAAGTATGGAAATGACCATGATACACCCATTATCAATACATCTAAAGGACAGAGTGTAGTCTCTCAAAATGCTCCAAATTCAATGCCAAAGGAGTAAAACTAACACGCTCCGCCGAAACAAATGGTACGGTAGAGAGGCAGGTAGTAATTTAATGTGATGTGATATGGGTAGTTGGAATCTACTGATAGTGTTGGAGTGGGATATTTTTAAAGCTCCAAAAGTAAAGTTACGCTGGGGCGGAAGGAGTATTTTTGGTTTGTATATCTATACCTTTTGTTGATTCATGTATTGTAGTACCAGGGAGTGAAGAACCTCGGGGTTCCTGAACATCATGTGCTGCAATATTCTCCGCGTACCATGCAAAGGATTTAATGTTTTCTAAATTTTTTTAATTTTGATAGTAAACACATTTACAGTTATACTAGGTGCTTGTTGGCCACCATGAATGCTTGTAGACGACATCATGGTTTGATGTCTTGTTCCTAATGTAAAGAGCATTGTAAGTAGTCATTCCAAATAACAGTGACAACGTCATATTACATGATCGACGTAGATTTTGGATCGTACGGTGTGGTTTCTATAAACTGCAGTGTTTGTTATGAACGGAGGAATTAGAAATGAAGGAACAAAAAAACGTATGATCCGAGAAAGCCACAAGAAAGAAAAAAGTGTAAAAACTGTGGGAACTGAAAATCTTAGGAATACAAATTTGTAAAGCAGGAATGAGAGTACAACATTTGGAGTGGTTGATAGATAAACCGTGCATCATTTACTTCTAAATCCATGAATTATATACTACCTCTGGTTTTTAATATTTGTCGTCCCCGGCCAGGAATTGAACTAGAAATACACTACCGTAATAAGCTGTCGGAGCGACATTTATTTCGGGACAGATGTAGTATATGATATATATATATATATATATATATATATATATATATATATATATATATATATATATATATATATATATATATATATATTTGTGAAACAGAAGACCACATTTCTTCTTTGTTAATTTATTTAATCTTTGTATATCAGGATGGATCGTGTAGAACTTAACTAGCAAAAACTGCATGGATCGTGTAGAACCAAGCCAATATAGCTCTATAATAAGACGACATGGATCGTATAGTTTACCTAGCACGAAACTGGAGTCCGGGATGCGATGTCACAAGGAGTTGTCGGTGACGAAGAGGTTTGGTGGAGCCCATCAAACTTGGTCGCCCAGCGTTGTACCCAAGAGTCAACACCTCCAAGAGCTTCAATGCGTCATTGCGAGATCCATGGGGAAAAAAATTTGTAGAAACCATGGGAAATGAAAACATGAGAATTTCTTAGGAATACAAGTATGGAACACAGGACAGAGAGACAACACATTTGGAGTACTGCGAGATCACCAGAAGGGCGGCACAGCGGTGTGTCAGGAACGGAGGCCAGTGTTTCCATTTATACTCATCGTGGCTGAAATAGGGTTATAATAATAGGTGGGTCTGAAATTGGAGGCAATGGTAGTGAAGATTGAATTGTCAAAATCTCATATGTGGCGCGCCTAGAAGAATGAAAATAATTTCACGGGAGAATTTGACGCAAGTCGTGCCCTTGTGCACGCATGCAGTCGTGATTAGTTACATGTCATATCACGTCGATTCCTGCACATGGTGCGTGTAGCTAGAGGGGTAAACTTCTTAGGACAACTTGCTTGCTTCTTAATTCATCTTTGATGCCATGCATGGAGATCAAAATCTAAAAGCAGTCATCTGCTAGCATGTGGGACAATCCAAAAAAACACGAGCATCTGTCGTCCACCATCGTGGAGGAGCATCCACCGGCCGTCGCACGTGGTAGAGAAACAGCGCTAAGTACAAATGCTCACATAATGTTATTGTAGTTCAATCCTCTTACGGATACGCTGATTGAATTGTAGGAAGCGATGTCAGAATATAAGACATGGATGGGAAAAGACAGGCGTACGAAGGAGTGGCAGGATGGAATGAAGTCATTTTTAAATTTAGAATTCCAGGGCACTCGTGAAGAAGAAAGTAAGCCTTGTCCTTGCACGAAATGTCATAATATTTGCCACGAGACATGCAAGGAAGTTCATCTTCACTTGCTTCGTAATGGGATGTCATCTGATTATACTTGTTGGGTACACCATGGAGAAAAACGTGTTGAGAAAAATATTGTAGAGCAATCAGCAAATAATGAGGAGATAACTTTTGATGATGCTGCTATGAAAAATATGCTATCCAGTCTACTTAGAGGCACTCATCATGGTCATACATCAGCATATGTTGATGGTCCAGAAAATGCTATAAACCAGCAGGAGCCAACTGGGTGTGCAAAGGCATTCTATGACTTATTAAATGATGCAAAAAATGGAGTTGTATCCAGGTTGTGAGAAGGTGACCCAATTATGCTTCATTGTCAGGTTGTACCAGATAAAGTGTTTAACTGGTTTGAGCAAAAAAGCGTGTGTGTTGATCCTTGAACTATTCTCATATGTGCTTCCAGAGGTCCATTGCATTCCTATTACACTTGATAAAGTTCAGAAGGTTGTTCGTGACCTCAGGTTGAGCTACAAAAAGATCGATGCATGTGTCAATGACTGTGTGTTATTTTGGAAGGACTATTCTCTGCTGGATCAATGCCCAGAATGTGGTGAATTAAGATGTAAAAATAGTACTGGTGGGGATGCAAGAGACGCTTTACCTTGTGGAAAAGCTAAGAAGCTTGTAGCACGCAAGATTCTATGATACTTCCCTCTTATTCCCCGTCTTCAAAGGTTTTATATGCCAGAATCAACGGCATCAAACATGTGCTGGCACAAAGAAGAACGTATTGATGATGGAATATTATGTATCCTACAGATTCGAGAGCATGGAAGCATTTTTATAGCATTCACCCAAATTTCTCATCTGATCCACGCAACATAAGACTTGGGCTATCATCTGATGGTTTCAATACTTTTGGAGTAATGAATGTTTCTTACAGTACATGGCCTGTGATTATCCCTTATAATCTACCACCTTGGTTGTGTATGAAGCAGCCTTATTGGTTGATGTCAATGACAATTCCTGGACCAAAGTCACCTAGAAATAACATTGATGTGTATCTGCAGCCTTTGATCGATGAGCTACTGAAATTATGGTCTGATGGTGCTGAAACATACGACAGTTCAAAGAAAGAGACATTTCTCATGTGAGGTTCTATATTGTGGACAATAAATGATTTTCCAACATATGCAATGCTATGTGGATGGAGCACAAAAGTTAGGCTAGCATGTCCATACTACCATGTAAACACTAAAGCCTTGCGGTTGAAACATGGATGAAAGTTTTACTACATGGGTCATCATCGTTTCCTACCTTAGGATCACCGGTGGCGTCGGGACAATGCTTCTTTCAACAACAAGATAGAGAATAGAGAGGCTCCAACATCACTCTCTAGTCATGAAGTACTCCAACAATACGAGACTTTTGATCAAGTGAGTTTTGGACACACGAATAATAAGAGAAAGGGCACTGAGGAAGATAGGTGGCATAGTTGGAAGAAGAAAAGTATATTTTTTTCAGCCCTTGTATTGGAAAACATTTCTAATAAGGCATAACTTGTATGTCATGCACATTGAGAAAAACATTTGTGATAGCATTTTGGGAACATTGCTTAATATGGATGGTAAAACAACAGATAGTCCACAAGCTCGTTTTGATATGCAGGAAATGGGTATACAGCCAAAGCAACATCCAGTGGGTATGAAAGGGAAGTATGATTGTTCATCAGCATCATATACTTTGCAAAAAGATCAGCAGGCCACCTTGTGCAATTCTTTGGCGGATGTGAAGATGTCCGATGGTTATGCCTCAACTATCAAGAGATGTGTGGACATAACAGCACATAAGGTATCTAGTCTAAAAACTCATGATTGCCATATTATATTTCAGAAGCTCCTTCCTATTGCAATACGTGACATATTGTCTGAAAAGGTTGTTGAACCTTTAATTGAGTTTAGCAGATTCTTTTCTGGAATTTGTTCTAAAGAATTGGTGGAACCTGATTTTAATAAGATTATTGAACAATTTCCTGAAACAATTTGTCAGCTTGAGATGTTGCTTCCTCCCGCTTTCTTTGATATCATGGTACATCTTCCAATCCACCATGGCGAAGAAGCTAGCTTGGGTGGACCTGTTTCTTACAGATGGATGTATCCAATTGAGAGGTACCTTGGTACATTGACGAGGTATGTACGTAACAGAGCTCACCCAGAGGGTTCAATAGCTAAGGAATATATTATGTAAGAGTGTATGACTTTTTGTAGTCAGTTTTTGGATAACATCAGCACCAAGCTTAATAGGCCAGAACGTCATGAAGCTGCAGCTAGGAATTAACCTTCTCTCGAGTCTAATATATTTACAGAAGTTGATAATTCTAGCAAGGGGTCTAAATGGGGCCAACTTACTATGGTGGAACTACATAACATAAGACATTATATTATTCCTAATGTTTAAGAGGCCGCTCCATGGATCAAGTACGTATAACGCAGATGTTCTATACTATATTATATCATGCTTATTGTAGATGGTTAATTTAATTTTGTACCATTTTCAGTGAGCATTTTGAAGAGCTGAAAAAGATTCATTCTCGTGATGTTGAAAAACGGCATAGAGATGAGTTTGTTTATTGGTTTCGAAAACAAGTAAGTACATGCAAGTTTTTACTTTGATGAAATATTGAACAAATATGTGTTCTGAAGTTGGTTTATCAATGACCCCTTTTATACTAATTAATGTGTACATATTACAACATTACACAAAGAAGGCAAAGTAATCGATTATTTGTATGCATTATCTAGAGGACCTGATCGTCGGGCACGTTTTTTTAGTCGATCATTCATAAATGGCTTATTATTTTGAACAACAGAGGCGAAAAAAGATTTCCAGGTGCAAAACAGTGGTGTTGTTGTTCGGGATGGTGATCATGAGTGGTATGGAGTAATCAAGAAAATGATTTCTATTGATTTTCAAAAAAATCAAGAGGTTCTGTTATTTGAATGTGACTGATTTGATCGGCCTCGTTTCGATCAGAGCCAAAGTAGAGGCTACAAAATGGATTGATACGGAATAATAGATGTTGACACTACTCTTTCTCAATTTAAGTACGAGCCTTACACTCTAGCCACCCAAGCACAACTTGTTTTTTACGTTCGAAGTGTGAAGCAACCTAAATGGGCTACAATTGTTAAAATGAAGCCACGAAACCTTTTTGACATGCCCCCTGGAGACACTGAAAATAATGTCACTAAGACGATGGAGGATGAGACATTTGATGATCGATGACTTACTGATATAAAAGAGGATAAGACCACATAGGATAGGAATGACATTTAGGGAGCAACGAGTAATGCTTTTGCTCTTCAAATGAGAACATGTGATCAGTATGAGACACATAGAGTTCCGTCAGAATATAAAGACGACGACGATGACGTCGATGATGATACATATATCAATGATGGTATTGTACCTCCAATATTGGGGGCACAACGAAGATGATGATTTTTTTATATATATAAGTACTGTGTGAGCTAACTATACGTGAACTATTTGATTTTTTTCGAAAAGATAGAAGCCGCTATTCTATTTAGCAGCAAGCTTAGAAGCAAGCCAGTATTGAATCGTGGTGAACCGTGGCAAAAGTTCCTAATACAACGATTGTGTTCCATGACGATAGATCCTAACGCCACGAACTGGTGAATCATTGCAAAAGTTCGTAATGCAACGATCGTGTTCCGTGGCGATAGATCCTAAATCTATGAAACTGGTGAATCGTGGCAAAAGTTCGTAATGCAACGATT